>CM046853.1:51167020-51852020 GCA_025617745.1 Heliocidaris erythrogramma
TGACATTCAAACTGCACCTGAAGCGTTGCAATAAGTTTGTCCTTGAATAAAAATACGATTTTAATATTGAAGGATAATTGATCTTGGACGTGCAACATGCTCATTTATCTCCGAGACATCACCGTCTCGACTTTAATTCGAAGTTTAAAAGTGTGTCGTCTAAAACAGGAACATTAAATTTGTAATGCATTATATCTGAAAACACAGAGGCTTTAAATAGCGGGTCAACTTTCGCATTTGCATGGTTTTGAAAAAAATATATAATTATGACACCTGAGTGTTTAACTACCTTGTAGTTTATGTTTAATCGTGTCATAGAATTGCATGCCTCAACATTAATACTTAATGATTGATAGTTCCCAAAATAGATCTACAAAATCTTATAAAGCAGGATTTCTTAAAGCTACTAGTGCAGACGTATGCAATAAGCTTTCACGGCACATTACACACTGCGGCACATTGCCCAATTTTCTGAACTCCTAAACACTTTCTCATTTCGCCATAAGCTGCATACCCTATAGACACTCTTCCTTGTTTTCTCCCTTTCTCATCGTACATTTTGTATATTCTCTCTCACACTAGAGCAAAGTGATGGACGTGTCGTGCGCTCGAGATAGAACAATGCTAATAGTATTCGTCATATTTTTCTTCTCTCTTAATCACCACAAAGCGAAAATCCATACTTGTATAATGTAACATAGCCAAGACAATAGTGTGATACACAACTTTTCATGATTAATTTCATGAGTTTATCGCGGAATTTCTATCATAATGTTTGTGAAGAAACACACTTATGAATTACGTTTGTTTATAATTAATAAAATGGCTGCCGGTGATTGATAAAAGGAATTGTACGGATAAGCCTATATCTAAGCAAAGTTGTTGTATTTTCTGTACAGCATGCATGGATGTTATTATTGAAATAGCAATTCAATTACACGCCTGATTACATACATACATACATACATACATACATCACCATTGAACTCAACAAAAGTGAGATATATTCTTGCTTTGTTGTTAATTCCCTTGTTATGTTGTTTATATCTGATTGTATTCATGTATTGTTATTTACTTTTTAAAGAGATGAATTGAATATAGGATACAGAGAGGTATCGGCCACTTATGACGCATATGAATATAATATTTTGCTCGACTTGAAATCAACTACCTAATAATTCAATAGAAGAATGCGTAGAAGTTTGACTAGGTTGTTCGTGGTAAGAGGCAGCTCTCTTCTGGAAGGTGAAGTTATTGTCTGTATCTGGAATTTTATCTGCTAGGTGAAGCTAATCAACCTCACACCGCCAAAGAATACATCACGTCTTCTTCTTCTTCTCTTGTACCTGCATGAACAGAGTATAACTCCTCGTCCATGGCGTGAGAGCCTACTCGTTCACGCATCCCTTGGCAGATCATGAGAGCGACGGATGTATCTTTGTCTTTCATCTCGACCCCATGCAAGACACACCGATAATTATTTGCAATTCTGCCTGTCGTCCAAAGAGTAACATGATCACAACCAGCTCATAAACACAAATGAGGAGTGTGGAAGATTCGGGGGAAGAAAAAAAATAAGTGGGTTAATTTTCATGAGAGTCAAAGGGGTGAGGGGGAGCCATGATTTCATATATTTTTCAATATCATATTCTCTTTTTTTCATTTCCAACAAAATACAAATACAAAATACAATTATCATATAAACAATAAATAAAATGCACAATTCATACAAAACATTACATTTTAAAATAAAGATAGCTCAGTACCAAAAAAAAAGCCCTTTGAACAGAAAATTAAGTGGAATAATTGCGTATATGAAACTTGATATATATTCTGTGGAATTTGAGAGGTCGACTAAAAAGCAGAGCTTGTAAATTGTGGAACCTGGAATAATAATAACTGAGAAAAAATAAAGTACATAAACAAACAAGAGGAGGATAGTGGCAAACACAGACAAACACGTAATGACTGGAAACGGCGAAGTGGTACAAAATTTATGATAATTGAAGGAACAAATTGAGCGAAGAGGAAAAAAGATGAAAAAAATGTGGGCTGCCTGTGGATTTGGAGGGAGAGAAGAGAGAGGGAGAGAGGGAGTAGGCATGAAATAGAGAGCGCACAAAATCGTTGGGGAATTCAAGAATACAATGATAAAAGCATTGAGGGGAAAAAGAGGCAAGTGATGATGATTTTTTTTTAGAAATGAACAGGAGAACACAAAAGTACAAAAGCAGAAATGAGGGGGGGGGGGGGGGTGTTACACCACAATAAATCGTTAATTTTTCATAATTGCGATAACAAATCTTAATTTTCTTTCAAAAGCATTAAGTGAAGGGGTGTTTTTCTTTTTGCTGAGCATTCCAAAATGTAGTGCCTTCAGAAATAAACGTATTTTGTGCGGAAAACGTTCTCAAAAGAGGTAAGTGAAATTCATCAAATTCATTCGTCTAGTAGGGTCCTTATAAACTACTTGAAGAAACATATCATGAAACACACAAGGTAGCACACCCCTATTGTATTTAAACATAAATTCAGCAAGACGAAATAAATATAATTCCTTAATCGGTATGGGAGCGTATGGGGGATTACACCAAATACGAGTAACTTTTTTTTGTGCAATAGTAAAACCCTTTCTAACAATGTTTGATGTGTATTGCCCCAAACCAAAAGACCGTCATTCAAATATGGTAAAATCAATGATGAATAAAGCATAAATAACGGTGCCTGCGGTAGTGTAATTTTAGTCTATCAATAATACCGGTATTTGCGCGAAATAATTTAGCAAATATTTTCAGTGTTTAATTTCCATGCCAAGTCTATTATCAACTATCACATCCATTAATTTGGTAGGAGAGACCTGTTTCAAAGAGGAATCCAAAACAAAATCAGTGTGCAACGATCGAGAATAAAGAGTTACTAAATAGCATGGAATTCGTTTTCTGAAGAATAAGTGACAATTTATTTGTTCTTATATCCACTGTAATAATATATTCAATAACTCAGCATTTATTCTATCAACCAGAACATTTGGAGCATTGGGTGAAAAGAATAAATTGGTGTCATCGTCAAATAAGATAACGAGAGGGAGGTAGATCATTTACCAAAGTCATTTATGTAAAGAAAGACATGATTATTCATGCCTGTGCGTAATATTCGATAATGTTCTTATCCATCACCAGGCTTAGTTCAGAGGGCAAAGGTCATCTCCCCAAAACGAATAAGTTATCATAAAATCTAGCTTATTTTGCATATCCCAGGTCTTCATTTACAAAATAGTCGATCACCAACTTTAAATGTATGGTAAAAAACGGATGAAACAAAGGTCATTTCGAACGATTGCCCGTGACCATGAATAGTCTATTTTTTTAATTAAGAAGAAAAAGCCGGGAGAAATTTCCCTCCGCCTACCCGTTGGTCCCCAAAGATTGACGTTTAGAACAATACTAAACGCCTTTTTATACCCTACACGAATAAGCATCATCTTCTTGAACTGTCTTTCTTGGTGGAAATCGTCAAGAAGAAAGTGAGCGAAAATGGTCATGATGGTGGCCGTGTCATAAGCTGACTTCTATTATGTATGCGCTCCCATGAAACGCTTGTCCCATGCCCGATACAAACCCCCAAGGCTTTGAGAGCTGAATCTCTGCCACGACCAGACCATCATGCCAGGGCTTTCTCTTCTACAACCACGCACTGAATGCGCAGACGATTTGAATTTCAATAGCAATTCAGTGTGTGAACGGAATTGTGCAGCCAAAAAAAAAAAAAAAAAAAAAAAAAAATCAACCTTTCCATTCAAATTTCATTTTCAGTTCTTCATTTAATTTCTCGGCTGCGGGTTTTGAATTATTTGGCTCGTATCCCATTAAACTGCGAATAATTGTTTCAAATATAGGTTTTTACTTGTGGGGAAAGCTGAGGCATGGTACGTGAATATAACAAAGATTTAGATGTATGTGTGTCGTTGCTTATAAATTACACGGGGCTGAAAACATGGTTTTATGCCATTGTAGCTAATTACCGGGGGGGGGGGGGATACCCAGTAACTAAACATATAGTATTATTTTTTTGTGCTTCTAGCGCATTTTGGAAGGTTTTCTTTCCAGATACATGCATTCTACCCAATGCCAATATCCCTTCAACATATCCATCTGTCTCTCTCTCTCTCTCTCTCTGATATTACAACAAAACTTATAAAGCTTGCCCATTGTGTAAGGAATATATAACTTTTATCTATTAAGCAAGGATAACAAGCACCGCGACAAGTAATGATGTGGAGGAGAAGTCCAACTTGGAGAGTGATTAGAGAGAAAAGGAAGCTACCCTGTGGAATTAATGAGTGTCCAGCGCGCGTTTAAAGAAGCCAGCCACCTGATGCTACTTAATCACACCTATATGGTATACATCAACAGAGAGTATCATTTTACAAAACATACAAGATGTGCGTTCAGACACAATGGGCATAATAGCATGAATTGAATTTTATTAAACATCATTGATTTACATCAATATTCTGTTCATAAACATGTAGTATCATCATACATATATTTATAACAAAAATATAGACTCAAATATTTGGAGTGTAGAATAGCAGTATAAAACATATGTCAAATGGAAGGTAAGTACAAAAATAATACAATGAAAAATATTATATTCATAAACAAATCATGAACTTTTGCAATAGTGCAGTCAAAATCTGTAGAAAAAAGGCTGCCACTATATCTTTTTTTTCGTGTATTAGGCTTACCAAGCGTTCCAGAAATTATTAAGAATTTCAACACCTTCTTTGATGTCAGTCCACATTGTAAGCCAAGGCTTTCTGCCCCATTCCTATAAACCTATGTAGGCATATCGTTTGATTGTAACTTTGCCATTATTTATCGAATTGTTATAATTTGTTTGACCAAAGTTCTATTATGTAACTAAAGCCCCGTCTCTCTCCGGGGCATGCATCATACATGTTAGGTCAATAATAATCTGTTTTTGTAAGTCATCTTTTGTACTCTTCTCAATACCTTTATCTTTGTATTATTAGTTTGATATATACAAATTTATTACATTCTTTTATGTTTAATCATTGAATCCATATGTATCTTGTATGCTTATATTGCAACTGAAAAAACCCAAATCAAATAAAAAATCAAATCAAATCGATTACAATCTTGACTAGTTCTGTAAGAAATCAGATGGTATCTGATATAAGAATGGAATGCGTGTAAGCGATTCATGTTCTGATTTGACAGACTGTCCCTTATAAAATGCTCTTGCACAGGTAGAATTGAATTAAACGTTATGCCACTTCTCGATCCCCTGTTAATTTCCTTTCTTTCTTTTTATGCAACAAAATATAGAGATATGTATATATACATGGTCATCAAATGGACAATGTTTTTATACCATAGAAAGTGAAGGGGTGCTACTATTGCTACACTATTACTACTATATTATTTCTACTGCTACTTACTATACTGCAACTACTACTACAACGACAACAACTACTACTTCTACTACTACTACAACAACTCTACTACTACTACTACTACTACTACTACTACTACTACTACTACTAATACTGCTACTACTACTACTACTACTACTACTACTACTACTACTTATGCCCTTGAGCAAGGCATTTTATCTACATTGCTCCTCTCCACCCAGGTGTTAAATGGATACACGGTAGGATGCGAACACCATTGTGGTTGGATTAGCATGTGCGTGCTTGGAAATAGGCGACTGGCTGGAATGTGGAGAATGTGCACTGTAATGTGCATAATTGCAACTGAATCCAGTGACTGGGATAATAATGCTGTAAGCGCTTTGGTCGATTACATTGTAACTGGTAAGGCGCTACATAAGAAACAGCTATTATTACTACTACTACTACTACTACTACTGCTGCTGCTGCTACTATTATACTACTACTACTACTATTGTTATACTACTATGGTTACTACTACTACTACTACTACTGCTACAACAACTACTACTACTACTACTGCTGCTATACTACTACTACTACTACTACTACTACTACTACTATTACTACTACTAAAACACACGTTTGAAATAGTAGCCCTAGGAACATTATGTTAAAACTTTGAGCTTCCGCCTATTGTATATATTGCTTGCAGCTTTTCCAAAGCTAAATCTTCCATTAATATTTGCATAACAACTGCAACATTATCTCGCTAGATGCATCCAATTATGCATGTCGGAATGCATGGAAATACAGTCGAAATATCGTGTCTAAACTTCCATTTCTATATTACATTGATGACATGAGGCTTAGGGAGATTCCGCATCTCGGATTTACCTTGAAAGCAAATAACTAATTTCAGCGTGGGTAATGGAAACAGCTACACAATGGAGGTGGGCTGACATTTGCAAATACATAAGCGGATATAACGACAATGCCAATAATTCGATCCTCGAAGTTTTTGCAAAATATAGAAAGATTTATTACCGATAAAACTTATCATGGCTTGCATTATGCACTGTGTCGAGAACGTTGAGAGAGAGAGAGAGAGAGAGAGAGAAAGTGAACAAATTTACATATATCACTGAAGAAGTTTATAAAATGAATATTAAAAGCCGTGGAAAGATCTACAGAAGGATGATAATTGGTAAAGGAAAGGAGGATAATAATCACAAAGCTGCAATTGGAATTGCAATGATCTGATTTGATTTTACACACGGATCCCCGTTATATACTCACTTAACTGTCAGAAGAGCAGGGTAGCTTGATGTTAAACATTTTAATGTGCATAATATGCTTTTACGGTTGTAAGAGAATCTTACGGCTAGTAAGGGCATCTTGTAAAAATCTTTTGTGAATGCAAAATCAACAGTGTAAAGTTTGCTCTGTTTAACTAACGTTATTTCCCCCTCAGTGGCTTGATTAACGCAGATAATGGCGCACTCAAAATGACGCCTCTTGTTCAGCGGGTTTCATCTTCCGAAGATTGTTCACATGGATCACAATTGATATAACAGTACAGATTATATTTGGCTTGCACTGTTGCTTTCTCTGCGACTTAGATTACAATATTCTTCGCCAACTTCCAATGAGTCTTGATGGAAAAAAAGTCCCGCCGAAGATTTCTCTGTTCTAAATATTTCTGCTCGTGATGCCCTATATTTCATATTATGAAGTTGTCGTGAGACAGAAACACTTATGGTTTTTGAAAGGATCCAGTTATGAACAATCTCAGACCAATTGAAACGAGAGTGGGTGACTTTCGACTTTCAGTAATGGATAGGTCAGATGGTTTTCTGTTCCAATGGATTTCATTTGCACATATGAAAGCCGATTCGCGCGGGGGAGGGGAGATGTGGGCCTTATTTTCTTCTCCTTTACAAAAAAAATTGAATTCTTTTTGTGTATTTTGTAACCAGTTTGAAAATTAAATAAGAATAAGAGTACGGGGATAAAGAGAAATGTTAATATCATAAGTTATGTAGAGAGAAGAGAAAGAGAGAGAGAGAGAGAGAGAGAGAGAGAGGGGGGGATATGAGCAAGATAGAGGATATAATATGAAGATGAAGGGCAGGACGTTGTTCCACGGCGAGTAACTTATTTAAACATTATACAAAATATTATCTAAAGATAATGACCCCTATCTACACATGCACTAACCGATCATATTTCTATGTTTGGGATATTAACAGTGAACTTAGAATTCAACTGGAAGGAGTCCTATAGAACGTAGCTTTCGCCGTTTCCTGATTATTAAAACGGGATCGGGAAAACTCAAGTGGGTTTATTTCCTCGGTATATATTCAGAATGCATCACATGACATGTGTAAAAGACAAAACCGCATGAAGTGGAAAATCGTTTTTAGATTGGGTTTCCTCTCCGTTACCACACAGCTCGCCTAATGGGGGTTGATGGCGGGGTAGCAGGAGTTGACGGAGGGCCAGGAGGGGTTGATGGAACGGTAGGAGGGGTTAATGATCTTTGGAAGATGTAAATGAAGAGAGGATTTGTTTCTCCCTCTCTGCCACTGGCGTAGCCAGACTTGTTGAAAAGAGGGGGAGGGAGCACAGAAGGGGGGGGGGGGGTGACACATAAAACCACAGAGTCACATAAAGTTACACCAGACCCCTTAATTCCGTGGATGACCCTTCTTTTTTAGCTTGTGAATAGGGAGGAACGTGGCCCCCTTGTGCCCCTCGGGCTACTCCTATGCGCTCTGCACATGCAAGGAAGACGCAGAATGTCATCTGCTATTGCCGCATGCTTGTCAAGTTGAGGCCGTGAATGATTGTGGCTTGGCATAGCAGTTGTAGTAACAAAACGGTCAGTTTGATTATTATCCGTGTTGTTTCTAAAGGGAGGCTACCGATGAAGGGATTGATGTTGCGTGTTCATTGTCTAAAGTCTATGAAAAACCCTACTCTTCAAGATGATCTTATATCTTTTGTGCATCACCGAGTATAAACTGAAACATCATCGCCTTGTAGACGAAAGTTTTACCACTTGAAAGACTCACTCCAACATTTTAAAAGAATTTTACCCACATGATATAGACGTATAAACGATAATAAATGTGGTGCAAATCGTTTGGTTACTACTTCATTGCTCTTAATATCAGAGGGATATTCTATTGCTTCCCCTCACATACTTCTCCTGCAACTCTATCTAACCCTATGCCCTTATCCCGATAGTATTTGGCAGCACCATGTCGCGGGCAGTTACTCATGAATCATCTGATCGTATGAATGAAAGTAAGCTTCTACATTTTCATTTTTCCAGGGGCGGGTCCAGGATTTTGTATTAAAATTAAGGGGGGAGGGGGTTGTCCTATGTTTTTCAAAAAGTCGAACAAGAAAGATTATCGAGCATAAGAAGGCGGGGGCTTTCCAAGTTCCAGAAGTCTCTTACAGGAAAATAAAAAAGGGGCCCCTGTGACCCTTGACCCCCTACTTTCAACGTATGATTTACGAGGCATCGCCTTATGTGCTACATGAAAGAGCAGCTGGACTGGTGAGAAGCTCTGTCAATAAACGGTATGTTGGAAGACGGTATCATAAGGGTTCCTTCTGGGTACATGTAAGGTGTGACCGTGAAGCTTGGTTTGTAGCTTCTTGGTGTGACCGAACCATGTTGCCAAAATGATGTTTATACCTAAATATAGATCTTGGATCTTCATAGATGTTCAAAGTTGACAGTGCGTTGGAAGTTTCCGTCGTTGCTTAAAACTTGACATTGCAAAAAAAAAAAAAAAAACGCAACGTATTCGAGTGGCGTCCACTACCAGCATACCACAACGAATGGTAGCGTTGATATTCTCCAATTACGATGTGTTTATATAAGCGCATATATATGCCCTTGAAAAAATATTTCCCTTCCTTGCCGCGCCTTTAAGGATGAACGAAATGAAAATTGACTTGAAGGTTGATGTCAGGCATGGACTGTCTACAATAAGAATGCCATTGTATCTAAGTGCATACTGGTTAACGTTATGTACACTTCTAAGCGCATCGTACAGTCTGTTAATTATGCATAAATTTCAACTGCAAACCTTTAACGATAAAGGATTGATGACTTTATTTGTTTTCAATCATCATTTAGATCATCATGTTGCTTTAAATCTCAAATGTCGGGGCACACAAATGCACACAAGTAGAATCGTCATGTCATATGTAATATCAATGTTACTGGTACGCCTCTATGAGAACGAGACGGCAATCATGACAATAATTGTCTGGTCGGTAAGAGGAATCTAACGAGACAAGGGTAGATAACTTATCAGGTTAAATAATTAACGAGGAGACGGCTCTGATATGCCGGTCCTCTTACAATGGCGTGGAACGATTTGACTTGTGTACAAAGGGGGGAAAGTCCTGTGATGTTGTACCAAACAGTTAAATATCTTAAAAGTTATATACATTACGCCTATTGTGAATCAAGTGAGACATCAGGAGCCTTATATTCAACATGACTGTAGTGAATAGGCGATATAATGTTAGGTATTTCATACGGTTGACGCAGAAATGCCGCAAAGTTCACTTGCCGAAATGCAAATTTTACAGTGTGTAAAAATAAATATTGATTCGAAGAATATCCATTCAAACTCTAAAAATGACAAGAATATCCTGACACTTCTGTCACTTTCTCCCTTTAACATGCACTTAGCCTACTGGAGCGAAATGTCATGCCCATGCTTTTCGCTCACCCCAAAAGAATTAGCATGCGTGTGTAAACGCATTATGACAGCTTATTCTCTGTCATTTCATGTGCCTGGCCGCACCGTAGAACGCAGTTTGGCCAAATGTTAAAGTTTTTATTTTTCTAGTTGTTAGCGAATCAATAAATCAATACCAATTTCACATACACGCCTCACGGAGCGACGGAGGCCTTTTTAATAAATCGTGATAGATTCATTAAAGACGGACAAGCTGTTATGTTTTGGGGGCCACTCCAACACCAGTTCCAATCATTCCAGGGTTAGTAATGAATAAAATGAATTTTTAGGGATGAGTCTCTGCGTTCTACCAGACACCCTTGTATTGTTCGCGCAGTGCAGTGTGAATTACCTGGGCAAACAGGAGTGCAACAGAGCCAAGGATTGAAGACACTCACCCTTTCTGATTGCAAGCAAAGCAAATGGTGTACACACATGGTTGGGTATCTTCATGGCTCTCTTCCAGAATCAGTCGTGTCAACATAACGGATTAAATGTAATTACCCTGAGGCAATATTAAAAGAAGAAGAAAAAAAAAATACCGTTCAATCCGTTAAGAGGATGAAATCAAAAGGTGTTTGGGTTTATGAAATTTCTCCGGAGAAAGTACAAATAATTTGCTGATGCCTCAGGTAATGGAATTCGCAATGTATTTGGTTCGTGATGGTGCTCATTCCACCACGTCCTCGCGATCTCCTTCTTACGTTTGAATCTTACTGCATGTTTCCATTAAGCTTGTGAACAGACCAACTCGGTAGCATAGCTACAGGGGGCAAGGGAGTACGTGCCCACATCCCCCCGCCCCACAATCGCACGGCAAAGATAAAGAGAGAAGAAGAGATAAGGAGAGATAAAGAAAGGGACAGCAAAAGGAAACCAGAAAAGAGGATGATCGGACCCCCTTCCACATCCTCCCCTTGGTCTTGGCATTTCATCCACCGAGTTAGAAAGGTGCCCTTATGATGCCAGTTCCCCCCTAATGGTTAGACCCATACTACGCCACCGGACCCAAGTTATGATTGCAAAGGATTGCACTCCATGTACCCTACTCAAAATATAATTCCGTTTAGGGATATGTATGTGCTAATGCGGTGCGTCCGTATAAAAATACAATTAGTGGGATTAGGATCACCCGACTGTTTTGACAGTCACCAGTGCCCTGAATATAGAGATTCCATATTAAGTTTATATTTAATAAACATTAATGATCTCATTGGATTTTTTCAGGATGCAATCATAATTATCTGTGAAGATTATCCTTTGGCGTAAAAGTCAATATCACATCTTTTCCTGTGCTCTTTTCCTCTAGAATGTAAAACCGAATATTGTAACTAAATAAGCAATATCCAGAACATTTCTGCATTTAACGGTGATTATTTATCTAACTAAGTGATCATTTTTCTCGCTAAGTGACTTGTTATCTTCCTCTGAGCATGAGCATAAATATCGTGCTACCCATAAGTAATGAAATAAGTGTGACAATTACATACTCCATCGGGCAACTCTCTATATGAGAAATTGTAAGAAATGAACATTCTCACATTTCGTTCCTCAATTCTATCATTTATATATAAGAGTAAGGGCAATTGGAAAAGAAACAATCCTTGGAAAAAAACGGTTTCAAGTAAATTCGATCCAAAGGCAAGTGAACGACCGACGCCAATTTCTCTCGAAACAAATTAAGTGATGATTAATTTAGCCGACTGAGAAAACTCTTCGTCACGGTGCCCGAGGAATGAATGATGTACGACGAATCTAGTTTGTAAAACTATGATTTTTTTTCTTCCAGTCGACCAACAGAGTATAAACAAATATTTTTTTTTAAAAGTATGATCTTCAATCATCAGTGCTTCCTCCTTCATTCCCAATGCAAGTCGCTTTTTACTGAAATTGAAATGCTGACAGCATCTGAATATGGCTATCAATATTTCATCTTTCAATTTGTTAATATATTATGTCCCGTTTTCATATCAAAACTAGTCCATTATCCATCATATAGTAATGAGCTTGGATGAAACCAACTGTATATTGAGTACAACGATATGATTCGTTTCTTACGATTTACAAATTCATCAGTCATAAAACCAGCACGTGTTTATAGGGAGCTAATGGAGTGAAACAGAGTGGAATAAAGGTCTTTTCCATGGGGGGGGGGGGGGGGGGGGTGTATTCTTGAAGATGATGTCGATTTGTTGCTTTGAAAAGAATCTTTTAATGGAAAAGATTGAGTTGAGATTGTATCGATCAACGTCAAGTATGCATTTGATATGTCAATGGATAGGTATGTGCACGATGCACGCCTTTGTGTAGCATTGTGTCGAGTATACAAACTGTCACGTGATAACTGAGGGGACACAAAACCAGGCGCCATTTAAGCAGTGACTCTTACTGTACAAATATCCTGCACCACACAAAGGCCCATGGAAGGCACAAACAATGGCTTAATATCCAAGCATTGTCAACAAAAATCTTAATTAAAATGCCGGTATATGATACAAGTGTAAAGGTTATTCTAAATGCATGAATTCAGGTTTCCTCGCATACCTAACGGTAAATGTTTAGTTTGTTATCTCTTTCTTCGATCTACAAAGTGACGGTGTTTGCAAACTAAGGAGGGTTGTAATTGCTCTTGAATAAATAACCCGCTGTGCAGAAATATTGCTTTTCTTTCCAATGTGCACGGTTGTATTACTCATGTTACAAACCAAACGTTTTGTCGTTTATGTTTTGATGTCATTATTTTGTGTGAACGGTGTTCCATCACATTCATTTCACCCTCAGTCTATCCAGCACGTCCAACTCTCTCTTTCCCCTAGAGTGAGGTCCACTCACATAGACATTTCCCTCAAAAACCCGAGGACAAATTGAAGGCACACGTTACTACAAATGAAGACAAATGCCCTCAATATGAGAGCGCCTGTAAAATGTCCATTTCGTTTCCATAATTATCTCGTTATGAAAAATAGCTCCGTTAGCATCCCCTTAGCACGGGTGTCATGGACATTTAGTTTCCCATATAAAGTAACTTATAATATGCTACTGCAGCCGGCTTGGTCTTCCAATATTCGCTTGTGGAAAGAAAGGAGAAAAAAAAAACCTCAGAGATAATGGGAAAAATTCGACCGTGCGATCGTATCATTCGCAGTAAACCTTCCACCTTGCATGTCATTACTCATATACCGCGTTTGTTTCATATGGAGGGAAAAAATATTGACGACGATGCCAAACGGACTAGTCAACGCCAAACGAGATGATGATTGTGGGGGTAAAGTACAAGGTATAGCAGTGACAACATTCCAAGCAGGGCTTTATTGCGGATTGCGTGGAGAATTGCGGGTCAAATGTCGAGTTTTTCTGCAAATATTGCTCACAGATTCAATATCAGAGAGTCAATAAAAAAAAAAAAATGACGGATCTGATCGTCTACAAAATTATGCCAACCATATTCACCGCGACGGTCACTTATTATTGCCCTCACGACTGGTTATGATACTTTTTTGGGCTTTTTATAGGTTCGTCGAAGCCTAGGTCAATCAAACTTAGATAAATATACAATATTCATAACCATTAATATGGCAGGGAGAGAGAGAGAGAGAGAGAGAGAGAATGGATGATGGCATTCGAGAAAAAAAAACCATAATAAGCCACACATCCTTAGAAACACCAATTGTCTTTATTTGATAGTTTTCAGATGGTGAAACAATTTTGGATTTTCAAGTGAATGTTCTTAAGTCAATAATACCCCTGGATCTGAAAGCGGTAAATTGAGATCGTCGCCGCTACCCCCACTGAAAATAAATCTGCCTGGATACCTGTCTCATTTCGAAGCTCCCTAATGAACATGCGAGTTAATGTATTTGATGCGTGCACGCGCCGCTTGTTGAATGATATTTGCTACTTTAGATTGAGTCCTGGATTTATAGATTGGTATTAACATGGATTAAATGCGATCTTTGATATTAAAACTGTTCTCTTCTGTAATAAACATTTAATTTACGCATCTTTACATCTGCTGCGCACCCGCATTGTGCAATTAGTGGAAGTTTGTCGGCCCGCGATATTGCCTGCAATTCGTGTGCCTCGTCTATCCGTACAGTTGACGTTCGCTCAGCTCTCTCTCTTCTGATCATTTGTCATTGAGGCAACCGCTCGTACGGACGTGTAGCCGCGTTCATGTAACCTGTGCTTTTCATTCATTTGATCTCTGCGGACACTACTTTCGGAGCTATTATGGGGCTTTTAAAAGGATTAAGCATGGGCAATATTTTATGTTTTGTGCACTTTTGTATCACATTTGTTTCATTCATCGATGTCATCAGCTGTCAACTGTCTTCTGATCGGACTATGACATGGGGTGTTATGTTACCTAATTATTACTTGCCGACGAAACCCGACGGTAAAACGCCATGGCTGCCGCCTGGACGCCACTACCCTTACCACCTGCAGATGGTGATGCCTGCTATGAGAATAGCCCTAGAGAAAGCCGAAGTTGAATATCTTCAGGGTTGGAATATATCTTTGCAAGTGGAAGACAGCCATTGTGATGCTGGAACCACTCAATTTCAGGCAGCCGATATGAAAGTAGATTGGAAAGTACATGCATATTTCGGGCCAGTGTGCGAGTATGCCATCAACCCGCCCCACAGGTTTGCCAGCCGCTGGAATATACCCCTCATCACCGTGGGGGCTCAATCAGCGCACTATCTCAAGTCCAAGATCATCACCAAGTTAATGCCCTCTCATTATTTCGTGGGAAAAATCATTCTTGATATATGGAATACATTCGAGTGGAGGAGAGGGGTATTTCTGTATCATTTCAATGATAAGGGGATGCAGGACCCCATGTTTATGGCTGGGGCAGCTTTTCAGTACCTCAAAATGGCCGGTCTAAATTTCACCCACGACCATTTTGACGAATTTAGTCATGTTAACTTTGAAGAAATACTGGAGACGATGGTGGTGCCGGAAACATCGGGTGAGTACCCCACTTTTGAAACAGCTTAAAAGCAAGGCAATCTAAATAAATAAGGCCATACCTTAGTATAACTATGTATATATATATTTCCAGATTCATTCGAGGGGAAGTGGTCTCCGAATTTGCCATACGCTTCACAAACCTGTACACCTTCAGAGTGACTATCGCATGACAAGTAGAAATCTTGTGTAGACAAGTTTAATTACCAATTATCACGATTAACATAAGCTGCCACTATCAAACTTTGGACTAAATTGCACCGTGCTATTAGACACGGGTCATTATCTATAGCACGGCTTGGGATATCGCCAAAACAACAGAGTAACTATATACAATCATACACGATCGTACCGTATGACCTTCCCATAGACTCTTATTTGATTAAACAGACTTAAAGTGATCTCCATTGAGTGATGACCGGACTTAATAGCTCCACCATCATTTAGTGATGTATACTTATGAACGTAATGGCGGAAAAGGCCATTTTCAGCTTCCTAAATCAATCCTGACTAAATGCATTGTCACGGTGAAGTGAAATGGGAAACGTTGCTATAGCGAGTCACTGAAAGTCAAATAGCCACTACTTAGACAATTACTGTTTTCTAAAAGGATCATAATAGGCTTCATTTGCTTGCAAATTTCCATTAATTCGATATGTGTCCTCGTACCTTCTGTTATTTTATCAGTGTAAATACATCAGGGTTCTAATTACTTAGCATTCGGTTAGTTTCCTGACTCAACCATCATAGAAGAAACGATGTAAAGTGATATAATTGTGAGAGTTAGGTAGGATAATGCGATGACGCCGTGTATAATACGCCACAAGAAGAAAAGCGAACGTTTGCCTGCATGCTGGAGTCGATACAGGATCAGCGGACCTAATCACATAAGACGGCGAACTGCTGTAGAACAAGAAGAACTTTATCCCAAATCGCGGCTGGTATTTTGTTAAGGGGGAGACAGGGACCTGCAGTGATACTTTGTGAAGATTTTGTTAAACCATAATTTGCAGTAAATGGAGTATTCATTACACAGCCGCAGTCCTGTTCTCTCGGCTCATGTTACGAATTTATGCATAACGCTGCATAACGCGAAGCACCGCCAATGCCTAGAGAGTATAACGGTACGTAAAGTAGATGGGCATTATTGACTAAAAAGAAGAATGAGAGGAGGACATGGTGGAAAAAGAATACGAAAGAATTGCAGAAGAACGTGAAGAAGCAGGGCGATAGACATGTAGAACAAGGGGAAGACATACTAATGTGCAGGGTAGTATCCCAAGCGTTTCAAGCGATTTTAATACATAAACACATGTCTGCGGCCTTCCAAGAAGGTCATCACACGCACAAAACATAATTATCGACTTATCTCTCTATACTTATATAACAATACAACAATACAATTTACGATTCACCACTGCTTTTTATGGTGGGTAGGGGTGATAAAAAGTAGATTATCATGAGTGTATAGTCTACCAATATGAAGGGTATAAAGGAACCAAGCTTATAGAACGTTCTTACGTCTTCTTTTGCGGAACAGAAAGTCATGCTTCATTGACATTTTTACAGTTAGTTGCAAAGCTTAATTTTCCCAGCACGATGAATCTGTTTCTCTTTTTGTTATTTTTTCACACGCCATCCTGATGGTATGACAATAGATTTCGGGAACAAGACAGACTGGTGTATGGGACGCAGATGTGAGGAAGAAAAAAAAGGTCATCGTTCAATAACAATATAAGGCGTGAAAATCAATATATAAGTATCGCGGAGGTATAGAGAATGCAACATTCGTATGGTTAGAAACGTACAAGAAAAACACTTGGAAACATGTTGACTGTTTGTTCGATATGGCATGAACAGCCAGTCTGTGATGTATGTTATATCATTACAGTACAATACCGAAGGAGCTATCAGTTACATGCATATGCGCTCCTTTATCAATTTGATTGAATAATCGTTTTCTCCTCTTATACCTACCTTCTTCCATCTTTCTCAACAACATTTTCTCGTTTTGCCGGCTTTGTCCAGCGTAGGAGAATGCCTTACGACAAGAGGGTCACTCCGGCTGTGAATTCAGTAGGGATTTGAACTGAGACGCGACAGCTCAAGTCTCCGTAACATGAGCCACAACCACAGCATACTTTGCAATTCAGAGCAAAAAAAAAAGTAAACTAGAGGCAGATATTGAAGAGAAATACACGTTATTATATAGGCATGATAGGAGGAGAGACATCATATTCTCGTGAGGATTTTGAGCCCTTTTAATCGAGATACAATCATGTACGTATTTCCGTGAATTGGACCTTCCAGGTTGATTAGACGTTATTAAATATCAAGGTGTAAAGACAATGACGTTTTAGTAATTAATTGCATGCAACGGGAACGACTCGAGTATGAAATTGGAACGAAAATCCAGGGCGATGTGATCCACGTAAAACGTGTCAAAGTCTTGGTGTATGATTTACACTGAGAAATCACAGAGATAACTTTTTAGTTCTTTGTATAGCCAAAATGTGTATCCCCCTAAAAAAAACGAAGAAGAAATGAAACGCAATTGCTGTACAAGCGACAGGACGCAGAACATTTTGTTCAGGAAACATTAAAGGCTTAGAGTGGGCAAAACAAAATAAGCGACAAAACCATTTCGGATTACAAAATGCGGGTTGTTAGTATTTTATTTACAAGGCCAAACTGAAATACTATGACCTACTTAAGGACATATTTTATTTTTAGCATAAGCTAGTACCGTTGTGGAATACATGAAATGTGTGTTCATCATTAAATATAACAGAGTCTTGTGTTAGATGATGTTAAATCATGGCATATTTCCATGGGTCTTATCATCACTGTCAATATGACTGCGAGAATAAATGCATTCTTTTGGTAACGTAGATGTGTATTGAGTATGTGGTTACTGAAACCATTCACCTCCTCCTCGCTGTCGTTCTCGTCATCATCATCGTCATGATATCGGGACGGTGTTCTATTCCTCAATATTGGAGTACACACCCACTTCCTGGTGCTAGTGCACAAACCTGCCAAACTGGGAAAGTAAACAGCACTATTGTGATGCCCGTGTTGACAAACCAAGTCCCTTTGAACGCTCGCAAGAGCAGATTCCAATTGATTTTGGTCATAAGAGAGCAAACGGGGTATTGGTGCTCCTTTACAATGTTTCGAGAACCCTTGTGGGTATAAAAGCCCTCGTGATCCGTGTTTAGACTGACATCCAATGGTTCTTCACGAGAGAAATACGTTTGAGAAAATGAAAAGAGCAACATATACCAAAGGGAGTGAGTCAGTTGCATTTCATTAACTTGTGCAGGTATCTATTCTAGGGAACTTAACGAAACGAGTCTTTGGAAGAAGAAGAGGGCACTTCGATTACACTGTATGGAGTTCATCGTCTGTACACGTAATGAAACTCTCTTCGCGCAGTGAAAGTGTCTAATGAAAGTGACGAGCTTTCAGTCACCGCAATGACAAAACATATTGTGTATATACTTCATTGTATTAGGCGTGAAAACACCCGGGGATCGCCGTAAATTGATCCAACAAATAAAAGATTAATTCGAAATTCAACGGCAATATGATACTATCCGTGAGTGGAGGAAGAGAGGAGGAAAAACAGAGGCCTGAATTCACAAAGGAGGTTTAAACCATGGGTAAGGTTTAAACCTCGGTATGCGTACTAAAATAAGCGTAAATAAGCGCCCATTGCCAATGCGCGCGCTCAAAGAATTATGATTGGATCGGATTTTGTGCGCATGTACGCTTAAAAAACCCAGGAGGGGGTTTAAACCATGGTTTAAACCAAACTTCCTTTGTGAATTCGGGCCAGAAAGGTTGGCAGCAATATATATCAATAATATAAAAGCGATTACACATCAAGGCATTTTGTTGCGGAAAACATAATGTACAATGAAGGGTGAAACTGAAAGGATATTGATACAATTACTATTACGTACGTGTCATGGCAGTTTGTTAAAGGTAAGCTTGTGTACAATAGTTGGTATTGAAAAGGGTATGGGTGTATTTTGTGAATATTGGAGAGAGGGAGAGGAGGAGGAAACATATAGAGGGAGAGAGATAGAGAGAATGAGAGACAGAGAAAGAGAATGACAGGTGGGTATGAAAACCAACTACAGTGAACTTCAAGCTCTTCATCAATGCTTTGTCCGCGTTTTATTAAAAGCAAAATGCCGAGAGCAATGTTTGAATTAGTCATGCAAAATCTGACCCGAATTCTCCGTATACATACTACCTTGCCACAATTAGCCTATGAAGTCAGGTAAGAGAGCAACGTTCATTTTTTGATTATTTGTAGCTCTCGTAAGCACAAGCAAGCCGTCTTAAAATTAGAATTTCATTGCCATTTTATTTACTGAAAATTCATCTTGTATCAATCTAATTTCAATGCTCGAGTGAACATTATTGTCATGATTGTTCGGCGGAAGAGTTTTCCTCTTTACCTCCGTTTCTGTAAAAGCGGTTGACAAGTTGCACACAACCCCGCGTTCAATCACCTACCTCTGAGCTATTGCCACTTTTGCTCTATGCGGATACACGTATATCGCTGATCGGATTCAGGTACACTGAGTGTATCATGTCTTTTCCAACTTTTAAAAATGTGTTTTTTCGTGCTGATGAATGATAATTGAGCAATAAATAAAAACAAATATAGAATTAATTTATGCTTCTACAAAATATAATTAGAACGGTTTTGATTTTCACAGCATCCGCTTTTGTTTTCTGATAGCGTTTTTTCCCCTTTGCATCATGCGCTTATGTATGTGGTGTGTGTGTTGGCGTTTCGCCACTTTCAGATGAGGAAGGGCGACCACTCTCGTCGGCTCTTCGTACAGCCTTGAGAGGATTTGGAATATTGATGAGGTTGTTGAGAGGCCGGAGCCGAGGCAAAGAAAGCAAACGAAAGTGGATATATACCCCAGGATAACAAAACATCTGCGGTATACATTACCTACCTGTATATGTATTCCAACACTCGTATCTTAGAATTGTCAACATTCTTTGGTCGTCTCTCTTGAGGGAGGTTATTTTCCATTTTGTTCCGAGATTAGTGTACATTCTTTTGTGAACAGCATTATACCCGATAGTCATTGAATGGCATTATCACCGATTATTACCATTGACAGTATTTGTTAGGTTTTATTTCCTGGAGGAATCAAAACGCGTAGTAGACATTATTGCGAAATTTATTATTAGAAAAAAAAAACTTAAAAGAAAAAAAGCACAGACAAAATAATGTATAAACAAATGCGCGATAATGCGCGGCACGGCTGAAAGAAAATTGCGCACTTACCGTGAAGCTTTTAAACCTCCAAACCCAGACCGAAACAAATGTCCTTTAATCGATATCTATTTGCGCGTAAAAGATTATAAGAAAAAGAAGAAGGAAGGAGATAGGGATAGAGATAGAGAGAAAGAGAGAGGAGGGTGAGGGCGAGGGACCCGCGAACAAAAAGAAAGATAGAAAGAGGGAATGAATGAATGAAACATAAGTAGAGTCAATGGTATTTCACATGCAGACCACTGGATCGATGTTAAAAGCCCATTTCTCAGGCAATTTAAGACCATTTATCAACCCTCGTGCTCTTTGTTGCACATAAGTCCTTCAACAAAATTTAATCAATGCCCTATTAAACGAAATGATTAATAATATGAAATATGGGGCATGAAGATGTATTTAGCCATTGATTATCATTTAGTCATGGCTTGAGAACACTTGTCTTGATGCGTGGCGTAATGTTTTCGTGATTGAACATTGTGGCGTCATAATATGATTGAACATTGTAAGAACAATGTGAAATATAAAAGTAGCCATTTTGTTTTATTTCCATATAATGTCATAAAAGGCAACGCCTTATGTATCGCATTTCAGGAACAGCCTCATAAATTTATTTTACTTTTGGTTATTGGCTCGAATGTACCAGCATTTTCTCAAGTAATGAATCTAAATCCATTACATTGCTAAGTGACGTCATAATACGAGTTGAGCACTTGTTAGGTGTCGTAATGATACGGAATAGAGAGTTCGGTTGTTCATGTTTTTGATCGTGTTGATATAGACGTGATAATTATATGGAGATCTGACAGGAATGATCAGATAGTTTACTGTATAATACTAAAAAAAAAGAAAAAAAAGAAAGAAAAGACTAACAGCAGCTTAGGATTGTGAGCACCTTGTATCTTAAATCATCTTGCTTGTTTTATTATTAAAATACATAAGATAATTATCTCTCCCTTTCCTATTTCTGGGAGAGTTCTTGTATATTTAATCGTGTAATTGCTAAATAGTTCACGTAGATTAGATGATCATAATATGGCCCATTGCTGTTATTTTTCAGGTAACACTTCATTGTACTACCCCCGATGAGATATGTCATCAGAACATTTATTTGGTCTATGTTTTTAAATAACGATCTATCATTACCTCTTGTTTTCCAAGTAGCCACTTCCATCAGTTCATAAATACGATGAAGCAACATACATGTAAGCCAACTATAGTGGTAAAAATAAGAGTAGAAGACAGTAACATACCAATAGGCCTTCAAATATTGATTTTTATTGTTTTTGAGCAGTGGGCAACATAATCAAATTACTATTGACTATGTATACACATTTATCTCATTTCACGAGGTAGTTCTATAGTACCAGCCAATACTTTGATGTGAAAGAAAGTTTGCTCACTGCGACTGAGCTTTCATGTTCAAAATCGATTTCAATTGTCCCTGCAGTGGTGAATGATGCTGACCATCGTTCTCTAAGGGCTCTTAGTTATTCTAGAAAGAAATGGTGACTGTGTGGTTTTATCAGGAGTGAAAGTAAAACTACCAATCTTTAAAAATCAGTGTACCACTTTTACGCTTATTTTCCTCGGTATCAAATCTTAACCGTGGAAGAGCTAAATTTCAATTTTTTCCCTAAGTAGGTGAGTAGAATCCGAGGAAAAGAATGTACAGTCCATCTTCCTATTTGCTTTCTTCCGAAGCATTCCAGCGCGCCCTCCAGCTGGTTAGGGAAGGCTATTTATTATGATCTCTGTAGACTGTGCGATCAATTTGAAATTCATTTCGACCTCGGAGATTCTGAAATCCATTTCTAATGACAGCGTTGATCCCTTCAAAATCTTCAGTGACCCAACCGACTTTCAGATGACCTGCGGATAAAAATCATGTCAAATTCGAAAATACAAAAGCATTCGGCGGGATGAGCTCGTTGGCAGATGCTCGTCCTTGCCTTTCATCTCTATCCTTTTCTTTTTTTTTTTTTAAATCTCAGTCTACTTCCAAATACATGTATAGAGTTAGGGTGCCTACCATCCTAGACTGACAAAAATGTTGATTATGAGGCCTTTGAACCCCGCTGCAGTCCCTCCCCGCGAATCGTACTCGCACCCAATCATAAGATGAGCATGGTAGTTTTTGATAAAGTTGTTGGAGCACCGCCATTACAGCGGTATCCTGTCATGTCTCATTTCATCAGGGATCATCCGCAGAGATCGAAACGAATGCACTCCCGAAACACAAACCGACTTTGAGTTTAGTTCTGACAAAGCTGATTTCTGGCCATGCGATTACACTGTGCAAGAAGCTGTCTCAAAACAATTGGGAAAGGTTAATTATATACTAGTAGTACATAATGGTCTATGTTGTAGGTTTTGGAATCACCAAATGAGAAGAAATTGACTCAATCCTGCTGAGAGTCACATGCACTGCACACGGAAATGTGTATATGAGACTAAACACACACATGTTCGGCCCGAACATTTCAGCTGTTTCTTGTCATATTTTGAATGTGAGGGCATTTGAAGAACAATCCCGTTCAGGAGACATTTTCTACTATGATAATCTTCCAAGCTGACATGAAGAGAATGAGAGAGCTCACAAATTATCTTTGACCTTTCCCAGAGCTCAACTTCCTCTTTAATTATTCACTCTGTGCCATAACATCGGAATAATGCTTTCTGTGTATATTACCATACCGATTCCCATTCCTATTCAGAATTTGAAGAGAAATGCGACCTTGCTCATCAGGAAGGTAGAAAAATGAGATAAACGGATACTAGTACGTGAAAGTTTGGAATAAATCGGATAAACAACAAGAAAGGCATCGTTTAACCCAAATTTGAGATTACAGTAATACGGTAATTTCAAGTGACATTTCAGTAATGCGACTGCGGCCTAATATCCGACATATCCCACGTTTGCTAGTACGCACGAAATGACTGGAATAATAATATTACATGTATTTCTGAAATTTTATTTGCTGAGAAGAATCTTTTATTAGGGGACATGTACCAACATGCTATTCATACGGCCACATGACTGCAGAAAAGCTCCACTGGAAAGAAATGGAAATTCATGTCTACAACAAAGGGAAAATTGTCCTGGAGCATGTGTCAGTCGAAATACAAATTTGCCAATTTGAAATTTGCATAGATTTTATGATCACATCTTTCAAATATTCATTACTTTCTTGAGTGATTGATTGAATGGAACATCGAAGCCGGTAGAATGAGTTACATTCAGTTTACAATAAAAAGAAATCAAAATAAATATAAAAGTGATAATCAAGACTTGAATAATGATTAATTACGATTAAAACAAATCTTAATTTTTGTCTAATTTCTGTCAAATTTTCACCAACCCGTTTCTCTGTATTTTTCTGCTTTCATCCAGTTCAGCATGTAACAGAGGTTTAGACTCACGCTATATTTGTATCGATCATGTAGTTTGTTTTAAAATCGCCTCTTGTTCATCAGTAAATGTAGTGCAATAAGCTTCGGCTACATATTTAAACAGAGTACAGGGTGATTTAATAATAGAATATCATGAACATATAAAACGTTGAAAGTGAAATTGGGAAAGGGAAAATTAATTGGAAGTTAAATTCGTTTGATAATTATGTGCATAATAATAGGTCGTCTTTCTTACCTTGTAGAAAGAGTGGTGGTTGAAGCTTTTTGTCTCTCCTTGATTTCTCCTTTTCCGTGTTAAAACCTTACTTCTTACCCTCTTTCTTTGAGAATCCTTCTTGTCGGGGTTTTTATTTTTCTCATCCGACTATATCCTACAATATACTTCGCATCTCTTCCTTCCTTCAGGCACATTGCATTTTGATGAGCGTATAATGAATGACGCATAATAATCATACCGACAAAAGCATGCTTCTCATATTCATATTTTATTCTTTCTCCTTTCCCCTATTTGGAACAAAACGGTTCAAAATTGAGGGGAAAAAATAAAATTTTATCACATTCGATTTCGCTGGAGGATGAGAAGCCCTTGTATTTGTTAATGGAAAACAAGTCAATATCATCCCATTTTCTCCAGCGGGTTCTTCCGCATTGATGCCACTAAAACTGTGCTCGATATTGAAGATTTAAAGTGAATCAGAAGATAGAAGATTTTCCATATCAGATAAAAAGGATATCATCTACGTGATGTACATAAGGGAATGCCGACAAATTTTATGCGCCTTTTTATTTTCCCATATTTTGAAAAAAATTCCATTATCAATCATGCATCGGATTACTGGGACAAGGCTTGGATAATAAGACGGTGGAAGACAGAGGAGGGGGGAGGTGAGGGAAAGGGGGAGGAGGGAGAGAGAGAGAGAGAGGGGGGGGGGGGGGGTCGAGATGAGGAAAAAACGGACACAAGCCGAGACAAATTATAATGCATGTCATTAAACATTATTTTTGGTTCTCGTCACCAAGGAATAAATTCTCCACTATGTCTAAATGGTAATAATAAGGGATTTCATCCTAATTGTTATTCACTCGTGGTGTTTCCGCCGTTCACCATTTCATCAATTATAACCCGTCCAATCCAAAAACGGATCTCAAATCAACGTGATGCAAATATTATTTTTTTTTGTGTGCGGGTCTCTTTGTTGAAACGAGTATGACGACGAGCGACTCATTATGCATTATCCAACAGCGTATGATTTCAGGATGATTATGGTGGGGATGATTATGATAATGATCCTGGTAAAAATGACGGTGATCATAATGTGGCATGCTGACAAAAGTGAGAAAAGGGCAAAATGTCAATCATGGCATGCTCAACGGAAATGTACAGACAGATTGAGAGAAAGAACAGTATTTACTGTTCGCAAATGTCATGATCAATACAGACTGGATACCTCCTTTATGGAACTACTTGTACATGTACAGTGTTCATTAAAAGAGGGTCATGGTACAGTACATTTATTCCAATCATATGGCTTTGAATCAAGAGGTCAAGGGTTCAATTTTGCTTTAAACAAAAATACTACTACTACTACTACTACTACTACTACTACTTCTACTACTACTTACTGCTGCTGCTACTACTATTACTACTACTACTACTACTACTACTACCACCATATCTACTACTTATATTACTGCTACTACTACCACTACTACGGTTACGATACTACTGCTATTAATACATGTACTAATATTTATACTACTGCTTCTGATGGTGCTACTACTGCTGCTGCTGCTGCTACTACTACTACTACTACTACCATAACTACTACTTATATTACTGCTACTACTACTGCTACCACTACTACTACTACTACTACTACTAGTACTACTACTAGTAGTGCTACTAGTGCTACTACTGCTATTACTATACATGTACTACTATTTCTAGTATTGCTGCTACTGCTGCTACTACTATTACTACTACTACTACTACCACCATATCTACTACTTATATTACTGCTACTACTACCACTACTACGGTTACGATACTACTGCTATTAATACATGTACTAATATTTATACTACTGCTTCTGATGTTGCTACTACTGCTGCTGCTACTACTACTACTACTACTACTACTACTGCTACTACTACCATAACTACTACTTATATTACTGCTACTACTACTGCTACTACTACTACTACTACTACTACTACTACTAGTACTACTACTACTAGTGCTACTAGTGCTACTACTGCTATTACTATACATGTACTACTATTTCTAGTATTGCTGCTACTGTTGCTACTACTACTATTACTAATACTGCTACTACTAATACTACTACTACTACTACTACTACTACTACTACTACTACCACTACTACTTTTCAATCTACTCCTTCTAATACTACTTCAGTTGATATAAATATTATTATAACTTTGAAAGACTTGATGCGCTCATGTTTTTTCTTGATCCATGAACGACCATTTCGATATCCATTTCTAACTGTGTTCATCATTCTTTCAACTTTAAAATGGAAAATGTATACATGTATATTTAAAAGACACATTTAGACTAGTTGATATTAGGCAATAGGGACGTAATAATATCATTTATTTCAATTTTTAGACATACATCGTCAGTCACATGAGGAAAGATAGCCATGTCTTTTATTTTTTTTGTCAGCCCAACGGT
This sequence comes from Heliocidaris erythrogramma, assembly GCA_025617745.1. Classification (NCBI taxonomy): domain Eukaryota; kingdom Metazoa; phylum Echinodermata; class Echinoidea; order Camarodonta; family Echinometridae; genus Heliocidaris; species Heliocidaris erythrogramma. Next base: position 51,193,606 of record CM046853.1, read on the forward strand.
GTTGTTGATAAATAATTCAGATGAATACAATGCAATTATTATATGTTTGATGTTTTGTTTTTTTCTTATGTTTATCGTAGAATTTCAGTAAGGGACGGGTATTCATATATGGATTCCATTCCCTGATCGGTACTAATAGCCATATGATAATTGTGATTTTATGGTAATAAGTTGAATCTTGAAGGAAAACTTATAAGGGAAAGGGTTGTTGATGAAAGCAATGTGCCACTGTTATTTTTTTATTCTTGATTTATAAAAATACCGCAGTTTAAAGATCTTCGTATAGCAATAAATAGAATGAATAGAGCTTAAACGTAGTTCTGTTCTTCAAAGAATGACCATAGAGCTTGTCATTCCTCATGTTTTTATATTTCACTTCATTCTGTGCTTGTTTCGATCGACTTCAGTTTGACAATTATATAGGTGCTATAGTGACCAGATCCGAACAGATTACCGATGGCATGTGTCACTGCTAATGGAAGCAAACTGATGAAGCCGAAAGATGGTGTAATCAAATATATTCCTTTAGAAGACAGTGTCGTCAATCTCCACTCTTAAATTACTCTAAGAGAATGGCAGTTCAAAGATAGCATTGGAAATACAGATAATTATACAGTGTATGTCATATCATGTTGTTTGACGGAACTCTATTCAAAACAAGCTTTAAAAACATGTATGATACTGTACACAATATATATACACTAAGAACCCGAAATTTTGTGAGACATTTTTAGAGCAAAGCGCTAGGAGCGCTCTGCAAAAAGGATAATGGCGCTATAAAGAAGAAGATATCATCATAATTACCTGTGTCCTGAGCATTATGCAGAAGTTGTACCTCTGTCATAATTGTCTAGGCAGCTTTAGGACAAGTATTGTGTTACATTACTATTCTGTCTTTCTGTTTCTGATCATAGTACTTTCAATTAATTTGTAAACACCTGTACTCACATGTATTGCTTTATCCAAAGTCATGATATCAATATCGTCCTCAAATATTAATACATTTGTCAAAATATACGTATATTTACATGAATTGGCATACACATTTTTATCAATCTATTTGGAAACGGTTTAGATTTTCATTTCAGTTGCAATTTCCATGGGCTTTGAGTATTTTCTGGTTTAGTCTTCATTGTAATGTTCATGAACATGTACGAAATAATATACATATGCACAATTGTCATTGTCATGCCTATGGGGATCAGTTCTCCCTCTTGCTATTTGCATGATAATGATTGAAGATACCATAAATACCGACACAGACACATAAGCGTCAACGTAAAAATCCAAGGAAAGTACATTTTATCGTGTCATATTTAGACACTCTTCTCATTTCGCATAGGTCACGGGATATTGCTCTCAAACAGGTCATATACACATCATAAATAACCGACGTATCTTGTCGACATAACATTGGGCCCCCAACAAAGCTGTCACATTAATGTAGAGAACTATAGTGTCTGACGTAACTGTTTTATATGGGGAAATATATCACTATTTTAAAGTTGGGAAAATTCTGTAAACATGCGGAAGAAGGATGCGATAATGAGGATATGTAGAAAGAACAGAGTAGAACTAGAAGCAGAAGAAATGCATGAACATTTCTTGCAAGCACATTATTATAGATCCACGACAGACCAGTTTATCTTCAAGACTTCCAATTGATGGTTTTTCTCTCCCGCAGCATTTATATTTCACCTGTTATGTATTTGTACATTGACAGTACATAGTATACGCTGAAATTGAAATTGAAATGATTGAAATTAACATTTGTTTCCTCCTCATCGGTACAATGTTATATATGCAAAGGAACACAGAGCACAATACATTAAATAATTTAGGAAATAGAAGAAGGCAATTACCCGGAAAAGAAAGCTTGTGTTTGGAATGCCCTTATCCAATTATCATTAATTTTGTTATTTTGTAGTTTTGTTATTATGTCGGACAATCACGTACATCACGTAAATGATATACTTTTTATCTGATATGGAAATCTTCTGATTCACTTTAAATCTTCAATATCGAGCACAGTTTTAGTGGCATCAAACAAAACACGGATTGGCCCCAAAGCAAAGCCATATTTGCTATGGGTATGTGCTTGAAGCCCTAAGATGACAAATACAACCCGTGTATGCTCGATGGGGGGGGGGGGGGGGGGGGGCAATTAGCATTTTTAGGCGACTAATCTCTGAAAAAGTTTTCAGAAATTATAGCAAAGATGCATTTGGTTATTAGATATTTTGAAGTTAGAATTCAAGACTCAAGTATGTTATAGAAGAAAAATATAGCATGGATTCCAATTTGAGTGATACCCCGGGAAATTCAGGGCTTTTAAAAAGCATTTTTAGGTGACAAATCACGTCTCTTTCTGCATGCCTCAAACTTGCCATGCAGACACCTTGCATGTTCCCTTTGCTGGGTGAGAATATGTTTGGGGTAAAGTGCCCCCGAAACACGGGAAGTTTTTAAAAATAATTTTCAGATGAAAAAAATAAATAAATAATGCTCAATAATGTTTGAACACAAAAAAGTATATGAACGGGGTTTAGGACGGATCTCTGGGAGTTAAAGGGATGCTCTAGATGGTTGTTCCACTTCAGGTTTACAAATTTAGAGGTTAAAGAATGTTCCTCTGTATGTCCTCACACATGCACAGAGAAATAAAGGTGTGGGGTTTGTGGTGTTAAGCCACTGGACGTGAACAAAATAGCTGAAATATCACGTGAGCTATATAAAGGGCATTTTGGACGACATTTTGGTTTGCGCTCATAATCATCTGTCGTTTAGTTCTACAGTTATTGCGTGAGAGTCATGCAATGACAGATTCAGCGTAGAACTACAGAGGAATAAAAATATACAGCAGATCCCCAGAAAATTAAGGAGATTGCACGCGATTACAAACTAAATACCGCCATCTGCGGTTCGAGTGCGGTATTTTCCACCAGCTGATGAAACGTTGAGGAGGTGCGAATGGTTATAGGAAATAGTGACTGCGTTTAAAGTCTCTTTTCTCGCAAACAAATTATCAACAGGCTTCCCTCTCCCATCAATATTCCATGATATTTCAATAAAATTATGAGATTTACTCTACAATAAAACAAATACGCATGGGATACATTCCTCATTTTGCGCACGCAATCATGTTACGTTGATGTTTTGTTTTTCCAATGTTATTTTGTCAGATGTGAAAAGAATCCTCTAGCTATTCCTTTGACTTCCGGTGCTGTTTAGTTTTCCTCTTCTCCATTCTATTTATATATATTTTAGGATGTGAATCCTGGGATATTTCCTTGTGACCGAATAAAAGTCATATGGCTTAGTGTAATTAAAATCGAATGTCGAACAGTGTCCTCTGTTTGAAATTCATTCAAATGGATGTATATTTATTATTATCATTATCGTTATTATTATCATTATTATTATTATCGTTATTATTATCATTATTATTTATTATTATTATTATTATTATTATCATTATTTTATTATTTATAATTATTGTTATTATTAATATTATTATTGTTATTATTATTTATATTGATACTATTGTTATATTTTTCTTCTTCTTCTTATTTATTATTATTATTATTATTATTATTACGCAAATATGTCTTATAAGAGTGTAACGTACCAACCCTCAATTCCAATATGAGATATTTTGTACATCCCTGTATATTGAGAATATACCGAGCTCTAATAATTTCATTACAGATTAATTAATAGACCAAATCCTCAACAATATTTATTTTTTTAAATATATAAGAAATGATTATAGGAGAAAGAAATAGATGTGGAACAAGAATTTTAAAAGTTTGATGTAAGTCCAATTTTTAGGTGAATATAAATCGTTGTATCCACTGTGCACTTAGATATCTAAATTGATACTATTCAACATTGCCATCATGTTCCTTTTGTTGTACTGTATGCCACTGCATGCATTTATTTACCATGTTTACAGTAAAATCGCAGTCAGCGAAACACGCTACATTTCAAGCAACTTTGTAGTAATTATAGCAGGTTGGATGTAAAAATATTATGAACAAAAAATGTAGAAAAGGAATATCTAAAAACAAAGAAAATCTATTTCAGTATTTTTTTAATTATTTTTTTTGTTTCTTTGGCGGAAAACCGTACCTACCCCTCGTCATAGTTCAAACATATTAAAGCTGCGTCATGTCAGATTCTGGAAAGTTGACAGACCAGTGGATAAATGATCATTCATAAATTCCTCTTCAATTTTGCAAAGGGTTATAATCATGAATTTAGATTACACAATTTCGGAATCACATTTTATGCAGCCATATTACAAAGCTGGGCCCCCAGCGCATGGGGTGGAATCTAAAAATAAAACCGAATTTTAACTCGCTATGTTTAACGAGTCTGTGCCTTATTCCCCTCGTGAGTAAATTGAGTAAATAGAATTGTGGTTGCATTTTACAGCAAGTATGAGATATGAGTGAAAGTTGTCACATTGCATATTATTAAGGAGAGACGTGGGTTTATTACAAATACATCTGCGAAATATTAAAGGCACACTCTGATTATTACGTGTTAATAGAAGACGACTTTCTATCACTCTTATTGTTGTTTTCTCATTAGGATAAACCGTAAAAAGTTCAACATATTCAGCGAGATTCTTCATAAAAATGGATATTCATAAACAAATTGATATTTCGCATTCTCCAGTGAACTACGTACTTTATAAAAATGCGTCATCCTTCCTCATCTGTCTCTAGAATATTTAAAGAGAAATTCTTTTGCGATTCCGCAATTGGTTTGAACAAACGAAATTAAGATTGAATGAGATATAAATGGCGCCGGGGGAATCCTGTCTTACATTTGACAGCTGGATGAAATTTGATTAAGCTTTCATTCATTTATCTGAATAAACATAATTCTCTTTACTGCATGCAAGAACATTCGCATCTATCCGCCTTCATGTACATTGTGTAAATGTACCAGATGCAGTCACTAAAACACACACAAACAATTCTTGTTCTGTTATCCATGATACTATGTTTTGTTTTCTTTTATAGTACATAAGATATACGTATATAAAGAGGGGTTGTGACATAGACATAAATCAACAGCGAGATAAGAGATATATGTTCATATATACATATATATTATATATATATTATATATATATATATATATCTCCATTCGGGGACCTCGAAGGCACATGTCGAAGGTTAAAAGAAAATGTATATAATAACCTTCTTATTTATTCATGTTGTTTGTTTGCTAAATAGTTTTGACACATACGTGTATCCCCTCCGTTAAAATTATGTTTTGCATGAAGATATTAAATTATACTGAATATGCTACTATTTATCATTTCATCATACATTATAACTATAGAACGTTAACTAAAGGCACTTGTGCATTTTAGAATGGAAATACAAAATGATATTTGGAGGAGGAGTGTAGTAGTCCATATATCAAACGACTAGCTTAATACGATATAACTATGATGAAAATAATTCGTTCAGTAGGAACATAATCTAGGTTTGACATTTCCTGCCTAATCTACTTCTCTTCATTAACATATAATTATTTCCTTTTCAAAATAAATCTGGGCCGTAAGCAGGTAACCCGTAATAAATAGGGTATATGCCCGATATTACAATTCTTTTGGCCTCTTGCCTTTTCCGCGTAATACAATTGCATAATAAGTCAAAATATAATAGCATCTTTAATCCCCCCCCTCTCTCTATCTTTCTCTCTCTCTATCTCTCTCTCCCTCCCTCTCTCTCTCTCTCTCTCTCTGTTGTTGTTTTTGTTGTTAGCTGATTTTGTGGCAACCAGACAATTCTGACTATGATTATTGCCAATTACTATTACAATTCTTTTCAACATGATCACACCTTGATCTCACCAATTCTACTTTCCAGTTCCTTTTCTTTACTAAATGGGGACCTAAATCGACTAGCGCTGCTTTTAATACCCCCCCGTCCACATCTGTATATACTGTATGCGTTTACTATTACTAGTGAAAAATATTTACTATACTGAGCTGTTATCATATCACTCCTTGTATTCTGTCATTTGATTTATATGTTTATATGCATGGTGCTTTCTCATTGTACATACATTATGTAAACTGAACGTGGAAACAAATCAAATCAAATCAAATCAAATATACACCCATGTACGGTGTATTTGGGAGACACCTTTTGTCTTATTTTTCCTCGTGTCTCCCTAATACGCCAGTCCCTAATATGACGGAATAAACCTCAGTGTTGAGTGTCTCCCTAATACACCATCAAGTAATATATATATGTATATTTTACTAAAGGGTACATTAGGTCGACACCTAACAATGCGGTTTATTCCGTCATAATAGCGACCCCTACATTAGGTAGACAGTTGGTACATTAGGTCGACAGTTGTCTATAGGAATTAGACAAAAACTGTCCTCCTAATGTACCCATTAGGGGTATATATATATATATATATGTATGAATCCTTGAAATTACTGTCAGTAACCGATTTCTTCAGGCTATATGAAGAATAAAGAGACGAAACGGTAACAGTGATGCAATGACACTCTGCGACTTTTATTCGGTCAACTCTGATAGTTAGTGTTCACCGTGATAGACGATTTTCTCTTTCAATTTGAATTATGGCTTACATTTATAGTGTATTTTGTTGACGTGTTCTAATGATATCGTCAGCATTATCGTGATGGTAGCTACATTCGATTTTATGATGTGATGGTGGAGACATTGCACGGGGGAAGCCTGTTGGCCAATTTCAACCCCCACCCATTACAAGCACTCTCTCTGATTACCACATGCCTAGGAGATCGATTCTGGGCTTGTGACAGGGAGGTGATATTTGACAATGGACAGCATTTGAAATAAATGATTAAAACGCGAAAAGAGTTTGACAGGGGGCGATACTGATCAAATGGAAGATATTATGTGTTCCGAGAATTACAGTCTTTATCAAAATCCATGTCTGAGATTTGAAAAAAAAATTAAACTTAAGAATTAAAATGTTGAAAATGGGAGAGGGGGCGTAATAACGAAAAAAGTTGAAAGAGGGGGGAAAGGAAAAGAAAAGTAAAAATAAAGAAAGGAGAAACAAAAGCAAGTAAAGAAAAAATGTTGATTGAGAAGAAAAACGTAATTTGGCAGAAAGTGGGAGAAGAAGAAGAAGAAAAAAGGAAGAAACAGATGTAGAAGATCCAATAGATATTTTATAATTGAAATTAACTAAAATTACTGTGGGATTATGCTTTCTAAAAAAGCATTTTCTTTGTACCGTACCGGTAACTCCTTGTAGCGAGATACCTGAATAAAATTGAAGCGAAACATGACATGATGAAGAATGGGAAATGATACTCAACAGCGGCTTATGATGTGGTTACCATAGCTTATGTGGTTTTTCGAATGCCATCCTCTGTGATAATGTCACTCCTTAATGTTTCAGCCTTACATCATGCAAACGAAGAGGGGGCGACATATCGGATTAGACGTAGTGAAAAGGGGAAATAGGAGATGGGGAGGGGGGGGGGGGGGGGGAGAGAGAGAGATGGGGAGGGGGGGGGGAGAGAGAGAAAGAGAGAGAGATGTAGTGGGAGGGAGAGAGTGAGATGGAGAGAGTGCGTGTGTGTGTGTGAGAGAGAGAGAGAGAAGAGAGAAAGTGTGTGTTTGTGAGAGAGAGAGAGTAGAAAAAAAGGAAACATGACAGAGAGAGAGATGTAGTGGGAGGGAGAGAGTGAGATGGAGAGAGTGCGTGTGTGTGTGAGAGAGAGAGAGAGAGAAGAGAGAAAGTGTGTGTTTGTGAGAGAGAGAGAGAGTTAAAAAGAGAAAAGTAAGTGGAGGGAGGGGAAGGCAGATGGTGTTGAGTCAAATCCAGGATGTAGTACCTCCTTGGTCAAATGTTTTTTGTACTCTTCTCCGCGTAAAATGACAATTTAAATGTAAATCGAAGATAATAATGAATATGCATGCGGGATATTCTTCGAATTCTCTCCAGGCAGGCACCAGAGAATGAGGCGAGGTGGCGTGAATACCTCCCTGCGGTTTCATGGCACTGTTACTTTATTGCCTTGTCCATTCATGGAACATACATAGGCGGTGATTGCACTTAAACATCTCTTGGTGGGAGTTTCATGCTGTATAATGCGCACTGATTATACACTGCTTTTTCACTTTATAGTCATGATACTTTTTTGTGTACTAAAGTCAGCATTGTGATTTAGCAAGTTAATTGTAAAGCTGTTAAAGGTCCCCTGCAACCCAAATGCAAGTTGATTTCTGTGCAGGGATGCATACAGCTCATATTTTGTTATTCAAAGATCTAAATATGTTTCCTAGATTTTTAAATATTTTTTGAAATCATTTTCTCAAACATGCTAAGCCTCCACCCTTTAAAAAAATGCTCCAGATCTCTTTCCTGCAGTGACATCATCTGTCAGTCATTAGTGAGCTAAGGAGAGACAGTGGTATGTAGCTTTGCCAGAGATGACCATCTGTTCTAATCGAGCATACAATACCTACATAGTAGTTGCTATGTCAGACATGCTGTAGCATCACCAGGAAAAGAATGGTAAGGAGGTATTGTTTGAGAGCATGCAGTTCTATTTTGAGCATGTGCTTAGCTTGGGGAAGTTACATTCCACTGTCTATTGTAGAATGTTGGTGTAGCTGACTGATGACTGACAGATGATGTCATTTCAGGAATGAGATCTGGAGCTTTTTTAGGGTGGAGCTCCAGGAGGTTGGAAAAAAACATTTAAAAATCTATGGAAGATATTTAGATGTTTGAATTACAAAATATTAGTTGTATGCATCCCTGCACATCAACAGCAATATAAACTTGCATTTGGGGTTGCGTTTGGTTGCAGGGGCCCTTTAAACTTTCAAGGAAAATCTATTTTTTAGACAATTCAATAATGCTTTCAAAGAAAAGTCCATTTTTTTTAGACAGTTCAATAATAATTGTAGCACGAACTCCAAAATATCAAACGAATGATAATATTATTAAGAAGCTGCACCTTTATGATATAAGAGAAAAAGAGCGGTACATGAGCATGATCATCAGGATACAGATACTGCTATATTATTTTTCTCAGATATTAAGAACCTTTACATAAATGGACATACGAGCCCTACGTTTGAACCTTACTAATTTTGAGGTATGATTAAATTTGTGTCAAGTTATTCACCATAACGACATGGGTAATACATGGGCCGCGGAACCGGGGGGGGGGGGGGGCGGCTTCAGCAAAAAGGTGCGAAATTGTCATTATTCAAGTGAAATCAGATCAACCCCCTCCTCCCCCCTCTCCCTACTTTCAGAAACGCTCCGCGGCCCTTGTAATACATTTTCTTTGACCGTTATAGTGGAGTAAATACATTTTTCTTGCAAGAAGTAATCCTTCTTGAAGGTAGGTTAGAGCTGTAACTAATTCAGAATAAAAACCTCCTTTAGCCCAATCCATCACAACGTGGGCAAGTCTGTTAAAATCAACGTTATACTATTTTATGTTTTGATGTTTAATGCTCATGAGGATTTGCGGTCGTCCATATCCCCTTCAATCTATTTAACCGCTCCTGCTTATAAATGATATATGAATGTTTTGACAACTGAACCAGTAGTCTCGTCCACCAAAACAGAAAACTAGCTGGGATTGGTATCCGGGATAAGTGTTGGTCAGGCTGTGCAACACACACGCACATGCACCCTCGCGCACACCCCTAAAACCCGACACAAATACATTGTAGATCGCGCTTTTGCAGTCTCAGAGAGTGCTAGGGGGAGTATATAGCCCCACCCTCCTACATTATTTTTGCCCCCCCCCGTCACATTCGAGAGTTTGAAGGTATATACATGCATACATGTGTAATAATAATAATGAGAGGAAGAATATGAAACTATAGCTAAACACTTCCATACAGAAATATATCAATGTTCATATAGGAAATTAGTGATTGCTATATGGTGTCAACTGCCCTGAAAAAATATAGACGCTATTTATAAGGAGGATTTTCAATATCCGTCACAGGTTTCTATGAATATCATAAATCTAATATAGATGTAAAATGTAAAATGCGATAAGAAGGGATTCACCAAATGTTATTTAACAGGAATATTTTGTGCAGTAGTGATCTTGGGTTAATTTGGAACAGTGTTTGAAATATTATTGTGCTCATAGTTTGGCCAACGCATTACCAGAACATGGTATAATTATTATTTGGATTGATTTAATAAGACTGGTAACCATGCCACAATACGGGAAAGAAATCAAATCAGACATTTTATTTCAACCACGTATGTGCATTTTTCCATTGGCTTGCATCTGTCTTCTCATTATTATTCTTCGAAGATATACCAATTTACATAAGGCTAAAACGTTGATTCCAATATCCATTATATCCATGGCCCACAGAAAACAACGCGTTATCAAAAAGGAGCGCAATTTGCCCGGAAGATACAGTCGTAAATCTTCTCCCGCCAAAACAAGAAAGAAAGAAAGAAAGAAAGAAAGAAAATAAATGACGCTGCAAGAAAGCAAAAAAAAAAATTAAAAATATATGAAGACACATGCGACAACGAAATTCATAGAAGATAGATGAATAGAGGGTAGGATTTCACATGCTTGTTAAATAGCACACGTGATGACCTTCACAATGAATAAAAAGAAAAATATCGCGGAAAACTATCCGAGGGGTGACAATTTATGGAGATGAGAAATGAATCTCAACGTTTACCATCAGTCAAGATCATTTCATATTTTTTCTTTCTCCCCCCCCCCCTCTCTTTCTCTCTCACTCCCTCACACCATTTCTCCTTTTTGCCCTCATTCTCTTCTTTCTGCCTTGATGCTCCCGTTCCATCAATTTCTGCTGGTTTTGTTTTCTCTTGGTATCGATCAGTGTCTGGTATACGAGGCTTTGAATAACATCTGTGGGTTGCGCTGGGAGTTACGCAGTTAGACGCCCTCATGTGCCTGAGTTGCTACAATCCAATCCACTTTTCCCTACTATTAAACCTTTCAGGGAACGGGGAGATCATTTATTTGAATATCACAAGAGACATTTGTCTGCAATCCTGCTTGTTTTGATTTAACCACATTGTGTTGCGTTTGAAGGAAAGGGAAGACATGAAAATGGAATTGAAGCCTTTGTTAGCTCCTTGGTTCTGTGTTGGTATTAAGCTTTCCGTCATTTTTGTTGTCCTTGTAACTGTGAATCCATCTGTTTCAAAATCTCTACCACCAGATGAGCCTGTTAACATTGCTATCATGTTACCGCGGTATCCTCTATCATCTACAAGAGGTTCAAAACCCTGGTTGGTCTCTGGTAGGCATTACCCTTATCATCTTCAAATGGTGGTGCCAGCCATGCGTATTGCTCTCGAAAAGGTAAAACAGTCGACTCTCATCGTGTCCAATAACATAAGCCTGATTGTCGAAAATACGGAATGCTGGTTGAATACAGCCCAATTTGCCGCCATCGACATGATGTACGTCCACAAAGTCATGGCCTTCTTCGGACCGGTGTGCGAGTATGCCTTGGCCCCCGTTGGTAGGTTTTCAACAAGATGGAATGTTCCCCTTATCACAGCAGGGGGGCAAGCATCAGGTTATGATGACTTCGACCAATACAAACTTATCACCAACGTGCGACCACCGCATCGCAAACTTTCTCACTTCGTCGCCGCCCTCTGGAAGATATACCAGTGGAAGAGAGGGGTAATACTCTTCCACGACGGCGACGCCCATATCAAAGATGAGGTCTTTATGGCTGGTGGCGTCTATGACAAGTTAGAGAAGGATGGTGGGGAAGGGTACGGGTTGAACTTGACCTTTCAACCATTTAATGAATTCGACTACACCGACGAGAGATATGTTGAGCTACTAGAGCGCTATGTGACGCCTTTTACCCGGGGTGAGTAGAAATCGATATGTCCTGTATTTTCATTTACATTGTCTTAAGTATCAGAGACAACGGTCTAACCGTCTTCTCGTCTTGACAGCCATTATAATAACACGTTAATGCGAAACATTACAAATATAACAAATTAAACTCAGTTGTTTTCGTTTCTCTGTCTCGTGTTTCAATTAGCCATACCCTACCCTGATGATACCCGATATTCGGGGCTTCGTGGATATTAAGTTATGCGATATGAGCTCTTTAACGTTTGCTCCGGAAAATAAACAGCACGGGAAATACAAGGATACTTTCAAAATCTTGCAAAAATATATTGAGTGCCACACGCGGTGAAATATTTCCTTGTATCCACAATTTGCGATATTCCGTCTGTTGCTTGAGCAAACAAAAACATAAAAATACAGAGAAATCCAATCAGCTCGATTAATACCAAAATCCTTTGTAGATTCTTAGCATCGTGAGGAGACTACGTTTTTAATGAATATAAATGAACTCATTTAGGCATTAACTTGTTAGATGATTCAAATATATTCGCAAATCTAAAAGGGTAATGATGCACCGTTTCTCTGTAAATCAGTTCCATAATGTTTTCATTCCACCCTCTCAATATATGATTGCCAATTTCAAAACAGAAAAGGATGTATTTATACTGACTGATCACTCGTTTTACTGCATGTGCATTTTGTCTAAATTTTGTAACGATAAAACTGACCATACCCCTCCTCTCTCTCTCTCCCTCCGCCCCTCTCTCTTTCTCTCTCAATCTTTTTTTTCTTTCTGTCTGAATCTCGAGCCCATCTCACACCTCGCCTTTCTACTGCGAGTCTGCTGCGAGTCATTATGAAACATTGCGATAACCTACGATGTGGCCTGCGTCTCGTGAGATGTTCTAACATCTCGAGCAGAAAAAAATGTGTGAGAACTTTACCATACCCTGCAATATATTTAGTTATACTTATAAGGCTACGAATGCATGGCACTTGATGTCGAAGCTTCCCCATTGTATTTTGATTGTTTACAGATCTGTTTTATAGCATGGCACAGGTTTACGGAAGCTTCCATGGCTCTCCGTAGCATAACGTAGGTTTTCGTAGGTTTGATCAGTTATACGCTATGTTTTAAAATTTGAATAAGGAGCATTGAGTTTGAAATTCGAAACAAAAATAGCCTGAAATATAGGCTACGCCATTTCATTTGGCAGGGTGAGAGAGTTGGTCTAGCGGTAACGTGTATGGTCAGCTCTCTGCATTCGCCTGCAAACTGACTCTGATCGAACCCAGGTTCGAATCTCAGTCGCGTCTTTCTGATGGTGGCGTTATAGGTCGGTCCTAGACGTATAATTAAAATCATATTTGATTGATACACGTCTGCAAAAACCCAATCAACAACAACAACGACGACGACGACGACGCAGGGATTTTAGTTTGTCTGGCGGTACGTCACCTCTCTGGTATCACCTACAAACCGACTCTTACTAACAGACCCTCCCTCTCTCTCCCCCCTCTCTCTCTCTCCTCTCTCTCTCTCTCCCCCTCTCTCTCTCTCTCTCTCTCTCTCCCTCCCTTCTCTCTCCCTCCCTCCCTCTCTTTCTCTCTCCCTCCCTCCCTCTCTTTCTCTCTCCTCCCTCCCTCTCCTCCCTCCCCTTCCCCCCTCTCTCTCCCCCTCTCTTTATTTATGTGAGAGGAAATGAGAGAATATTGGTTGCGTAACTTAAATCAAATTTCCCCAGAGCTGCATGTCCTACTTTTTAAATTTGTTTGCAAATGTGGAACAATTGTCTCCGCCGGGAATTGAATCCGGGTCGTTGGCTTAGAACGCCAATGCCTTAACCACTAGACCACCGAGACGGGTCCATGGTTTCAGCGACACCAGATTCAATTGACAGACAAATCCTCAACCTTATTAATTAATTCCTTTGTCGGGGGCAGGTGAGTTTTGAACAAAGACAAGCCGCATGCCTCAGCTGGATCCAAGTGAATGCTTTGAGATACATGTATACATTAGAATAATTATAAACACACACACACACACACACACACACACAGCTTTACATGGCTTTACTTCCGAGGACAAGTGTTCCTCTATTGTTCCTCCGTCCTCGGACAGTCGACAGAATAAGGCACAAATTCATTGTTCGACGTTCGAGGACTATTGTCCGGCTTCCGAGGACCATTGTTCTCATGATTTCTCTGTCCGAAAATGTCCTCGGACATACGGCTAAACACGCCCACACACACACACACACACACATACTAACGCATGTATACTTGTGTGTCTTTCCCTTTGTTCTCTCTGTTGTTCAAAATAGCCACACAAGCAGCAAAAAAAAGCCACACAAGCCTGTATATAATATATACATGTATATATATATATATATATTTATGTGTGTGTGTGTGTACCAACAGAGGTATACTTGTGTAACTAAATGGACAGTCAAACACAATAGATGCCTTTATTCCGTCAGGCTTGTGTGATATATGTGTGTGTGTGCTGGTGGTTTTAAGGCGGAGGCACCAACCCCCCACACCCATGGGTGAACGAATATAAAGTCCTCGAAATGTTTTCTCAGCTTTTTTCATCAAATTTAAGAGTAAATGATACCTGAAAAAAGGTGATAATAGTTTTCTTTTATTGTCTGGTATTTTTTTTCATTGTGCTCCATGGATCCTCCTTTGCATTTTAAAACCAAGTCCCGTTCAGTATGTTCTACTAAATCTTCAAACTTTTCATGTAATTAGCATAACACTGATTTTGGTCCTGACTTCTCCGGTAGAAACCGCCATTTTAAAATACTTTCAAAGCGGCAGGAAAGACAAATGAAACAAAGACCTTGCCCTTTTCCTTAGAAAAGTCGATAGCGTTTCATGGAATTGAAAGGAAGATCACGTCTGTTGCTTTTAAAAGCGCGAAGGCAGTGGTGCTTTCTTCTTTAAATGGTCGTGGACGTACATTGAGCAGGACTAAGTATGGGAAGCGTGAAAACACCAAAATCATGCGTTTGGGATTTATTTCCCCCCAGGTCGTGACCACGCATCGGTGACGAGCCTGGGCCATTAAAGATAAGAGACCCCTAAGAGACGAAAAGTGAAACTCCTCCGCGCGGGAAATAGAGAGACAAACATGGAGCCCCAGAAATCCACCGTGCTTCAGTACTTTACTGAGTAAATATTGTATTTAGTTTAGTTAAACGTTGACATATCTCTTCACATCGTAATAGAAAGAAGTCAAGATTTAGAGCCCAAATATGATGAGGAGGATATAAACATGTTTAACAAATTTGCCTTATTATCAGAGACGTCAGCTGACATTTTAAAGCGGATATTTTCTTGTTTTAGAGGGCGCAACAGTGAAATATAGGGAGATTCGGTTTGTCATGAATTATGAATCGTGATTTATGTGTTGTATTTTACAACCTTGCATATACGCTGCCAGGGGACGGTGCTCTCTGCCAAGAATATAAATTCTTTAACTCTTCGAGTATTGTACTGTTATGATGGTGAACCCATATGGATAAAGGTCAAATGAAATAATATTTAAAAGTGTATTTTGGATGCCTCGATCGTGTACGAATCCTTTACCAATAGTATAGCTTCCAGTGGAACCTGTGTAATATATGATTGTTAGAGGATGTAGGGTTTGTCGTTATACAGTACGTCCCAGAAAAACTATATTATCTATGATAATAGTTATCTATTGTGCATAAAGTTGAAGTATAATGCTTTCAAATGATACCTTGATCACTTCCATCCCTACAGGAAAATGACACACAAATAATCAACCGTGCAAAATTTGGGCAAACCGTAAAAACATGCACATGCGAAAATGACCCAACGAAAAGATCATCTTACCCAAATGAGACGACTAATATACGTGGTTATTATGTCCTCATCATAAAAAAAGGATGGTCGATTGCTTTTGTTGATGGTGGGGGTAAAGAAAGTGCATATGTTGTACTGAAATGGTACCTGCAAGCGTTCCGAAAGGCGATTTTTGCAATTTCAGGTAGCTTTTTTAAGAACAAAGCAAGGTAATATGTTTTTAAAGTAAGTGGCACCTTACTTTGTAACTATGGTATAAAGATCACAATGCGGAAGACAAAACACTATGATTATGGCAAGTTTCCACCTCATAAAAGGCACCTTTTCATGTTTGGAGGAATATTTATTGATTTTTGAAATTTTGGGACGTACGCCTGTGCCACCACTCGAAATTGCCATTGACTCGTTTTATGAAAATTCTGAATGAATGCAAGCCATCACACAATGGGAATCTGCAGTATCATATCTCTTAAAATGGCATTAAACTGGCAAAATTTGAACAGCGCCACCTTACAGTATAACTGCTAAATTGAGATTATAATTTGAAAATTAATTGCATTTTATTTTGAACTGACTAACAACTGTTTGGAAAATAGGCACATTTTATATTTCAAACTATTATTTTTGACGTTGCACATGTGGAAATTTGCCTATACAGATACTTTCTAAGCTTCTACAAACTAGAATGGGGCATGATGGGAAAATGGGAGGCGCAGGCACTTTTCAATTCCTGTTGAAAGATGGCGTCATTAGGAGCTTCAATTTACTGTCATTTTAAAGCTGATATTTTTCCTACGTCATTCATGTTCGCATGTGATACAAACGTTTTCACAGTTTTACCGAAATAATGGAACAAATGGATTTTTACATGCCATTTTAAAAACCATTTCGCGCAATGAAACGTGCATGGATTAATGCCGTCAACGTATCATGTGAAAGCATAATACTTCTATTTCAAGGAAACTACAAATTATGGCATAGAGCAAATATTGTGGTCACAATGATCCCTTTTTTCGGGGTTCGTTTTTTTCTGGGACGCACTGTAATGGCACTATACAAAATACGAAATCTTACTCCTGCCGAGTTTTGACTTAAATCGTCAGGTACATGCATTTCAAACTTCTTAAAGTGCCATAAATCCATCTACTGATTACCTCTAAATTTGAAGGTCCGTTCTCTAAGCTGCACCTTGTTTTTTCTTCACTCAAACTGATTACATTACATTAATAAACAAAGAGAGGAAGGAGAGAAGAAAGATGAAAATGGAGCTGTGGGGAGAAAGCAAGAAGGGAGACATGCGTAACAATTACAGGGGCATGACGGGTATGTAACCACTACGTAGGGTAGCTTTATAGCAAAACGTGCTGGCACGTGAAAAGACGTAAATCTCAAAATGATTCAAAATCATAATAATAATGCGGCCTATCAACATGGATGATGTATTTCAGTGGTCTGATATTACAAGGGCGCTTCTAATCACGCTAATTGAGACGCATACCAATGGAGGCAACATCATGAACATTAATTACGAACGTTTCCATTTACCATGGCGCTTCTGATTGAGATGCTTAACAGTGAAGGCAATATCATGGACATTTTACCAACGTTTTCATTAGTGAAATTACACACTGACACATCCCTGATGAATCAAAATGTTCCGACATCTACGAAACTCCACCACATCGAAGCACAGCCAATATAATGACCGCATTAGGGTGTTCCGATTTCTCCAAACGCTTCATACAAATTGCTCTGCCGCACCACAGTAGAGCTGATTAATTGGATTTACAGAGAAATGTGATATCAGACACATTTTAACTCAATTCAACAAGGCAAAATATAATTACAAGACACGGTTGATAAGAAAGAATGAAGCCTTGGTAAGGCAATGGACAATCATCTGCATTGGCACTGAAATTATCGATCGAATATGTCAACAACAACAACAACAACAAGAAAGGAGAAGGGAGGGCCTTTATGGGGGTTTGCAATAATCTTTCATTAGTTTTGAGTATACAGTTTATCAACGTATTCACAAGTTAGAATTTTGTTGTTATTGCAAATGTTACGGTGATGGCGAAATTACATGATGATTACATTGCTCAGATCAAAGCCTCTCTAAATTCCATTCCCTTAAAAAATTATTGTAATATATTTCAGAGAAAGGTGTTACAGAATAAATAAAAGACAAATTCCCCAGCACAACCAGATATTGAATGATGGTTTATAACATTTTGTTTTCTTATTGAAACACCTTTTTGCTTAAAAAAAAAATAAATCTGATAACTTGACTGCAGGAGTCTACCCAACTTATAAGCAAAGCTAATAAAAAGTCCTGCAAAGATGTTGTAATATGGCCCTCTACGACGCTCTCACTTCCAATCTCTTGAAAAGTCAATTCGCAGACGCTTCCTTGCCACGAATTTTGATGAACTGATTACTCTATACATATGTTATTCACTCCTGTCATATTCTGAATTGGCACAAATGAAACATTTGATAATACATCTGGATTCCTTAAACAATCCCATTTTAAAAAATTCGGAATCGTCTTTCAAGGTTAATAAAAAAAGTTGAAGAATAGTAAGATCAGATTACAATAGGAACGAGTTTATTCGCCCCTTTCCATTCCTCTTTCCTTTACACAGACTTTATATATAATCTTTAATTAACCCATAGACTACGGGAACCGGATGGCTCCTGCGATAGGCCTATGAGAGTTGAAGGCCTATGAGAGTTGAAGGCCTATGAGAGTTGAAGAATTCCTTAGTCGACGGGTTAATACATTTCTGTTCATGAAAACATACGGTGTTGTGAATTTCTTTATAATAACGGTTTCATCTTCTCATTTATTTTCGAAACATGTTCTGTGTTATGTTTTCATATGAGGGCACTGTAATGTTACTATGGAAAATGAAAATGAAATGATTTTTTTTTTTAAATGAGATGAAAAGAAAGAATTGGCCAGAAACAAAATTAATAATAATTTTAAAGAGCAAAAGGAGAAGAGAAGAAGGAAATGCACGTAACAAGCAAACTTTGTAGAAATGCCCTACTTTTCGGTTTCTTGAATACATTTGAAATGCTACCTAAAGTTTTCATAGCTCTGCTTTGATTGATTATTCGCTTATTATGCAAACATTTGCTATTTGCCAATATAAAGGAAAGGGAAGCGAGAGAGTTGATATTTCATGGGATGCCTGTAATGACGCCTTGAATGACGAGCAGCTATGTTACCATGGTAACCGAAATTTTCTCCAAACGCGAAGTCCACGTGTGAGTTCTGTATACCACCTTCATCCTCTCAATTATTCAATAAGCTGCAAAATAATGCGCTTCTCAGATTTCCTCTTTTTTGATCATCAGTGTCTCGTTTCACGGCCCATTCTCATTTTTCTTCCGCTTCATCCTACCTCCAAAATCCCCCGCTTCCAAACTACCGTCTTGAATGCAAGAGGGGGAATAAAGCACAGGCCACGTCCCTTTTTGATCAGATCATTTCCCCATAACAAAGTAAAAGAAGAAAAAGAAAAATGAGGTAATCGAAATTCGTTCATGAATGTTCAGAGAAAATTGCCAGCTCTTCCATCATGTCTCCATCAATCTGATCAATATTCCACGTAAAGGGTCGCTAGCAAAGCCGGCCATCGCGGCTGTGAATATGACTTCTCTGTTTTTAAAGAAGACATTAATAGATAAATGAATAACAAAACAAAATGAATAAATAATGAGCGTTATATCATTTTATATGGAAAGACAAGAACGGCCTGCCCCTAGACTAAAATTAATGAAAGCTAGTGGGTATTTTCGCTTTATTTATCAGTTTAGACATTTTTTGTGTCAAATTGTGTATACACCTACCTCTGCCTCTGTGGTATACGTTAATAAAACCTATCCCGAATGCTTACGGTTTAAAAAAAAAATGGGAAGCAGGGGACCCGCAATTCATATCAATGCATTTCATTAAGCTTTTCCAATTTCACTTTCATCTATAACGATATTGCAAATACCCGGTGCGAGATTATACCGAGCCACGTTGTTGATGTTGTTTCTTTTAAAATCATGTTGAGCATCTAATCAACATAGATTACGCCTGGAATTGATACTTTGAGTGCGGTAAAGGAAGAGGGGATCGTATGTGCAGGTATACGCACATCATTGTAAAGAACCACTGGCATCGCCGATAATTTATGAATATAAAAATTGTTTTCGCTGGTTGAATGTTTACCAACCGTCGATGAAAATTCGCCCATGGAATGTGATTGTACAGTGGAGCCTAGCTTGAAAGAACATTTGTTGAAATTACAACTTCTTTACATTATATTGTGTTTAACAAGGTTTCTATTATACAAAAAAGGTAATTTCCTCGGTCCCAAGAGTTTTGCGGATGATCCACACAGGTGGAACAAATTAAAATCATGTGAGAGACAACGTAAAATGAAATAATCGACATGTAAAGAGAGCAACAAGTGAAGAGAAAAAGGAAAGAAAGCTCATCTATCCTTCTTTTCGTAATATCAGGACCACTACTTTGAGTGAGATTGTCAAGAATCACCTGTTAGACCTGGGGATGACGAAACTTCGTTACGAATGAAGTTCCGAGCAAATACTAGTAGTGCGGTGAATTTCCCTATCAGTGAGATACGGAGAGCGTGGTGGCGCCTTGTTCCATGCCGGAGTTATAGTCCGTGCTATTTCCCTTGTCCAGTCACGTGCCGAGATCGGATGATGGCGGTGCTCATCTTACGAGCACGGGCAAATGACAGGTCCCGTAACGAGCACCATGCCGTGCATGATGATGAAGAGAGAACATTCCAAAGCGTTCCCATGATGCCTTTGTCAATATGGCTTCTGTGGTCACCTTGTGGGTATTCAAGTCCGTGATTGAGCTTGCAAAGAACTTTAAGAGTGTCATTAATGTCACTCAAAATACCCCTTGATATAAACTGTAAATAGTTCTTCATCGGGGGCAATGTGCTTTTTCATCGGAAGGAGGGATCACGTACTTTGTCTTTCTGGGATCCGATGGATGATATCCCAATGAGCAAAGTGAGCTCCCATGTTTTGTAGCAAGTGGCAAATTGTGTGGGTGTTATTTCCTCTTGTGCAAAAGAAAGGCTCTTTCTCAGAACTCTTTATTTTCAACCTTCATTTAACTCTATCCACTAAATATAAAGTGCAGTGTTGTGATTTAAAAATGATACTAAAATTACAAGTTTGTCCTTAGCAATTGTGAATGAATGGTTTCACAACAGTAATAGAAATTTTCACATCTCTTTGATGGGAATGTTTATATTTATTCAGTAGAACATAAAGAAAAATTAATTATGATATTGCACTTCCTTTAATGAACAAGCATATGTGATTCAGAAAGGAGGAGGATTATATGATCGTATGATGAGTTACTGTGAGGTAAATCATCTAGCAAAGGAGTCACCGTTTTGCATTTTTCGAAAGTATCTGAGATTGTGTCTCATTGCGCCCTCTATGAAGGTAATGGAGTGAAGTTCGTTGGAGAATGGCTCTAGAATCATTGGCGCCTCAACTATTGAAATATATTTCCAAAACGGTTACTTCGTTAATTGTGTGAACATTTTTAGATAATTAATCTACTTAGTATTCAATGGGGAAAATACTTGACAGAAAATTTCATTCATATTCCTGATGTTTCAGCTCATAAGCGTTGTATTGTAAATGCTGTTCCGTCGTGTACGAAAATGACTATCGTTCCCGAATTTTCAGTCTCAGGCTTATTCTTTAAAAGTTTCCTCCTGTGGTAGAACCACAGCGCAACAAATGGGGTTATTTTCTTTTATAGATCATCTGGAGGTAACGTATGGCATTCAGTTTTGTCTTGTTTTATTTGAACTCATTTGCGTCACACATAGGATATATAGCAAAAGAAATTATGAAAATTATGATTAAAATAATTTCACTGAAGCACTCTCATAGTTTGAGTAATTGGAACAAAACCACAAAACAACCCGCAACATCGACAGCAGCAGCAATGATAATATTAGCGAGCAACTCACGTCGTATTTGTCGCATTATGTTATTATTCTTTCACGCCTGCAAATGTCAGCCTACCGATACCAGACTGAGCTTGAAACATGCATATAATATTTAGCAGGCAATATACTGTTTAGAATAAGATTAGTTTTTTGTGAAATGTACAAAACGTGTGCAGGGTTTTTATGTTCACAGGAAATCGTGATATCCAAAAATTGCAACAGAACAGATTGGTAACAGAAATTGTCACCGAGTGTGATATTTGATTTTGATTAAAATTATTCATTAATGTGGATGTGGACAGTTTTGAATTATTTCTATGAAAATTTGATATTACTAACTCCTTGTGAAATGAACAGAATGTGTCCAATCTTTATGTGCACATTACAGTTATGAGAATAATCGCAGCAGAATGAAGTAAAAAAAATTAATAACAGAAATTGTCACCGACTATGATATTCTATTTTGATTAAAAGTATGTGGATGTAGACATATATGAATTATTTCTATCAGAATAAATGAAAAGAACGTGTCGAATTTTTTTATGTGCAGATTAAATATATATCATGATATCCAACGATCGTAACAGAATGAAGTAAAGATTGATAGCAGAAATTTTAACCGATTGTGATATTTTATTTTGATTAAAATTAATGTGGGTGTACAGAACTATGAATTATTTCTGTCAGAATTTGATATTACTAACGCCTTGTGAAATGTACATAACGTGTCCCATTTCATGAGCACATGAAATGGTTTTATATCAAATTATCGTGACAATATGAAGTAAAGATTGATAGCAGAAATTGTCACCGATTGTGATATTTTATTGAAATTAAAATCATTCATTAATGTGGATGTAGACATATATGGATTTCATATTAGCTTCTTGTGAAATATATACAGAACGCCTCCAAAAAGCCGGTTCGTAATTACAACATGGTACAAATGACCCTAAAATGACCCCAATTAGTATGCGCACTCGCATTTTTTTCTTTGGTGGACGCAACTTCCTGTCGTGTAAAAATCGTACTGGAGCGCGCATCATGGTGCGCACACTGTGAACGCGTATAAAGGCCAATTGTACTCAATACAAAAGAGCTTTATCTGCACATGCGCAAATTGCAATTACGGACTGGCTTATTTTTTTAATGTGCACAGTAAATACTTATCATGACATCCAGTAATTGGAGCAGAATGAAGAAGAGAATGATAACGGAAAGTGTCACCGATTGTGAAATGTTACTTTAATTGAAATTACGGATTAATGTGGATGTACATAATTTTGAATTAGAACTAACACATTTGTGATAGCAGTTCTTCCCTGTCTTTATCCATAATAATTATATTTCTGTCCCGCCACACCCCCTCTTCTCCCCGCTCTGTATTTTCTCTACAATCACCCTCTCTCTCTCTCTCTCTGTCCCTCTCTGTTTACCACCTCCCGATACTCTCCCCATTTTAGATTTTGCTGCTGATATGTTTTTCGTTTTTTAAAATATTTATTTGAAAAAAAATAACTCATTCATTCTGAGTTTGCTATCAGGGAATCGTCCAATAATCATAACGCGCTCAGTCATGGGACAAATTCACTCACCTGGTTAGGGCATTTAGAAGATATTGCGGCACTGATCAACCTTAGATTTCTGATGGCTTGGTGCGTACATCTTTCACTGATCTCTGGTCTTCAGTGATGACAATCAAGAATCGCATTCATGACTTCTCTCTCTCTCTCTCTCTCTCTCCCTCTCTCTCTCATCGATCTGGAACTGGACAAACGATAAGCTGATCTCAATGAAAGTTAATCTCTGTAAATAGGTTGAGAAGTGTAAAATCATCTCTCGAGTTCCCTTTCCACGGGACATTCACGGTGTCCGTGGGCCTTGGGGGAAGAGACATAATAGAAAATAGAATGAGAAATCAAGATGTTGGAAAAGGAAGAGAGAGAGAGAGAGAGAGAGAAAGGGGGAGAGAGCGAGGGGGGTGGGGGGGGGGGGGGGCTAGAAGGTCTGCACTATGATCATACATACTGCGATAGACATACTATCAGTGGAAGTGACAGTACGCAATAGTGAGTAGGAAGAGAGAGAGAGAGAGAGAAAGAGAGAGAGAAGTGAAATGAAGAGAGTTATCAGATATTATTATTATAGTTAGAGAGAGAGAGCGAGAGACAAAGAGAGAAAGAGAGACAGACAGACAGACAGACAGAGACAGAGAGAGAGAGAGAGGAGAGGAGGGAGAATATTATATTGACGAAATGATGAAGTATTATTATACAAATGATGCACAGGTTGGAGTGGGTCGGTAGGAATTGTGTACACAAGGTACCTCTGAATTGTGTGAACCCACGAGGCGCAGCCGAGTGGGTTTCGGACAAAATTCAGAGGTACCGAGGGTACACAATTCCTACCGACCCACGAAAAATACCTGTGCATCATCTGTTTTATAGAATGGGTAAAAAAAAAAGTGAAAATCAATCTTTTTCCCAATCATGCATCCAGTGAAAGTGAGCCATGCGTCCGGTAAAAAATGATGCATGGGAATTGACCAATCAGATTGCAGAGATTCTTCTCCCCATTCTATAATTAATGATGTAGTACATACCCATATAGCTTATATAAACTTCATCAATCATACTGTCCATTTTCTCCTAATTTGTATTTAATTGCCAAAACCTTTTAATATAGATTTCTAAAGAAATAAATCATCAATTAAAAGTTATAGGGCTTCTTTTTGTAATTCATTTGAAGGGTTGGTGGGATATTTTTTTTCTTCAATTTTCTGTCACTGTAATAATATAAGAGCACGGATATATTATATAGTTACAAGATTATTTTTTAATAATTGGAATTATCTTATTAAATTATTTACTACTTTATGCACATTATCATGCACTCACTTTAATAAGGCTATTAATCCTTTATTTAAAAAAATCAATCATTATATATATCAGGCAAATTATTTTTTATGTAAGGCCGCTGTTGACACCGATAGGCTTCAAAATACCAATATATGTATGCACAAATAAACACCTCATGTGCTACTTTGAGCTTGATTTCTCGGTGACGTCACTGGGTGTGCTGTACTTTGTCGGGAAGCATTGCTTCTTCTTGTTTAGTTCCCGCCATTGTGATGCGGGGTAGATGATAAAACCAGGGCTAGTACACCCGCCAAATGATCAAACCAGCGTTTAAGAGATTTTTTTTCCCCTCATTACTTTTTTCCCCGATCTAAAAGGTGGTAACATATGACTCTATATACCTCTTGTATTGGGAGGGACGTTGTCGGGATATAGAACGGGTAGAATGAAATACATAATATTTATTTTATGACCAAAGGTCTTGTGTGGCGTGATATTTGGCGCCTGAGTGTAATAGCGTATCGGTATGCAAGTTGATGTCATGAGAATGTGTTGCTTTTAACACGTAATCAGTCAATTCCCGCCTGCGCTATTCCCTCCTGATTATTATATTATTCTGTAGACGCTCACGTTGTAATCTGTCAAGAAACGTTCCTGAAGTTTGTGTATAGGGAGTTATCTTTTAACTGAAGAAATTACTGGAATGAAGATGAGACATTTCCATGATGAAAACTTCAAGCAAAGTGCACTTCCCATCTTATCTCCTTTGAACTTCCCATCTTATCTCCTTTGAACTGCGAGTTTGTCTACCGTATGTGCCTTCATCAAAGTGAATGAAAAACCGAAATGATTATGCATGCACAGAAATGGGGCCCTGTGGGTTTTGTATTATAAAAGAGAATATTAGTATATGCTTGAATGAAAAAAAAAGAGGACTGAGTCTGTCGAACCCACACCATTACGCACGCACACACCACATCCACCACCACCACCACCACTACTATCCAAACACGCTGCTTAGAGAAGCCAAGAGAATGGGAGATGAAGGGAGAAGTTGGGGGGGGGGGGGGGGGGGTAGTAAGTATAGACATATACTATTATGAATTTACATTATTAACAGTGAATTGCGAACTATGTCTGTGATGAAGTCATCGTTTCATGAAAACTGTGAAAAATGTCCACCTAATCAAGAATCGATAATGAATCGCTTTCATGGAGACTTTAATCTGCAAGTCAAGAAAGTAGATGAATACCTTTCCTTAAAAACGATATCAGTACCTGACTGCAATCGTTATAGTACTGACCAGCGGCAAGAGAGTCGACTCGGGAATACTATCAGATGATGGATCAATAAGACCAGAGTACATTATGGAGGAAGCGAATGCAATCAGGGTGTTTGAAAAGCAAGTCCCTTGTTTAATAAATGTTCTCTCGCAAGATTTAAATTAGATTCTTGCGTTCTATTTAATCCGCGGGATGTTCCTTCGGGGAGCAATTAAGATACTCCTGCAAAGAAATACAGCTATAATTACACGATCAATTATTCAACCCAAATCGTCATTGTGTACTGAATTACACGTAATGAGCACGTGGTGCAAGAGGGACACGAACGGCTGCGTCATAGGTCTCTTTGAAGACCATTGCTTTTTCTCTCGACTTTTAAAACGACTTAAAATTAGTAGTAGTATCATGACCATACCGTGCTAAGTACATCGTAATACATAATTCGAAACACAATTGGCAAACTAGAAAAGGGGGAAAAAACGATGATGTAGCTTTAAATTTTGAGCAGTTCACCCCACCATGTCAACATCCGATGTACAGCGACATTTTGGATGTGCTTCTAATTTTAGCGAGCTAATGGAACTATACTGTCCAATCTATCCAGCTTACAAGTACTTTGAGCATTGGATCGTGTCCATACGATGATTAATCTTGTCTATTGGATAGTTTAAGCCTTGAGTCCTATCCATTCGATTATTAATTTTATTTATAAGATATCGGGTAATCCATCTTTCGAAAAGTGGTTTGTGCATTTTTTAGACACTGAAAAGATGAAGAGGGCGTTTTTTGAGCAATGAATTCGAGATTCCGTGGCTCTAAATCATGAAGAAATATGAAATAAGAAGAGTAATTTGAACTTCGAACAAACAAATTCGTCTCAAGTGAGAAACGCACTTTTTACCGCGGTTTCAAAAGAGGCTGACCTGCATTCGACCTGCATTGGTCTCCTTGGATAAAGAGGAAACAGTGTGCGCGCGCGCGCGTGTGTGTAGACCATGGTGTAGACATGGTAGAGATAGTGTTTCCAAGCGTGATTTGAACCACGGAATCATTATTTTCTATAATCACATTAATTTCTTAACTGAAAATGCGATGTGACTTGAAAAGGGAGTTGAGGAGACGATGTAATGGATTTTTGACAAGGAGTGTAATGACTAGAGGGTTTTAAGGATTGATGTAATTGGACCATTTTTTTTTTCAACACAAGTCATAAAAGTCGTGCATGTTCGTGGTATCGTGTATACTGTTTGTTGAAATATAGAGGACGGTCCATGTGAAATGAATGTTGCGTTCAAATACAATATTTCAATGACAGGTTTTAAGCCACCTTTCCCCCATGTTTTAACACTCATATACATCACCAGTAGGAAAAAGAAAGTGGTGATTGAAGTTTAGCGTCACGGACAGGCATTTTTCACTCTGTTTGATTGTTCATAAATCGAACAGTGCCAATGGGTGAGAGACAAAGAATGAATCGGTTTGCTCCCACTGAATTGACGTTCCCATTGAAACCCTTCTTGATTCGAGTTGAGAGACGGACGCAATATATTGCATCTTAATGGTATGGAGGTAATACGTGTTAGTCATTAAAGAGTGCTTATTCTGAACATTTTGAGCGACGAAAACTCAGCTGGTCGCACTTAAAAGCCCTAAAAGTCACAATTATAGACGCTTCGTCGCCTCGTAAGTAACGATGCAAAAAGTCAACACCCATCCCCATCCCTTAGGTCTATTATGCCAATATGATATATTCTTTCACGTTTTCATGTCATTGTCGTTGTTTTATTTGTTATTTTATTGATCCATTCCCAATTCCCCAGTTCTTCTCAGCTGTACCTTCTCTTATACCGCTTACATTTGCATTTCACTGTTGGTCAGTTTTATCAGTGCATGTCATATCATTCAAATCTCTTCGTTCCTCACATTTCAAGAAATAATACAGTTGTTCCCTTTCCTGCATTGACAATAAGCCAGTTCGTAATTACAATTTGCGCATGTCCAGATCAAGGCCATTTTTTTGTACCGAGTACAATAAGCCAATTCGTAATTACAATTTGCGCATGTGCAGATAAAGGTCATTTGAGTGCAACTGACCTTTATACGCTTTCACAGTGTGCGCACCGCGATGCATGCTCCAGTATGACTTTAAATAAGTTGCGCGTTCAACAAAACGGTTGCGCGTGCACGTACAAATAGGGGTAAGTTAAAGGACATTTGTACCATGTACTAATTACGAACTGGCTTATTTTGATCTTCTGACACGTGTATGTAGTTCATTTTGTGAATTTGGCAGTTATTCTTATCTAGGCCTATTGATACGATATGGGAGTAATGTGGAAAATAGCCATTTTACTTAATAAAAACGGTGAAACCTTTCGTTGCCGCATGTCGTATTTCATGCGTATTTTGTGCTAAGTAATGCGAACTCCGAGGGAGAAAGTTAATTCCGAAACAACAGTTGTGTAAGACATATTCCAGGAGAGACGAGTGCTGACGCTGCCTTCTCATTATGACACCCATCAATCATACTCATCTTTTACGAAACTATTTGAATGTTATCGATTGCTCCCTGAAGCAGAGTCACTTATTATAATATACCATTTTCCACCCAATACGGCACGTGTGCCATACGTGGGAATACAGAATTTGACACTCACCTGGAATTGATTTACCATTGATGGCGGAGAAGAGGCTTCAACCTTCAAAATTAATTAAAATACAAACTATACCAACATGTATATACATCGAACAAAAGAGATTTGGCTTTTACATACCAAGTTCAAACAAGCTTTATATAATTATCTTGGAGCCAGTTCCAATACCAGTGCATGTACATCTACCGAAATTCTTAGCCTCGAATGAATCTCTCGATTCCAGGGCAGTCGGTAATTTTTTGTTCAAAAGCATGCGCACCAACATTTATTGTCCATAATATGATTATACCATCAATGATTCATCACAAAGTATGTAAGACAGTTTATAGTTATATCCCATTACCCAGTCCTCGATAATCGAATCATCACTCTCTACGCTCGTTAGCAAATTGATTTGCGGCAGTAAAAGCCATCTTCTGCAGTAGGGATGCGTCAAGCAACAAGGTTTCAATAATTACATCCTTTAATCAAATAATCAAATAAAGACAGCACTTCCATAGAACAGTTTCATGATTTATTCTGTCATGCGGTGGGCTATTCCATTTTTTACACAATAAAACAAAGAGGATTTTTTTTAGAGTTACATCTTGTTTGTGAGGGGGTGGGATACGCGGATACGCCTGTGCGTCAATTGCACTGAGAGATGACCAATATTTGAAGTAAAATATATTCATGGTTGCTTAGTCTATATTTATAAACATGAACGATGGTACGTATCATGGGCCGTGACATTTGTTAATAGAATTACTAGCTCCAATTAACATCGCAAACATTTCCAACATATTTGTCTTTACGCACATCAATCAATGGCGACGCCACAGCAGCAAGGCGACATAACCCCTCGCTCTTCGTGGCGTCTGGAGACTAGACACACACAAGGCTCATGTAGGATATAGGATGAAATAGGGAATAAGAATATGTAAGATATGTTGGTCTATGGATTAAGCTGTTATTTCCTTTCCTCATAAAATCATTCAGAAGAAAGGAGTTGTGGGCTTAAAGTTGAAAAATTACTTTGAATTTCGGCTGAAAATTTGGTCGAAGGTAAAACTGGACTTTAACATTAATGATGTATGTCAAATGTGTATCCGCAAGAGGTATGCACATGACTGGAATTAATTGGAATACGTGAACATACGTGGACGTGCTCTCGCCAAGTGGTGGTGAATTTTTACCCGAGGAAAGCAATGTCGATTACTGATCACATTTCAAAGAAAGAACATTATGGTACGCGTCCTATGTGTACGATATAAAGCAAAAAGAGATCGGGGAAACATGGTATTCAGACGGGAATTTAGGCTGTGTTTAAATCACCCTCTTGTCCTACCACAGTCTACGAATATAGTCCAGGAGATGTGTGTAAACGTCATCTCTGGGACCATGAGCAGTGGCGTTGCTTGGCATCAGCGACTGAAAAGACGGTTGTATCATGGGGAGGGGGGGGGGGGGGGGTGTATAGGTGGATGACAAGGTCATCAAATGAGAATTGGGTATATAGTTTGCCGATGCCACACGCCCTTTACTTTATCTTTTTTTGTACTTTTGTCATTCTACTAGGACTGGAGTGGTGTGTGTGTGTGTGTGTGTGTGTGTGATGGGGGGGGGGGGGGAGTGTGGTGGCACATGCCCCCTGTATTTATGCAATCGTCCATGGATGCAGTCAAATGAATATTTAAGTATGCAGGATAGACACGTATCCATCAGTTGAGGTGAATGATACATCCATACATGATAAAGAAACAAGTGAAGTCATGCTTTTTTAATGATTATCAAACGTTTTAGTAGAGGAAAATGGAGCGGGTACACTGTTCTGGCAACGTGTTATACCAGGGACGTGATAGGGTCCCTGGTTTCATCGCCTCGAGTTGATGGAACACCTATAATGTGTGATTGAATACATTAATTTGAAATCAATTCACACACAGTAGAAATCCAGTTTCCCAAAACAAAAGAGCGAAAATATAATGAATTTTTAAAAATAAATATCAAAATTAAAAAATAATATTTTGTTTGATACTATGTGTGTGTGAGCGCGAAAAAGTGTATTTTTCTTTATTTTACTTCACATGAAGAGAAGAAAAGAAATAACAGAGTTCATAAATAATTTTTATATATATGAGACATCGTTAAAATGATATATAGCTCGAAACTGAATTCACCATATCAATCTCTAACGTACTTGAACTTTAGACATTCATGCGGCTAGATGAGATTTTCATTAAGAGCTTAAGGCCCGGTCCCACACCCGACAACAATTACTGGATGAACGGACGAAATATTCCTTCCAATTCGTTATGATACAAAAGTAACCAGTAAAAGCAACCACCTTGTCATATATTTTTCTCACAAATTGACACTTATGAATAATGTTGGTATCGCTTCCATAAATGCGTTCACAAAACGAACTCAGAAAACAAAGAAATATAAACAAAGCAAGTTTGTCTTTTAATATACACTGTACATGTAAATATATCACTAATTAATTTCATATTTTTCTATCTTTCATGCCGCTTCTCACGGATCTCCATTACATTCCCACATATATCAGGTAAGAATTTGAAAACGGTTTCTAAACTTGTATGTGTTTTGTAGTTGTTGCATGTTTATGTGTGAATTTGAGATAAATTGTACTTCAGCAGCATCCAATTGCCAAAACGAGAAATGCTTATTTTCATATTTGGGCAACAAAATCAATGACTAAAAACCTAGAATAGTTCAAGACGACCCCGATTATATGGAATTTAGTTGAAATAGACATCTTTATTAGTTAGATATAATTATTTTCTTCATGAGGATAATCGTTATAATACGTTATTTTACGAAGATATGATTTAAAAGAAGTTTAAAATATTTTTAACAAATATTCCCAATATTGTTAGCTTCGTGTAGAGAAGTCATAACACTTATGACCTATCCGTACAAGTAATTGCACAGCCCTGGCCAATGCAGCGAATGAATTTTAAGATTGATTTAGTTACATCATCAAATCATATGTATTTTGTAAAATCAGAATCAATAACTTCTGTTAGTAATTTAGCTAGAATCATTTAGCTTTAAGAAAGGTTGTTATTTCTATCAGCTATATTCCTACGAGTGCCCCCGTGTATTCGGACTATTCTCCACACTGAATCTCAAGGATCTCAAGAGTAACCGGTGTTAGCTTTTGGGTGCGTGTTTGCTTACTTTGCGAAGGCAGAATGTGCGTTTTGAAACGCTCATCTAAACTCTCATCAAAGAGTGCGTTTATGCTCACATTTTTCAGGCCAGAATGAGCGTTTTGAAAGGCGTTTACTTCAAAACACGGTTGCGTCCTTGCTCATTTTCGTATAATCGCCGAATTAAAACGCCGATCGTAAACTCACAAAAGGTGCGTTTTGGATCGGCGTTTCTCCAAAATGACGGTTGCTGGGGAAACATACACGCACAGTCATTTATAGTGACGTCATTATAAACGTGTTTCCGGTACACGTGAAAATCGCCGGTTATGCATGCATAATAATAATAATTATAATAATAATAATATCTGGCATTTATAAAGCGCCTTTCCCAAACTGGACCAAAGCGCTAGATATATATCATTACCCCGGTCATTGGATTCTGGCACGCCCGCACACAATGTATGCACATTCTCCACTCCCTGGGGAGCATTCCAGCAATGGGCAGTACAGTGACGCTCACATGCTAAGCAAACGACATTAACTTTCGCCATCCTACCGGGTACCCATTTAACACCTGGGTGGAGAGTGGCAAATGTAGATTAACATCTTGCCACTAGTGCTGCGGTGGGATTCGAACCCCGGACCTCGTGGTTCACAGTCCGGGGATTTATCCTCTGATCCACAACACCTCTACTACATGCATATCTCATGTATAACTGGTAGTGTAGTATAGTATAGCGCAATAAATCAAAAATTTCGAAAAAGCGCGCGCCCCAACTTGACCTGCCCTCCCGAGGTCAAAGTAGCACGCGCAATGCAAGTTTGCGAATCCAGCTGCAGAGCCCGATTTCGCCTGGAGAAAACAAACTACGTTTTAGATGAGCGTTTCAAAATTCTGCCTTCACAAAGTAAGCAAAAACGCACCCTTAAAACCCAGTTTCACGGGGCACTGTTAATGCTTGTTTTCGAAAAAGTGCGCGCCCCGACTTGACGTGCTCCGTTAACTGGGCAGGGCAGGTCAAGTTGGGGCGCGAGTTTTTTCGAAAGATTTGAGTGATACGGCGCGAGGATTTTCACGTGAACTGGAAACACGTTTACAATGATTGATTGTCCGTTTATGCTTCCCCAGAAATCGTATTTTTTGAGAAACTATGATTCAAAACGCACCTTTTTGTGAGTTTTTACGATCGGCGTTTTAAGTCGGCGATTATACGAAAATGAGTAAGGAAGCAACCGTGTTGTGAACTAAACGCTTTTCAAAACGCTCATTTTGGCTTGAAAAATGTGAGCATAAACGCATTAGGCTAGGAGAAGAACTATACACTTTGTCCCTTTCATTTACTTTCACCTGAAATGAAGGAAAGAAATAACATACTACTCATTATAATAATGAATCATAATTAACTTATGAATAATGCTCACGAAAAGAGGGAAAAGAATGATTTATTAATTCTCTTTATATTTCCTATTAATTAAGTGTGAGACATCATTAGAATGATATATGGCTCGAAAGTGATTTCCAAGATTAATCTCCAAAATACTTGAACTTTAGACATGCATCCGGCTTGATGAGATTTTAGTACTTAATCACTATGCAAAAGAATTGAAAAGATCTTAAGGCCCAGTCCCACAAACTAACGACGATGACAAGGTGAACTGGACACAATATTTTTTTCTTCAAATTGGTCATGATACAAAGATAACCCATAAAAAACAAACACCTTGACTTCTGGATGATGTTGGATGTTGGTATCACTTCCGCAACGCAATAAAATAAGAAATACAAAAGAATATGCCATTTTCCCCCTTTAAGATCGACGATGATCTATTGGCTTATATCTTCTATCCTTTATTTTTTTATTTAGCAGGTTAAATAAAGATGTGAATTAACGCGCAATTCAAAAAATAATCTTTAATTGCAAAAGCTATTGTGACTGGCTATGAGATCAGGCTTTAACACCTCAGCCATACCTCGAAATCGACGCCACACCGATTCCAAAGCCATTCGAGGTAATGCAATGTTTTGTTCAGTCTATTTTGGTGTGACTGAGATCTAAAGCGGGGGAGCGTTTCATGAAAGGAAGTTGTCGGATATTTTATCCGACAACTGTTATAAGCTACTGAAATCCTTGCATCTGATTGGCTGACAGCAAATTTGTTGGATAAAATATCTGACAAGTCCATTCATGAAACGCTCCCCAGGGCTTGAAAATTGATGCATTCCACCAAAACGCGCTACTCATGGCGCTAGGTTTAGTTGAAGCATGATCATAAATGGGATTCATTTCGTGGTATAAATCATTAATTAATTTTTGCTACTTGTGTGGAAATATTATTGATGTCATGATTCGATAATCAGCAGTAGACCATCCATCACTTCATATCACCTGCTCATATGTGGGCAATGTCCAACGAATGGCATTTCATTCGTCTTTAGCTCTGGTAATAAAACAAATCTCAATGGATTCCGAAATGAATGCTGAACACTTGAGGACTATAACATTAATTGTTTTGTTGACAACGAATTTCACAGAAAATCTTTCTTAGGTGAGAAATAGCCGGGTAATAAATATGAGACGAGGGAATTGGAATGATCAGGCGGTAGAATACAGTTCTCATCATCTGGATGTGAAGGTGGTTTTAAAATGAAGTATGAATTTTCAACAAATTTCCCTTTTTTCTTGTATTGAAACAAAAGTCTTCTAAAAATTGCAATTCCATCACCCAAACTCCAGATAAACATGAAAGCTGTAATTTCTAATAATTAAAACATGATATGACACATTCATACTTGATTTTATTGTACCCTGCATGGAGAGTGTGAACTTTCAGGAAGACAGTAATGCCCCAGCGACTACTAGTATCATGATCATGCATCCGCCTTAAATCGTCAAAGTATGGTAAGGGCATGTCGTGCAGGTTGCGATTGGGTATTAAGTTAGGGTTAGGGTTAGGGTTAGGTCCGAGGTTGAAGTTAAGAATTCGGTTAGAATACGAATTGACAGCGAAGCAGTTGTCGCCGGAGCATGTATATCGTAAAACCGATGATTTACCATTCCGTATATTGATCCACGCAGAGAGACGAGTCCTATACATCGGTTTTATTTTTTTTTCGGATTGGAACACGGCCCGAGCCGACGCTTTCACTTCCACTGGGTTATGTATTTCCCTATGGCTACTGCAAATGCCACCCCGATCGGACTCGATGGGATTGTATCGATGCTATATGGTAATGGGAGTCAAATGATGAATTAGTATGATTAAAAGTATCGCCTTCAGCTTGCATTTTCTGGCGTTACCACGTTTTGTGGCTTGATCGCGTTTGTGTATGCATAATCCCATCTGAGAGGTGTATAAATGACATGAATGATGCATGCTCTTCCTCCTTTTCCCCCCTTTCCTGTCAACATCATTTCAGTAGTTGCTGGACAGCAGCATGGATTCGTCTCCATCACACTAACAATGAATAATTCCTTGGGATATTTCTCCATGATATCTTTATGTGTCTTTGTTTTTTGTTACTTTTGTGTTTCTTTTGTTTTTTAGTTCTTTTTAAAACATTTATTTGTAAGTATTTAGCATACAGTACGCTGGTTTTAATCTAGACACGACCAATTAGTGATGCATGTTTAATTCGTTTTCCACGCTCAAAATAGCCTCCTGACTGTAACTTAATTAATTATTGGCGTGTAGCTTCAAGGTCGAACTACTGTACGTTTGTTTATACGTCCCTTCTTTATTTATCGTTTTAAATTAAATGTTTAAATCAGCTAGTCTCTAATCTACCAAATAAAATGCGAAGACAAGTCTTGACTTCGATATTTTTCTTTTCATATTCTTTACTAGTATATGAAAATGAATTGCTCTGTGGAATATGTTTTCAGTATTTAGGACCTCAGTTAATCCCTTATGAGGATTAAGCTTTTGTTAATAAATACGAAGTAGATTAATTAATCTTCAGTCCTTCCCCAGCTTTCTATTTAATTGCGAAATAAATAGATTAATAAATAATTGTATCCCTGATATTGCTGGCTCGACGCCAAACTCAAATGGTTCATTATGACACGATTTTAGACCTATAGGCTTCTTTCAATCTCTGTGGAAAGTGAAAAAGGGAGTGCAATTTGCCCTGAAATTTGTACGGTCTTTCTAAGGGGTAAATTATCAGAACTCCTACCCTTTTGCTTGCTTGTCTCGCTCACATAATGCATGTATGATGTTTTCCAGTATTTGATTAATATACTCTCAGCATCTGACACGTATAAGAATGAGAATAACGGATAAAGTCATGGCACGGCTTTGTCCAAATTTTCGAGCTAATTGGAGTCATATTTCGAATACCAGGGCATTTGAAGAGCAATCCTCTTCAAGGGATTTCGACTATAATATTATTTCACAATAACATTAAAGGGATACTCAACCTCAACCGCAAATTGTGGACGTTTTCATGACACGTGGGGACTGTGTTCGTTACCTGATCATGCCGTTGCCGCGCGGGGTGCTACCTTCCGACAGACTGTTCGCCGCACAACATGCACGCTCCGCCTGAGCTCGTGCGAGATTCGTTCGGCTTCGTGCAGCCTAGCCCGAAATGTAATCCCAGTAGTCCGACGGACGCGTTCGACCCACAAACTTTGTGTATGAGTGAATGGGGCTTACGCAATCCTGACTTTCCCCACGGCCACCTGGTGGCGTATCCCTTTAAAAGAATGGGAAAGCTCAAACGTTATTTTAACCTTCCCCAGAACTCAACCTTCTCTTTAACTGGGATCCCAGCTAATACCCAAAGACATCGTGCTCGAATTTTCCCGTCATTATCTACGTCCTGGAGATACGACTATTTTTATGACGTGAAATTGGCATGAAGTATAGAAAACATGACTATTTGATGGCCATGTACCGTACCCATAAATACACCATAATCGCAGCGTACATGATTACTTCAGTAGGAGTGCTGTTTGCAATGTTTACGAAATATAAAGGCAATAATTGTTATGACCATGAAGTTTCATGCTTATTTGTAAATGGATAGCTTGCAGCTTCTCCGTGTCGATTGGAAAACGATATTAAGAAATAAGGATACCGATAATCGTTTTCATTTTCAATCTAAGTACACAGGAAATAAAGGAATAAAAGGAGTTAAAACTTTGATGGATAATTGTGCTATCGTGCTGAGCGGGAGGGAGTGCTTAACTGTGTGTAAAAGTGTTGAGAGAGGAAAAGATGGGGTGGTACTGTAATACGCATAATGATGTAAAAGATGTTTACTGATTATATCGCCTCTCATGCGACATACATGTTCTCGCATTTCAAACACGCTCAATTCTAGGACATAAACTCTATAGAATCATGTCACCGAGCATACCAATAACCCGAGCTGTAAGTAGTAATAAGACCAGTGTACCGCAGTGTACTAACATGAAGAACTAATCTACCACTGTGAAGCCGCCTACAAAGTACAAGTCATAACAATCAAATTCTCGTTATCCGGTTATGTTTCTTGTGGGTAATTTTAGCTCACCAGGGCCCCATTTTAACGAGCCCGTTGGACAATCGCCTCCCCATGTAAAAGTAGTTGATGATATCCGACGAATTTACAAGTAGTAGCCTAGTACTTGGTATTTGAACCGCTGATGAACTTGCCGGATTTTCATCAAAGATAACATTCACACACTCCATTTTACTTGTCACAAGGAGACACAATAACAGCGAGATTTTGACCTAGTATGACATCATCTAACAGTTTCTGCTTGATGAACAAACCGTCACCATAGCGTAGTATTATATGGGATTGTCGACCTAAGCACTATAGGGCTTAGAAATGTTGGGTAAATGCCACTGGGTAAATGAAGATTGGGCATAGGTTGGTTAAATCTTGCTAAATTGGTAAAGTTTACCCAAAAGTTGGTCGGACTCATAAAGACCCTCATGTTGGGTAAAATTTGGGTAAAATTTTGCCCAATATTTCTAAGAGTGTAGGAGAGATTCGAAATCAACCCAAGCGACTATTGAATTTTCCTTTAATTTTGAAAGTATACTAGTATTGGATTTATGTTTGAATGGCTTCGGGGGGGGGGGGGGGGGGGGGATAGGTGAAACGGCCGGGACTCCAATCCAATTGACACACGTTGTAAATATTCGATGGAAAAATTCTACCGTAACCCTTTTCGATCTTTTGGAAGGCCGGTAGAATTTCGCGATATGGAAAAAAAAATTAGTGATGATCTTTTTTGTTGTTGCTGCTGTGAAGAGGGCTGACAGGATTGTCGCAGGTCAAAACTCATGGGAAAGTTATTCGATTATTTAAACAGTCCTGTCCCTTGCTAATAATCCTGGATCCGCCCCTTAATTTACCATTACTTATGCAATTACTGTACATTCTTCGTCCCTTTTATCAGAGAGAACTGTGGCTAAGAAACTTGATTCTCACGAATGGTTGCATCCGACGAATCAGTTAGGAATTGATGAACTTTAATGCTGAGTGGATCAGCAAACCCTCAAGATATAAGCGGCCCTTATGACTGACAGTGCTTCAACAGCACGGACCCATCGTCTATGGTTTCAGTGTGTGGGTCAGAACGTCCGTGTAAATGAATATTTTTCTGGCGGGGTCATATCAAAATTGCATCATGTATGCACCTTTTGAAACCCGATATGGCATTAGCATCAGAAATTGGTTGTCGAGACACCCGGATGCTCGCTCCCATCATTGCGCGACCGAAAATCAGCATGTCTTTACCTTTATCTCCCGAGCTGCACTTTGTTTTGCATTCATGTTCGGATTTCTTTTAAAAAAAGATTCATCGGGCGTCTGAAATTACCAAAAAGAGCTGATGAAACGAATGATCAATTTTTTGCATTATTCGTACTTGTGGCAGTCATTCAAAGAGATGAAAGGAAACTGCCCATGAGTAAATGTATAATGAGTCAATTTAACCAACCTGTGCGGAATAATAAAGTATATTTACATGCATATTTGTATATAGATCTTAGGTAATTCTGTTGATCGAAAGAACGTGAGCAAAGCTCTCTAAGGTACATCGTTTATTTTCATCATTATACTAATTGAAACGCCATGCCAATCAAAAGGGAGCCAAGCGGATCGAGGCATGATACAATTTAAATTGGATATAATCATGATAATGTTTGATTTTGTATAATGTAATGGATTTCGTAACCATGATAATAACAGTCTTTAAACAGACCACTAGGCGACTTCTTTCTTGAGCAAATAACACCACCGTCGCTAAAATGCACGTGTTCGACGATCTCCATACTAATGACTTTTCAAGGTTTTTGCATCGTGATCGGTTTAATCAATCGTTACTGATCCTTCTTTTTTTCTTCCTGAACAATGGGAATTATTTGGATAAAAGGGATTCTATTCCGCCAAAATTATACATCGTATTTGTGTAACATTCTTCCCCGACATATGCATGTATATAAAAATGTCATTGCACAAGGCATTTTGTCTCAAGGTTATATGCAACCCTATACATCGAATAGCGGATTATGACGTCATAATCCCTTGTCTCCTAAACGTGTTTTCTTTTTTTGTTTATTACAATTCTTCTTTAATCGAAAAGAATGATGATTAGCACAACAAGCTATTACCATTTTTCGTTGAATGAAATTAACAAGCCACATGGCAATAAATTGTCAAATTTATACACTATAAAGTTTATCTCAGTCACGACAAAAAATCAACATAAAGACGAATGGATGAAACGATAATTGAACTAATGTAAACATCATAATACTACGAATGAAAGGGACGTATTATTATTGTCTATACTCCTAAATAGTCGATCCCCTCATTAAGCAGAATATTTAGATGACCATGAAAATGGATTCTGTGTATAAAAAGTTAAATTTCTTTCAAAAATGATACAAAGTACGCAAGAACAGTTTCTAACCTGACAAAAACAAGTCTGTCAATACCAAGAAGACCAATTCATTTTGATGACCAGTACTGCTGTTGATAATGCGAGATCTGAAAACAGAAGTCTTTCAACTGCTTTTAATCTATTGATCTCCAAAGAGATCTGGGTCATACTTCAACAAAGCTAAAGAATTTCTGCGCCTAAGAGGACTACCTCCTAATTGGATGGAATATATCATGTTATATCGATATAGAATTCAGATGTAAATATTCATATCCATTAATACTTAGAAAGTCAAGCAAGGAAAGATATTGAAATATATCAATATCGATTATAACTCTATCAGCAACCAGACGTCGTAATATATGAAGATTGTCGAGATCTTCTACTTGGCCAAGTTAATTCCGTTTCACCAGGTGTAGCGCGCTTGCGCATGGCAACAGGTAGCTTGCTGCTAGCTGTGTCTGACATCGAATTTTACCTAGCGGTGTGGTGCCCTCTTTTTTATCATTCATGTTAATAGTTTGGTGTCAAAACGTACGTTACTGAAGAAGGGGAAGCTGCAGCTCCAATTGAAAGCTCTCAGCTGAGTGCACCCATACAAATGGAGTTATCATTGCGTGTCTAGTAGGGGTATTCATTCATTCATTCTTTAGAGCCTACATGCGAGTCATCCGTACTGACCACGCTCGCCCAACTCAGCTCACACACGGAAAACTCTCGCTCACTCACACCTGACAGTCCGTTCTCTTTGCGTCTCTCTCTCTCTCGCTCGTGGAAACAACATTTACTGCTGTGTGTTTAGTCACCTGAATATTCCGCCGAGTATATAACTGACTTGTGCCATGGTATTAGCTCACCTGT
This sequence comes from Heliocidaris erythrogramma, assembly GCA_025617745.1. Taxonomy (NCBI): domain Eukaryota; kingdom Metazoa; phylum Echinodermata; class Echinoidea; order Camarodonta; family Echinometridae; genus Heliocidaris; species Heliocidaris erythrogramma. Next base: position 51,234,039 of record CM046853.1, read on the forward strand.
AATAAATTTTCATCGCTCGCCCAATCCATATTCATTTTTTGTTATGGAATACAAGGGCTGACTCCCATGCGTATGCCACTTCTAGTTAAAGTTCTATCACATTTTCAAAATCCGTTGGTTTACTGGAGGTTGAGCATTGAGGATGCCCGGTATAGGTCGGTAGGCTACGCCGGGTTGGTATCCACTAACTTCATCACTTTGTTTACGCTACTTGTCTATCTGTGTCAATAACGGTGCACGCACAGTGGTGTACGATCTGATCACATCAGACGACCGTGGATGACCAGTGGAATCGCTGCTACCTGTAACTTGTATCTCTGTTCATATTAAACATAATCATTATATAGTGAGTATGGCTGGGATCCACATCATGCAGATATGGAGAATATTTCTTCGAAGTGGCGTGCTAATAATGCTACATTCTGCCTGTCTCTTGCAATGTAAGGATCTTACCCCAGGTGAGGATATTAACCTATCTGTAATGCTCCCTGCTTACCCAATGCCAAGCATCAAAGGGGACTATCCCTGGTTACCAAAGGGTCGTCTCTATCCCTATCACCTGCAAATGGTCATCCCTGCCATGAGAATTGCTGTGGAGGAAGTGAGGGACCGCGATCTGCTGCCAACTCACAATATTACCCTTCATGTTAACGACACTCACTGCTCCATAAACACGGCCCAGCTTGTATCCGCTGATATTTTCATCGAACACCGGGTTATGGGCTTCTTCGGGCCCGTCTGTGAGTACACCGCAGGTCCCGTAGGGCGTTTCTCGGCCCACTGGAATGTCCCTCAATTGACGACAGGTGCCCAAGCCACTGGGTACAGTGTCACCCCTTATGATAAAACCCTTACAAATATGATGCCACCTCATAGTAAAATGGGGGACTTTGTCGGGCAAATTTTTCAAAAATACGAATGGACCAGAGCCGTGTTTTTGTACCATGACGGAAACAATTACATTCGCGATATGATGTTTATGGCTGGTTCTGTCTTTGGGATCGTCAGTCGAGGATTCAATATGAACGTGACCAATCAAGATTTTGATGAATATGTTCCCACTCTGGATTACGGGGATTTACTACAGCGGACAGTTGCACCATATGCACGAGGTGAGTTGTGATGGGGACTAAGTGGTATAGACATTAATTACATATACATTAGAGTGATCGTGGTGGTACGCAGATGATTTAATTTTTTTTGTTGCCTTGTAATTAATATAGTTTCACATTGGCGTGTACGTATGAAATATTATATATTCATATCCAAAAGTAGTAACCCTTACATAAGCTCTGCGACCATGGCGCCATATCTTAGGTGTATACATATCCATGATTCATATACTATATGATTATTCATAGTATATTTCTGCCTTTATACTTATCTCCTAAATTTTAAAGTTATTGTAAAATGACACTGGAAATCGAATTTCCATTTTTCCCTGTCCGATGATAGCGAACAAAACTAATACTTTTGACTGAATAGTACTTATCAATAGTATGATTATCTTGAATAATTAGCATATGGTAATTAGGAGATTGTGTGCTTTCTAATGCAGTCGAAAATAAGGTAATGTAGTTAATGTGTAACGGAGTATCGTGCACTCGAGCGGTGCTTGTTTTGGGGGCAAACGGGAGGAAATAATTGTTTAAACACATCGAGTACGCTTCTTCGCTTGTTGTTATAATGTAAACGAGCCGTCCAAGGCTAGAGCATGCCATACATGCCTACATGCATATTTACATATTGACTTGTCAGCCAAGGTGGGCTAACGTATAAAGACCACAACTTTCGCCGTCCCTTCATCGATTTATCTTCATTTAATTTTCGGACCGAGAAGAAGATATTCTGTTTTTCGAGCAGAAATTCGATCCGATTCACACTATAGGTACCCGTGAAAAGAAAAGAGGAAATAGAAGAGGGTAAATAATGTGATGCCAACCGAGTCATTATGTGCTATTAAAAGGCTCAAAAGAATGTATCTACATCGGTGTGGACGAAACTGAAAGGAATCATATCGCCATATTGCCAGGTGACGAAACTGAGTTAGACAAAGGAAGGTGAAAAAAAGGTGAATCACTAAATGGTTGATATAGACAGCCTAACATAAACATTTAGAAAACCACTCAAAGTCAGTGCTCCTGTAAAATTTTATGCGAGGAACAGGATTTGAATTTTAATGTGAATAATGTCACTTTCTCTTAGGAAAATGAGTAATCTAAGTACTAGAGTTTCTTGCGCGGCTTTATTGGTTAGTTGCATATTTGCATTGCTACACCTTTTCAGCCTCCGCATGGGCGTAGTTTTTCATTGGGCCTCATTATTTTGATACATCCTATGTAAAAAAAAATACATCATCACATCTTACGTTTCCACTCTAGTACACGTTTCTTCCGCTACTTTACGCAAAACCATCAATGCACACTTAAAAAACATTTGCCGTTATAGTTTGCGATGTGATGTTGCCACATGATAACGGCTGTGTTCGTCTTAATTCGACATTTCACGAAATTGCATCCTGAATCCTAATAAATGGTAAACTGCTATGCCTATCGTCAAGACTCGTAGTTTTTTTTATATTATTGACACTTCTTACTTCTCTCAAGATTACCACCTGATGTCAATTGATCTGTGTGTTAATGAGGAAAACGAGAATCGCCCTAATACATTAAACGTTTCACGGCCAAAACACCAGTCTAAATTCACTTCTCTGGCAGTCCTTGTTCTAATAAACACTAGCTACTCTCGTTGGCAACAATATTTATCAATTTTGCTAATGAAATTGGGAATTAGAGCAATTTCTTTAGATTGCAATTAATTCTCTGAGACACGGTAACCTTTTGTCTTCCCAGTAATTATCACCCCAAGCTTTTATTGAACATTGACTTAGGCCCCCAAAGGATAATGAATGCTTATTAAGCCTGACGGCCAGTATTCCCACAGGAACAATGCTGCCCTGAAATCACATCACAGTGAATGAGTATGTTCTTTTAGATTATCTCGAAGAAATGCAAAATTACTGAGATTATGGATGAAATATTACAATTCTGTTGATGAAGTGAAGGAGTAAGAAAATGTCATTTGTCTCTTCGGCATATTACATGTGTCAATCATAAAATGCATGAAAATTACCGTGACAGAACTGCAATACATTTTTTATTAACATGTGCAATATGATCGCATATTTATGTTTCCAGGCCTAAAGCACATGTGAAAAAGACAACAAAGACTCATTTGGAAGGAGGTGTGAACCAATTGTATTTAGATAAGGATTTGTCGATGGTCAATAAATTATTATCATTACTTACAGTTACTATAATATTCTTGGCTTATGAGGGATGATATGTACCACGTGGATAAATGTGATTCTGATAGCTTATTCAACATTGTTTTACAGATCATCAACATCCTCTTTTACACCTCATGTTAGTACTGAACGCCATGTACTGCCAAAGCCGAAAACCCATTTATTATTTTGAAATCTTAAACCAACAAATTGTTGTCTCCTCAAATTGATGGACGTATCAGTTGATGAAACAGTAGCAGTGAAGCTGACGCTTCACTTAGAACTTTGATTATTGTACGGGCTTCCTTCGGGATAGGTTGTGCTCAGGTCCTTGATTGGGATGGGGATGGTCTAGTTGGGTTTGAAGGCACGTTCGGGTCTCATGGGATAGGAAGAGGAGAATGAGAGGAGGGATTAGGGACGATATAGGCTAGAAGCGCCACGTCCATCACGATGTCTGATCCCACGTGGGACCATCTCTTGAGTATCAGACGATTACGACGTGTGAGAAGATGATTGTTTTGAGTCTCATTCCGACCACCTTCAAGATCACTAAGTTATCAACCAATCTGCCATTTTGCAGTGAAAGATGGATCAATAGTCGAGAACAAAACATTTCGATATTCGAAATAAAGCTTATAGAAGAATTTAAATTCGACTCTCTAACGTAATAAGTTGTACAGAAAAAACATAATTGCAGAAAGTAACTTTTTGGGATAAAAATATAGCAGATTACGAACAAGGGCCTGGACTATAGTTTAAGCAATTTCAACCTGTAACTGATAGATGTCGTTGTTTCGATAAACATAAAATGCGTGGGAAATCAAGTAGGCCTTCTAAAAGAAACTCGGCTGCATGGAAATGGGGAATGACATTTTGAAAGACATTAACTTATTTCGCAGCAAGCTTAGAAGGGATCATCATAATCTACATGGTATTGACTCAGCAAAGGTGGTGTCTTGATCCCTTTAAAATGTCTTCGTGTAAACTGCGTACACTTCTCTTCTTTGCATATATGAATAGTGCATATCTTGCCTATGTCTTGTGGTCAGTTGGAACTGCACGTGTAAGGCAAAAAGGCTTTAATAAAATAATATGGGGAAGGGATGAAGTATAGCGTATACGAAAGAAAGCTATTTTCAGTCGCTGCTTGCTTTATTTATCTTATACAGTGAATCGAAGTATTGGTTTATCAGGGTTTATTTTAAAAGCCAACTATAATTATGATTGGTTTTAAGGCATGTTTTCTCTCTCTTTTAACAAACCTTTTGATGTTCCATTTGCAAGTCTCATTAAAAGTAAGTCGGGACATAAATCCGCAACTAAACACTCCGTCATGCATGATTTTCAAGAACACTAATAGCTCATTTAAAACCTAATCGCCATTAACGTTATTGGAGACAATCTAATTAGCCCTTGACATTGCTCGCCTAAACATACATACACATCCCATGAGAATCATGATTTTATTTGCTTATCGAAGTATAATGATAATCATTTTTAGACAGAATAGAGCAGGGTTATGCCTTTAATTTGTCTGCCTAATAGATAATGGTATAATGTAACGATGAAATTGGCCTCTATTGATATTATATTGTAATGAATAGTACTCGTAGTAATTACGTTTGACTAAAAGGAAATTAGATATGAAGCATGTAATATGCTGTTTAATCCAGTTGAACTTGAGCAATTCTGAAAACAAAATAACGTTACAATTGTTACATCATTTTGCTCCTTTTTATATTCCAGTTATTAGGTCTGAATGTAAATGAATTTTAATTAAGCCCGTAGAAGTTGAAGTAGACACACAGTAATGATGAATCAAATTCCAGTTATCTGTATGAAACTCTTCACATAAAATACTCCAATAATTCTGTAAGTAGTTAATGATGAGAAAAATGTAATTGTCAGAGAGTGAAAGTGGGAAGAAAGAGTTTCTTGTCCGCTCAATACATGGCTCACAAGCTGTAAGGCAGGTGCTTCATGGTTACTTGGCTGAACACAGTCGTCCAATATCGCCAATCAATTCTTACTGCGAGAGAAACGAGATGCAATAATTAATGTAATGTAGAATGCTAATTGGATGTTATTTGCGCTGGTACATCGCATCCTTGAGTCTCAATAAAGGAATGAATAGAAGAAGGTCCGAGTATGTAAGTGATTGGTTGGCTTGTTAGTAAGCAATAAACGTCAATCAAAGATCTTGAATGGCAACAGGTTCGTCGCAAACAAGAGCATCTTTTGTTTCCAACTCTACCATCTCGTTGCGGGAAACGTTATCCGGGGAATATGATTAGAATCGAGTTCAGCGAGTCTTAATCAACGCGTCGACACCTGCCCATGGAAGAAATGGTAAATTATAGAAAAGAAAAAGAGAGAAAGAGAAGGAAAGGGGATAAAAAAAAAGAAAGAAGGAAAGAAAGAAAGAGAGGAGGGAGATGGAGAGTGGATTCAAAGACGTGGCGTCGACTTCGTATCAATACGAAAAAAACAAAACACGACCACTGTGACCACAACATGGTATGACTTACGTGCCGAAGATTCCACGATTTTAATTTCGGGCAAATTGCATCGGAGATGATAGCGTAATCAAATCAATACCCCATTTGCAAGACTTGGTTGGTAGAGAGGGAATGATATCGTGGATATCGCGTCGTAATCACCGGGGGTTTTTTTTAAAGCAGCTCACTGATTCAATCATGAAAAGATGCCTTTTCGTAAACATTAAATCAGCCTTACCCATTTCACATCTCTCCATGACTTCTTTCATTCTCAGATCGCAATGATTAAGCCCAGACAGATCCTTTGATATCATGCACTGTCGAATTTTATGACCATTAGATAACTAATGGTATAAAGATTTACCTTTAGAGGTTTCAAAAGTCCAACTTCTTATCGTCAGATAATTATGATTAAAAAACTTATTTATTAGCATGGAATGAATGCGTTATCATTGAAAAAAAATACAGCCCGATCTTTTGGCGATCCCTGCCGTCAATTTCAAAAGATAAAATTCAACTTATGAAGGCATATGTCGTTGATTCATCTTCGCTAAATTTAGCGGATATTTTGACAATGATTGATCAGTTTACATCTACTGAAGACGTGTGGCCGTTCTGGTAGCATTCCTATCAGCATACTCCCTCCCTCAAATCGCCGTGTGCGGGTTGCTATTTCTGTATCTAATGAAAGTAATTCAATACAATCAAACCGAACAGTCAAGTACCACTAAATGCAGCTTCTTCACTGCAATGTTTTCCAAGTCCACTTCCAAGTGCATTCCCCTCCTTTTATGGAGGACTTATACTAATGAGCCTGTTAAATCCCGGTTCACCTACATTACATTGTAAGTGGACGGTACTCATGTTTCAATTCTGAGGCTGGAGCAACATCAACCTGAGCCCGCCGCAGTTCAAATAAAACAAGATTATCCCCGAAGCCATTTTTTAAGTATAATGCATTTGGAACCAATCGAGCTTTCAGTTTCACGTTGAGCTCTACGCGTGCATCGAATGCAAAAAGAGACTGGTTGAAAACAATAACATCTGAAGCTGTTAAACTCTAGATGCGAAGTCTAATGTAGAAGGATGATTCGTGTAATGGTAATAAGGAAATGATCGTAACTCCGTAATGTCATAAACTAATGAGCTCTATTCAAGAAAGAGGACAATCATTACTCTAAAATGCCCATGGGTTGTTGCTTTATGATTATATAAATTACGCTAATTTGACACGGAAAGTACTTATATCAAGTCAGCGCTGTATGTGTGATACCATAACCTTTGGACAGTCTGTGTAAGAAACTTTTTCAATGAGACTACGATTGCAATCAGCTGTGATTATTATACTTTTTGTGAAGTGGACCGGCCTCTTTATGTGTGGGTGTGGAACTTTTAGTTTTAAGACCAGTGCCCTGTAATAGAACAGAGGTGAATTAGCATATTGATTTCACTTTCTTCAAAGCGAAATGGAATACCAATTGACATTGAGGGGGGACTTGACAAAATTTACGTTCAGCATGTTCAGAGAGTTTGGGTTCATTGAAATAAGAAAAAAAAAAGGAATAAAAAATAGGGGTTAAAGTGCAACGATAATTTTGCAATTTTGCCCCAGGTGCTTCTATAAAACGCATTCAGATAACAAGTACTTAACTTAAGTATACATTTTTAACACGCTCAACTGTAATAATTTGCCTTAAAAAGTGTATTTTTAAGTGTATAGTCTAACCGCAATTCAACCGTTTCTATTTCATACTCAGTAAAGTAGAAAAATACTCCTAAAATCATCGTCATGTAAATATTTACTAAGTATAAGTCAGGAATGTATCATTGACTTTGACATGATCGTTTGAACATTAATCTTGAATTACAGGAAGGGAATTTTCGCGAGTTTATTTTGCAAGCATTTTATGTCACTTTTCTTTATCTGATTCGGACATGAGACTAGAAACAATCAAATAACAGGATGAAGACTTGGAATCCGAATACACAGCAGAGCTACAAAATAGCTTTGGCCTAGTTTTCCCCTGAGAATCCAATATTATGATCGAGATAATGCCGCGTGTGGACATAACCCCCTATGTTGCACATGGACATTACCCAAAATGTTGAATATGTACACTGCCTCCTACCAGTATCATAATGACGTGTTCATCTGTCTATAGATTATAATATTGTGTGTTACGTTTTGAATTGAATACGTCACGTATTCGCTTTTTGATTCGGTGTGAAAACAAGGCAAGCCCATCCCTGCTACCCGCCTCCCGTGGATCGATTTTATAGCCTCGTCCTTCCGTGCGAGACGCCTTCTTCATTCTCTCGCCATTCTATTTCTCCCTTACCATTTAGTTTCCTATATAATAAACGTCTCAGTGCTGTAGACATGGACAATAAGCTTCTGTGTTTTCTGCAGCAACAAAGTCCGGGAAAGTTCTCCTATACAGAAATTATTGGACCAACATGTCTGGTTTGGCTGGTATGCTCTTCAGTTCTTTAAAGACGCATTTAGAAGATGAAACTCAAAATTGATAGCCTCGTCTGAAGGTGGTACATCGAACACGCATTTTCATTTGTTAAGTGACTGCCTCGAACAGCAGCCTTATATGACACATATTACGTAATATCTCATAATAATACGACTGGTCCTGTGCAGCCGAAATCCTCTTTGATACCCCGGTCACATCAACGAGATCGATACCAGACAGAACAACCAATTTACATTGCCCCGAATGGCTAAGAATCGGTCGGTTTCGAATCGGTGTCGAGTTGGTGTTACAGTGTGACTGAGTTGTTAAATCATGTTTACCGTCATACTCCTCCCATCACCCCGTTTGATCACACAAACATAGTAGGCAAATAAGTTGATATCTTTTGATTGCGCTGCCTTGTGATGCGATAAAAAACCATTACCATTTGTTAACTTGGAGTGATTTGGTAACTTTGTAGAGGCTTGATAAAATCTGAGCTGCCTGGCCTTACATGCTATCAGTGTATGTAATAAAGTGTAAAAATGAAGCCCAGGAAAAAAACACTTCAAAATCACCATGTGCTCCACAAAAGTAAACATATGCAAGTGACCGGAACTGCCAGACTCATTTTCCCCCATAGACTCAGTGTTAGACTAAAGCGTATGACCATATACGCTTTCGTAAATGGGAGTATTCAGTCATAGATATCTAAATAATAGCATCATATATTTGAAAACCTTTATATGCCTGGCTATTTATTTATCCTTCTGAACATTATTATATAAGACAGATATAAAAAATTATTAAAGACTCCACAAAGGTATCGAATGACTTTAACAAACCCGTATATTGTGAAAATACTGGTAGGTACCTGTGCGTAGTAGCTGTACATAATAATTGTACATGTATGTAAACAATGAGTACGCATTCATTTAGGAGTAATGAAATTACAGTTCACATTAATATAGGAATGAACAGCACTGGCAACTGTCGTTGACATAGTATAAACTGCAAGACCATGTAATGTGGACATATGTGAACATATTATGTCCTAGTACAGAAAAACTGCGAAGATTGGACATTTCGTCTGTCAGATTACAGACCCAGTGCTGTTAAATGTATTAAAGCATCAATTCCATATAAAGTAATTGGATTGAATCAGTTCTTGTCAACCAATTCTTTATAGTTCGCAACTCCGTCATATCAGACTCCATTAGGATCCTTGACTGTCGCCTTGTGTTTTAGCTGAGATCTATTTTAGTCAACTTGTGTCTGATTAACTGACTAATTCGAAAGTCTTTAACAAATATCCTTTGAATGCACAAGTATGCATTAAAATAGATATAATTCCTGAACAATATTGTCGTATATTAAGCTAATCGACTCCATATGATCCTAGATCCTAGATTATCCCACCATACCAGTTTAATATAAATGTTATACATGCATCTGAGACAAAGTTCCTTCTCATAATCTGAAGCTATGTCAGAGGCTTAATGTTACTGCAGAATCTGTCCATAGCATGATAGCGATGTTGTCGTATTAATAGAAAAGCTGGCCACATTTCACCGTGTACCTGAAAATAAACGAATAATTTAGACACTTACAACTGCAAAGTAAATATACCTGTATTGAATAATTAGTTAAAACTCTACACTATAGAAAAAGACCTTCTTTGACTGCAGAAAAAGACCTTCTTTGACTGCATTAGTAAGTCGATATGAAATATGATAAGTTATGAAGAGAATGCAAGGCGTAATTATGACGATATTTCCCCAAATATCACACTTTGCCTAATAACTGGGTAAACATTTGAACACAAGACATAGCAAGAAACAACGTTATTTGGACTATTGTTCTTCATTCTTCCCTTGCTTACACAGTATTTCCTCTCGCTTTATCAATCGTAATTCAATATGGAATTTAATATTTGTGGCAGTATTCCCTTTGTTAGTCGTTTCTCGCTCTTCCAGATTAAATAAGGTTGGGAGGTCGAAAATTTATCAGGTGAACCCTAGGCGACCTGAGTTTGGATTTCATATGAACAAGCATTATATATCTCTCTCTCTGGAAGTTTGGTTTTATGTTCCTTGGAGAATAATAAAATGTCTGAAACAATGACAAATAGAAATAGAACAAATCAATAGAAATGGTTGCAAGTCCTTTACCCAATGGATTATGTGTCTGTTTGGATTAAGAAAAAAACAGCGTTTTATTTTTATGAAGGCATCGTGTACTGCAAAATTATATTTTTTTGCACGTAGGCGATTAATATCTCCAAACGGTATTGCTATCATGACAGCGCATTTTCCTGGAAAGTGTTATACAAGTTAATTTGACCAAAGTTGCTTTTGACGACCCAAAAGCTTTCCAGTTTTGCCTAACGTAGCAGCAACCAATGTAGGTAAGGGATGTAATCCATGTACGGATGATATCATAAATGATAGGCGCAGGTCGTCACTAGGGTATCTGGGAAGAAATGGGTTTTTTTCTCTTCTCTTACCGAATAATATGTACATGTCAATAAATGTATTATGGTAGACGAGCCCATTTACTTATAAATGTTCATATTCTATTCCATTTACTTGTAAATTTTCATGTTCATTTGAATTCAGTATTGAAGTTTTTGCCGAAAGAAATATTTGAAAGTTTATATCTCAGGTAAATTTTTGCCTTGCAGACTTTTGACGTCCCAAATCAACGTATCAGCTGATTCGTTCATTCGCGTCTTGAAATTTGTTCAAAATGTGAGGTTGTTCTTTCATCCTACCTTCGGGGTTTCGCGGTGCTGTGAAAGATTTAGCATGGAATAAAGAGTTGTGTAGTATTAGTACACTGTTAACCGATATCCTCACGGAGAATGACATGTAAATAAGGGAGGATAGCAACTGTTATAACATCAACATCAATTTTTTTTTTAAATGTAAATTACCTGAGGGGAAATGGAACCATCAGGAGTTCCTGGGTAAGAAAATTGCAATTTGGGTGTTGTAATGCACCTTTGAGATTTAACTGGATCGCTTTCTAATTTCGAACGCTGATTTCTCTCACCCAGCGACAGGCGATTTATCATACAGATTTCATAATCGAAGATAAAATAGAAGAAGTTGAGTTGCAACCCGACGGACTGTCCTTTAAAATAATGGAAAGAGTTTGAAAAACGACGCCTCATCTTTTTATTTCTACTCTACCTTCTTTACTTCGAGCAATTTTCTCTATATTTCCGAGAGGACGTCAAATCAATCTTTTGATCGATCGTTTTAATATTTGTCGTGGATTACACAAAATTGCATAGTGTCATCGTGCAAATAACAAATATAGCCCACGCATGCCTGTCTCAGGAATATCTGTGGGTCGAAAAATACAATTTTAAGGTAGGATGTACATGTAATAAGAAAATACCAATCGTGTTACTTCCTTTAATTTTTCTAATTATTATTATCTCTTTTGGGGGCAAAATTTGCACGATGTCGGCTATACATGTTCCATAGCATGTATTTACGCCTGACAATTATAAATGACATTTCAATTAAGGAAAAAAAATTGTGTCCCTTTCCGCGGGATAAGATGAGTCTGATAGACTGGATATAAGTGCTATGGACACATAAAGTGGGAAAATGAAAGAGGTACAAGATGGGATTTATTCCACTGGCATGCCTTACAGACATAGAATGAGATGTCCCTGGAGTAAGAGATTTATGCCTTTGTGTAACCCAAGCTTTTTCTCGGTTTCCACTCCCTTCGTGCCCTGTCATTCCTCCCTATCTATCACTTCGCAGCGGTGCAATTTCGAAAAACGATATCTGTCGTCAACTTACCGCGGAATCTCTCTGGAAAGCCACCTTCAGGAAAACATAAGGAAATGAATTAAAACGAGATACGCATCCTCTTCTGTATTCTGCACGATCATCCTTAAATCCGGCCGTTGTCGATTTGTCTCCTAACCATGATAACGTGATTTATCCCATTCCATTTTGGCACCTAGGAGCTCCCCTTCTGGAGTATCAGTTTCATCGTCTTGCCTAGAGTTTATTGTCTTGTTACCGGTAAGATCTCTATAGATTAGTCACATCTGATTTGTCGCTATCATGGTTATTACAAACAATTAAGTATGACCCAAGGATTGATATCTGATTCCCCTTTAGTGCCACTTAAGAAACAACTACCCAAACCGTGATAGAAACATAGGCGGGAGGTTCAAATTATGTACTTGACCTGCAAGTATATAATTCATTTAGGAGATATGCGCGATCACATGCACGAGGCATCTAATTCATATACATGTAGCTGAAGCATTATTACTGGAATATTATTTGGAGTGCCGTGGTCCTTACAGCTAAGGTATCTCACCTGAAGTTGTCTCCCCCGACTATGGTGTAGATGGGTATCTGGGGCACGTGTGCCGATGGCGGCTGTCATAATGTCGAAAAGCACTTTGGAAACGCATAGACTTTGTATCATTATTTTGTAATACCTACTCTACATGTACAAATTGGTCTTTCAGAAAATTATGGATGTTCTGAATTAGGAAATTATGGATGATCTTTATGAGCAATTAGTGCCCTTTAAAATATAAAGAATACCGAAACAGCCGTCGCCATTAAATGTCGTCTTTAACATGACCCAATATCTACACACTGTACCATAAGTACACGCTCAAGACTGCAAGCAATGGCAAGTAAGAGTTGAGTTAATGATTAAGCACACTCTTACTCTTCTTGATACTGCCAATATCATTGATTTTGTAAAGAAGAACATCATTTGTTACCTTTCGCATGTCTCAATCTTATAATCTCAGAAAAGAATAATAATAACAATAATAATCCAATTAAACTCCAAATTTTATTAACCGAAATGGAAATTCTTTTTGCTCAATTGATCGGGTGCCCGGCAGCTACTGTGCAGCGCGGCCAAGGTTCGAACCCACGACCTCCCGATTTTGAGGCGGACGCTCTACTGACTGAGCCAACACATCGGTTGGGAATGGGGGGGGGGGGGGGGGGGGGGAGGGGGACTATCAAGTAAAGACGTTATCATTACTGAACATTACGTTTGGTTCATATCATACAAAACAGAATTTAGAACCATATCTTTACCTTCTGCGTCTGGATGCCTCTGCTCATTCCTATTTAGGTGAAAAATGAATTGCAATTTCTCCTCCTTGTATGACTCTCTATTTGCCTATCTACATAGTCCCCCCCCTCTCTCTCCCCCTTCTCTCTCTTTATTTCTCCCATGACTTTATCACTAATCATTCGTTGCTTAGATATTGTACATATGCTTGGACTTATGGATTAATATATATTTTCTTCCAAAATCAAATCACGTTAATCGATAACTCATTTGCAGGAAATGGGACTCAAACCTGAACTGAGCCACTCAAAGTACCTATCATCGTTTAGAACTGTACGCCAGATGTATTTGATTTTATATGACAAATAGCCCCACACTCACTATTACAAAGTGGAGTATTCCTTGACCTTGTTTTATAGATTTTCTTTCTTCACTCTAACAGTCTAAGTTTGTAATTCCTGACGACAGATTTCTAAGAAACTCGTTTCTAGATGTCTGTTTTCAAAAGATGAGCATGATCATAGAAAATTTACTTTACAGTGCATATAAAAAAAGTATACCCAACTTTGGTAGCTTATAATTAAAAAGCTATAATCTCTATGAGCTTGAAATTTATTTCATAGTAAAGAACAACTTATATTCTACCTAGTGATACCTTATTCACAACTTTGCTGCCACGGATGACTGAGCAGCAGGCTTTTCAAAAAGTATTGTCAAATTCCTCTTTTACCAAGTTTTGGCTGAAGCAGCGAGTGTGGATCAAACCAATTATGCATTAGTTACTTCAGTTGGAAAACAATTTCTGAGTTATTTTCTATTGATTTTGTGTATTTGAATAGAAGAGGTGTTAAAGGCAACTCAAACTCAAGAAAGGTCTTATTACAAGCTAAATTTATGATATTTCATTTGCCATGATAACACAATCTGGGTTTCATCTGCATCCCATTTTTTAAGGTAAGCCTTTTTACTGAGTCATTCAAAATGGACAACATTTATTTGGGAAGCTGTCTTTTTTTCTTGAAAGTCTACTATCAATTACCTTGGTAATTCTCAACACACGTATCCTTCTTTGTTCTTATTTGTAGTCTTTAAGTTCAGCAAACCTTTGATTTCATGTGCAATTCGCGAAAAACACCTTGTGCACCTTATGCAGGTGAAATGGTGCAAAGGACAAATGAGCAGAGAGCTTTTAGTTATCACGAGACAAAAATAGAAGGCTGTTAAAATGCATTGAAGATTATCATATGGATTGAAACAAGGTCATTATTATGAAAGCCTATATACACTAGATCACTTTAAACAATGAAGCATTGAATCACAAAGGAAAATTCAACTGTTAAAATGATTTGAGACTAAAGTAACTCATTCATTATGGTTTGACCCACATTCGTTGCATCAGCCCAAACTTGTAACAAGGAGATTTTGACATTTAAAAAAAAACCCGGTGCTCAGTCATTCATGGCAGAAATGTCATAAATGAGGTACCACTGGACAGGCAATAAGTTACTCTTTGCCATGAAATAAATTTCAAAGTCACATCTGCTATAACATTTTAACTAGAATCTATCAAAGTTGGGTATACATACTTTTGTTTGATACACACTGTATATGACTTGTGATAATTGTTATAATGTTATAATGATCTTCACATTTGACAACATTCTGGCATGGTGGTACAATCGTGATCTTTTGATCAAGCACCATAAGGCAAGTTTTATCAAATTAATTTGAATGTTACTTCCTTGTGTTTCTTTGGCAGGTTTTCGGTTCTCATAATGTATATTCTGTCTCTTTTTTTTCATAACAGCCGAATCCTTGAAATTCTCTCCTTTTTTATATTTGTCTTTGATTGCCTTCTGCGATCTTGAACTCAGAATTTAGTGACTAGTGACCCAGATTCCTTGCAGGTCCCGGCAGGTGGCATCTAGGTTTCTTTCTCTTACCCAATTGGACACCCTTACGACCTAGTCGGGCAGAAAATTAAGTTTCAAAGCACCCAGACGTCAAATACAAGAGAATTCATGATAGGAAGCTTGATCAAAGTTGGCTCCTCCATATTGAGAAGCGTTCTATGAAAGAATGAAAAGTGACCAAATTTGTTTTGGGATTTCCAAATGACGGGGGCATCGTCCGTAAAGAGGCAGTGACTGCAATCGCCACTGTACCAGTGAACTTTAAAACCACAATACTGATTAGTTGGTCGAAGGAATGATTCCGTATATTTTGTCTTAATAGTAATGATACTGAAATATAACCATGATAACCTTGAATTCCTGTCCAGAAGAGGATTTATTGCAAAACCACAGGATACTAAGTCAAATTTAATGAGTATTTTTGTCTGCTGTAAAGTTTTCGACTAGCTCAGACCAATTATCCTATCCATATTTTTTTTCTCAAGCGTTTAGGTGTGAAATAGAATGGATAACTTCTTCATGCGACATAATTTGTTTTTGTTTTGTTTATTTGGGGATAGTAATTTCTCAGCGAGATTCAGCAGTTTCAGGAAATTTAACGATTTTTTGATACCCAATGACGCCAATTTTCACCCCTTTTCAACATAATATACAACAGTATTGATCCAATGAGATCTATGGATGAACAGGATTTCGTGCCAAGTCCGGAGTCGTTTTAAATGCAGTCCAAGGTAAAATACATTTTAGTGAAATATTTGAAGACAGTTTCGAAAAGAAAATCTTTCTTCAAGAAAGATCGAAATTTCCTGATCTTTTAGCAGTTTAGACGAAGTAAGCATTGTACATAGAGATGTTGTTTTATAAATCGAGATCTAGTATTGTATGATTGCTATGTTTAAAAGGTGCATGACGCTAAAAAGAAGACTCCACTTTTTTAGTCCCCCGTTTTCCATTTTCATGTTTATTTTCATCTTTAGGATGTTCGTTAGTAGAGTCTAGAGGTCAACATTTGAAAACTCACTAATATCTCGAATCGGGGTCTTCTTTTTAGCAATGTAACTCAGATCTCTATATGGAAACTATGGAAGAACGTCATGAAGGTGTGATACCTATCGCTGTTGGTGTAAAGATTGCACATTACGACTGTTCCAAGTTTCAGGTGTTATTCCTTTATATTCATTATGTTGATGATTGAATGTAGACAAGGGTAATGCATTATTCAGCTTGCGTGACATTTCACTTTTGGAGTATTTTAATGTATATTTTGTGTTCATGAAAGTCAGAGGTCGAGTCATGAACTGTAGCCCTAAAGCAAGACCTATTCTGTCTCCTGCTCTTCCATCAGTATCATCATCATCACCTTCGGCTTTCATGGAGTCGATGGGAGATGGTTTGCCAAAGTCTCAGGAAATAGAGCATGAAATAAGAAAGAGAAGACAACAAGAGGTTAGATACAGGATCTATGCCTAAAAATTTTCCTGTACGTTTCTGCGTGTCCTTCTTGAAATCTCCTAATTTATTGACGCTGTTGGAAGGCTTTGTTCGGACACGGTTCTACAAGTCATCTTCCTGTAATCATGCAAAGCCGTTTCAGATTTCACGAGCTTTGGAGCTCAATACTTCCAAACCTGAAACATTCAATCCCGATGTGTAGATGTGAAGAAAAAGTCGATGAGTTCGGCCGATAAATTCTCACCCCGAAAATTATTCTGCGGTTGGTTGTTTTCAAGAGATCAGTTGATGAGGAATGGCGGTATCGGGTGGCCTGGGAGTGATGTGACGAAAAGCTGTTCCTTTCCTCACTCAGTATTACGATCGGTCCCGTATAGGTCACCAAGCTCAAGATGTGTGTAACGCCATGGATATTCTTAGGTGTTGATAGTTCGGCCCTTATGGTACCTTTATGGTCTTCATATTGCGCAACCTGACTTTTCGAAGTACGTCCATTGTCTTCATAAGCTAATATCACCTCATAGTTAAATATAAACTCAATTTCATATCATGTCGAAAATCTCAGGATTGAAGTGCTCCCCTGCCACGCCTGCTTCCTTCGGCATGATGAAGCAAGTCTGCATGCAAAACCTTCCCAGTTTGACAATTTCATTAAAACAGGTCGTATTCAATTATTCATGATGTCTTACATGACTTCTGAGAAAGACAGCGACATGTCGGATTGCTCTCTTTAGTAAGATTTTTGTGGGGTCTGCATGTCTTCTCAAATATTGCTGGTTAAATTTGTTATCCGACTTCACATTTTTGAGGGATGAAAGGGGACGGATACGGAGGGGAATATCTTAGAAAAAATACACTTCGTTGCAAGAAAAGTGTCCAATCATGTTGCAGGAAAAGAGTTGTTTGAAATGTAAAACTTTACAGTCAGTAGTTAAAGAAATGGTCACAACTGATCGTGCGTGTGTGCCAGCTGTGTGCCAACTCCTGCGATTAGTACGTCATTCGTGTGTGCGATGCAAGGATTTTCTGCGAAATCCGTCGCAGACCGCACGCAAGGAGGTGTACGATCGGTTGTGACCAAACTTATAGGCTAACTGTCCTAAAGGTAAATGTTATGTCATGGATAAAAGACTATAATGATAAATGTTGAAATTTCCAAAAGATTTCTTTCTCCGGGTGAGATATATACAAGAAAAATTTCTGACTTTATAAGTTGCGCGACTTAAATTGCACATTTTGTACATTCTAGATACAAAGCGCTTACCTTGCTAACGCATAGCGTATTAAGCTAAGGGAAAAATCACAACTTGAATATCTAGTTTGATACGAAACAAAAAGTTTTCGCTTGAAGATATCAGAGTGTATCTTCTATATGTTAAACATTAAGTCTTCCGCGGAATGTCTGCAACCCTTTGAACTTTAAGAGACCTTCGATTGAGACATGCGACTACATGGCTTAATCATCATCCGACTTGAAAAGGAACGCGACGACCAAGATCTAAACATGATTTCGAAGTCGTGATTGACACGAGTCGCCACTTATCGATTTGTAAAGGAAGGCAAGGCTGAGACGCCTTGGGTTCCGAAGGTCGTTGAATGAGAACGTTTCATTACCGATATTCACGACCCTCTGAACATGAATGTCGAGGTTCCGACATTGCAGCTGTTGCACTTTACCCTTCCTTGCATGCCGTCCTTTTTTAGAGGATGGCGTGCCCCCATTGTATTGCTCGTCTGATAAAGTCTGATAAAGTTTGTAGAATGAATTAAGCGAATAATGGACTTCATCTCCGTAGGAAATTTAGCTCGAGTTTGCTGGGTTTCCGCTATGAGATGGAACACAAGAAGATCGATGTGACAGGCATACTCTTTAATATGGTTCCAAGTGTTCAGCTATTTGCATCATCTTCTTCCAGCGAGTTGCCGGAAATTGGGCAGCGGAGAGCATGGAATTGTGAAGCTCGTACGATCTTAGATATAAAATAGAAAGATGATAAGAGACATAATTTTCCGTAAGAAATTGACAATGGTAATAATTCGTAATAATGTCTAAGCCCCATGAGCGTCACTACGTGACGGATATGAGCACTATATAAGTGGCCATTATTATTATTATTAACCATTACAAATACTGAAAACTCATAGACTGTGCTATGACGTTGAAAAAATAATATTATTTCGAAGAACAATCCCATATTTTAATGTCTAACCAGGTTCTACAACCATGCTCATACTCGCAGTCTCACTTGTTTGCATTATTGTGTCTCCCGCTACATACATGACATACCATCATACCATACATACGATATACGGAATAAGAAAGTTTTTTCATCATCCAAAATGTATTGACCCTTAACATAAACCCACCAGATATGTATTCACATATCTCTTTTGTTTATTCTAACTCCTCACAACCATTAGTTGTGTCTGACATTGAAACAAAATGTCACTCTCTGCTTTTTGTAGTCAGATCTCTCCCACCGCCGGCCATAGAGTTAGAGAGAAGGCTGTTTGAAGAAGCTATTTGATGATGAATTATGTAAATGGATGGCATTAGGGCCTAGTTGGATATGGCTATAGGATTGTATCGTGACGTCCATTATCTATCCGTTGCTATGGTTTCTGGAATACTCGATACGATATTGGATGCGTCGAATTCCGCTTATTTAAGATATGATGGGAACAGATTGATTACAGTGTTTAGTTGAAGTATTGATTTGATGCTTTGCCGAGTGGAACAGCGTAACAAAACTACAAACAGTAGAAAAGATTATTTCAATTGAGATTTCACAACCTTTCTTTTGTCATTTTCTATGCAGGTATATTTTTGTAGAAGCCAAGGTTTTCTTTCCGCTTCCATCGCTTTTCAAACTATTCGATAATGCCAGCGAAACCTTCCATTTCAGCATGAAATCTGTAAATTGATCGCTGTATTTGTTCTTTGCTTTGTATCGTATTGTTGGTATAAGGTTCCCGTTTTAGGACATTTTAATCGTTAATACACCAGGAATAACGAGATAAAAATACGTGGTATACTTTCATCATGTTTACATGCATGTATTGAAATAAGGTTTTGTAAATAGTGAGAAGGCTGTCATATAATCTGATATTGCATATCAATATCTGCTCTATTTCTTATTGGATGGAGGCACTGACACTTACAAATATTTTAAAATTTCTTGATTGGTTAAAGGGAAGCTTGAGTTCTGGGAAAGGTAAAAAATTATTTGTGAGCTTTCTCAATCTTATTATTTTAGTTTGGAAGGTTATCATAGTACATATGTCCCCTGAAAAGTATTGCTCTTCAAATGTCCTCACATGCAAAATATGACAAGAAACAGCTGAAATGTTCCGGCCGAAAATTTGTGTGTGGTCCCATATACATATTTTTGTGTGCAGTGTATGTGAATCTCAGCAGAATTGAGTCAATTTCTTATCATTTTGGTGATTCCAAAACCTTACAACATACACCAATTCTTATGTGATATATAATCAACCTTTCCAAATTGCTTTAGGACAGTTTATTTCACAATTCAGTATCATGACCAGAACTCAACTTTATCTTTGGTTTGGTTTGGTTTTATTCACGATCATGAAAATATACAGATAAAAATATAAACATGAAATTATATAACAGTATAAATATAACATTGATATTAACATGCAATACAAAAGGAAGTAAATTAAGATCGAGGGATGACCCGCTTCAGATTAACTAACATAGCTAACCTGTTCTTCCTCGGGGTCCCTTTAAGTGAACCATATTTCCTAAATTAGACTCAATGTGGCACGTAGTGCAAGGCTTAAGTGGTTATATCAGCAAAAAGATAAACGATCGATTTAATCACCTAATAAATCAATTACCAATTTACTACTACTTCACACTGAAGAAAATGTAAAGCACTCAAATAAGTTTAACGACCATCTCCGTGAAAGTGTATCGTTACACAAGTAAACGGCTTTTTTAAACGATAAATTATACATATAATTTTCAATAAAGAAAAAAGGTGTAGAGGACTTCCCTCTTCAAACTTTATAGGTCTCTATTTCACAAATGAGAAAGAAGACGAAGTTTCATAAACTTCGTTATAGGCCCTTTATTCCGAGACCCAAACAAAACAAAGTTCAACAAAATTCTACAACCGTATAGATCTTCCCAGTTGTCTAAACCTATGCTGACGTCTGCCATGTCTGCTTTGCTTTCTTTAAGGTGCACGCCTACTTGATATACAAGGAACATCCATTAACCCGGATAATGGAGTAGGAAAACATTTCATAATCTGCTTTGACTTTCATCTCTAGAAGTGACATCTCCTCTGCATTTTTTTTGCTTCGGGCGATGAGACACTTTTTGAATAAGTTATAAGTTTACATGATAAATACTAGACATACAGAACATATCTCAGGAAATGAAAGACAGCAAATACCGAGAAAAAATGGAAATAAAACGCAACGTACGAAAGTAATGTTTCCATAAACTGTGTTGCAATTTTTGGTGACTTGGATCAGACTAGTTGCTTCGAGGTTCTCTGTAATTTGAAGAGAAGCGTGAAGACCAGAGTAAACTCGAATGATACGACCAAGACGAGAGGATTCTAAAAGCATGTTTGCTCAAGTCTTGAGGGTTACACATGGAGCATCCTTTGAGATGACAGGCGGGCAAACTTCTCCCGGAGATAACCAAGACCTTGGAGGTAGAAAAGGGGATCTTGAGAGAAGAACTTTAAAAAGCACCTTTGCTTTGGCATGATGAACATTTACAGAAGCTTGATCGACCCACAGAAGACTATCAATCATTTTATAACGATCAGAAGTAGATAAGAGCAATAAGGATACGGTCTGATTTGATTAAGTTTCTGTCTACTTGTTTGCTTATTACTCAAGTTCAGGTATACATGTATATCATCACCCTCATATCCTTCACGAGTATTGGACCTAGGAAAACTTAAGATTTCTTGTAAATATAATTGAGTGGTATAAGGCAGAGGAAGATATATTTGTCTATGAAGAAACCATGTTGCCCCCAAAACACTTCTCCTGCTTTTTTAAAGTAATAAAAGAAAACGACTTCAGGGTTCTAATTTATAGCTCTATAGGGCCTCCAGCAGAGGTGGAGCGAATTGAGTTATGGTACGTATTATGATAAGTCAAAGGGATGCCCAAAAGTTTTTACCGTGTCTTTCGCACTGATGTGACAGTGTGCTTCAAGTGATAGAAAATCTATGACCTTTTTAAATTAAAGAGAATAACAATTCACATTTACCACAAGCCATCTGAACAAACTGCATATTCATTCTTGACTATAGTATTGTGGTAATTGACCTTATAATAATCAGCTTTGAAGGAAGGTTTAAATGAGCACCGTATAATGTAGTCCCATGATTAAAGAGTTAATTCCATGGTTAAAGAGTTAATCCCATGATTAAAAAGAGGTCAGTAACCATGATACTTAATTTTCCTACATGAATCGACTATTCTTACATGACCTCCAATCCTTTTTTGTTGTAAGAGGATGGGGGGGGGGGGGGTCACTTTGTGAACCTTTGGGCGGAAGCACTTCCCGAAAATGCTCCAAAATCTCGAGGTTGAAAAACCCCCACGAAACTATAATAATTGGAGTTAGAATCCTTTGCAGAATTTTCCAACCCCTTTTAATACTATCTCTCTCGCTCTTTTTTCCGTATTGACCCTTCTCAGTGAGTGAAAGTACAGCATATTTTTCAATTTATTTCTCTGTTCATTAGGCATCTTTTCCATGGGGAGGATGCGACTTGAGATTAGAGATGAACAAGATGCGAAACAAGCGCACTCTTTCTGGTCCTGTTTTTCCCTCTCATGCAGACTTTAGGGCAAATGTACACATGGCTTCACTTTATGCCTCTTTTCGCTTTCTCGCTAATACATCCCACCCTCTTGTTCCCTCCCCTCCTGCAATTGCCATTCTCAGGGCGAATACACTTTCTGCGGTGGGAAGGTTCATAGGCGAAGTGGAAACACGGTACCTTTGCAAATATATAGTTGTCAACCAGCGGACGTGACCAATGATGATAAGTAGATTGACCACGCTGTTTGATTATTGGAAGAAATGAGAGAGACTGCAACAATAAAAGGAAAATGAACGAGAGAGAGAGAAAGAGAGAGAGAGAGAGAGAGAGAGAGAGAGTCCCTTGTCCCATGGGGCATTAATAGGTGTAATCAGAATTATTCGTCACCTAATCCTTAAAATATTACGAATTCTGGGCAATATGGGAATTTTCCCATCTCTTTACTTCACTTTGATCTCTAGTTTTAGCAAAATCAACAGACAACGATTAATGAAGAAACCAATACGTAATTTTTAGAGAACGAGTTCCATTATTGATGTGCGTGCGTGTATGTTTGTGTGTGATTGAGTTTTTGACAGACGTGTATCAATCAAATATGATTATTTACGTCCGGGACCGACCTATAATGTCACCATCCGAAAGACGTGACTGAGATTCGAACCTGGTTCCGATCAGAGTCAGTTTGTAGGTGAATACAGAGAGCTGCCCGCATGTATTCTCCTATTTATAGTTCTGTACAACGCAAACGTCGTGAGAAGTTATTAATTGTCCATGAAAAAACTCACCTTGAACAAAGATAATTGAAAGCTTTTTGCCATTGCAATTCGCGTAATAGAACGCAATGAATCGATTTATGAATATGTGGCATTACCACAAATTGTACGATGTAATAAGGAAACCTGGGTATTGAAATATATAGATTATTCAAATATTATACAATTACTCACTGTACATATTTTAGTTCGATCACAATAAGCCCGTCTTTTACGGTTTTTCCCTCCTTACGGAAACCTGTTTCCAAAAGTCTTATATCTTTCATATCCTATATAGAAAAGAAATATTTGAGAGAGCATACACCAAAGTGCTCACTGCATTCAGAACATTCAAGCTCCGATGATCGAATGGGATGGGTGTGGTAAGAGATGGTTTCTGGGATAAACATCGTGATGATAAGGGCATCTTGTGTTTATTTTTGCATCACTCATCTAGTCTTTAATATTCTGCCCAAATGCTGCCATGATGTAAATATTGTGGTCAGAGAAATTCCTCCCATGTTTTTTGTTGTGTCGATTTTGAAATGAGATCGAAAGACAGACATGCATGCAGACATATTATTGTGTAATAGAATGATGATACACCTTGTAATGATGATTAACTTAACTCAATATAGTTATATATCAGAGACAGAATATACACTTATCTTTATCTAAAACGGAATGAAGATGAGTTGCTGCTAGTTAAATAGACTACCAAGCAAGGCACGTACAATACGAGCACCAGTCATCGTATTTTAGCAGCGGAGAAAACACTTAATGAGCAAAATTGTAAATTATACATGTATATTACTTTGGAAGATTTGAAGCGATATTGGCTTCCGATGCTGGATTCATCTGCTTATACATGTCGTGTACGTGCATAACCTGGAGATTGTTTCGTGTCGCACAAACCTGAGATTGCATTTTATTTCCGCATCAACTGTAAGGAAAGTGCATAGAATCTTAAAGGACAATATCTGACCACCCCTCCCCATACAATATGTATTCAGGGATGATTCGTTGGCAGGCAACAGTTCCCAACTATTCCATGTTTTCCGTTACTTGATTTCATTTTAGAACTGTTCTTCCAAGCGAGTGGTAATATCGGATTGACGTTGACAAGTTTGTGGGTATTCATGGTCGATATTTGGGCCAAAATAAGGTTAATGCAAGGTACAAGAACCATCTGACCATAGTGTACATCAATTGACATGCCCGTGCAAATATTGGAAGCTTTATTTCCAAGATAATTTATCATCAATTGTTTACTCGTGCTAATTATATTTCGATTTAGCAACACCTGGCAAATGCCAGTGTGTGGGGGATGTATGTGGGAGTGTATGTGCAGCGGTTATACGTGCGGTTGTATGGCTTTACCTGAGCAACTTGCCTTAGAGAAGCACATGATATCGCTTTCAATTCTAACGGGAAATCAGGGATTGATCACATCGTGTGAAGTCAAGACTCAGAAGGAGACTTGGGCAATCACCTGCTCGACCACTTTGACGCAAAACATGCCACCTTCTCCTCGACACTCGTACTCGGGTTCCCTTTCACGAGCGAGAGGCTGACACTGCCGGATACTGTTGTTTCATTCGAATCGAGGTTTCGCCGGGAGAACTGCCATCTCGTAGAAGTGAACCAACAAGGTCGAAGCGCATCCACACTGCGTTACTGGGAGGATAAACTTGATTTAGAAACACGATCACTTGTTTTCTGCGGAGCTTGCAGAGCTTATTTACGATTACTCTCACATTGGAAAAATTGATGCTCTAAAAAGAAATACTGAGAAGCAATTTACAGAAGTAGTTTATATTAGTGTGCGTGCGAGCACGGTGAGGATAAAAGTAATTGAAAACGGTGTGTGAAAGTCACGATAAATTGTTGTACTTTCACAACTATGTATATTGAATATCTTCCAGATTTCAAACCGGTCTTGGGAGCTGGGCGGAGAGCATCTCATGGAGATTTCCCTACTCTAACAATCTCCCTGTAAAAACAAACAAACAAACAAACAAACACACAAAGAAGAAGAAGAAGAAGAAGAAGAGGAGGAGGAAGATTAAAATGTGAGAAAATGCCGCATAAAAGCTGACAAATTTCTTAGGAACATTTTCGAGGACTGGTTCCAAATTTCCAGCTTATCTACAAAAATTGCCGTCGATCAGAAAAGAATAAAAAGAAAATTAAAAATAGACGGAAGAATTTATTTTCAAAGAGACACTGATTATTTTTAAAAACAACATTCCAGAACAAGCTAAAATTACATCGCGCCTTTTGTTGTCGACAATTTTGGTAATAAAATATATCCTGTTATTCGGTAATGTGTCCTTCAAATTTAGATGCCTCACGATGCAGAATGGCATTTTCCAGAAGGGTTTTTTTCATAAACACCATTACAGACACAAGACACGTAGGTTGAACTGTAACGAGAAGAGATGGCTGCTTTTGTTGATGCCTCGATACTGTTCGTGTAACATAGATCACAGTTATCTATGATTTGTAGCTGGAAAATGGGGGCACGGTGCCACTAAGTTGAAAATGCAAAATTAGTCTTCGTTGAATCAGGGGCAGGCAGTTTAATATGAGATAGCTTCTACTCTTCTTGCTCAAGCACGTATATGCACTTGACCCATATGTATGAAGGATTGTGACTGCAGATCCTCCAAAAAGTGGGACAACCCCATATTGTATGAATAATTTTTTCGTTCAACTTTCTAGAGTCACTTCTAATTTGATGTATATTGACCATATAAAATGACCGCCCAAAGTGCCCTTCGCTGTTTCTTTGGTAAATTCTTACAGATACAGTTTGCTATTCTAAGGTATGTTGAAGATGAAAACGTAGTGTTAATAGAGCTTTGTGCCACAGATGATACTACAGACGAAACGATTGATTCATTTATGAAAACTTGTTCGGAAGAAATTAAGAGAGATCCAGGCGAACAGTAAATAATTGGTGGAATCGATTGCTATTTGTTAATAAAAACGAACCAACGACACTGTTCTTTCTCGAAATTTGACTATTATCACTAGCAGATGTTCATATTTATGGACGTATAGACATGTTAATTAAAATGGTGCGCAATGGTTCGGTGATGTAGTAAAGTATAAGCGGTGTTCTGGTTTAACAGTAACATCAAATTAGGGCATTGTTTGGGAAAATCTGTGAACACGTCGACGATGAACGTCTTCTATTTCCCCAGCCTCGCAGGCCAGTATCTCCTTCAAGTTAGTCCTATATTTCAAACTGATCACGCAATCACCTTGAGCAGGTGATATGATCACGTTTGAAAATGCGTTGTACTTTGTGAAGTCAGCTCTCTGAAGTAATGTGATCCTGCTATTAGAAAGGAGCGAAAGTGATAGCAAGAATGTAGGCTCGAATTGCCACTTGTTCGAAGGTTTAGAGGTATTCTTCAGATGTCGTAAGGACAAATAACTGAATTAATTAAGAGCTGTGTAATGACGGGAAAGATGAAGAAATCGTAATGACAAAGTCGATCAATTGAACACAAAGTCTCTTTAATATGTGTGTATGGGATTTTAAAATTAGTATGTGGTTTTGTTTTCTTCAGATTATTCTTCAGTTTGTTTACATTTTGCTGGTAGTGACAAACTATTTAGCGCCTTACAATATTTCAAATTGGTCACATTCTCTCGAAAGTAGTCGCAGCACCGAACTGACTATTTCCTTCATAGCCTATACATAGACCTACACCTTCCTCTACAATGTTATGATGACAAGGGCTTATCAGTCATTTCTAGATGGATCTTGAGGCAGATTAGCTGAGTGCTAAACAGGATATCCGATAAAGTCTACAAGAACAACAAGAACAACCATGACTTTACACCTTTTTTATTCATTTCATGCATCTCTCTCACTCCTGTCTCACCTCTCATCAATCACCCCTATCCGTCTCCCCCTCTTCCATCTCGTCTTCCCAATGCTTTCCTTCCTTCCTTCCTTCCTTGCTTCCTCACACGCACTCACATGATTACTTTGGGCATATTATATTATTCATATTTTATACCAATTACTGATACATGCTGCTGAAAAAAAATTGCTACTTCTCCCCCGCCTTGATTTCTCAATCACGATCGATTTTCTGGTTAGGCTTTTGCTTAAAAACAAAATCGAGCGCATGTTCCAGGTAGAGTCATGGCGTACTCATTGATTCAATTAATGGAATAATCTAATTTTGGCGCCGGTTTGTCTGTTTGTCTGTATCCTTGAACTTCCCGGTCCATCTGAGGCTTACGTTTGGCTCGCTGACTCGAAGAATCGGACATCATGGACATGAGACAGTCTTGAGACAGAAACAAAATTACAAGCCCAAGGGGGATGATCGGAGTCATGGAACGATAAAGAAACTCAGAATAATTTGAAGAACGAAATCTTACCCAAAGCTGAGTTGGGGATGAAAAAAAAAATATGGCTATCGTTGCAAATATTGAAGTATTTTATTAATTTATCTGAGCGTAAATTGTTGTATCAAGCTTATAAAGTTATGTCACGAACCGGTACGTATTATATCACCGGTGATATGGCATGAGGTATGGAATATTGATATACTTATCTTTATTTAAAGCATAGTGTTATGACTTTATAAAGACGGGGCAAAATATCAGATTATGTATTTATGTGCATACTTGATACTGATTGAAGTATGATTTATCCTTGTTATTAGAGAAGGAGACATAATACCGTATTTTACGTTCCTTTAAAGGACTACATTTTCAGGTGATGTAGTCTGAAAATTTTGCTAGCGGGACACGGCGCTTGTTCTTTTTTTAAGTGGCACGGAGGGATTCAATTTTCCACGTGGGGCAATCCAGAAGCGAAAGGATGCAGTGTATACATCGACTTCCGTGGGTTTGCCGCTATTTCACTTGTCAATAATACCGATACGCAAGGCACGAACTGAGGTATACGCTTACCCACCTACATATAACGTCTATGTACTTTACATATCTCAAAGAAGCAAATAGAACTGCGGGAGAGAAATAGAGAGAGAGGGGGAGATAGTAGGAGAGAATAAGATGTTCATGTCAATTTGACGTGAAATATGAAAATTCACGTCGGCTTCGTGCTTCGTGGCTCTGGATGATTCGTTCGTGTTTGTCCCTGTTATGCACTCAACTGCAGCTGGAATACGTTTCTGTTTGCGTTCTTTATGTTTCCTTTTATACATAGCGTGTGGCAAAATCGTCTTTGAGAAGACGATGTGCCAAAGATAGATTTATCGATTAATTGATTTAATTAATCTTTACTGGGGAATGGATAATAGATTGTGGAACCTGCAAGTGGTTTTGCCGCCTTTGAATAATCATAAAAATACTGGCTGCGTTATCACTTACAACCGTCTCGGGACTCCCTTATCATATCATGCCGTACTAAAATGTGGTTAAGAAAACACTACACACGCAGAAAAGCAACCAAAACAAGACAAAATATATGTACATGCTAGCTCAGGAGAGCTGATCGTCACGTAGGATGAGAATTATCTCCAATTTGCTGCCAAACTACAACTCATTATTTTCATAACGTAAAGCGTTCAAGATAATAGACTTGGGTATCCTCTATCATGCTCTTCTGTCGCACGCCAGAACCAACATACATAAAGGACAGTGTCGCTGAGAGAGCGACCCTGGTTTCTACAAGAAGGGACTATTACTGCAATTATGGCTAGCGTTCGCTGTAGTACAAGTTAAAAACCAAGCTTGCATTTGGACGGATTTTTTTAAATAATAGTCCCTTTCATCCATGAATCTTGCCCGTAATGTAATTGAAACACTTTCTGTAATTCTTTGTAAATGTTCATTACATGACAGATTCTAACTATCTATTAACATTATATTCCTTAGTGTACACCCCCCCCCCCAAGTGACGTACAGAATCTCATGCCATAAAAAGGGTTTTAACTCCAATATACAAGCTAGGTTATTTTTTGTTCTTCGGGGAAGTAAATTACGTTTTTTCTGTATGTGCTTTAAAACGATTTTCACTGAGAATTTTAAGATCATTATTTGGGTCGGGGTTGTCAATTCAATTGATTCGTGAAATTTATCATTTAGTCACATTCATGGAGTGTTCGCTGACTTAAGTACCTGATACGAACGTGACAGATGAACGAATTGGAAAGCACCCGGGGAGCATTTCATCAAGCGTTTTGTCAGTGATTTTTACTGACAAATTTGCTCTTAGCCAATCAGATGCAAGAATTTCAGTAGCTTATAACAGTTGTCGGTAAATATCACTGACAAAACGCCTGATGAAACGCTCCCCCGATATCCTACAGTCAGATATCTTACCGAAGAATAAAAAATGCAAAGTGTTCTTACAACTTACCCATATTTCAATAGCGGATTGACGACCAAAATTAATGTGATCTACACCGTCACTTTACAGAATCTGGCAGTTGCCTAACACGTTAAATTACATTCTACTCGCATTTGGTTTCGTATTCGTAAAACTTGCTTGAAAGCAGTGTAGGTTTTATTGTCAATGCATTTGTAGGAAGTTGTCTATATTAACGAAGGGGATCTCACTGAATGTCTTTATTGCTGTGATTTGACACGTGCAATACATAAAGTATTATACTGTGACTTTTTTTTAAGATGACAACTCGGTTGACAACTCGGTTGACAAAACAACTTCAATGATTCAACACCACGTGACCTTTACCGTTCCCAAGATTGGTGTGGACTTTACGAGCCGACAGGGAAGATTCTCTCACTCGACTGTCGTATATTGTTGTCGTCCTTGTGAAGAGAGGTTCATGGATGGCGGCGATTTATTATGTCGAAAGCCTTCCTGGCATTTTTTCGTCATCTTTTATGGCATTTCTTCGTCATACAAGGAGATTGATTTATGAACCATGACGTGTAAGAGGTGTAGGCCGCTTATTTTTCGTAATCTATTCTCCCTAGTTTTAATGATTTTCGAATCAAAGAGAAACTATAAGCTGTACCAAGGAAGTACTGGCAAGACTTGGTTGTACTTGTTTCGAATCGGTTATAAAAAAGTATAAACTTCATACCTGCATATATATTCATCGTCATCTTTTATGGCATTTCTTCGTCATACAAGGAGATTGATTTATGAACCATGACGTGTAAGAGGTGTAGGCCGCTTATTTTTCGTAATCTATTCTCCCTAGTTTTAATGATTTTCGAATCAAAGAGAAACTATAAGCTGTACCAAGGAAGTACTGGCAAGACTTGGTTGTACTTGTTTCGAATCGGTTATAAAAAAGTATAAACTTCATACCTGCATATATATTCAATTATAATGTCTAGCATTTAGTACAGAGAACTGATGATACAAATACAAAATACAGCTAGAAAGTGGCGAATATCCAAATGTCACATAACACCTGACTTATACTGACTGGATAGGAGAAATCAGTGATAATGGTATAACGTGCAATCGATTTAACTGTTTGAACTGTTATCTCTTACTGTGCAAAGGGGTTTAGCTCTCTTCAAAATTTTACCAAAATGTGATCAATTGTTACTTTTGAAATGTCTGTACTTCATTAACCATCTATTATTTCACAAAATATTGTGTACAAAACTTGTAGGAAATTTTTACCATTTTTTATGATACCAAACATTATTACTTTACCCAACTTTATGTACAAGAATTATTGAAAATATACATTTGAAATAAGGTAATATCTTTTTAAAAAATCTGCAATTTTCTCTGCAATTTTCTATGGTTATAATTATAATTATATATTTAGAATGCTTGATTTATGCTCAAAATTTTGATATTCATTGACCACCATATACCTTTCCTGTGGTCGAGCAATTGGTGAATGAAAATGACAAGTCTATCCGTCACACATACGTGCCATCGGCACTGAAAGAGTTAAAGGAGTATTTAAAAACATGCAAGGTGTTTGTTGTTTAAATAAGGTAATTGTGTATTTTCGAAAAGGAAAAAATAAGCATAACCTTAGAAAAAGCCCTGAGCACGGGCATGTCAACACGAGGAAATATGCTCCATTGACCATGTTGAAAATTTTCCAACAAAATGTTATGAAAGAAAACTGACCATGCATTGGCATATTGCGGGAAATTCTCTCTCAACCCCTTCTTACTATAGATCATTCTGTTTTTGTGATTCGGCAAAGAGAAAAACCCACGTGATTCGTCTTGCCCAAACCATCGTCTTTGTCCTCTTCAACTTGTGTGTATTCTAACGACCAAAAAGGCTTTCAACCTCGTTTATGAAAAAAAAAGTTTGCGCTTGCACATTGGAGTTTTATTATGTCGCTGTGATAAAAGCAATACCCGGATACTGGGGCGATTTCATCAAGATCGCATATATATATGACTTTGATGGTATGATGGTGCGCTGATTTGTAATGAAAATTTCATGGCAGCCTGACTATTAAGGTGAGATTTCGCTGTGAAACAACAAATTATTTAAGGTCTCAGTGGGTTTTTTGCGGATCTTGGTTAGCTAGCATGTCGCTCTTACCACAACACCTACAAAATGACTTGAAGAGATGATAAGAAAGTCGTTTACTATAATGACTTCTTGTTTCATTTAGGCAAATGATACTGCCTCTATATCAATTTAAAATTGTATTGCAGTATTCTTTTTTACTTAGATTTTTACATTGAAATTTTAAATATTGTCATTTGGTACAGCTGTGCATGTACAATTAGCTATCTGCTACCTCTCTCTTGGTGTGAATACATAATGATCCCTCTTTCTATCTCTATTCTCTTTTTAAAATCTTCTCTCCTCCTTTCTTTGGTACGTATGATATATTTATCTCTCTCTGAATTTTGTTTTTGATGAAGTAATTTCTTTTATCTTTCCTTTGTATCATTGCTATCATTGCTATATCCTGTCCTCATCTTTATTTTCTTGATATTTGTCATTTCTTTATTATCCTGATTATGGTCAAGTATCTCATCTCTCAGTCCCAACTTCCTTCTCGTAGTTTCTTGTTAATTGAATGTAGCAATTTGCTGTGGTATTGTCTGTACTGAAGTTATTTAATATTCCAGGCAATTCCTACATACATGCCAAGACACAAGGGATAAAACCCGAATATGCACTACAATCGCATTATGGTGCAATGGTTGTTTCATTTATTTTCATTTTCATAATGCCTTCCATCCTTGTGAGAATTCGCATAAAACTGGATACACGAAATGGCACCAAATAGTTCCATTATTCATTCCACGTTGTATTATTCTCCATAATCAAACATCAAATCATGAACCAGTACAATCTGAGAAGAAGAGATTTACCACAGGCCTTTGAGTGTATAGGAATAGAGCTATTGACCGCCAACCGAGGCATTGTGTCATTTTGCGAAATCAACATGGCATAAAATGCGATTGTATTCAGCAGTGGCTTTCTATTCTATTGTGAGCTAGCCTTTAATGACTGAACATTTCATTTTGGGGGACTTTTCTCCATAAAATCTATACAATCTTTTGTGGTTAATTGTACCAGAAAATTACAAACCAAACACGGATACAATGTTGCTGTGGTGAAGTATTGAATTCATTTTATGAGGTGGCGTGATGTTTACTTATTTCTGGATGTTATGCTTTAGAAATTTACAGGTACCACAGAGGACACGATTTAATATTCTTGTTAAGATAACTTCGTGTCAACTGAGAACGAGATCCAAATCCGTGGAACGAGAAAGAAATATTGAAGATACCACCCGAGATTTTGTCAAGTCGATATGATTTGATATGGAGGATGGGACAAGAGGACCAGTTCCCATATTTCATTAATTTGATTCTCTGACTCGAAAATACGAGATTTCTTGAGTCCCATTTTGATGTCATTTTTCCAGGGTCTCGCCTTCTTTCCTTCCCCTGTCAATCAAGTGGACTTGATTAGATTGAGATTGAACCGAGTTGACGAGGCTCCAGAATATCAACTTTTTTTTGGTATATTTGTCCTAAAAAAGATCAAACTTGTTGAGATCGGATATCCTTGTTCGCATGTCTTCTCGTCCCAAGCCATTTGGCCTAGCGAGATAACATGACTTCTCAGTGGTATTTACAAGATTTGCACTCGAAACACTGTCTCTAAGGAATGAATGATTACCAATATAACTTTCGTATAGAGGACAGAGTGTGGCAAAGAGAGGGAGACAGTGGGGGAAACAGGGGAATAGATGAAGACATTTGCAATGCAAAATAAATGGTAAGAATTTATATTTTAAAAAACCAATATAACCTTCGTATAGATGACAGTGAGGCAAAGAGAAGGAGAGAGTGAGGGAAACAGGGGAATAGATGAGGACAATTGCATTGCAAAATAAATGGTGAGAATTTATTTAACAAAAAAACCCAATATAACCTTCGTATAGAGGACAGTGAGGCAAAGAGAAGGAGAGATTGGGGGATACAGGGGAATAGATGAAGACATTTGCAATGCAAAATAAATGGTAAGAATTTATATTTAAAAAAAACCAATACAACCTTCGTATAGAGGACCGTGGGGGAAACAGGGGGATAGATGAGGACAATTGCATTGCAAAATGAATGGTGTGAATTTATATTAAAACAAAACTTTACAGAAATATATTATACTGACATTTTTTAATGAAATGCATTATTTTGAATTAGTATTTGTCAACATGATCGCAAAGACTTAAAAAACAACAACACTAATCTAACACTTCGTCACCTGATGATGAATGCGAACATTAAATTGACATGTTACATAATCCTCACATTTTGTATGGCGAGTACAATACGGTACTGAAATTGCCATTGAGTTGATTTCTGCAAAGACTTTGCGATCGTGTTTGTACACTTATAATGTATTTGTATCTGGATGTGTGCGCTATGTGTTAGTGCGTGTGATGGTCAGCACATGTGCGTGTGGAGAAGAAAGACAAAAGAGGGAAAGGAGAGCCAGTTTGGGAAGGAGAGGGGGAGGAACGCCTGGGTAGTCAGAAGAGAGAAAAAGTAGAGGAAAAGCGAGAGGGAGAGAGAGAGAGAGAGAGAGAGAGATGTAGAGAGTCAGAAAAAAGCACAAGTACCTTGTATGTATCCATGGTAACATATTTTTATCGTTGATATCAAGATTATCACTAAGCGTCTTTACTTCCCCTTACGTCGACAAGGTAGCTAGATGCAAATATGGCTGGTGCGTTCTCTCAGTAGTGTGGCTTGTTATTCTTATACTCTTCATTAATATCGAGTTGTGCGTTGTGAGTTTTATCATAGGGATGCTCTACCCTCGCACCTATTTTGAAGTTCTATTTGAAGCGTGAGGACCTTGGAGAATCATGTAGCGCAATATACTAATGAAGAGATATTCTCCATGAGATCGTTCTAATTTATGTATGATCATAATGGGCACGGGTTTATTAGCGATGATGACATGGGTATCCACTTTAATTTATTTCGTTGTGAAAGAGTACAATTATATTCCATAGCAACAAGGACAGTTTTACGTGTGTCATTGCAATTTATTTCCCCTTCAGTAATTAAAGAAGAAGATAAATAGTTTTGTTCGTCTCACTAAAATGCACGCTTTGAAATCACTATAAAAAGTTTAATTCATAAAATAGTTTTACCTTTCCCCCCTGGAAAGTAAAAGATATATATATCGGGGAATTCAGTGAACTTCAAATATGGAGAAAGTACGCAACAATTCTTTCCAAAGATATTTGTACGTGCGGGATATATGTCGATGTATATATTTAAATCCTGTTGGAGGGTCATAAGAAATCAGTCATATATCGTCGGGACGTGTGTTTATATATCCTCTCGCCATTGCCATACCTCAATTGCAGACGGAGTGATATCAATAAAAACTGAAAGTGACACGCGACAGTTCTACCTCGCTTTTGCACGCCTCGTTGTGGAGTCTTCTTCAAAATGAATAGGAGTATTTAGAGATAAGTCGGTCGGCGTCGTCACATGACTAACTTGAGAAAGACGGTTTGACATAGACGTCACTCCATCCCTGTTTGGAAAAACCAAATTGTTATCCTTGACGTCCAATATATATTGGAAGCTGTCTATGGTAGATGTGAAATACCTCACCACGTATTAGAGGATATTAAAAGTTCCATGCGATGTTAACAATCAAACTGAACTCTCGTTATACATTGAATATTGCATTAGAATTATGGTTATGACATTGTATTGCATTATGACGGTGTATATACTGTACTGAGAAAAGTCTGCATGAAGAACACAAGTTACCATAAGCATTGTTCAATCACAGGGATTTTGACATTTTGGACTAAACTTGTGAACAGTTTGTGAAGTTAGATTTTGTTTATAATTTGTTGGTTGATCCATATTTTTATGAAGATAAAAGCGTGTTTTTTTTTAGAGAGAGAGAGAGAGATAAAGAGCGGGAAAGGGGTGGTAGGAAGATGTTGTTTTCGATCTCTCAGCAATGTTTCATTTGAGCAGGATGATGGAACCTGAGATTAGAGAGCCGAAGAACGGCAAGTCAAATCAAATAAGTGTCAAGAGTTGGAGATGACAAATAACAAGTACGAGCTGTCAGCAGCATTGTTCAATTTGTTCCAGTTCAACCCGAAAATGATATGTTTCATATTTTTGGTTGGCTAACCTCCCGCCGGCAGTCCATGCCATATTTCTTTCTTTTCTTTTTTCTCGTGTTTTTCCCCAGATTGATACATAAATCAATCGAGGTAACAATAATAAGGTTTTGAAGGAGCGGTTCTTCGCCTTCACCCTGGAGTTAGAAATCGACATGAAGTTGGCCGCAGGCAAATGATTACAAATCGAAAAACTTCCACGTGCAGATGTTTCTCAAGAGCTCTAGGGAAAAAGAGGGTCTCGGGGAAGATATGAAAAAGGGGAGGCGGTACCTGTTTATAATAACTCAATCGTTATTTCATTAAAACACGGCATGAGTTTTTGAAATTGTTATTGAATTCAGGCCAGTGTTTCACTTTCACATTGCAATAGAATGATTATCCCCCACCTCAAAAAAAAAAAAAAAAAATACTATGTCGTGGACATTGAACTTGCAAATAGCAAGTAATGTTATTTATATATGACTGCATTTTTTTGTTTGTTGCTGCTTTTTTAGCTTTTTTTTAATTATCCCCAAGTAATGAAGAAATTTCGTATGTATATGATATAAGATGATGTAACTTGATCATGTTGAATGATGATAAGACCCTTGTCGGTACACCAAAGCCCCAAGTATTTCTCAGGAGCCCTCTGAGAAATGACATGTCATGTATTTTAGTATAGATAGCAAAACAATAGTACTATTAACGTGCTGTGATTTTTCTTCTCCTCAAGTAGACCATCATACGTATAACCCGGCACTTAAATTCTAACATGTAGCTTCATGATTCTAACAACGTGAACATGCAACAGACACGTGTATTGTCGGTCGCGTGTTCACGATCTGCGGAGAGACGGTCGGCGAAGAAAGATTCTAGCTTTGGGCTCTGTCTAACCGCGATCCTGGCGTTCCATTCAGATATTTATACTAGAATTCATCAGAAATCACGGACAAAACATCAAAACATACCAGCAATGTAGCTTCTAAGACAAGCACAACAATATGAGATTGTATATAACTTATTTTCATTTTATATATTTTTTAAAACACGACCTTTATTCTTCATTATCTTTAGCCATCATTTCATTATCATAAAGCTTTATGCTATACGCTATTAGTGGTAGAGTTCTGGTTCCGATAATTATCGTTAATAACAGTGCTGGTATACGAATATCATACATGAGGTCGTTTTTGATAGCCGTTCTTTATTTCAATCCTCTGATGGTTTTTCCAAATTTATTGTATTATAGTAATAAGGGATGTGCACATGAATCTTAAAGAGAGGGTTGAGTTCTATGAAACGTGACAAATAATTTGTGAGCTTCCTCATTCGTTTTATGTCAGTTTGGAAGAACATAGTATTGCTCTTCAAGTGCCCTCGTATTAAAAATTTGAGAAATAGCTGAAGTGTTCGGGCCGAGCATTCATGCGACTTGTGTGTGCTGTCCCATACATCCATTTCTGTGTGCAGTGCATGTGCTTTTTTCAGCGAGATTGGGTCAATTTCTTGCTACTTTGATCGTTCTAAAGCACCAGTTCCTATGTAGACATGATCAACCTTTCCCCAATTGATTTTGGAAAGTTTCTTTCACAATGTAATCGCACAGCAAGAGCTCAACTTTATCTTTAAATAGATGCGTTATCATGGTTATAGGAATATGTAATGGAACAGTTTAGGACTTTTTCAGTAGTATGAATATACACTCTAAAAAGTGTTAGGTAAAACTGGAAACACGATAATGGATAAAATGTACCACAAAATTTAAAAAAAATTACCCCAAACCCCAAATTGGGTAAATTTTACCGAACACACTTGCACGTTCCCCTTTTTTACCTAACATGGGCAAAGTTTTGCCTAAACCTTTTTAGAGTGTATACGAGTATGAAATGCTTAATTTGTCATCAAAGTAAAAATGAAAAATATGTGCTCTACTAGTTTCAGTTCTGCATTCGGTCAATATAGGCCTTGTTATGAGATTTTTATTTTTTAAATTTCTGGTAGTCGGAAACAAAATTAACCTATTTGGAAACTTAAACGCTCTCTTCATTTTTAAGTTACGAACAAATATTCACATCACCTATAAAAACCTGGATAAATGCACCGAATCAGATAAATGATGTCGAAACTAAACATACTCAGTGCTGACCATTAACATATTCTGAGAACTAGTAAAAGGCTGGAGTGATCTGATCTGCTCTACTTCAACTGCGA
This sequence comes from Heliocidaris erythrogramma, assembly GCA_025617745.1. Lineage (NCBI taxonomy): Eukaryota > Metazoa > Echinodermata > Echinoidea > Camarodonta > Echinometridae > Heliocidaris > Heliocidaris erythrogramma. The sequence goes on from CM046853.1 coordinate 51,272,080, forward strand.
GTCTAAAAAGTTTAAAACTCTAGATGTCTTTACAAAATCGGTCCTTGAAGATTCGATTGCTCATCCCCCGAGGAAGAAACCATTACTCGTCCCACCATTGCCATTGTCATGACTACATAATCTCCTCTACGCTTTATTCGAGTACAGCCTTGCTTCTCCGTGCTGCTCTGGGATTCCTATCACAAGACTGTGCTATAAAAATAACCTGCTTTGCTTTGATGAAATGTCTATTTTATTTCGTTGGTTAGAGGAAATCGCAAATGGCGCACTTAGAGCTAGATCATCACTCCTTCAGATTGCAGGAGATGGAAGCCTTATCGGATTTTGATGACGACCTAATGCTTTCAGATATATGAATATTCTACCCTTGGGCATTTGCCATTTTGCCAAAACAATTTTGATATATTCTGAAGCGAACGGTAAGACTGCAATAAACAGCTATGTATATGTTAAGATGAAAAGTTTGATGTATAGCGTCTCCTTCGGGTGAACTCATGTTTAATGTGTTTTTTCATAATCTTATAATGCATACCTGAGGGGTTAATCAGCTGTATATCTACCCGATTTCCTACCTCCATGCACTATTCAAGCGATCCCATAGTATCAGGAGCTATTTCCATGCATTCCTAGACTATCACAACCTTCATGTTCCTACTAGTTGTCACAGACATGTTCAAGGAATACACTACTGCTAAAAACGAATATGTTCAAGAAGAACAAGCGTGCTATTTGTAGCTGCTAAATCACATAAGCCCTTCAGACTTTCCATCGGAGCTGTTTAAAGAGTCCTCTGTTCAGAGAAAGAAAAGATAAACAACTTTTTCACAAGTCGAGGCGAGATATTTTCCTCGGACCGGACGCAGCCATCGCTTCAAGCTTGCATGCATGACAAAACCTCTTGATCTTTCCAAACACCCGTCCTGGATGGCCTAAAGATTTGATATTTATTCATATCCCAAGACATTGTTTCCGTGACACGCAGTAAGGAAAACACACCTGTCGCCACATGCGAAAAGAGAGGGGGTGGGCGCAATCACTATAAGAACAATAATTATTAAAATTGCCTTGCACAATATTTTGCATAATAGGCTCCGGAATGATTTCGGTAATAGCTTCATCAAAGTCTACGAGCGACAGGTTGTTGATCATAAATTGTAGATGATTGATCAAATGGCGTTACGTTGTTGTTTTGGTGATGGCTTTATATTTAGCTACGAACGTTCATAATTTTGGTACCTCTACTACCTCTACAGTACTAGTATTATCTTTTCAGTTGGTTCGTCCATATTTATTTATTTATTTATTTATTTCTGATCTTTTGTCAGAATATCTTCGTCCCATTTCCCCTTTATACATGTTATCGCAAATGTTTCAAGAACCGTTTTAGCAATAAACGTCGAAATCCATGCTAGTATTTATCACCATCACTTGGAATGTTATACCTGAAATTCAGTTTATAGAAACGTATTTTGGCCTTTTGTCATGTTTATGTCTAACAAATGTTTCGTCCAGTTGTTTGTCCATCTGATTCCAGCGTGTATTGTCACAGAGAGTGATTGGAAATAATATTGCTAGATGTTTTAAAGTTTCAGGCCACAGAAGTCAAATTATATACAACCTCACCATCTTTCCAGTTTTCCTTGAAATAATCCCAATGATATTGGTTAAATCTTAACAAGAGAGACAAACAGTAGTGACTGAAAATTGCTGCAATTTTGTATAGGTTTTTGTCTTATGTCATAGACAGATCAAACTGAATCGCATTAAGATTCAAGAATACAGGTCTGCAAGAACAGTGGAAGATACACAGCGAATCGTAAACATAATTTATTGACAATGAATAAAGACCAATCCTTTTCAGTAGCGCGATGGTTCTCAAACATGTATAGGGCCCCATAATCCATTCAACATTGAGAATTCTTAATATATTAACCCCCATCAGACACGTTTGGTTAATGTTTAATTACAGGATTACTTACAGGAATTTTAATGCATCTGTTTTATTGATGGAACCTAACCGCGGGGACAATGCATTATTAATATCTCATTATATTAATTTCATCCATGTAAGGTAACATATTTATCTTCATAGTATGTCTATGCAAAGCAACATGACAAATCAATCTTCAGAAAAGATGTCGATTTAAATCAGTTTCTCGACATTGCGTAGAGTAGAAATGAGGTCAAAGATCGCAAACTGCTGGCGAGCTCGACGCAACGACTGTCCTTTAACCAAGATTTCAGTCTAATTCTCGTCCCTAATGAGAATCAAACTTATTTGATGTATGCTGCGTGTCAACAAGCCTTGCTCCCGCAGAGTAATGAAAGGCTCTTGACATGGGAAGGGTTGGCTGTGTTCTGACCTCATGCCCGGCTTTCAGAATAATATTGCCGTTGTAATTAGACGTCCATCATCACCGTTATGATGGATTCCCATGAATTACATCATATTTCAATTTCATTTATGGTTTGCTCGGGCCTTCAATTTTAATCGGGAGAAAAAACCCTGGAAAATCCAGTGGGACGGGTAGGGTAACCATGGACCTTATCACAGTTAATCTTGATTTATCGTCTGTTGCTATGACCCCGGCGTGAAGAAAGAGGTAACATCAACAGAAAAGAGAAGAGCTGGAGCAACTGATTTTTACCGGGATCGAGTTTTTTTTTAATCATGTCACTTATAATCGTAACGGTACATGGCAGTGACTGCTATAGGATGTTACGTGTCACTCATGATGATCCTAATTGGATTGTAACAAACATGTCGTGGCTGACAGTTGTACAGGGTTGCGGTGTAGCGGCTGGGATGCTTTTTATAGCGTATTCAAAGTTAACATTCAGTCCATCTCTCATGACATCCATAAGAAAAGTTTGTAATAGTAACAACTATTAACATTCGAGAATTTTACCATATTAATTATAATCCTACAGTACATGGCTGTGACTGCTAGGATGTACCGCGTCCCTCGTGATCATCCTAATTGGATCGATACCAACATGTCATGGCTGACAGTTGTGCAGGTCGGGTTGTGGTAGATTGGCTGGCATGCCCAAAGCTTAGTCTATAAGTTAACATTCAGTCCATTGTGATTACCATCAAGTTTACCATGGTGAATGGAATCAAAAATAACTTTTCTGAAGTTCCCCTTATAGAATTTAAGGAAATGGATAAAATTCAAGTAATCATCCGACAATGACTAATAAACACAAGACCTCTGGAATCTCCCTCTGTGTATAGGTATCTCCGTCTGTCATCTCGTCCTCCACGAAAATATTGAAATGAATTCGATGGTGCAAATTTATTTGCTCCGGAACAACGAGAAGAAAATCGTTAAGCGACAGTTGGATATCCGTTGAAGATGGTGGCAAATGGTGGTTGATTCTATGGAAACTAAAAAAGATCTGGGCCCTGTCTTACGAAGAGTTGCGATTGATTCGAAACACTCGCAAGTCCTCCAATCAATCGCAAATTGACAGTCTAATATATCTAATGTACAGCCTTGCGATCGCTCTCAATCTGAAATTAAGTTGCAATCAATCCCAACTATTTATTTACGATACGGGGCCTTGTTTTTTCTTCTTCATTCATTTTCAAGATGAGGTGTTCATAGGCCATTTCATACGGTTTCATCCCTTAGCATGCATGTAGTCGATAGATTTACTCTAACTTGAAATGCTATGAAAGGGAAATTGTTCAGCATTTTGCTTCCAAGATGGGCTTCAGAGCAAACATTGTATATTTTATATCTCTTGTATACAAGAGATACATTTTACAGCAAACTATGTACATAGTACAGAGTACATTTAAGGATTGATTACATTAGATCACTAGGAAATAATACGTATCTATATAGTGCGTATAAAAAAAGTTTACCCAACTTCGATAGCTTCTAATTAAAAAGCTGTAACTAATGTGATCTTGAAATTTATTTCAAGGTGAAGTGTAACTTGTTTTCTGTCTAATGATACCTCATTCATGACTTTTCTGCCACGGATGACTGAGCACCAGCGTTTTTAAAAGGTGTCGTCAAAATCTCCTTGTACCAAGATTGGGCTGATGCAAAGAATGTGGGTCGAGTCATACGAATGTGTTACTTCAGGCTAAAAACCTTTTTAAAGTTGAATTCTCTTCAATGCTGTCATTGTTTAAAGCGATCCAGGGTATCTAAGCTTTCACAGACCTTGTTTCAATCGATATAATAATCTCAATTTATTTTAACAGCCTTCTAACTTCTTGTTTCATGATAACTAAAAACTCGCTGTATTGCACCATTTCACCTGCATAAAGTGCATTAGCTATTTTCCTCAAAAGTGCATGAAATCAAAGGTTTACTGAGTTTAAAGACTGAAAAATACAAGGAAGGATACATGTGTTGATAATTACAGAAGTAATTTTCATACAAAAAGATGGCTTCCCAAATAAATTTTGTCCATTTTGTCAATAAAAAGGTTATTCTTAAATAAATGATGCGGATGAAACCGACATTGTGTCAGCATGGTAAAGAAAATATCATAACATTTGCTTGTAATAAGCCTATTCTTGACTTCGAGTTGACGTTAACACATTTTCTATTCATATGCCCAAAATCAATTGAAATAACTTAGCGATTGGTTTCAAACTGGAATAACAAATGCATAACTGGTTTTGACCCCCATTCGTTACATGAGCCCAAGAGGATTTTGACAAGACTTTGTGAAAAGCCTGCTGCTCAGTCATCCGTTGCAGCATGGTTATGAATAATGTATCATTTTGACAGAATATAATTTGCTCTTTACTATAACATAGATTTGAAACCCATAGAATTTATAACTTCTTATTAGAAGATATCAATGTTGGGTATATTTTTTTTTGATACGCACTGTATAGTGTTGTGTGAAGATACGAGATGGAGTAACCTCCATAAACAGTCAGACCCAACTTCGGAAAACCGAGCACAGGTAAATACTCCGAAAACGGCGTATGAATATAGAGCCCTCATCGTTCAGTGCGAGGCAGTGTGTACAAAAGGAATGGGGAAAATCTTGCAAAGTCAACCTGCCAACGATATATATATTCTTACAAATAATGCTGCGTGTCAATTACCTTCAAAATCTGTGAATGATTCGCCATATAAAATAACTTTCAAATGACAAACATTTGAAATAAATATATCCGCAGCATTATTTTTGAAAATTATATTATCAACAGCAGGTCGACAATGCAGGATTTTCCCCATGCCTTTTGTACACACTGTTTTGCACTAAACGGTGAGGGCTCTATATTCATCTTGCTCTATACTCCGTTTGTGGAGTATAAACCTGTGCTCGGTTTTCCGAAGTTGGGTCTGACTGATAAAATAGTATGGATTGAAGAAAACACTGTGGCGCTAAAATTGGCACCACTGCATTCAAGCCCTTGTAGTTTACTATAAATGTCTGCTGTATATTTGGACACACGCTCTCTCTCTCTCTCCCCCTCTCTCTCTCTCTCTCTCCGTCACACACACACACTCTGCCTCATCAACGTTTTATCTGATTATTTACATCTGAAATATACAGATTCATTTACTCAGATGGAGAAAACATATGATGTAGTTCTGGATACGGTTTACGGTGACAAAACATGAACATGTCAATTAGATAAAGTGCTATTTCATTGAGAGTAGAACGATAGTCATGCCGAGTAATAATCGCTTTATTTTGAAGAGCATTTACTGTGCACAAATAAACCGAAGACTTTTCCCACTTTTTATTATGCATTTTAGTTACAACGCTCATTCAAACATTATGTAAATAAACAATGAAGCATGAGATTCTCTGTTGATCTATTGCTTAACTCTTTTGAGTTTTTCAAATATTCAAAAGAAAACGAAATCTATTCAAATTTCACGTTGAAATTGTAATGATTGTCATTTGGTATGCATCAATTTTTAAGGCCCCAAGTTAACCAAACTTGTAGACTTATAGATCTGTGCAACGTTTTGCATTCATTTGTTCACGTTCCCTGCAGATGTCTGCATTCTGATAGTCCCCTTTGACATAGCAACCTTTCAATTTTTTTGATATGTGCATTTATTCGATCAATTGTTGCCAGAGTGCTTGGACAGAAGCAATCATATTCATCGATTTTTTTTTTGGTTTGGTTTTCCCGTGTCGTTTGCATGATATATTTGTTGAGAGTTTGTTTTCTTATTGCCATCGAATAACTTAAAGAAGGTAAGTGGTATGTTTGGAATTTACTCACGACTAGTAAAATTTAGTATATGTCTTATATGGTCTTGGGGTTTGATTTTATGAGCGTACAGACACATACCTCTACAATAAAGCCCATCGCAACTATACGATCGACTGCGATCCGATGTTAGAAATAAATCGCAATAGCATCAGATTTGGGCATTTTAACAAACAAAATCTCCCTGATTCAGGTTCTGAAAATTAACATGAATAGTAAATATATTATATGTTTTTTTTTGGCGCTGTCAGCCTTATACTCGGAATAAGGGCCAAATCAGTTTCAAAATTCCGACTAGAAAGCTTGCAATAGGCTGTATCTTCGATTTCACTATCTATATGACTATTCCAAACCTCAGTCAAAAAATAATTTATGTGTTTTAATATTTATATCAAATGCTAACACATTTTCTTTCGAAGCCCGAGTCGTAATGACGTCAGCGCAATCCAACGATTGTCTACAATTTGAAACTGATTTGGCCCTTATTAGTATTCATGTTATTGTTCAGAACCTGAACCAGGGAGATTTTGTTTGGCCTTAGCTTTAAAACCACGCAAAACATAAGGTACTGTACCCAAGTCTGGAAGAAACCCAATTTGTGTCTTTGACGTCCAACATTGGAAGCTGTCTTCAGTAGATGTGAAACGCCTCTCATTGCAGGCTTTCAAGGCGTTGTGTGATAGAGTCAGAAGAGGTTAACCAGAGCTCCGTTTCATAAAACTTATTATTAATAGCAAATTACAATAGCAGTTATAAGCTACTGAAATACTTGAATCTGATTGGCTAAGAGCAAATTTGTCCTAGAATAGGGGCAGTTGTTATTGAAAACAAGCTTTATGAAAACGGGGCCCAGAAGTTGTACAATTCAAATTCATGCCACTTTGGCTTACGGCATCGAAACTACGGGTTGGTTAAACATACACTCTAAAAAACTGAAGTGTTAAAGCACCACTTAAAAAGGGCCGAGGAGTGACGATGCACTTTTTTCAAAATGGTTGATTAATATTTTTAACATGCTGGATGCAACACTATAAAAGGCTGAAACCAGGACTTTCAAAGACCTAATCTGCTATGTCAAAGAAAGTGGTCACTCCTAGTCCATCTTAAATGGTGATTTAACACTTTGGTTTTGTTAGAGTGTACTTATTTAAAACTTGACAAATTTTCAGAAAATGAAAAGGGGAAATGTGCATGTACTCTCATTTACGATAATTTACATATTAGCCTACAGCCCTACACACTTTCGTTTTTCATGTAGGTCAATGCTTTCCTTTTCTGTCCAATGTCACTATACCTCGGTACTTATTTTGGTACCAGCAGTCAATTGAGATGGCCATGTTTTAAATAAAGCTATTGATAGATGGTTCTATACATGAGGAATAAATAGTATAAGTCTTTGAAGTTAAGCGCCGTGAAAGGGCACTTATGTATAATGGATACGCACGTCTACTACATTATGTAGCAGGATATTCTCCTTAAGGTACGTAAAGTGACAGGGAAGAGCACTTTTAATGAGTTGATCTGACTTTTAAAAACTAATGGATCTTCTTCTTATGTTGCCCATATACTGGTACAGTATTCATCTGAATTACGAAAATCGCACGTTGCGGAAGAAATGTAGGATTAAGGTGCCCCCGCACGCTTTCCATCTGTGGGGCGCTCTTCCTTTAATCTTCGCATAGATATTCGGCAAAGTGAGGCTCTGTGTGCTAATGGCTATATCGACCTGTTTGTGATTTCTGATCTACGAGAGGGTGGCAAGAGAGGAAGAAATGTCATTTCAATCATGATTTTTGAAGCATGGCCAAATATTATTTTCCGTCCTCCTATTCGATATGTATCATTGTGCCCGGCAGTCATTCACATTATGTCATCGATATTTCTTACTGAGAAGCTGTCAAGCCTTCCATTTTTTGTTTACCCCCGTCTTGTGTGCGTAGACTTGTACACGCATATGCTCACCTGATAGATGCACGACCGTGTTTTTCTTTGAATGATCTTTTAACATTTCATTTTTTATTCGTCGTTTATTTGGGAATTTGAAAAATTAAGAATTAACAATTTTTACTTAGTCAATCATAATTTGTTATGCTTTACATTTACCAAACCAACGATGTTGGGCGTCATGCCAGTCTAGCTTGAGCTAAACACTCTTTCGAGTGGTCACTCTGGCGCTTGTTTATGTGTCCCCTTCGCGTTCCATAAGTTTGCGTGTACTAGATCAGAGTGAGGAGTCTTTTCTTATGTTGGATGTGTGATTGACTGTTCTTTTCTCCAACCAAACTTTGATACAAAATCATACAGCCATGGACAATATTATTAGACCAAGCATGGTAAGAAGGTAAGAAGGAAATAAAATTACATAAAAGCAAGGTGTAATTGCTGGAATTTGTGTTCATTCAATGAAATACAAAGACAAATAATTTTTTATATTTTTGTAATTTTTTCCAGGGCTGTATATTGTATATTTTAATGCATAGCGTTTACCAGCATGCTAAGTTTGAAAGTGTTACCTGGTTCAAATTGACCCGTAATACGATGCAGCCACGCGCTTTCTTAAAATTACATTACAGACAGATTGTTTTTTGTAAGAAGTGTCAAAAACATGGAATAAAAGCCCAAGGTAGTTAGTGAACAAAGAGTGTTAGCAAACCAATTTTGCATGCCCTTGCACGTGCATTTAATACAATTATGATGCCCTCTCAAAAAGCAACTTTGGGCTCGTAGGTCTTTGCATCAGTGTGACTTTCAATTGGCGAAGCGAATAATAATGCTTTTCTGGTTACTTTATAAAAGGTGAATTTTGTATTTTGAATAAGTCTCAATTTCTGTTTGACATGAGCTATAACCTTTGTTGTAAATGAACCTTTAGATTAACTTCAATATGTTTGTAGTGAAGAATTGTAGTACTGATGAATGATAAGAATTAAATGCATTTCGGTAACGAGAGAGTCTAAGGGGACTCAAGAATGTCTTTTTGTTCTCTCTTGTTGACACGTACCTTCAATGGAATCATTTTGAGATTCTACAACGTCAGTAAATTTTAAATGAGAATCAGCATTTTGGTGAACTCGGCTTTAATACGAAATGTGGTTATCGCAACCTTCATGTTATCCAGTGTTTGAGATTCCACACCGTCTGATAAAATAATTTCCCCCCTTTGAGCAGGCGACGTACGAGTGCTATTCTTAATCACACACCAGAGACGCCATCTTTCGTCACCACACTGCTCGCGATCGTTTATCAAGCCCATCTTCGCTCCAGTGGCGTGAATCTTTCTCCAACTTTCATTTCTACATTCCATCTTCTTCATCAGTGAAGACACCGGAATAGACATTTCTTTCCGACCCAACCTCCTCGGGGTCTTGACGGTTTTAATTGAATCGAAACAAGATGATGGATGCCGTAATTGTTCCGCTGGTGATGTAATCTTCGGGGGGAAACCCTCTGGGAATAACATTCACTTCGGTTTTGCTTTCGCATTTCAATAGATACTAAGCTTCTAAATGCAGAGGCTTTTCGAATGTTCATGGTACACATGCTTCTTTTTTTTTCAACTAGCCTCAATTTAGAATATTCACTGCCTCACGACGATTATTGAAATAAACTGAAACTTAAAGAAAATAAGAAAACTTCATGAGAAGGGAAAAGTTGCATGTTATCCTTTATAAAGAGAGTTATCACTTGAATAACTTTATATAATAGTACCCAAATTTACCACATTTATTTTGCCTCAAACTACAAGGACAACACTTTGTTTTTACATCTCTGAGTAATGATGAATTTGCATCTATTCCCATTGGGAATATTAGATACTGAAATGGCAACGATTTTGACAATACCTAGTGTAAGCACATATTTTGTTAACACGTTATCATAGAACAAAAAGCTTATTTTAGTCCTTGGGTACTTGCCATGACCTTAGGCGAAAACACTAATGAATTAATGAGAAGAGAAGAGTTGGCCTTGGATTTCAGCTCTGCATCCAAGCGTAGTTAGATTGCTCATCTAACCTGAGTTTACGTTAATTATGAATGTTCAATATAATTTTTTAAAGAGAAATGCTACTTAAAGGTTGTATATTTGAGTCATTAAAGGATTTAAAGGATATGCCGTATTATTCAACCGATCGTTTACATCGCAATTTACATTATCCCCATCGACTTTGTAGTTTGAAATGACAGACCTTGCATTAGGAAATGTTTTATTGATTGCAACTGTTTGTAACGGAGATTTTTGCTTGCAACCTGAAATTAACCGAAAATGATGATAGAGCTTAAATAATTAACCGAAGGTGATTTAACTGTACTCCTTCATTCTATCGCGTTTGTTTGAAATCCAACAACATCGAATTTCACCTGTATATACACACACACACCTAGCCGTAAGCACGATTTTGTATGCATAACCGATAACCCTGGCCCACGTGGCAGAAGATAGGAAAAATAAGGAAACGTATTGAGACACATCTGGTTTGATAATCATGAAATCCTCTTCGTCCTTCGTTGTCACCTCCCAACATCGTCTTCAACGCTCTACCAAACGCCATTATGCCATGTAGATTCTGTCTCTCTATCTACCCGTTTTTGCTAAGTCACTTATCGCCATACACAATCTGAAATTTAATTCTCGGTATTTTCTTAAAACCACAACCTTCTCACTCTCTCTCTCTCTCTCTCTCTCCATCCCTCCCTCTCACTGAATTTCCCTTCCCTTTCTCTCTCCTTTTCTTCTCTCTCTGTTAGTCTGTTTGTAGTTTCCTAGCTCTCTCTCTCTCAGTCTTTTTTCTTCTTTTTAATCTCTCATATTCCCTGTTTCTGTTCGTCTCCTTTGTTCCCCCACATTGTAACTGTATACATCTTCGCGCACATGCCACATATCTGTACAAATTGGGTTTGTTTGCTTAACATATTTCAGTCCTCCGTGTTCTCCAGTCTCTTTCGAAATACCTTTTTATCTTCCTCTCCCCACCAAGCGAATGGCAAAAGAATATTCTGAACTCCCTTGGAGCTCTTCTTTCGTAATGCTTTAAGACGTCGACCTGTGTGATCTTCAAGTTGTCTCCCTGGGAGAGAAATATCAACAGTCAGCAGAGCGTGAAGAGAAAAGTTGCCTCTCCCTCTAACCCTCTCTGACTTCTTCCTGCTCATTAAAGCGTGAGGATGCATCATTACTGCACGCAAGATGATCAACAATTTTCTTTCTGTAACGAAAATGATGTGTTTACAATTTCAAACACGCAAATGCAATTAGTTGGGAGCTCACTTTTGCTCTCTCTCTCTGCTCCCAAATGTTTATGTCAAAATGATCCGCCCTTGTCTTTCTAAACATGTTTAAAGATGTGTCCCATGTTATTAATTGGGTGCTGGGTGAAACAGGCGTGTTAATGGATGGGATTCACACAAGTCAAGTCAAATCCATGCCACTAATAGAATTGTGGAGGGAGAGGAGCCAGTGCAAGAGTTAGTTTGTCGCTGCTCCGGTTACTTCACATCTTATTGAGATGAGACTGGCACCACAGAAACTGATTCCGCCCTTCCATTATCTAGTCGAGCCTAGATTGTTTTCGTAGGAGTGTGCATTCGAGCCATTCTAAAAAGTGAGCCAAAGAAGAATCGATATGTAGAAAACAGCAGGACAAACAAGCCTCCATTTCCCTATATTGCGAATAAAGCCTAACGTAAGGTGATACCCATTTAGGAAGTCATAAGAGTCGAGCCTAAAGCTAAGCGAACCAAAGCGGTGCGCTCGCTCTAATAGGAGGCACGGGCAGTTCAGACTTTGTAACGCCACGATTCCAAGGGGTCTATTATCCCTAAAATCTCAAACCGTCTTGCTTTCTGAAGGCAGACTTCGATTGTGAGTGTGCTATGATCCAATTCAACGGCCTATGGAGGTCCATTAGCTTGATGTATCGACAGAGATTAGACGTATTACAGACGAGTAACAAGATTGATCCACTCAAAATCGACCTACAGACAGTTCAGGAATACGATTATCACTCCCCAGGTCCCTACTTCAAAAACCCACATTGGTAGAAGCCATGACGGTAATCTAGATCGCTTAAAATGCAGCGGTTTGTCATCTCCTCCAGTATGATACTTTAATTCCAAGGACCTCTTCATATCATTTGATAAATTTGAAAAGGCAGTATGAACTGATACGCTACCAAATGATGATTAAACCTAGACAGAACAATGGCGTTCCATTCGGTTACTGCAATAGAATTTCTTTTCGTAGGATTATTTGGGGTGCATTACTTAGATTGGAGGATTAAAAAAACAGAGGGATGTCGTTACCTTTGCTGAGGAAAAGATGATGGATGAGTGGATGATGGATGATTGTTCCTTTTGTTGAACAAAAAAAAAATGACTGTCATCAAATTCAATAATAATTGTTCATTTCTAGTTAATGTTCCCCGCCCCCAGTGTGTAAACATGTCATGAGTAGCATGCAGATTAAATATCATGAATATACTTGATTCCGGTGAACCTCTGGCTATTTCTTTTAGTTTAATTCATAGTGTTTTCTTTTATGGTAATGCTTTGCAAGAAAGTCCAAATGAAGTTATTTCTGTGCTTATCAAAATATACATGTACAGGGAAATCAGAAAAAGGAAATGAGATACCGTGACAACTAATACATAGGCATCGAGTTTATGATAGTAGAAAAACGACGGTTATGATGACCAAGTGGTATTTAGATATCTGTGAATTATTCAGAACCGTATACATGGTATATTTTGCGTTAAGGAATAATTTTATGTCAACAGAATGTATATACAACGACTCTCGTCCATTACAACTACGATCGAATTAAAGAATTCACTGTAAACCGTGCGAAATTATGAGACCCTGAAAAACATGAGAGGTAGCAAAGTGACCAAGGGAATGTTCTTGCATACAAAGTAGTAAATTGATTAACATAAAAATCGCATTTAAAAAAAAAGAGTTTGAGTCGTTTAGCTGAGAGCAAAGAAGATTGATTTTTTTATTGCATTTTGTATTACCTATTTTTTTAAATGTTTCACGGATACTCGTTACGTAGCAGTAAATCAACATCGGTAAATACCAGCTTTGCATTTCAGTAACTGTTTAGCTTTTATATGAAGCTTGTATACTTTAACTGCGTTCTATATTGTATAATATGCTATGCCATAAAATGGACGCCATGTGTTATATTTTCAGGACAGACCTCTCGCGGTAGTCACAAATCAAACGACATTACGTGTCTTTGTGTTGCTGCTTGCGTGCGTGTGTGCGTGTGTGTGTGTGTGTGTGTGTGTGTGTGCGAGTGATATATGTTTAAGTTCCCTCTTTACTTGATCAGTTGATGTTTAAACGGAATGGTCAAGGTGGTATGCGAAGAGCACAATTATAAAGCTTGCTCGTACACCTGTCATAGGACAGGTTGCGTTTAACGGTCATCTCGCTGGATGCGCTGACAATTTTATCCGATTACTGCATCTATTTATCATACTCCAAGGAATAATTGGGTTACCCTGCCTTAAGTTTGTGTATTTTATATGTATATATAACCTTCGATTTCCATCAGATCACAGTGGTCTTGCCATTTATTTTTAGAATCTTGTAAAGTAGCTGCAAAGAAACGCGATCAAACGATGTGTGTTATGAAAGGTAATTTTCTGCGGGAAAATGATATTTAAAAACAATATAATTCCCGTGTCGAATGCTTGGTTTGCGAAATACCGCACGAAGGCAGATCAAATTATCGTGGTTTATTGATTTTTTTTTGGTGCAAAATTGAATTTGTCTACAAGTATATAGTAGACCTGGAAAAAATATGAAACAAAATGGGAAAGAAAGAGAGAGAGAGAGAATTAGCTATAAGGCCACTGTTGATTACCACGTCTGATTATGGCTCTATAGAATTCAGTCTTATTTCCCGCCAAATTAAATCAAAGAATTTATTTTACAACAATCATTGATAAATCATTATAATCATGACAATATCAAAGTGATAGCTGCGGTTCATAATTATAAAGCACATAAAAAACTCGTTAAGAATATGAAAATCATTCACTATAAATTCACATATTCACATAACTATATTATGTACATAACATTAAAACATTTAGAACAGAAATAAATAGTAGAGTGTGAAACATTGACTACAGTTGATAATTAAAAGTTGTGATTAATTACTTTTTATTATCTTATACTGACGTTTTATTATAGAAAGGCTGGCCTAAACCTTCATAGTCAAGTGCAATAAATCTGAGAAAATGTGTTTATTTCGTTTCTTAGAGGCATCGCTGTTTATAATCCTCTCGATCACTTCACGATCACTTCACGATCATTTTGAACAATTTATCTTCTTTTGCAATGTACTTTGAAAAGGAAAGACACACATCCTACAAAGAACTTCATACCCCATTTTATTCGACAAAAGCATTTCCATTTTGTTTTCGCCATTAAAAAAACGGTTCATGCTATATTTCGGCAGTGGAGATGAGCGTGCAGACTGGTTTAAGAACTCCCAGTGACTTAAAGATATGCGTGGCATTTACGAGGATATTCACCATCTAATTCCATACATAATTTTATACCGAATAGATATGATGCGTGTTTCCAGATTTCCTTCCTTGTTCGTCTCGATCAGGTTTTTTCTTGTCACAGGCTACCTCGCTTGTCTGCTCCCCTCTCCTGTCCCCCTCAACAGCTGTGAGAAAGTCAAATATGTGTTGTATCCTGGTCGAAGCCTGACTGATGAGCATCTCATATAAATCTGAATCGATTGGAATGCAGAGGATAGTAAGAAGGGGAAAAAAGAAAGAAATCCAAGCCTGTCTCATTCTCGAATTCTATTTTTTTTCATGGCGTGATTAATGTGTTTTGCGGTTCTTGGTGAATTTGTTCATGTTCGTTCCACTAGAAGGAGGATGATCCACACAGATTGAAAGAGCAGAATCTCGTGTTCATGTTTATTGAAAATGCTTTATCATCCCATGGTGTGGCCTTAGATTCCTTTGTTTAAAGCGTAGGGTATGTTTTGATGCCGCCTTATGGGCCTGCGTTGTTCCCATGTAACTGTGCCCACATGTTTAATAAGATCGTGTAGTTGTTGTTGTTCTGTTGCACAGCGTGTTCTTTCAAATGGCATTATATTTCATGATCATCTGGCTTGCCCGTACCTGTTTCTCACAAGATTGAATAGACATGTTCAATCATAACACAGTAAGCGACACCTTGCTTTTGTTGCTCAAGTTTCCAATTTCATAAAGAATTGATGGCAATAGATCTTATCTGACAGCCAAATAAATGGATTTTGTCTTATATTAAGAACATAGATTTTGCACCGCTATCTGATAAAAGAAAAGTCTTTCTTTTTTGTGTAAATGGAGGGGCGGTTTAAGTAAGGCTCTCTCGTTCTCTTCATTAATATGATTTTGGAGCGATATGGAAGTAAGATTGATGTGGTCCGTTGAGTAATTTTACATGCACTATGAATCAGGTGTCCTTTGACCAACATCTGGTGTTTTTACTAAACTGAACATCGATTTTGGAAGCCTTACCATGACTAACAAATTGTAATTACATGTACTTTACTCGGGTTTGGGGCATTTAAAAAAAATATCAAATTAACTAAGCTGTTTTTATGTACTTATACAACAGTCAGAACATATACACTTTGTTATATATGCGGAAATTTCTTGTTATTCTATTACCAGAACTCAACACTTACATAGGTAATCCTGCCTAGGATTGTTATTTGCCTTGCGTCATAACTTTATTGTTTTCTTACTTATAGCATTTGTTAAAATTATTAGCCTAATCCCTGTTTTAGAAAACTAAATCCTTTCAAATATGACTTTCTGGAAGAAGGTCGTATACAGGATCGAGTTTGCGAACTACATTTTCAGTGAATTTAGAAGATAAAAACCGACTAAAGAGAATGTAAGTAAAGTGTTGATATGTCGTGAAAAAAATCCTCTTAGCAGTCCCCCCAGTAGACGATGGTTTCAAGTAGACTTACTTACTGAAAAAAAAGATTGTAAGAGATACTTTGGAAATGTCTGGAGATGAAAGTAAAAAAAAATGCAGATGTGTTGACGTAACTGATAGCCATACGGGATAAAGCTCTCAAGTTGGGCAGAAAAACGGTGCCCCATGTTTCTCTCTCTTTCTTTTAAAATAGTTGTAGCGTTCTGAAACAAGAGATGTGATGCATTAAGCTTCCGTTCATCACATGCAACATAATACTAGAGAGGGATGTTTTGGACTGGAGCTCAGTTTCTGCTCTATGTTTATACTGAGATGCATATTCTTTAAAATGATTCTCACGTTGATATATTTTTTTCCGTATTCATTGCTAAGGGACGAAAAGAAAACAGCTTTTGAGATATTTTCACGAGCACAATCCAAAAGATGCCTGCATCAATTCATATTGTCATTTCACCGAGGTTTGTGTAAGGGTTGCAGTTAGTAATGAATTATTAAATGAGATATCTGAATTTCATCATTTTCCTCATTTACTCGAGTCGCCATACCTTCAAATCTGGAGCAAAACTGATTGGATCTGAGTTATTAAAGATTCCAGTAAACGCATCTGCTGATCCCATTTGCCGATCGGAAAAAGGGAAATGTGGGGGCTGTAGTGCATATAACATGAAGAGAGTGTGTAGGCTTTTGGTGGGGTAGGATTAGAACGCCCTAATCCTCACTCGAGGTCTGGAATTGATCCAGGTATTTTATCGCAGCCGCCATGGAAAATTGTGAGGATTTCATTCACGATTGCCTTAACAATACGAAATGAAATAGAATGTTTAAATATTGTGTACTGTACATGGGAAGTGGACCCATCTGTGTGTGTGTGTGTGTGTGTGTGCGCGTGTGTGTGGGTGTGCGTTTGTTTAGCATTATGTCCGAGGACATTTTCGGACAGAGAACAAAAAAAACCCCATGAGAACAATGGTCCTCGGAAGCCGGACAATAGTCCTCGAACGTCGAACAATGAATTTATGCCTTATTCCGTCGACTGTCCGAGGACGAGTAACAATAGAGGAACAATAGTTGTCCTCGGAAGTAAAGCCATGTAAACGTGAGGGTGTGTGTGTGTGTGTGTGTGTGTGTGTGTGTGTGTGTGGGTGCGTTTGTTTAGCATTATGTCCGAGGACATTTTCGGACAGAGAACAAAAAAAAAATCATGACAACAATGGTCCTCGGAAGCCGGACAATAGTCCTCGAACGTCGAACAATGAATTTATGCCTTATTCCGTCGACTGTCCGAGGACGAGTAACAATAGAGGAACAATAGTTGTCCTCGGAAGTAAAGCCATGTAAACGTGTGTGTGTGGGGGTGTGTGTGCGTGGGCGCGTGTGTGTAAAAGGAGAAAAAAAATGGTAATAATACAAGCCGGAATTATCAAATCATAGCCAAAGGCACGGAAGAACGAACTGTTCCCCCCTTAAATTTCTAGTAGCGTGTAAAGAAGGAGCCAAATGCTGACCATTTCGCTTGACTAAGCTAATAACATGTGACTTATCCTGGAGGCACTTACTTTATGAGAAATAAAGAGAGACGCCTGCTCATGGGAAGAGCTTATAGTGGTATAATACAAAACGTCATTAAAGAAAGTAATGTCTGTTTTCTTTATTAACACCCATGTGACTCTCTCCGCTGTGTATACCAAGTGTTATCTTTGTATTAAATTTCTTCAATCCGAATCCTTCTGTGGGGTCGCGACCATGAAATATACCAGCGCGCAAAGACGACATAAAAGTTTCCCCGAACTTTTTTTTTTCTGAAATAAAGTATATGTTTAAATATTTGTGAATTTAAGAAAGAATGTTAATTAACACTGCATTAAGCATTAAGGAAAGTTTGTCTCCACCTTCACATATTACTTTAAATGTCTTTAGACATTGAGAATATTTAATAAACACAAATTCCTCAAGTACATGTTCTAGCTTCACACATTCTGTACTGTGTTTGATAATGTCTTTCAAAATATTCTTACAAAGTAACGAATTCATTTTGTTTGTATTTTTCACTCGCTATAACGATTGTTTAGTGATCCATGTCTTTAACGAGTCGCATTTAACTGACAGTATTCAAACAAAATGTATGATATCAAGTGAAGACAAAGCAAAAGACTCACTTGAGACTTAAACCAAGAAATAAGGAGACGGTATTAAAAGCAACGAAGCAGTGTGGCAGGTGTCTGACGCACCTCCCGTATTCGTAGATTGAATTAATGTATATAACAGAAGAAGGATAGCGTAAAAACTGACCTCTTGATATCTCCCGAAAATTATATTAATACCAAGTGTATCACCACGCTGGCGCCAGCCTAGCAAATTTCACATGTCATAGAGATTCTCCTACCGATTGTTCTTATACAATACCCATGTGATAGCGGCGTTCTTAAACTGACCCTTCCGCTAATTAAACTACCGTACACTTCCAAACATTTGATCGAGAGGGAATGTAATTACGACATCCGTTCATATACGCTCTTCCGAAAGGACAAAATTGGTATTAATACTATCAGGTGATTCCAGACTCCGGCTCCACATCTCCGGAAACGAAAATGAAATCATTTTCGTAACTGATTCAATTTTTGTCCTACACATCAGAAACCTCAGATTCAAAGAAAACCTGGACAGTTTTTGCAAAAACAACAGTAACTTCATTTCTCGGAGTGTTTTCGTCTCCATTTCTGTAATGTCATCTCCGAAAGCTCTCCAGCCATTATCTTTTTGTTCCATCCACACACCCTCTCTTTCCCTGCAGTATTTAGATGTTTTCTATCTGTTGAGTGTTACGAATTTTTAAGTGTTATGTCATTGAAACTACACCGCTTTTTTTCGTTTGGGAAGACTTGATGCATGGGTTCCACTTGGAAAAATTATAATTTGGGATGAATCGCTCTATACTATTTATGGGTCGTTCGAGAAATTTAGGTATTAAAAAATGAAATTAGACTTGCAAAACACCTGGTCATCAATAATTACCGACGTTCTCTTTTTGACAGTGACGTTCTCATTATAATATTTCTTTGACATCATTTGACATTCCAAGTATCTGTCGTTAAATAGGTATAATTACTTTACGTTGTAATAAAACCCATAGGAAAGTTAAATGATCGAAACTCAATGCTCGCTTTTAAGAATATCCTGGTACATTCCACTGAGATTAAATCTTTTGAGTGACGCAAAAGGATATGCTCATTCTATATTTGTTTTTAATTGCTATAAAAGATGATAA
Organism: Heliocidaris erythrogramma; assembly: GCA_025617745.1. Lineage (NCBI taxonomy): Eukaryota > Metazoa > Echinodermata > Echinoidea > Camarodonta > Echinometridae > Heliocidaris > Heliocidaris erythrogramma. The sequence continues at coordinate 51,291,521 of CM046853.1, forward strand.
CATGATTGACATGATTATCGTTATTGCTCATATTAAAAAAAAACCTGTTCGTTTAATCTGTTTATTTGGTAGTCAGATTATTGTTTTGCAAGCACTTAAATGAAGAAAAAAAATCTCACATTAAATTTGTTATTGGTTATTTCATTTTGGTTCCTAACCAGAAGCAGTGGCGTATCTTTTATACCCCCCCTTTTAAATGACAGAAAAGGAAAAGGAAGAGGAAGTAATAAATCAGCCCAAATATATCCCCCCGTCCGTGGGATATTTTGCCTCCTTTCTTGACACGCCACTTTGTTTAATAAATCCTTTTTTTATGTTCTTGAATAAATGCAAAGTGGTAATCGTTATAACGATCTTTCCCTTTCTTTTCCTTTCCACACTCTTTACCTTTAACAGTCGTCATTATCTGTGCATCAGGCGATGCCGTTCGGAAGCTGATGTTGGCTGCACACCGTCTCGGTATGACTGATGGCTCCTATGCTTTCTTCAACATCGTCCTCTTCGACAGCTCGTATTTTGGCAACATCGGATGGGAGCGCGGCGATGCCGATGACGAGAACGCGAAGGCGGCCTACCGTGCCCTCATGACCTTCACACTGCACAAGAAGAAGTCGGAAATCTTTGAGGAATTCGCTCTGGAAGTTAAGGAGAGGGCGTTTCAAGAGTTTAACTTCAGCTACGATGCGATAGGCGAGGAGGTGAGCTATAGAAATAATTACTTAGATTAGAAATTGTACTTTACTTCCCTTTTTATTCTTCATTAAATAAAGTTGTATCATTTTATACTCCCGCCAAACGAAGTTTGAAGGGGGTATATAGGAATCAGCGTACGGTCGGTCGGTCCGTTGCAAATCTTGCGCATCGAACTACTTCCCCATTTTTCGAGCAATGCTCGTGGAATTTGCCACTCACATTGGTCTTGGGATAAAGATGAAAGATATATTTTTTTAAAGGAGAATTAACCCTGAGTACAAATTTACTTATATTGAAAGGTGTAGTATATTCCTACTTATTGGCCTAAATCATTTTCCAATAAGATATCAGAAAAGGGTATAATAAAGATATTCCAACACCCGGTATCGTCTACTACTCATTTACATGGGGGCTGCCATTTTCTTGCTGATTTGGATTTGTACATGAACCACTGAGAAATGTTCCGGTCAGGAAGATATTTTGAATCCAAGACCTAAATTGATTTTCTTCATTACCTAAAATCCCATATGTGACGAAAAATATAAAGTGGGTGTTTACATGATTTATAAAAATTAAATCTTTATAATGATACTTTTAAATTGTCTGGTTTTGCTTAACAAAAATCTATTTTCTTGGGTTTGCCAAACAGAGCAGAGCATAATATATGCAGCATGCATTCTGACTTTTCAAGTCCCATTATCCGAAAGCAGGTGAATGCATAGTTTGCCGCTATAGATGCTCAGGGAAGAAGCATCCATACAATTTGAATTAATTTGCTCCGTCCATTGCGTCACAGTATCTAGAAAATAGATTTATATTAAGCGAATATCGATTTTCAACAGAAATATATAAGGAAATCTTCAGTTTAAAAATAAATTGACATATCTATTCTATATTTTAAATCTCAAATGGGTTTTTAATTTTGAAAAAGGCAATTGGGCATTTGGATTAAGAAAATCTTCTTGTACACATAAAAAAAATGGCAGCCCCCATGTATTGCTAGCAGACGATACATATTGCTAGCAGATGATAAATTTTGCTCAGAAAATCTTGATTCGTATCGATCTCGTATATTTTGACGCGAAGCCATATAGTCTAACAAGTAGGAATAAATAACACCTTTGAACACTATCGTCTTTATTGTTTGAGGTTAATTCTCCTTTAATGTGTCGAACTCTGCGTTGCCATGGTAACGGCATATTATGGCAATAAATCAGGTTGAAATCTTGCGGATCGAACTACTTCCTCATTTTTCGAGCAATGCTCATGAAATTTGGCACACACATTTGTCTTGGGATGGAGATGTGCAAGTCATATTTTTTTAATGTGTCGGACACTGCGTTGCCATGGTAACGGCATATTATGGCAATAAAACGGGAAAATGTTGCAGATCAAACCACTTCCTCATTTTTGGAGCAATGCTCAGGAATTTGGCACAAGGGATATTAATCACCTTCAGTGATATTCTAGTTTTATTCTGTGCTTCAGCCGCCGCGCCAGTTTTGATTATAAAGAATTAATGAATTATGGAATGTTTCATAAACTATTCAGTGATTCATCACACAAACACCCACAGATTCGGATGAACAACACGGCTGAGACACGCATACACACACGCCGTTGGGGGTAAACACAGATACTAAACACGGCTTTAAAGTTGCCTTAAAATGAACCTCCTTTAATAATAGCACCATCTTTTAATAGGATTAGAAAACATATTTTATGCATCTTGTGTTCCCATCATGCACCATTCTACATTTTAGAAGCTTAGAATGTACTTGCAGGCATTAAAAAATACACTTTTCAAGTCAAAAGTTATAGTTTAAAATAGAATATGTGCAAACTATCCAAGCCAGTTGTTAGTTTGAATTCAAAATATAACGCAACTAATGTCTAATTATAATCTTAATTTATTAATGACCATGAGATGGCGCTTGTTTAATCATATAACCTACCTAACAACAGACTGAGAAACGAAGGTGGCTTGTTAAATGCATATAGGGCATGAGAAGGGCATGCCTCAAAACTACTAGTATTCATGACTTAGATGAATCCCCATAACATGCATAAATTAAGGGGGGGCGGGAAATCAGTCGCCCCCCGTCTCCCCCACGACTTTGAACATGTTTGAATAAGTTATAGTCAGTCAGTGCCTCCGCTTTGTTTACGTTTTCCCAACCCGAGATGACCTTTTTTGTGGTTTTCAAACATTTCGCACCGCCGCCTTTTCTGACAATCTGGCTTTGCATGGGAATAATTATTAATAATTAATTAGTATTTCATTAGTAATTTTTGCTAATTTTCTCACTTATGCGAGAGATGATTTTGCTGTTTCCTTATTTCATTCTGAACACGCAGGTCTAAGCGAAGCCTGTCATTTTATTTTGATGACATCTCAGATATTTGACATTCAAATACGTGCGCCGAATTTAACGGCAGTTGAAGAAAAAGAAAGTCTTATTCGATGGCAGAACCTTTAAAGGGGAGGGGGTAACGAGAGACAAAAAGAGAGAGAGAGAGACAACGACAGACATACAGAGACAGAGACAGAGAAACAGACAGACAGAGAGAGAAAAAAACACGACACGTTCACAGGCAGACGCCAAAATATTCAAATTCAGCAGACCGATAACATTATACTTGAAATCGTCGTCAAGCGATGTAATCCTTCAGAGAAATACAACACAGCGGATTTAGTGGAGAGTTAACCCTGTCGCTAAATCTGTGTAATCCTCCAGAAAGAAAATGGAAATAAATTACCGTTATTAGTCTTATCATGCATAGGAATGTACAGGGAAACATGTATGTATGTGTATTCCATTAGCGTACGTATATCGAAACTTTTTGAGTTTGATTTTCTTTATTTCTTTGATATTCCTTTTCTGATGAAACCCATCAAGCGTCAAATTTGAATTCACGTATATACTACTACTGCTACTACTACAGTACTACTATTACTACTACTACTACTACTACTACAGTACTACTACTACTACTGCTACTACTACTACTACTACTACAGTACTACTACTACTACTACTACTACTACAGTACTACTACTACTACTACTACAGTAGTAGTAGTAGTACTACTACTACTACTACAGTACTACTACTACTACTACTACTACAGTACTACTAATAGTACTACTACTACTACTACTACTACTACTACAGTACTACTACTACTACTACTAGTACTACTACAGTACTACTACTACTACTACTACTACTGTTACTACTACTACTATTACTACTACAGAACTACTACTACTACTACTACTACTACTACTGTTACTACTACTACTACTACTACTACTACTACTACTATTACTACAACAGTACTACTACTAATACTACGACTACTACTACTACAGTACTACTACTACTACTACTATTACTACAACAGTACTACTACTGCTACTACTACTACTACAGTACTACTACTACTCCTACTACTGCAGTACTACTACTACTACTACTACTACTACTACACTACTACTACTACTACTACTACTACTACAGTACTACTACTACTACTACTACTACAACACTACTACTACTACTACTTACTACAGTACTACTACTACTACTACAGTACTACTACTACAGTACTACTACTACTACAGTACTACTACTACTACTATTACTACAATAGTACTACTACTACTACTGCTGTTAGTACTACTACTATTACTACTACAGTACTACTACTACTACTACTACTACTACTATTTTTACTACTACTACTACTACTACTACTATTACTACAACAGTACTACTACTACTACTACTACGACTACTACTACTACAGTACTACTACTACTATTACTACAACAGTACTACTACTGCTACTACTACTACTGTTACTACTACTACTACTACTACTACTATTACTACAACAGTACTACTTCTACTACTACGACTACTACTACTACTACTACTATTTGTACTACTACTACTACTGTTACTATTACTACTACTACTACTACTACTGCTGCTGCTACTGCTGCTACTACTACTTCTAATAATGATAATGGCCATTTATAATGCGCTTTACGCAAACAAGTACCATGGCGCTTACAATGGAAATATCAAAAGTTAAAAATCATAAGAAAATAAACAAAAAGCTATGTTTGTGGAAAAGGGTAGGCCATCAGTTGATAGGTTTTACTCTTGCTCGAATTGAGCATGGGACATTTGTTCCAAGTTCTCGAAGCAGTTGCACTAAAGCGTTTTCATCAGTAGAAAGAAAAGATGAGAGAATTACAAGTCTAGTAGTGTCATTTAATGAACGAAGGTTACGTGGGGGAGTAAGGAACTATTGTGCCAGCAAGGTAAGAGGGGGCAGTATTTTTGATTTATTTGTAAACATAGAGGCAGTTTCAACTGCTCAGAAAGGAAGTCAATGGAGGCCTTGAATCAAAGGGGAATATTGTACTTGTTGATTGCTTTTACGTGATACGTGAAGAGCACTGACGCGTCCACGTTGTGTAAACCAACAAAGAATGTTTTACTTTCTTCAAACCATTGATCACATTTTATATGTACATTCTTTAAATGTAAATGTAGCTTTTTTAAATCAGTTATTTAAATCAAATATTTCTATAACGCACTTCACGTATGACAAATAATATTTTAAATGAATCATAAAAAACGGGAAGTCTTTATATATCAACAATGATAATGACATAGATTCAGGGCGCTATTGTGGCCTATTTGCTGTTCTTCTTAAATAAGATAGGTTACGTGCTTTACTGTCACTTTTGATATCCATAATTGTGAGTCTTTTATTTCGAGCCAACTATGTGTACTTTATTCTACGTTTTCGATTGGTTCAAATCTCTTAATGATTATATAACCTTTAATTCATATTATTAACCTATCATCGCCACCGAGGTCCCAACGCGCTGTGAGCACCTATAGTGGGAATACAATTCAATCTCGATGCTGCTATTTTTGCGCTATTATTTTGGTGCAAATTTTGCCACTTATATGCGTCAGATGATTTTGTTGTTTCCGAATTTAAGTCTGAACACGCAGGTTTGAGCGAACCCTGTCATATTTGCATTTATCACACCGAGGAAATCTGACATCCAAATACGTGCTGCGAATTTAACGGCAGTTAACTGACGTACGACAAATAATGACGATGCTATGGCATAATTTCTTTTAAAAACTTACATAAGATAAATTACGTATTTAACGGTCACGTTTGAATTGATATCCTTAAATGTTATTTTTTGTTGTTTTTAAACACCTATGTTAACTTTATTCAAGCTCTACGATTAGATTAGATTTCTTAATGATAGTGATATTCTCTAATTGTAAGCGTTTATCACCAAAGCAAAAGGTCTCAATGCACCGTGACCACGTGAAGTGTTCAGGATTTCAGAACGAGAAAGACATTATTCAAAATGTGTCGCTGACAGGAAGAGTTCGGTCCCAAAATGTGTTCATCACTGACACTACTATAGTAAATTCAAACTACAGGTAAGGAAATAATTATTAGAATTAATTTAAAATAAAGCAGACAGAAAAATAGAAGTTGTAAGAGGTGTGTGGAGGCAGCCATAGATACGCTCACTCACTCACTCCATCACTCACTGTCCACTCTCCGCTCTCCACCCACACACTCTCCACTCTATCGGTAGCGGCTTCAGACCGTTCAATTTCCCTTGGTCATGTTGATCAGTTTATGTCCATAAAGTGTCCTTGATCAACAAATTGATCTTATTAGAAGATGATACGAGAACTACCACTATAAAAGTTTACTTGATTATTGTCAATTTGCCATACATGAAATAAATGCGTAGCAAGGGGGGAGGGGGATATTTCCAATTCAGTTGAACCCTCGGGATTCTGTGGATCTTTTGGTTGATACCCAATGGATCTGGTATACACTTAAGGATTGCAGCCTTGATCTTGCCTATTGTTTTAAGATGGTACAAGTCATTGGTTATTTACAATTCATCAGTTCTACTTCTACATATAAACACTTTTCTCTTTCTCTCTCTCTCTCTTTCTCTCTCTCTCTCTTTCTCTCTCTCTCTTTCTCTCTCTCTCTGTCTCTCTATTTCTATCTCTCTCTTTCTCTCTCTTTCTCTTTTTCCCTCTCAAAATGTTTGGCACTGCAGTGTTTTGATACCTATAGCGATGTAATATCCCGTCCATGGTGATATCTACTGGGAATTAATGAAATTTTAATGAAAATTATACTGATTTTTTTTTTCGAAGAAAATTTCTTGTCATACTTTGAAATGTCAATGGAATCTGAGAATAGTCACAAACCACGCTCCACCATAATCCTAACAGCCCCAAAAAAGGTCCATGCATTTAAAAAAAATTTTTTTTTTTGGATTGGGCAGTCGATTGTGCTTTCAGTGGCTGAAAAGTCAATCATATTGATTTCATATATGATATCATGCCTTTTTGTAGCCATATTGCAAATGTGGTGTTGGGAAATGTGGCCGCAGAAAAGAATGAGAAGAAAGAAAATGTATGGATGGCGAATGAGAAAGAAAAGAAGGGGGATAGTTCTGTATAAAAGCTACACTGAAAACAAATTCAAAACAAAACAAACAAAATCAGTATAGAAAACGCTGCCTGGACCTCAGATGCAATTACTGAAATAAAATTTCCACTGTGCAATCCCCCTCCTCTATTACTTCTGAATGCCATATTTTCTTACAGATTGGAGTTGGCACAACACGTATCATTTTGCTTTGTAACGAATAACGACTATACGGATTGTCGGAAATGACAAACACTTTAATTTACAAAATGTGTTTACAGCTAGAAAGTATAAAATCCATCTCAGAGAACTTTATCTGGTATTCTATAGGTCAAGAGTTTAGGAGTATGAAGGAAATAAAGGATAACATGCGTTGGTGTTCACCGGCAACCGCGGGCACTTTTATGAAAACACACCTTCGAACCGAGGACACACACGAGACCGAGGACTGTCCTCGTTTTGATTTACAGTTTGTTGGCTTTATTTTTAGCTTCTAACTTTCGAGAATATTTGAGCCGATTCCACGTTTGGGTGGTCGTGAAATTTTTCGTGGGTATAATTTTTGTTTTTGTTGGCTTACGCACTCTATCCAACAGACGGGCACGCCCGGAAAGCATGTTACAATTGTATGGGATTTATTTTTAGTCTTTCAGGCTTATTATCTTCAAAAACAATTGAAAAATAACTCTGAATAATTAATTATGAATAAGTCCACGGTTGGGTAATGTTGACACACAGTCCTCGTTTTCCGGTGAAAACACGTATGTGTGATGGTAAGCGCGTGGAACCGAACTCCGAGTTGGGTTCCCGCGCTTCCTTATCTTGGCGAGCGCGTGCGGGTGCGTCGGGTAGTCTACTCACGAGCCACTTTTACGTTTATAGAGAGTGTATTTAAAGGAGAATTAACCCCTGAGTACAAATTTACTTGTATTGAAAGGTGTAATATATTCCTACTTATTGGCCTAAATCATTTTCTAATAAGATATCAGAAAAGGATATAAATAAAGATATTCCAACACCCGGTATCGTCTCCTACTCATTTACATGGGGGCTGCCATTTTCTTGCTGATTTGGATTTGTACATGAACCATTGAGAAATGTTCCGGTCAGGAAGATATTTTGCATCCAAGACCTAAATTGATTTTCTTCATTACCTAAAATCCCATATGTGACGAAAAATATAAAGTGGGTGTTTACATGATTTATAAAAATTAAATCTTTATAATGATACTTTTAAATTGTCTGGTTTTGCTTAACAAAAATCTATTTTCTTGGGTTTGCCAAACAGAGCAGAACATAATATATGCAGCATGCATTCTGACTTTTCAAGTCCCATTATCCGAAAGCAGGTGAATGCATAGTTTGCCGCTATAGATGCTCAGGGAAGAAGCATCCATAAAATTTGAATTAATTTGCTCCGTCCATTGCGTCACAGTATCTAGAAAATAGATTTATATTAAGCGAATATCGATTTTCAACAGAAATATATAAGGAAATCTTCAGTTTAAAAATAAATTGACATATCTATTCTATATTTTTAATCTCAAATGGGTTTTTAATTTTGAAAAAGGCAATTGGGCATTTGGATTAAGAAAATCTTCTTGTACACATAAAAAAAATGGCAGCCCCCATGTATTGCTAGCAGACGATACATATTGGTAGCAGATGATAAATTTTGCTCAGAAAATCTTGATTCGTATCGATCTCGTATATTTTGACGCGAAGCCGTATAGTCTAACAAGTAGGAATAAATAACACCTTTTGAACACTATCGTCTTTATTGTTTGAGGTTAATTCTCCTTTAAACTTGCAATATCTCTTTCTATAAGTAATATTTGAAGCCCATACATTGAATATAGTATAACGACATAGAACCATAACATACGGAGCAAATTATTTTTTAGCTTTGTTAATCAACTGATTTTTTTTATATTAGGGAGAGAGAGAGAGAGAGAGAGAGAAGGGGAGGCGGTAGAAATATAAAGAGAAGGAAAGGGAAAATGGCAGAAAACCGATGAGCGAAAAAAGAGGGATAGAATGGGAAACCAAACAGTTATTAGAGAATACAGACAAGATGCGGAACATAAAGTCAAGATGGGGTGAAATGTAAGCTGGTAAGTATTAGAGAAGGTGACGAGAGAAGATGACGATAATAGAAGCTAAGATAAACGGGGAAGAAATGGAGCAAGAGAGAGAGAGAGAGAGGTAGAGTGGGGATGAAAAGCAAAAAAAAGAAAAGTAGGAAAGAAACAACATTATGCTAAATAGCATAACATATTTCAAATCATGTCATATAAAACTATTTGCCGTTATTTCAAAAAAGTTATTTCAAATATCTCTCGTAAAAGAAAGAAAGAAACTTGAATGGATGTCATGCACATAATAGTGTTATATAATTATACACAAAGCAGCGTTGGCGTTGGGTGTGCGTTTGTGTGGAAGGGTGAAGGCGTGTATGTGTGTGTGTGTGTCCGCGGGCTTGTGTATGTTTGTGTTTTGCATACTTGATTATAATATGATAATGCTCAAAATCTTCTGACTTTAATAATCATTTACACTTAGTTTTTCATAAGAAATTATATCATTGGGAGAGGGCGTTGATTGAACACGCATTAATTGTGTCAAGGCAATGGACCATGTCCAGCCAATAGCTAACTCTTTACCCGAAGTGTCGGCTTAATGAAGCCTTAGTAAGCATCCTGCTTTGTAGCATAAATGTATAAAAGCCAAAGGCAAAACTTTTTTTTTAGAATTAAAGTAAGAAAATCTTGACAGTTTAACGATCTGTGGGTATCTCATCAACTTGTTGTGTTAGTCTCTGAAAGAATTGAAACCCATTAGAAGAACTAGCCAACGGCGGTGGTGACGGTTTTTCAGGACGAACAGTGGAGGTCGCGGAATATACAGCATTTGACTGGTAACAAAGACTACTACTGATATTTTCTTACTCTTTTAAACTAATATATTTGAATTGTCTAAGAAGTAAAGTGCGATTTTAGTAAGAGGCTTGTGTTTCCTTTGTGCATCCACACTCTCTGAGAATAAAGATATTTGCATTCTAGACTGTGATTTTTCAAAAAACAAGCAAGGAAACAAACAAACACAATAATTTTGACAGGGGGCGATGGAGGAAGGCTCTTGTTTCCTGCCCAAATTAACATTCCATTTTCCCAAACCAAATTACAGGTTTACCATCTGTTATATTTTATATCTCGTACACCTCTTTCCATTTCACACTAGACAGCGTTTGATGATTCGATAGCATTATGATATAATTATTATAAACCTATAGAAAATTGATAAATATACTTCTTCCTTCTGTCGGGGTCCCAAAGTAGTGCACAATAAACGTTAAATGGACTCCAAAAAATGTTTTCTTTTATTTTTCAAATTTGTGACTTCTTAGCTTTTCTTTTGGTCCTACAGTACTATAAGACATTTATAGAAATCTACATTACCTTTAAAGAGATACGCTTCCTATTTTCTTATGGAAGTATGAGTTACTTACCTGCCCATGGTTTGCTCAGCATCCACCTCCCTGCATCCACTTAACCAAATTCATATTATAGTCTAATCTTGCCCACAAAGTCACGTTCCCAAGTTCTGAAACTGAATTGCAAATTGTGTTGGAAACCACACAAGGGAAAACATTGAGTCGTATCACTGACTGTAGGCAGACATGGCAGGCCTTTTGTGAAGACACACTCACTCCCTCATAATCCCTAGTTTCCATCAAATTCTACATAGATGCAGAACAAAAATTTGGATTTTATTTCTTTAGTCAGAGGAGAGAGAGAGAGAGACAGAGAGACAGAGAGAAGATGGCGCTCAAAAATTTTGTGCGGAAATCCACAGCACTTTGCATAATCCCATCACTATCGCTCATGGTAAGGTGATTATCATTTAAATGGGTTTTTTTTAATGCCTCTTTCCTCTCTATTACTCCTACTGAAAGAGGAAATATTGGTATTCAGCGAATGTTCTACACAATCCGATTTCATTTTATATTTCGGACAGGATATTCATTTTCGTCATACAATGGAACAGATACAAATTAACCCGTTGACTACTGGATTCTCCCATTACCATAGGGTTATTACAGGGAGCTCCCGGTTCCAGTAGGCAATATAGGTAAACTGTTGTGGTCATAATTGCTTTGTTCTCTTTTAGCATGGTGTTAAGAGAATGCTCAACAGGCAGATCACGTATGAAGTCACTCTCCGAATGCTCATTGTCCTAAGAATCAGGTCATGGATAATGTCGAGTAAACCAACACAACCCCAAAGAATGTTGGAATAAGTTCATAATACTGTTTGGAAACATGAATTCCGAGGGAAATCTGATCGGCTGAAACGATGACAGAAAAGTTTTACCTTTAAATCTATTAAAACGTGTAATACTCATTTGCTGTCCATCAAAATGAAGTAAATTGTGTGTTGATATCATCTGTGGAATTTTAAATCTGTTAATTTTTTTTTAAATCAACGTGACTGATGATCAGAGCAGTATGAAAGAGTTTACATTCTACGAGATATTAAGGTGACACGAATTCCTGAATGCATAAATATAAAATAAAATGAAATAATATAAAATAAAAGAATGAAAAAATAAATAAAATGTGTTTATTGTGACAACATTATTTCATTTTAAAGTACGGAAATTCCTCATTCTTTTACAGAAACATTAAACTGTGGATAACAAAGTAAGAGACCGACCGACCCGTCCAAACAGTGAGATTAGCTATAGGTGGCGCTGTGGTAGTTTAATTTTCCCGTCCATGGAGCCGTCGCCAACGCTCCTCTCCAGATCGAAGGCAAGATGAGAGGGAGAAAGAGAGAGCAAGGGAGTCACAGAGAGAGAGAGAGAGTCAGAAAATGACGCATCCCCATCAGCTCGTATCAATCGTGCAGTATACATTCTTCCATCTCATTCTGAGAGTTTCCGGGATGTTTTCCCCTTTGTATCTCAAAATACCATTTATCCTGTGAAAAAAAAGGTGTGCGGGAAGATCGGCGTGAATTTTGCCTGGATAAGATGAAGTGCCTCGTTTGGGATCAGTTATACGGTCTAATCGAATGGCGTCGGAAGCATGGTATTCTTCTCTTGATTGTTTTTATTCATAGCATGCATTGGCTTAAATTGCGCTGCTGGTGTAGTCTTGGACTGCAGACTTTAAGCTTGTCTAAACTTTTAATTTTTGTTTTTAATTTATTTATTTTTTTATTTATTTATTCATTTTTTTTTTTTTATTTATTTATTTATTTTTTATTTTTTATTTTTTTTTATTTTTTTTTTTTTTGGGGGGGGGGGGGTGGGGGTAGGGGGCGGTGTTTCGTTGTATTGCTGAAATCGACCTATTGATAAGCATTTAGGGAGCAGTTTCCTTCAGAGTGGGGATAGTGACTTCAAAAGTGCGATTGTAATTTTGAAAAGGTTGATTACTTATTAATACAATTTTTATTTTCAAACGATTTTGAGCCGACAGGAAGGGTTGATAGAATCTATGGAGATCTGATCTGGTTGCAGCTAAATGTTCAACAAATGTTCAACAAAAATTCCAGTGTTCGTAAATGAGCTCCCCATCGCTCCCCCTCTAGCTAATAGGTGGCTGCGAAATGGATGGATTTAATCAATCCAAATGGTTGAATTGATGGCAACATCGGAGCATGAATGCAGATGACTTCGTCTCGAAGCCAGTGGTGCAGTGGCGAGTCCAGCTATTGAGAGGGCAACGGTCCTACTCGGAAAATGGAATCCGAATTTTAAATGCCACTGATTAGCGGGAGGGTGCGGGGGAGGGTCATATTGTCTCATTTTCTCGTCTTTTTTCCATTTCTCCCTTTTCTTTTCTTTATGTCTTCTTTTTTTTCGTTATTCGATTTGGGGGGACCACTTGCCCCTATGCCCTCTGCAGCTACCACACTGCCAGAAGTGACATGTGGGGATGATCGTCTAGGCAGGGAAAGACATCCATGTTGGGGGTGCTGACATATGCAGAATCTAATTCAAGTCAGATGCTGCACGGAATCCCGGGGTGATGGATTGTCTCGTGTTAAATGAGAACTCCTTTTCAATAGATTGCCTATTTGTTCTTCAGTTACGCGTTTCAATTGCAATTTGGGTCCGAGGCTCGAATTCGCCTCTCGTCCCCCTGTATAGTGCAATGATCGGGCTCTAGCGCTGCGTACGATCATTTCTTCTCTCTGTCTATAGATTTTCTCTGTTTTTCCCCCAGAAAAGGCGAGAAGGTTTTTATTTCTTTTGGCAGGATTTGGGATAAAGAGTCCTAATGTATGCAATATTGCGACAAAAGAAAATAGAGATGCAGGGACATGGTGTATAAACACAAAGACACTGCCCAATATAGGTCATATCTACTGTGGAAAGCCAATCCAATCTTAGTGAAATAGGAAATAACTAGAGATGCAAAAAAGAAATATTCCTAATACCATGAATAAGTATGTACGATGGGATTCCTTTGATCTTAACATCATGATAAATTTTTCGAAAATCATGGACAGCATGTAAAATCATTTGACCCGTAAATAGTTTCCTACAAAAGGAAAGTTAATACGAAGCATTCACAATCTTGTTTTGGATACAACTTAAAAAATACTTTAAAATACTCCTAATCTACGTCGTGGTTCGCACCCACTCAATATAGTTAATAAGTGCAGACACTTACACTTGGTCAGCTATCCACTCTAACCTTGTTATCAGCCGTATACACCAAGTACTTTTATGTAAATGATCGTCTACCGGGGCAACCCTCACCTAGACTACCGTGTGAGTAAAAAAAGTCTACACTTAGAAAATCCCTATTTTGTTTCAAAACTCAGTTATAAACGTAAAATTATTATACATATTTTGAAAAAGTATCTTATCCAGTATCATTTAGTATCATTTTTGTGTAGTATGTGTTTACGCTTGGATGAACAGGGGGCATTGTTTGCGAGAATGTAAAAATCTATTTGCGCCAACGTACTCCTTATGTGATGTTTGAACAAAACATTTTTGAATAGGGGTATTAATTAGGTCTTTGCAGATCTATACAAATAACGCTCAAACCGTCCCAAACGAAATTAAACATGACACGCTTATTAAAATACACACACACATACCCGTGCGCGCATATGAACCGATGACATTTTTTACAAACTAGAATTTTACCGCATAACCGATGACCTGTGGGTATAGTAGGAAACCAGTCAACCGATGACCCGTCTGAAATTTTGCTATACAACTGACGATTTGTTATAGTAACACTAACTGATGACCTACCCCTATATGCAAAAGCGTATAATTTGGGACAATCTGCCAAGGTCTGCCAACCGATGACGTCATCGGTTCGCTGTGTGTCATCGCTTTAAATGGGCGCACACGCATACTTGTGTGTCTTTCCCTTTGTTCTCTCTATTGTTCAAATAGCCACACAAGCAGCAAAAAAGCCACACAAGCCTGACGGAATAAAAGCATCTATTGTGTTTGACTGTCCAATTAGTCACACAAGTATTTTTTATGCGTCCGCCCACCGAAGGTGGGTGCCGGAGGCATTATGTTTTCGGGTTGTCCGTCCGTCCGTGCGTCCGTGCGTCCGTCCGTGCGTCCGTCCGTCCCACTTCTCGTTACCGCGATATCTGAAGAATCATTTGAGGTAGGAACCTCAAACTTGGTACTAGTATGTATCCCCATACGAAGATGAACTGATTAGATTTTGGGGTAAGTAGGTCAAAGGTCAGAGGTCACAGAGGTCAATTTACATGAAATTACATAAGAATTCTTGATTTTTAGCACCGTTACCACGATATCTCAAGAACTATCTGAGGTGAGAACTTCAAACTTGGTACCAGTATGTATCCCCATAGAAAGATGAACTGATTAGATTTTGGGGTAAGTAGGTCAAAGGTCAGAGGTCACAGAGGTCAATTTACATGAAATTACATAAGAATTCTTGGTTTTTAGCACCGTTACCACGATATCTCAAGAACTATCTGAGGTGAGAACTTCAAACTTGGTACCAGTATGTATCCCCATAGAAAGATGAACTGATTAGATTTTGGGGTAAGTAGGTCAAAGGTCAGAGGTCACAGAGGTCAATTTACATGAAATTACATGGAATTACTGGTTTTTACCACCGTTACCGCGATATCTCAAGAACTATCTGAGGTGAGAACTTCAAACTTGGTACCAGTATGTATCCCCATAGAAAGATGAACTGATTAGATTTTGGGGTAAGTAGGTCAAAGGTCAGAGGTCACAGAGGTCAATTTACATGAAATTACATAAGAATTCTTGGTTTTTAGCACCGTTACCACGATATCTCAAGAAATATCTGAGGTGAGAACTTCAAACTTGGTACCAGTATGTATCCCCATAGAAAGATGAACTGATTAGATTTTGGGGTAAGTAGGTCAAAGGTCAGAGGTCACAGAGGTCAATTTACATGAAATTACATGGAATTACTGGTTTTTACCACCGTTACCGCGATATCTCAAGAACTATCTGAGGTGAGAACTTCAAACTTGGTACCAGTATGTATCCCCATAGAAAGATGAACTGATTAGATTTTGGGGTAAGTAGGTCAAAGGTCAGAGGTCACAGAGGTCAATTTACATGAAATTACATAAGAATTCTTGGTTTTTAGCACCGTTACCACGATATCTCAAGAATTATCTGAGGTGAGAACTTCAAACTTGGTACCAGTATGTATCCCCATAGAAAGATGAACTGATTAGATTTTGGGGTAAGTAGGTCAAAGGTCAGAGGTCACAGAGGTCAATTTACCTGAAATTACATAAAAATTCTTGGTTTTTAGCACCGTTACCACGATATCTCGAACTGTTTGAGGTAAGAACTTCAAACTTGGTACTAGTATGTTACCGTATACGAAGATGAACTGATTAGATTTTGGGGTAGGTAGGTCAAAGTTCAAAGGTCACAGAGGTCAATTTACATGAAATTACATGGAATTAGTGGTTTTTACCACCGTTACCGCGATATCTCAAGAACTATCTGAGGTGAGAACTTCAAACTTGGTACCAGTATGCATACCCATATAAAGATGAACTGATTAGATTTTGGGGTAAGTAGGTCAAAGGTCAGAGGTCACAGAGGTCAATTTACATAAAATTACATAAGAATTCTTGGTTTTTAGCACCGTTACCACGATATCTCAAGAAATATCTGAGGTGAGAACTTCAAACTTGGTACCAGTATGTATCCCCATAGAAAGATGAACTGATTAGATTTTGGGGTAAGTAGGTCAAAGGTCAGAGGTCACAGAGGTCAATTTACATGAAATTACATGGAATTACTGGTTTTTACCACCGTTACCGCGATATCTCAAGAACTATCTGAGGTGAGAACTTCAAACTTGGTACCAGTATGTATCCCCATAGAAAGATGAACTGATTAGATTTTGGGGTAAGTAGGTCAAAGGTCAGAGGTCACAGAGGTCAATTTACATGAAATTACATAAGAATTCTTGGTTTTTAGCACCGTTACCACGATATCTCAAGAATTATCTGAGGTGAGAACTTCAAACTTGGTACCAGTATGTATCCCCATAGAAAGATGAACTGATTAGATTTTGGGGTAAGTAGGTCAAAGGTCAGAGGTCACAGAGGTCAATTTACCTGAAATTACATAAAATTCTTGGTTTTTAGCACCGTTACCACGATATCTCGAACTGTTTGAGGTAAGAACTTCAAACTTGGTACTAGTATGTTACCGTATACGAAGATGAACTGATTAGATTTTGGGGTAGGTAGGTCAAAGTTCAAAGGTCACAGAGGTCAATTTACATGAAATTACATGGAATTAGTGGTTTTTACCACCGTTACCGCGATATCTCAAGAACTATCTGAGGTGAGAACTTCAAACTTGGTACCAGTATGCATACCCATATAAAGATGAACTGATTAGATTTTGGGGTAAGTAGGTCAAAGGTCAGAGGTCACAGAGGTCAATTTACATAAAATTACATAAGAATTCTTGGTTTTTAGCACCGTTACCACGATATCTCAAGAACTATCTGAGGTGAGAACTTCAAACTTGGTACCAGTATGTATCCCCATAGAAAGATGAACTGATTAGATTTTGGGGTAAGTAGGTCAAAGGTCAGAGGTCACAGAGGTCAAATCAAATATTTCTAGTTTTATATGAAAATGAAATGAAATGAATTTTTCTGTCTCCTGTGCATTTTAAGTGAAAAGATTTGTCATTTTGTTGGACCAGTCCTTTTTAGAGTGTACATGTATGCCATACATTTCCAATCTGGCGATGGCGGAGGCATAAATTCCGACCGCGCGCGGTCGAATATTCATCTAGTTTTTCAATGATCTTTATTAACGATTCCATGAAACAAATTATACAATCAACATATTCTCTTTGAATGTTTTAACAATATAAACAAATAAAATATTTTATCATCACTTATATAATTATCATGCAAAATATTCTTCCTCTGGAAGGAAAAATTAAAACTAATAAATGTGCGTTTCTAATGCTGTAACTGAATTGAAATTATTTCATACATGATTATATAAGAATTAAACATAAATGTGATGATGTATATCCAAACAAAGTGAACATATCATAATTTTTCGGAATCTGTTATTTAAAAAACAAAAAAACAAAAACAAACAAGGACCCCTCCCTACCCACATATGCCCCTACCTACCCCATCCCCCCCGGAACTACCACTGCGTAGAAACCTTCCATCCCTCCCACCCACACTTTTTTTTTCCAGTGATCTTTATTTTGATTTCACTCAATAATACATGGATTTTTTCCTTTTTACAAAATTATTTTCATTGAATTACATAACAGAAATACAAGTATACCTCTGTTGGTACACAGTTACACACACACACACACACACACTCACATACGTTTACATGGCTTTACTTCCGAGGACAACTATTGTTCCTCTATTGTTACTCGTCCTCGGACAGTCGACGGAATAAGGCATAAATTCATTGTTCGACGTTCGAGGACTATTGTCCGGCTTCCGAGGACCATTGTTGTCATGATTTTTTTTTGTTCTCTGTCCGAAAATGTCCTCGGACATAATGCTAAACAAACGCAGGAAAATGTGAAAAAAGACACACACGCATTTAGTTGTTTTTTTCTCACATTTTCCTGAGTGCGTGTGTGTGCGTGTGTGTGTAACTGTATGTGTGTTTTAATATGTATGCCATGTTTAATATTTTTTTGGACGCTTTGAGCGTTATTTGTATCTGCAAAGACCGAATTAATGCCGGCCTATTCCAAATGTTTTGTTCAAACAACACATTCATAAGGAGTACGTTGGCGCAAGTTGATTTTTCATTTTCGCAAACAATGCCGCCAAGCGTAAACACTTACCACACAAAAATGGTACCAAAGTATGCGGGATAAGATACCTTTTCAAAATATGTATAATGATTTTGCGTTCATAACTGAGTTTTAAACTCACACGGTATATGTATAGCGAGTTCCTTTTTCCAAACTGCAAACCGCTAGTCATGCTTGTACTCCTTAACCAGCATGGGGGCTTTTAAATGATCGATAAACCGTTTGACGGATGCACTGCTTTTTAAGGACTCGAAGGCGACTATCTACATTCAAGTGCAATTTATCTCCGTTCCATTAACGAGGAGGATTCCCTCCCACTGACGTTGTATTATGGGTCAATAGACCTTAATTCTTCCCTAGAATGAGGATTCATAGTAGATTTGGGGCGCCTTTTCCTGTTTGGGGATAGGATGTAGAATCTTGTACGAACCAAACTGACATGATAATATGATATTTGCCAAGTAACGTTGGTATTCTAAAAAAAAATAAAGCAGTACCTGGTGACAGTAATGTTCTATAGGAGAGTCCTATTGATACACGTTTTATAATGTGTGTGAGGTGTTTTTTTGCGCAAACATAATAAAATCCCTTCGCATATCAGCAATATGTTCAACCCAAGTCACACCTCCAGATCGACTCCAAATCGAATGGAAGCCGACAAAATCTGAGCTAATTTGGGGAAATGTCACTTTTTGTTCGGGCTATTGTTGGTGTCCGTCTCGTTGGGGTGATTGGAGTGAGGTATCCATAGGATTTGTCAAAACATTGATGTCTGTCTTAAGTTCAATTTTACTGTTGCCGAAGGTTCATCTCCATGCAGTACATCGCTGCCCATTCTTTCTCGTTCACAAGGATTTCCAACGTAACGGATGTCTTAAACAGCGGACAAGTGCCATCTTATTTTCGGAAATCCCAAAGAGAATTGAATAAAGACAGGCAGGAAATCGCAGTCCTGCAGGAAATGTTGAGATGCGCTGCTTATTATTGCCTTCATCTACCGAACATAACAGAGTAGGGGTCATTGTAACGATTCCATCTTCACTGAGTTATCATGTGATTTAAACTAGGGCGTATAGCGAGCTGGTAAATTGAGGCAGGAGAATCGTGTGTGTTGACTCAATTGATGTCCAATCACTTTTACAAAACCATCAAGAGAAGCAGGACGTCTATAGAGGGGGGGGGGGATGGGATGTGACACCCTCATTAAAAGTCGACATTTTTTTTTTAATGGGAGTCGGTAAATCCACAAAATGCATGTCCATTTTTTTCCTTTTCCCTTTTCCCTTTTCCCTTTTCCTGGGAATTTCCAGCTACCTTGTCCATTGTTGACGGGAAAATTGGTACACCATCCCTTTTTTAAAATGGTCTGGCGTCGCCCCTGAAGAGAAGTTGATCAGTGAAAAGTATATAACAGTAAAAGGAGAGAAGCTGGACATTGTTGACTGGTTGAGGTGATCTTGTTTATGGGCTCTAGCAAATACGTGTAAGGGAAAGCCATTATAGCAAGTTGGCTCTGACGGAAAGCGGACAAATCGGCGTAACTACTGATTGGTCAGTTGGTAAAAATTTAACTGAAATCGGATTAACAATAAGAAACTCATTTTTATGTGAGATCTTCATACATAACTTGTACTTCTCAAATTTGTGAAGTGGTGATGTCATCATGAAATGGATGTACGTAAACTCTCCCATATAGATTTAATGATCTCAGCTTTCAACCACTCACATGTTTTTCTCATTATTTGTCCGATTTCTTTTTATCTTTCAACTTGCTTCTCGGTCAGATATTTCTACCTTCGCGCAATTCAGCTTGTTACAATTATAGATGTATTGCCCTTTAAGACAAAACTCAGATACATTCCTTTATTTCATTACTGTAAAAATAATACACGTT
Organism: Heliocidaris erythrogramma; assembly: GCA_025617745.1. Classification (NCBI taxonomy): domain Eukaryota; kingdom Metazoa; phylum Echinodermata; class Echinoidea; order Camarodonta; family Echinometridae; genus Heliocidaris; species Heliocidaris erythrogramma. The sequence continues at coordinate 51,311,958 of CM046853.1, forward strand.
CCCATATTGTAAAGATTCAGAAAAATGAATGAATTTCAATTTCTTGTAAGATGGGCTATAACATAGTTCCAGTCTATTTTATAATTATACTAGCTCAAGATTTGCCGTCTGTACCTTATCCAAAGAAAATCTAGCTTCGCAAATAATTTAATGATCATTAGAATATCGCCGCAGGCAATATACTAAACCATATCAGGTGATAAATTTCATATATGAAATTTCTAATGAATGGAATGTCCTTGCAATATTCAAAGTGACAGTCCGGATAAATTTATACGATTCATTTGATTCGATGTTTCGCGATTAATTCCTCTTGACAGCGCTCATCCCGTAACACGAGATAAGAAAAGTGAATCTCTAAAACCCTGACCCAACCCCTTCCATCTGCATCATATGGTCATATTTCTGCGCTTAATTTGATGACAATAAAATATTTATATCGCTGGACATTAATGCATCCATAAATTTCCACTTTGATGACATTTGTAATGCGCCTTGCAAACATTCAAGTCAATAAATTTCCCCTTTTTATCTGTTGTGTTTTTGTTTTGTGCGTCTCGCTAAGCGGAATTGATGATATATCAAACAATAATTTTCTGTCTGCATTAAAAGACGATTTGGATTGGGGAGGCATCATGCATGATTGGTCATATGTAACCATGTTGGCTTGGCTATGATCAATTATGCTTTGCCTGATTAGAGAGCACATGATTACGGGCTTTGGAGAAGCACGACATCTAATATTATTCACTGAAGAGCGAGCAGGGTAAATATATCTCGCTTCATGTGATACTCATGAAGCTTTATGTACATGTATATGTATAAGGAAGTTTCTATTTTCATAAAGGGTTTTAAATATTTACAAATAAAATGTAGTCCTTTTCATGCGAGTGTCCACAAGCCAATAACATACACTCATCTCCACCCCCACACAGTGGCAAACATTATTGATATGATAAGAAGGATATCCCTCATTATTAAATAAGACTTATTCCTGTACACATGTAAGCCTTGAGAATGGATTACAGTGTTGATACTGAGTTTGTTTTCTATGAATATTTATATAATGCATTATTCTTTTCTTTCCCTTTTTCGCTCTCCTCGCTCCCAAAAGGAACACACGGTTGTTGCTATGATTTGCACTCGATTGATTTTGGGATAATTCCTGAATAATAACCATCCTTGCTTTCGGCTGTTAAACAGAGAATATTTTTTGTGTCCTTCTCTTTAGTGAATATTGTAAAATGGATGTAAAGGCCTATAATGTCAACCTGTCTTTGATAAAGATTCTGTTCTCATGCATGATGTTAATTGAATATAATACAGACACAACGTCATCATGCAGACTACTCGACTGCACTGCGATCGAATCGCGTTCTCTTGCTTCATCTGCGTTGCGATATGATATGCAGCCCGATCGATACGAGAAATCGCTGCTAGTTGGGGAATCAATCGATTGCTGCTTCGACTTGTGCACGTTTGACTGGTCAACCACATAAACAATCGGCCATCTCTCATTCAAATCACAGAGGCTTGCTCGATTTAACGTAATGAAATGAGGAAGTGTTGGTCTCGGAAAATAAAGACAGAGTGTGAAACAGATTTGCGGCGCCTGACTTGTCCTTCAGATACTCTCCGACATACATAAGTGGTTTGTGAAGATGACCCAGTTTGATGTATATCATTAAGAAATGGCATCAGTAGTATATCACCATACATTCATGCATATCAGTGGAAAGCTCTTTTTGGCAATAATTTAAGAGTGATAAAAACTGCACGCACTAAAGCAACAGTATTCTAATCTTAAGACTCTCGTTTGCTTACAGTCTATGATACAAATGGATACATTCACACCCACGCTCATACCCCACACTCACTTCTTGATAATGATGATGAAGAAGATGATAATACATACATTCACGTATATACGGGTGCACTGTGGTATATTGGTAAAGGCTTTTGACTCTCATACGAGAAGTCCTGGGTTCGATCCTTGCTCGGGGCTTAATCGAGGATATTGCCAACTGAGCCTCATACCACATGAAAAGCACTGGCACAACGGCTTGCTTTCGGACACGGGACCTGTCGGTTACAATACCTCTGCTTAACCACTGAGCCATCACTTCTCCTCACCATTATCTTGACTTTTTCATCTGTAAATAGAACTCAAAGTTTAGAAGAAATATATGATACCAAGAGAATAATTTTGTTTCTTTCAAATTTGCGTATTGTGGCATTCATTTAAAAAAGGGACAGTTCACATCGCTCAAGGAATGTGTAACAAAGATTGTAAAGCAAGAAATACGTCGAGCATTCGCTCAGCTGGAGGCGAAATCTGAGCATCGAAATCGGGAGGAATCTGTTACCAGGGAAATAGGTCAGCTTTGTCATTACGCATCCATTATTTCATTTCTCTTGAGGAATGTCTGTAAAGTTTGTGGACATCCATTTCGATCGCCTTGTTTCATCTCTCTCTCTCATCTCCGCTCTTTCTCCTTCATCGATGGCCCATCTGCGCCACCTAGCGGTTGGGTGACAGAGAGTGGTACTGCTCTGAGTGGGGTCACAATGCATGGTCGGGAGGTTTTAGGGGTGGGATAGGATGGGATGGAAAATGATGCGTTTGATCAGGTAGGACAATCAACCACATCCATTCACATGTCGTTCATGTTGTCATTTTTGTCCCCATCACTCGTGCTACCTCGTACCCACTCGCCCTCTGAAATAGCTCTCTCTCTCTCTCTCTCTCCCCCCTCCCCTCCCTCTCTCTCTCTCTATCCCCCTCTCTCTATCTCTTTCTCTCTCCCTCTCTCTCGCCCCCACTCCTCTATTTCATCTGCTTTCTCTACCCCTCATTAAGCTTTCTGTACCCTCTCTCTCTCTTTCTCTCTCTCTCTCTCTCGCCCCCTCCTCTATATCCTTTGCTTTCTCTGCCCCTCATTACGCTCTCTGTACCCCCTCTATCTCTCTCTTTCTTTTGCTCTCTCTCTTTCTCTATTTCTCTTCCTCTCCTTTCGTTAAACCCCCCCCCCCCCCCCCACTTTGTTTCATTATTATTCATCATCATAGTAATCCTGATACTTTCGCGCATCATAATTCCTTGGAGATATTTTCCCATTTTCCCAGCATTTTTACTCGCCGTGAATTCTCCTCGTGATTTGCTCGCTTGCAAGTCTATAGTATCGATCTTCGGGCAGCTACTGGGACTGAGGCCTCTGTGTCTTGCTCTGTGCATGTATGGAAAGATAGAGAAAGAAAGAGGAAGAAAGAGAGAGAGAGAGATAGAGAGAACTAGAGAAAGAAAAAAAAAATAATCCCGTATACATAATACAGTCACTGTATACAACACATCCATGCAAAAATGTCTCAGCTTGGATGTGGCATTGTATCTACGGTAATGATGACCAGACAAGTCGAAAAATGAGAATAGAACATCTGCCACTGACGGCAGCTGAGAGTTGAATCGATTTGTATTTCAACTTTTGCATTAAGAAATGAGCACTGCATCCCTGACAAAGGTTACAAACATTTACATTCTCAGATACAAGATAGATTTCACATGAATATAATGCTACAAGGCTAAATGTACTTTGATGTCCTTTTACTAGTGAGATGAGCGACAAAAATTCCTTTTTGTATAATAGAAGAGTTACAAAAACTCCAAACGCCATTTTGTTTCCACCGATGAGCAACATTTTATTCAAGTGCGATGAACACCTCTATAATAAACAGAACAGAAATAAAAAGAATTCAGACGCCACTTTGTTTAAAAACTAAAATAGATCGTGCATCCATGTCGCAACTCTTTCCTTAAAGGGACCCTAGTATAATGTGTCATTTTCGTCATTATCCCAACAGCCTCAGAGTAATAGACAGCCAGCCCTTATAACATCCCCACTCTCCCTCTCCGAAAACTCTGAATAAATGACACCTTTTTTTTGTTGATTGCTGTTGACATATGAGATGACCGTATTGCCCTTTCTATCATGTTCCAGGTGAATAGCTTTGTTGGAGCGTTCCACGACGCCGTGCTCTTGTACGCCATCGCTCTGAACGAAACCTTGGCCGACCCCGACGCTGATCCTCGAGATGGCGCAGTTATCACAAGACGAATGTGGAACAGGACATTCATGGGTAAGTAAACCAAATTAGACAAAAATGAAAAAAAGGTAGAAACCCAGATTCAAACTTAAATATCGTTGTAATCGGAACATATAGATTCACTAGAAGATACTCAGCTTATAGCCTATTATATTTCTAGTACACCTAATCTGGACATACTATTTTCACTGAATCACGTAAAATTCACTTCTGCTAAAGTTATAAATGAAATGGATCGTCAACCCAAGTTGTAGTTCAATGGTCTAAATTCAAATTGAACGCATTCACACACAATGAACATAACTCCTGAACACAAAATTCAAACCCAAACTTGGGCAAAGGCAATCTCGACATTTAAAAAAAGAATTGTCTTTCCTAAGTCATGCATGATCGCATTTGCGTGAAAAACCTATCAGATTAAAGAAAGCATTATCAATTATCATACCATTGCGATATGTTTCAGCAAATTCACTTATGGGGGGGGGGGGGTTGCTGCAGCATTGTGGTTATCGATTATTAGAGGCGGATGCTGTTACCTTTACAGTTTTCTGTTGTTCAATTTAATTAGCGTAGTCAAAACTGGCATCAATCGCGTTCAGCACAGCTATGTGGTGTGTTTTTTAAAGATATAATGTATTTAAGGTTTTTAAAAAAGGATGTCAGGGTAATTATTTGATGATATGTTAATAGGGCCCTGAACTGAAATTGAAAATGATAAATAAAATATATATTATAAGCTTGAAGGTCTGCGCGTACATGTATAAATGATACCAATACTTGCGGCTATTTTGTCCTCGTTATCTGATACGATTATATTGGTATAAGAGGCAGGTAGCGGATACGGTTACGTTATATTGATCAAAACAACACAACGACTGATATTTTGAGGACATTGATATGAGCAAATATGATGCCAGCTTTCTAAGTCAAAAAGAAAAAAAGAAGGAAAAAAATTGCTGAACGCAATATTTGTTACAGTGGGAGTACTGTGGTATATGGGTGAAGACTTATGACTCAGGTACGAGAGGTCTGGGGTTCGATATTTGCTAGGTGCTGACATCCTTGGACAAGGTGTTTTGCTGACATATTGTGTCCCCCTTGATCCAGGTCTTTAATGGGTACCTGGCAATGCTGGGGTAATAATAATTGCAGAGCCCTAGCAGGATCATCATTATTAACACTGATTAGGTTATCCTTGGTAATTACGACCATAGTTACTACTACATGTATGTCATTTCTATTTAATATAACAATTACCTTATTTTTTTGTAGCGCAATACGTTTATAATGAGAGAAAGGGAGACGTTAAAGCTTTGAAGTTAATACATCCACGTAATGTATAGCTTGTTTACTACCTATAGCTCCTAACTTCGATATTTGAAAGTTTTAGGACGTTTTCAAAACAGCAGCACCAACACCAACAACGGTTGGTAAAGTTAACATTTTCTAAAAGAAAGTGTTAATCCATTGATCAGGATGTAAAAGAGGTATAATCATGACTGCGTTCACTGATTAAAGGGACTGGCAAGTCGTAATCCATGGGCCTGACCAGTTGGCCTGACTCGGGGAAATTCGGATACAATCAGGTCCAATCGTGCGCTACCGAAGGAATGTTATTGCCGAATTCCTCGCTTGATCGTTAACTCGAATCCCTACATACGTAACCGACCAATGAGATTCAAATACTGGAATAAAGAACGGGCGATCTTGTTTACTCAAATCTGGGTCAATGTGCGAACTTTTATTAGCTGCGCGCGATAAATTGAAGTCGCTTTGAACTTTGATCCAGAGAAAGGAGCAGCCAACAGTAAAACCGCCCATAGATTGCGACTTGTCGCTCCCTTTAAAGTTGAACAGTTAATTTGGCGTTGAAACTGACAAGTTCATATTCAGGCTGCAGACGACAGCCACGCCTTCTGGCTATGAAGATGCGGTGCATGACGTGTAATTTTCATGTAGTTTTGAGCCATGCAAACTAAACCCAACCAGGTGCAATAATTAATACGGTGTATATATCGTAGCCATAATTATCAAAACAAAAGACTCCGTAATAATGATAATCTATCGACAGGCTGATGTTAGGAGGTCATAAAATCAGTGTCTCTAATCTAATTTCCCCTGTCACCTATTTTATTTTATTATTAAAGGTACTAAGTCTCTTTTGCAGGTCACAAATATGGAATTGTATCAATAAATACGCATAAAGAAGAAAAAAATCATTTAAAGGGTCTCTGAGGCCAAAAAAATAATTTGTATACAGTTAGATTGTATAAAATTAACTCTTCTCTAAATTCTCTGAATGGAAGAACTTGAAACTGACATTTCGTAAAATAATCGACAGTAAAATTTCAAACTAAGTTTAAGGCAGGTAGTCAAAATGTGATTTCACTATGTGGCGCAAAGTGTATCTTGTGATCTATATAAACAAAATCAGTGAGTCTGTCACGAATCCTCAAAAATCCTCAAAATTGGACTTGGGACTGATTTCGTCCACGAAAACAATTGGTCAGATTGATTGTAACACAGAATCACAAGCGTTACTCTTAGCGCCCCACATTGGTCATCACCGTTTTCCTTTAGTTGTTGCTGCTGTTGTTGTTTTTGTTTTGGTAAAGATACTACAGAACCTGTGACTGGTGGTTTCGATACGCGCTAATTTTAATCGTATAATGCTGATCCATGCCGATGTTTGCCAACCTCTGCCAAAGTGGTATACTTCCTTTAATATCCATAGGCGACCATGAATACATGAACTTATTGTGTTTAAAAACTCCAACACGGTTATCTTCAACAAAATATTTCGAAATACGATGAGACATGCTATTATTTCTCTTTTGCTTAAAATTATTCGTTACATTTCCCTTTTTCTATTCTTCTTTCAGGAATATCCGGCGAGATATCGATCGATGAGAATGGGGATCGCGATTCGGACTACTCCCTGCTGGAAATGACCGATATTGAGAACGGGACATTTGAGGTAGGCCATATAATATTATCGATTGGTATCGGTGCTTGATTGCAATGCATTCCATTTATTATCAAGTATGAAACGCGGCGTGCAGCAAGTGGCTTTAAGCTTCGTGGTGTAGGAGGAGTATAGGAAAGCGGACGGAAAGATAGAGGTGGATGAATAAATATTGAGTAAGGAAAGTAAAGGGTTCTACCCCCGACCGATGGTCGACAAAAATATTTGTTCCCATTTTGTATGTTCATGGATAATGCACCTTTTTTTCTCGGTCATTTGTCGGTCTGGTGTCGGCCTCATTAGTTTAAAATGGGATAGTGATGTTTTAACTATAAGGCAGAGCAATAGAGACAGACAACTGACAGACAGACGATATATAAAGGGAGATTTAGGGCGACATGGAGAGAGAGAGAGAGAGGGGGGGGGGGGGGAATGAAATTCAAAATAATACAGGTATAGATTACATCAATATGAAGGAGAAATACAAAGCTACAAAGCTCAAAAGAAGGAAAACGAGGGAAAGTGATGACTTATCTAAAGAATACCGTAAATGCGGTTATAAAAATCCAAACCATTAATCAAATAAATCTGTTCCATCTGTATCACCTGACGGCGCATACATCATCCAAAATTTAGTTATGAAAATGGCAGTCACAATTACATGCTTGTAAAGTGGTCTCGGGTGCAGGTGGTGTTGCGATGTCCGCACTCGTTAATCATATTTGCTGGACAAACCGGCCTGGTGTTTGTCTTGTAAAATGTGGTCGAGTTTAATATACAGAGAGAAAGTCTGTGGAATTCAGTTTGATTCCATAAGCTCGGTCTTTCTATCTTCAGCATTTCACTAGTTTGTCTTCGTCTGTATCGTTCTCTTTTTCTGATCTCCCCATTTCTTTCGATCGTTCCATATGCTCTACCTCCTGACATCTCTGTCTGACTCTCTCTCTCGTGTTAAAAGTGTTAATTTACCATTTAAAAAATGTTGTCATTCCTCCAACCTTTTAAATGTAGATGTAACATTTGACTTTTTATGGTGAACATCTTTCAACTTTAAAAAAAAAATCTATATCCCACGGTCTCTGTCTCTCTTTCTCTCTTTCTCTGTCTCTCTCTCTGTCTCTCTCTCTCTCTCACCCCTCCCCTTATCTTTCTCCTCCTCTTTCAACATGTTTCTTACCCCCCCCCCCCTTTCTCTCTATCTCCATCCATCCCTCTCCTTCTTCATCTCCCCTCCCCTTTTCTCTTTTCCCACCACTGCCTTTGACATCGATTTCAACTTACAAGGAATCAACCACCTTGCGCAGAGGCGCTTCCTTTCACGGAATAGCTCCCTCTCGCGCTTGAATGATGCTGAACTCGAGCTGCGGTTTCATTTCATAATGAATTTTCACTCATGATGAAAACAACAGCCTATCGAATACCTCTGTACCACTATGAAACAAGTATAGTTATTAATTTTTTCCTGCTATTCGATGTACTGTTCTTTGGTACAAGCGAAATCGTAAGAGGTGCTATATTATATATTTGTGTTATAAAAGTATCATTTCTAATTTACTCACTTCTTATATATTGCGTAGACACACTACACAGAGAAGATGAATAATTCCCTCCCGAAACAAAACACACTTTCAAAATTTCTTTTAATATTTAGATACATACATTAAAGCAAATATCATTCATATTTTGAAGTGAAATCATCTTTCTGTTTTATCAAAATGAGCAGTAAAAATAAATTCGACGGCTATTTACGAGGTGTCTTTGTCTAGAATTATACTGCCATTGATTTAAAGTGACAGTAAATTGAAGCTCCTAACGGCGCCATCTTTCAACAGGATTTGATAAGTGTCTGTGCCTTTAATTTACCCATCATGCCCCATTTTAGTTTGTAGAAGCTGAGAATGTATCTGTAGGCAATTTTCCACATGTGCAAAGTCAAAATAATAGTTTGAAATATAAAATGTGCCTATTTTCCAACCAGATGTTTGTCGAATTTCAAAATAAAATGCAATTAATTTTCAAATTATAATCTCAATTTAGCAGTTACTGTAAGGTGGCGCTGTTCAAGTTTTGCCAGTTTAATGCCATTTTAATATATCCTTGTCCGTACATGAGAAGGGTGGGTTTAACTTTAATCATCTTACACCTTCAAGCAAATGGATCAACTACCACAATGCTCTCAAAATACAACCTAAATCATAATATCCTTTTACTCGCTCTTACCTGTGTAGTAGCACTGATAATGTATCCTTATTAACAGAAGAAAATATATGATTATATCAATACAAAATGAAATTACCGCCGTGTTTTCATATTTATTGAAGGGGACACGTCCATCAATACCTAACCGATATGCAAAGTAAGCTGTTGGAGCTAACGTCAACTTTTCATGAGAAAGCAAACGTATAATGACAGCTTTGTCATAACACATGTCGCATAGTGGTATAGCCAATGCGTATGACATGAAAGAAAAACATTTCCATATTGTGTTTTCTTTTCTCGCGGGGTCCTTCATTTCAATCATCCGCATGATGGCATTTGATTGGCTTTGTTAATTAATATCAAACCCCTATTCATAACACGTGGGAGTGAGAAGTAGAGACAGCGATCTGAGAAATGCTTTAAAGAAGAAAGAGAGGGTATAAGAGACGGATGGAGGAAAGGGGAGAAAACAGCCTGGGCTGACTATGGAAAATGGTTGAAATCGTTGTAAGTGGAAGTAAAAACAGAAGAAGGAGAAGTATAGAACGATAGATAAATAGACAAATAGAAGTAGAGATAGAGAAAATGTCGGTGAAGACATTTAGAGAGAGAGAGAGAGAGAGCGAGCGAGAGAGGGAGAGAGCGAGCGAGAGAGAGTGAGAGAAAGAGAGAGAAAGATATATATATAGAGAGAGAGAGAGAGTGAGAGAGAGAGAGAGAGAGTGAGAGAGAGATACACTATAAAAACTGAAGTGCTGTATAGATAGCACTTTTGAGGGCATGCATATATAGGGACTGCACTCAGAGTGCTATTGAAATGCACTCAGCGTGCTATTTCAGCACTTTCACGGGAGCTGGACCGGCTCCTTAAACTGCTAAACATTCATTACAAAAAAATCGTGATTTTGGCGAGCCTCGAACCAGGGTCCGCTGATCGAGAATTGCTGGCATTACCGCTAGACTAACTCACATTGTACGATTTAGAGCAGATCATATTGTTACATAGTGAATTTACGACTCCACATATTTCATGTTATCTACTTGACTCCCATGACTAAACTGGATTGCAAGAAGCATTCGTTAGTCTATCGGTAACGTCAGCGCCTCTCAATCAGCGGAACCTGGTTCGAGGCTCGCCACGGTCCCATTTTTTTTTGCTGGTAAATTAGCACACTACAAGTGCTAAGAACAGCATTTCACGTGCAGTCACTATACATGCCCCTAAAAGTAGCACTTTAGTTTTTACAGTGTAGAAAGGTACAAGTAGATATCGAGAAAGACTGTGATAGACGTCCAGAAATTGAAATCAAGAGCAAAGGGGGAGTTGTTACATTAATTTGTGTTGCCCTTTTCTCACTAAAATGAGTTTCATCACCATAAACACGACAGAAAATGGGCACAATCTCTCATACTATCATACCTAGGCGAAAATATAGAATTAGGCCACGCATCGCCCGAGAAAAGAGAAGATAATTCAATTTCTCCATGATAGCACGCATAATTGAATTCCCGCTTGGTTCTTCGACGTTCGTGAAAGACTGAACGTGAAGCCTGAAGGAAATCATCCTAATGTTTGAATCAGACATGTTCCCTCGAGAATGAAATTCACACTTTCACACCCCCCCCCCCCCCCCTCCCACCTATATCCCTAACCGGTTAGCTCGAGGACGGAACCAGATTGCTATAGAGACGTTTGGTTTGAGATGAAATAGCAGCGAAACGTTTCTCCTCATTCTCCTCCCCCGAATCAACACCGTGATGATAATAGACGTTCGAGCCTGGCCCGATGGCAACATGAAATGGATAGCAATGTCATTGAAACGTAGATGCCACCTTGGCAAATTGTTGTTCTATGCCCCCATTCTTCTTCTCTCCCCTGTGCGTGTCGAGGTCCATGATGAGATGCAAGGGGACCGGTGAACCGTGGGTCGATTTGCACCCAAGGCGACGCAATTTTACAGCGGTCAGCTACGCGACGATAGCATAAAGTAATCTTGACTACTCCTTACATAATATTCGAATCAAAACAGGCTGCACCAATGCATTAAAAAAAACATATTCAGATTAGATGTGTAGCTTATGCTGTAAGCTTTGAATTGATTTGCGAATACATCCTTCACACTATTCAATATTTTTGTTATCGTGTTCTTTCATGAATTGTATTATTAGCCAAAAGTTGGGACCAGTTGGGACCAGTTGGGACCAATTATTAGCCCACTTGACGCTTCTTTAGAGCCAACAATGAACAGTGAACCTAGAAATGTTTTGTCCATTGAAGTTTTCTGTGGATTTGTAATCGTAAGAAGCCAAATAACATTATCATTTTTGTTGTCCCTTGGGCAACCTGGAGCAATTCGCATAATTGGCATATAGAAATCCAGTGTGTTATTCATGTTATGTAGCATAACCTGTGACGCAATGAACGGAGGATATACCAGGGAATTGTATTGTATCGCAGGTTTTATTGCACAAGATTAACAACACTATTAGCGTTGGGTGCAGCGCTCACATAGTGCGTTTGTCTTGAGTGATTTCACATTGCCTGTCTATGTGACGTTTTTTATTTATGCAAATGATAAAAAAATTTCAAAGTCGCTTTGGGGGCAACAAAGCTTAAATTGTTCGGTGACAACATGGGATCACAAATAAAAAAATTAAAAGAAAACTTCAAACGGACAGAACTTTTCTAGGTTCATAAAATGTCAAGTCGACTATATTAGTGGTGGAAACTTGAGGATGTTTTGGGATTCGTTGTTAATTGACTCCTTTTCATCAGTATATCAACTTGATGTGACAACTTGGCAAACATCTTAAGAGTGCATGAATAATAATAATGATGGTAACATGTCCATATTTTCGTGAGGAAGCAAGAAAAGAGCCACATTAGATTGTCCATCAAATATGGACTTTCAACCCAGTGATGATATTAGTGAAAGAAATTGCGATACCATGCTTTGACATAAAACATTGATTACTAACTTCAAATTACCAAAGTTTTAATGGGAAACACGAACTCTCCTCTAAAGAGACAATAAGCCGATTTATTATTTTTTTAAATCTCCCCCCTCATATGTCTTGTCGCATATGTTTATTAGCAGGGGAGTATATAATTCCTTGCACCTTTGCACTAAACATAAGAATCTACTTTTGGACAGCAAGCATTTTAGCGAACTGAATATCATTAAAAAAATATTTCCTGGCGGCAAATCAGAAAATCGGAGGACCTGTTTTTTGGTTTTTTTAACGGGGGAAAATTTCAGCCAACTTAGCGGCAATATTGGTCCCTATCCCCCTTCTAATCCAGTAAAGATGGTCTAGTGACATTCCTGTCCGTTGTATGTATGTATGTATATGTAATACATGTGTGTGTATATGTTTTATATATATATATATATATATATATATATATATATATATATATATATATATATATATATCGCGATATATACATATTGTAAACAAAACTAGAGTGAGTTTTTGTTGTAATTCGTTTCCCTGAAGAATGAACGTGCGGATCGTTCCGAAAATTTGGAAAATTAAACTTCAGTTGGCAAATAATGCATCTCCACCTATTCATATATCTCCAACGATTACATAGTTGTAGTAAAAATAGAACATCAAACTAACACCTGTGTAAGTAAGTAATATGTTTACCGTATCGGATTCCTATCACCATCGTTTATGGATGGGGCAGGAGTGTGATTAGGTTCAGCGTGTGACATTGTTGCATTCGGAGAATATGATGAGGCTTAAGTCATCGCGCAGACTCGTTTGTCAGCCACGAGGGCAGTGTTGGGGTAAACTGAAGTGACAGCCTTATAACCAGTGCTAACAGTATGGACATGAAAAGGGTGGGTGCAGAGGATTTCCCCCTACTTGATAGAAAAAACATTCCGAATTCACATCGAGGTTCATTGTGGTATCACTAGAACGCAAGTTCTTGCACAGTATAGCGTGTGTACTGAAACAATAAAAATAGTCAATTGAAAACTCTCTTTACGAAATATGTTTGACGAAATGAAAGCTGTATGCAAAGCTACTTAGCCTGTGATGAATGGATGCAATCGAGTTTGATGTACGCGATTACCATTAAGTAAAATGGGAGGAGTCCGTGGCCTTGTCTTTCTAATAAAGTAAATTATGTTTTGATGTATGGAAACGAAGGAATACATTTTTTTATACTGAGAAGTGATGATTTTGATATGTAACCATGTGAGAAAGTGTTGCGTTCCCAATAGCAGTAGAATTATTCACCCCCATTTTAGCTTTAAGGGAAAGGGGAAATAGGAAATAACAACTTATGCTAAAGCTCTTTACTATGACACAAAATATTAATGGAAAGGGTTCATGCACAAAGAAAAAAGAAACAGTGGGTCACAAATGGTAAGCTATAAGAAGCTTAAGAGCGGAAACAAGATCATTTTTGACTTAATAACATGGGGGTGTTAGTGATAACAGGAAATTCACTCTATATTGAGGAGAAATAGAGAAGGGGAGAGCGAGAGAGAGAGGGAGAGAGAGAGAGAGAGAACAGAAAAATACAACTGGGAGGAGAGAAAAAGAGAGATCATGGTGTGTTGCCTTGTAAATTGATTCGATGCCTGGTAATTGCACAATACGACGTAGATGGCGCTACTCCTCAACACGTTACCATCTACCGTAGATATCTCTGCATATTTACGAAAGTAGGAAGCAGTATGTCAACATTTGGATCTATAGAGTGTGTGCATTGTCTGTGATGTACTAAGTTAACAAATTAAAGTCATAAATCGAAACTTATATTATAACCCAGAAACCATCGAATTCTACAGTTTTTACTAATGGGCTCTAGTTTGAATTGCGCACGTTACTACACAGAGAAGTAGTACCAATGTAATGTGTCTCATTACTGTAATAACTTCCATAAAGTCAGATGACTCCTCGATGAAAATCAAACCAGATTATGCGGCAAAGACAAACAAATATACAGACAGCGCTCATAACAGGATTTTCCGTCGCTGTCGTGTGTGTGTTAGTTTGTATTCACGAGTTTCTTCAACCGTGTTTCCAGTTCAGACAGACTGCTTTGCCCTAAAAAAAAAAAATTGTACATCCCCATCTAGGAAATGACCCGGGGGAGTTATGGGTGGGTTCTGGCAGGCGTGCCGTTACCACATGCAATGGCACGAACATCGCCCGTCTGCGCAGGGGTACAGGTAGAACTAACAAATCGTTAGAGATGCCTGCCTGTCGACACGGCGGCTGCAGTTGTGAGGCATCGGAGAATGGCAGCGACGCTTTTAGCGCTCTTGTTTTCATTCATTCCCATGCACCTGAGAAAGACAAAATTGGCAGATTAGCCTCTAACCCTTATTGCCATTTGAGGTGATTGGAAAACACGGACCTGTTCTTCTTTCATCATCCCCCATCTTTAATGCGATGATGTCACATCCAGTTTACACATTTCCTCCCCTCCTCAACAGCTCATGTACTTTCGTATGCACGTCCCCTCGCGTGCTCCACGAGCCCAACATTGTAAGCTGATCGTTGAGATAGAGGTAGGAATACACCTTTCCCTCTCTGGCCAGGGCGAGGCGAATATAAGCAGTGCACTTTCTGGGAGAGTTCACTAAAGACAATGATTGAGTCGATATGGAGTGATATAGAGTATTTACCTTCCCAAATTGCATGGGAGCTCTCGGTTAAATATGTGGTGCAAAGGGAGAGCGAAAGGGAGCGGTGATATCAAATGGAGGGGACGGTTGGTTTCAAGCAAACATTGACTAGACCGTCCGCCTGGTTCGACCAAAGTCTTATCCTCTCAGCAGTCCCGTTCATTTATTACCTCCCTCACCAATTTAGGATTTATCCATGCAGTCAACGTTTAATCGATGCCGTGTGACGACCCAAAGCTTTACCGGGAAGTTTATATTGGCTATGTTAAATTGTCCTACATTGAGATTTTGTTTTATTGAGTTCATGATACGACTTGGGGCAATTGATTTAGGTCATAAATTACAGACGATCAATCGCAGTTTAATAGTGTGGCAGCTAATTGGCAATATATGGCAGAATTTGGCATCTTTTGAAGCGGGTTTGGAAGACGTCCTTTGCACTATCAATCAATCTGTGCAATGCAGTGAATGATTTCCGTTTTGACATCGGGTTTATAAGTCCAATGTATCCAGCTCAACATAATTTGACTTTATGAAAGATATTTTCAGATATTTCGTTGGTGACAGATACTGAAGTTTGGGAAATGAAGTTTGCCCAAAGAAAGGTCTTAACGTGTTCGTACAGTAAGAACATTTCGTTCATTACGTCATAAACGCACTAGGTATATGGAAGAGTGAGAAACAAAGTACCGCAAAACAATGTGGTATAATTTTTTAAAGGTTGGTTGCATGTTTCTTTTAAGTTGACACGAAGAGCCCATTTAGTCAATGACCTATGCCCCTTCTCTAAGCACTCAATTATTGATGGTAGAATGAAGCGCAATTATTGAGAGGGTCCCAGGGGAAGGCCCGAGCTGGCATGCCCGTGTATTCAAGCGAACAAAGTCAATCCTCTAATTGATATGTGCTACGCGGGTATTAAAATGGCGTCACTGCAAAATAGGAGGGCATACAGCTTTACGGCTCAACCTTCATGGGGAAAAGATGAAATCATGCGGAAAAGAGACAGCCCGATTTAGTTGGGAGCTGTCATTAAAGAGGAGTATAGAAGAAAGAGCTGGAGTCATGCTTTGGGGTCGGTAGAACTCTCTTGTCACCTTGAGGTGAAATCGTCCGTTAAGTGGCTATCAAGATAATCTCGACCAAATTTCATTTTCTACTCGTGTAACAGTAGCAAAAGAAATTCACACGGAGTTAAGGATTACTTGAATGGTGGGTAAAGAATGTAACTTAATACATTTCGGTGATAAAATCATCCCCGGCTTTAATGACACTTCATCTTCTAAGTTTTGTAGGACTCCTCTCGTCACCTTCGAGTTGGAATCCTCTGAAATACTAGATCTTTCGCACACTGTACGTCTCTTCCACTAGCGTAACAATAATGGAAAAAATGTGTTAGAAATATTTACAGCCTATGATTAATAAAATGGTCATCAGCTTTTTAGTTCAGATTTTTCTTGTGTTTTTATCTTCATCTTATAACCATGTTGTTTCACTAGATCATGTACATGTTAAGGGTGAATTTAAAAATTTCAGTTAGGCTTATGTATTGTATTTTGCTCATGGCCACGAGTTTCAAGATTTAATAATAATAATAATATTCCGCTTTTGTATAGCGCCTAATACATCGGTGATGTCTCTAAGCGCTTTACAGATACATGTATATTATTTTCCTTCCATACATACTGGCCTGTCAACCAGGTCTCATACAGCAAAGCTGCTTGTGAACCGGGTGAATGGGATAGCGTGGGACAGTGTATAATAAATCGACTCTCACACGTGTTATGCATATATTAATAAGAAAAACACCTTAGTACTTCCCTTAGGGGCTGGCATGACTTGATACTGCACGGCCCTACTTGTTTCTCTTAAAGATAAAGTTGAGTTCATGTCAAGCGTCTATAATGTGAAATAAACTGTCTGGGGGAAAAGTTGATTATGTAGTACATAAGAACTGGGCCCCGTTTCATAAAACATGTTATCAGTAACAAGTGCCACATTTCTATGACAAATTTGCTCTCAGCCAATCAGATGCAAGGATTTCAGTAGCTTATAACAGTTATTGCAACTTGTTATTGATAACAAGTTTTATGAAACGGGGCCCCGGTGTATACTGTGAGGTTTTGGATTATCAAAATGATAAGAATTTTACTCAATCTTGCTGAAAGTCACATGTTCTGCACTCACTTTTATATGGGATTACACACTAATCATGCTCATGAAATGGCATGAACGTTTGGTCGAAATTTTTCATCTATTTCTTGTTATATTTAAATATGAGGGCATTTGAAGAGTAATCTTTTTCAGGGGACATTTCTTCCATGATATATTTCTATACATAAAAAGAATGAGAACCCCCCCCCCCCCCCCCCAATATATTTTTTGTTTACCTTTACGAAAGCTCAACCTTCTCTTTAAATACGCAAGTGCTGTGGTCAACTAACAATTTGTTGCCACCTAAGAACTCACGGGGGTCATCTCGATATTGGCGCGAAATGATGCAATTTTAATTAGTCGTCTGCGGGGCGGAGTAATTGCTCACTCGCCGTTGAACCGTGACGCAGGACCCTCGAGTTCTCTTCATGACCTTCACCCCGCGTCAAAGTTGCGTTATGAAACACATAATCCTTCCTGGGGCGGAAGTAAGTGAGATAATGGCGTCTTCTATAATAAATGACCACGCATTTTTCTCATTTACTCTCGCTGAGGATACGGCAATGTTATCTTTGAGGCGAGGAGAGGTAATGTTGTGATTAAAATATGAAATCAAGGTTGAGGCCATCCAAGTTCACGTGGAAGTGAAGTGTGACAGACGCGTACTGCATCCATTAAAAAAAGTTGTGCTTTAAACCTTCAACTATACTTTCCACTTGTTTCCCCCATTTTTTGCAGATTCAAGATAAATTGATATCGAGATTCGAGTTTCTCTTGACATCAGACTCCCCGAAGAGCAGCTCTCATGGTGCTCAATTATTACACGTGATTTGCTTTTGTATATAATATTCGCAAAACCCCAAATCCCAGTGGGTAACATTAGTTTTTATGGCCAAGCAATTCCACTTGTTTTATTTTTACTGTCAATAGGGATGGAAATGAAGTGGGGGGGGTCTCGTGTCATGCGTTTCATTCATCTCCAAAAATTTTCCAGAGCTGGCGAGGTACGTCATTTTCTGTAGAGAGTAATGAATAATGACAAGATAAGCCCACGGCGAGAGGGAATGTTTTTCTATTGATGAAGAGGTTTAGAGAAATCGAAACAAACACGGCTGAAATGAAAGTCGAACGAGGATTGCCCGCGAGCGGCCGCAGGGGGCTCTCTTTCCATTTGCAATACGAGACAAATCTTGATAGAAGAAGAACCACTACTGGAGATTTGCAGTTCTCCTCTTTACATATATTTTATATCATACACGAATTACATATTTTCTAAGAATTTGTCATTAAATACCATTTGACATTTCTTCTCTTTTTAACTGGTGACGTTGGATCTTTTTTTATTGTATAAATACTTGTCGAGCGGTTACTGGATTGTGCGAACTGATGTTCAAAATTTGTTAAAGATGTTTTTAATATAATTTACACAACCTGTTTTAAATGAAGAATATGAGGCGCATGTTACCAAGAATTTGATTATCCTCGCGTGCATGTATTATCATCAATATGCTTTGTCTGTTTCATGCGGGGATTTACCGTTATTCTATTTGTTTGCGTTGCCGAAATGACAAAGATTTCTCATATTTCTTGCTCAGTAAATCTTGTATTGAATGTGCGTCATTATTGACGTCATAGGATAGTTGACCAGTTATACAGGAGTTTCTTTATCATTAACATCTCAAAATGTAAGCACATTGCTGTAGGCACCTCCACAGCAATCTTGAAGAAAGAGAATCAGATAACCCGGTCGTAATCAACAAGCAGACCAGCTTCATTAATCTAAGACGGCTATAAGAGGTATAAATAATTGCTGGCTAGATGTCATGAGGCGTATATAACAGAGAGAGAGAGAGAGAGAGGGAAAGAAGAAGAGAAGAAGAAATGCATACAGTGAGGACTATCTCATATAATATTTGCTGAGTTAACAAAACGCCATGCAATAAGCCGGCTCGGAGAAGAAAGCACAGCTCACTCGATATTGCCGGGTTTCCTGTGTCAAATCTGTTGCGTCTCTAGGTGATACATGGGAGATGTTGTTCCTCGTAGGCTTACTGTGTGTCATATAGGTTAACAGCGGGTCTGTTTTCTCCTTCTCTGTTTGTTTGTAAGCGAAGCTGCAGCTATATTGGGTGACATATCATTTACGACATTAGTGAACATAGTACACAAGGAAAGTGAGAGAGAGAGAGAATGGGAGATGGGGAGATAAGATATGAAAGAAAGACGTCGCCATGCCATGGTGTGTCTTAACCGTTCATTAACGCAGTGCATCTTATTTAAATAATTTTGTGATAAATGTTCAGTGAAAGAATCCCTCCTATTAAAGATGCATTTGTCTAATTATAAAAAGTAGATGAAATAAATATTCTAAAAATTGTCAATGACTAAGCTGTTTAGAAAAGCGGTCACTACTAGTCACTGCTTCATCACGTTAATTCATTTATTTTTATTTTAGTTATACCCTTTCAACCACAATCAGTCATCGAGAGTTAGCATACTCTTACGTCATTTCGTCTTTAGCCTTTGTTCTCATATAGACTACCTGTCTTTTTATAGACGTCGTATGTCGAAATCAGAATCTGCCTAAAACCGGGTCTTTTTGCTGAGACCACAGTGTTTTCTGTGCTGTCCTTTAGCCCGCTTGTCAGGCCACTTTGTCACGCACGTTTCCACTTTCTTTCACTTTTTCTTTCCCTTTTTTCTTTCCTGTGAGATGCATAATTGATGATGTGAGGAAATCAAATAAGGAGAAGAAAGAGATGGTACGCGTTCTCGCTAAATAGCCCCCTTTTTTGTTGCCATGCATCTCAGGTAAGACACGTGTTACCCCCGGGCCATTGCAGGCGAGCTGGTGTGCGTCTGTATGAAGGCTGCAGGCTTGGTCAGGGATACTTCTCAAATTCACTTTCTTGTCTTCGTAGAGAAATTATATACATGTACAAAGATAGAAGCGTTCCTTATTCAAGAAGTGTATCAAATGCATTGTTAGGATTACAAGGCTAAAAATCGAATTGTTTTGTTGTAGTAGTAATTATAGGAACAGCAACAGCAGCAGTAGTTGTAGTAGTAGTAGTAGTAGTAGTAGTAGTAGTAGTAGTAGTAGTAGTAGTAGTAGCAACAACAACAACAATAGTAGTATAGTAGAAGTAGTAGAAGTAGTAGTAGTACTACTACTACTACTACTAGTAGTAGTAGTAGTAGTAGTTGTAGTAGTAGTATAGTAGCAGCAGCAGCAACAACAACAACAATAGCAGCAGCAGCAGTAGTAGTAGTAGTAGTAGTATAGTAGTAGTAGTAGTAGTCCCCATGAATCTGATATAAAGAAATCAAGACTCGACGAGATTTAGGGAATTAGAACTTTTGGAAATTTCTAAGAAATGAACAATTTGGGAGAATTTCGTCGCTCTTTTCTACGAAACGAATTTTAACTTAGCGCGCAGTGTATTTGGGTTCTTTTAATGCTAATCTTTGAGACCTTTCGCCGCCGTGAACTTGATATAAATAGCCCCGCGCGCCAAGAACACTTATTGTGATCCAATTAGTTGATCGCTTAACGCAATTAGATGTTTATGAATGGGCAACGAATTGAATTAGGTGGAGGGCGTTATGATCTTCTCTCAAGGACTGACCATATTGGGAAGCTATTCTCAGGCTGTTTAAAAATACGTGCCAAGCTCTAGTCGTCATCAGCTTAATTCATCGGGCTTGTTTACCTTTGATTTACTGGGTTGCTGTGGCACAAGAGACGGCAAGAATGCTCTGCTGCTAAGTGCAGATTGTAAATCATTTGGAAACCCATGTTGAATTATCATATCTCACTCTAACGAGACACGTCCGCCCCAGATGGACACGTCATCTTTGGTTAAACGGCCTGTGATTCTGTGTTCTGCATTAAAATAGGGATTACACGGGCATCAAATGGCATCTTGATTGAATATGGAAATCCTATCGTTTGAAGTCGTAATACCTTCGTAGAATACTAAATCAAAAACTAGCCTGAAGCTGCGTGTATAGCTCTCATTACTCCCAAAATACTCGTAGGCAATTTCTTTTGATTTTCTAAATTATTCAATTTTTCTTGAATCACCCAGCTGTTCGGCAATATCGAAAACAAGTTTTCTTAGATCTTTGATGGTGGAAGAATTTTATAAGAAAACTAGAGACATATTCATGAAAGTAAAATAATGATTACATAATTTCGAGGAGAAGCCAATTTTTGTCGTGCTACGAGACCTATCATGAAATAATATTTAGCAAATTGCACTTTTCTATTTTTGTGGCGACACGGATGACAGAAGCACAATAACAAGTTTGACAATTTCGGAGAATAGCTGGTTTTGTTATGCTACGAGACCTGTCATGAAATTACATTTAGCAAAATGTATCTTTCCTCTTTTTTATGGCGACACAGAAGCGTAATAAATGCATGGTATAAAGATGAACTATGGACAGGTTTTGATCATTTGATGGCTGAGTTCGGGAGGAGTATTGAATGATGCATGTTGCTACACGTGAAGAATCATGCTCGGATTTACAGTCGGGTGACAAGTGGGACTATTCATGAAGCGCACACATGACCATAAATCAGTAAATAAACATTGCCACCAGACATATTTTAAAGCAGGCAACCCATCAATGTCGTGGCGCAGCCCGTTTTTATGAATAGCCCCAAATGTCGGGACATCTGTGTTTATCGCCAGCTTATGACGGCTGAAAGTGTGAAAAAACAGAGACAAATAAATAGATAAAAGGGCAGAAAACATGAACAAAGAGCAGAAGAGGGGGGGGGGGGGAGAAAAAAAAATACTACAGAGCAAAAAAGAATGCTAGGGGAATGATCTGGTTTGATATAATTAGAAATAGAGTTCGTATAGTACAAGTTACTTCGGTACTCAGTATGAAATGGACTTGAATCAATGAGTTTTTTTGTGAAAATCGAAATGAATGAAATAAAGGAGATCAAAATTGAATCAGGTGTTTTATTACAATGGTATCTCTGGAGAAGAGAGAGAGAGAGAGAGAGAGAGAAACGGAAAGAGATAGAGAGAGTCATTAAGAGAGAACCATGAAGAAAAAAAAGGGCGTCCTTGTGAGAAATACCACGTCAAATAACTATTAAGTTTTGTGAATTTTTCCATTCATATTGTATTACACAGTAATTACATTTTAGTGAATGTCTTTGATGATCTACAACAGGTATAATATGGAAACGGAATATCGGAGAAATACTCGCTGAACGCCATTCTTGATACGTGTTACAATCCTCATGTACACGGAGAAGGGACCTACCTCTGAACGATTGCCACTTTTTAGTACATACGAATACATAGACACTCCGCATCGCCCCGTGCGGCGTGTACCTTCTCTACGCATAGTGTCTACGTTAGATATGAACTTAGTCATACTGTGTTTAGTCTCTTTTAGCGGAAGTTTTCTTTCTTCAAATTCTTCTTTTCCCCCAGATTATTTATCATGTTGCTTTTATATCTGACAACGTTTACCGACATGTTTTTTTTTTTGTCATTATTATTATTTTTTTTTTTTTTTGTTTCAGACTTCTTCTTCTTATGACTTGAAAAATGTGTACTTTGACCAAAGTTCCTTCTAAATCGACATGTTGTTTGAAATTCATATGAGACAAATCTCGAGTGCCCAGATGATATTTGAATAATGTTCGAACCACCATCAGTGCAAATAGCAGAAGCTATGTGAAAGAGTGTCTCCGACTGCATGCACTGGGCGAAGGAAATGGAATGGTGGCTTGTACAGTCGGTCAGCCCACTGATTGAATGTTGGATTTATGCATGGGTTTCAATCTGGTGTTTGTGGGTTCTTGTCAGATCGGCCGAATGCGATCACTTATAATCGAATTCAGGCGAAACTACACAAGGTGTGGGGACTGTCAGTCATTGAATAAGAAAGTGGTTTTATTAGGTCACCTCTTCCTGGGTATTCTCGGAAGAGAGAAAGAAGAAGATGGAGATAGAGAAAGAGAGATAGAGAGAGAGAGAGAGGAAGTAAGAGAGGGAAAATGAGAGATTAAGGTGAAAGAAAGTGTTTGGTGCGATCGACATGGGTTTTTTGGCGGGCTATGTAAACAGCTGAATATCCCACATGCTCTAGGTTTAGTCGCAGCTGAGAAGGCCTCTTTCATTGGCTTCCTGTCTCGTCGGTGCCTCAAGATGAAAAGGAGGAGAAGAGGGGTGGATGGGTGTGTTTACAACTTCTAGCAGAGAGGCACATGTCTCCAGCACCAAGCGTAGGAGATAGAGAGTATGAGATGGATGCAGGATTGTAACAGACAGAAAGGAGAAAGATAGGAAGGGAGAAAGGGAAGACAAAGAGGGTAAGAGAGAGAGAGAGAGAGGAAGGAAATAAGAAGAAGGGGGAATATGCTTGGTTAGAAGGCGTGGCGCGACCTGTACTTGTAGACTGGATTGATAGTTCAAGTGACGGGAGGCGTTCAACAGTCGGCAAGTACTTATGATAAATGAAACTATTAAGAAAATCTGGAAAAGTACAAGGAGAAGGCGATGGAAAAAATGGAATATGGAGACCATGAGGGAGGAATAGATTGAGAACGAGATGATTATTAGGAGTGGAAAGCTGAAAGCACATAGACAGGAATCAATATCTTGCCTCAAAAATATTGCAAACAACATGAACAATGAGAGCCAAACAATATCAACAGCGCTTCCGGACCTTGTATTCCTCACGACTGTATAGACAATACTGACAGCGCCATCCTGGATAGAATATCTTTCACCGAAATTACTGTGACCACCTAGCGTCAAGGCTGCAAAGTGTTGGGTAGACATGATATGGCGCAAAGCAGGTGCTACAAGCAGTCTAGATAAAATAAAAAGTCAAGAAGGTAAATTCCCTCTAGGCTCCGGCTGTAATCTTCTTACTTTCTGAGAAAAAAAATAAATTGCATGGTGCAGTTAAATCCGCCATCTTTATTTCATTATAAATTTCCCCACTTTTTCGCTTTACTTTTTTGCACCCCCTCTCATTTTATTTACTTATTCTTTTTCCTTTCTCTTTCTCTCTGTCTCTGTCTGTCTCTGTCTCTGTCTTTTGCTCTGTCTCTTTGTCTTTCTTTCTTTTTTTTTCTTTTCTTTCTTTCTTTTTCTTTTCTTTTCTGTATCTTTAAGAAGCAAGCATTGGAGCTGGGATATGGAAAAATGACCGCATGAGTGAGTGACTGAATGAAGAAGCCGTGGGGGACTCTGTAAAAACTATTCCCAGGGGGGTGTTTGGTGAACGTGAAGGAGACCACTTCTGTTTCCCCGCTCAAATCCATCCCATCCCGCTATACCCTCCTGAGTCTTCACATGGCCCTTTCATAAAACACTCTCAGGCTACGAGACATGCATCCACAACAGCTCTGGCCCAATGCCATCGACTCTCTGTCGGGGGCTGAAACACGTGAGGAAACTTGAAACCAAGTAGAAAGATGGGCAGGGTTAGGATACAACATTACGTTGTTCTTTAATGTTTATATAACCCCTCCCCCGCCCCTTGCCCAAAACGTTAAAAAAAAAATCTGTTTTGGAAACGCGTATAGTACTTAACGCTTTTATTTGAAGAATAAAATAATACCATAACCCAAGCAGGAAAGAACCGACATGTCTGCTGATAGCAATGATCATTCTCATGATTCTAATATGCTTTGTTGAACAAGATTAAGCCATGTGTACATTAGGAATTATGATTTATCAACAAGTATATATTAGAACTTTATATCTGAAAAAGTTAAAGGAACGGGTCTTCACGGTTTTTATTTTCTTATGACCACCACCCCTTACACCATCGTCAGTTATGTCAGTTAATATAAACAGGTAGAGAATCAACTCTGTAACATATACTTTATTAAAGGTTTGCCACAATCCACTGATTTCTTCGATTAAACCCGGTCACCGACCGTGGATGTAATGTGAAATCAGAGAGAGTCATGATGCGTTCGGGGAAACATTAAACCGGAAATGATCAAACATCATCCGACGTCTGCCTCTATGGCTCATTATAAATGTCTGTTAAGAACATTATCATGGGGTATAGTCGCGAAAGTAGAAGGACCGAACATTATTTAGGATTGAGATGAGAAGAGTGCCTTTGAACTTCCTCGAGTTTTGTTTGTTTATTTGTTCATCATGTGTTTTAGAATAGAAAGGTACATCTTTTTTTTTAAACGCCATCAGTATGACATGAACTTTATTAGTTGTATGCCTTTACATTGTTACTATTGTATTCAGGAAATAGCTTGAACAATAAGGAGGGTGAGATGGAAGAGAGAGGAGTGTGGAGTGCAATAAGAAGTGGTGAGCATTGCGTAGATGACATAAACTGACATTTTTTTTTTATACGAAAGCGTATTATAAACCTACAGTCAATGGATTATTTTTTACTATGGACTTTATAAAACTGTATAAACCTAGGAATACAGTCGACGGTTGTTCCGCTGTATTCCGTGTCACCTGTTTCCCTTCCGTTACTCCTGTCAGTCTCACATACCCCTTCCCAAACTCTTTACGAGTCATAATTATGTCAGTATCGATAATAGCTGTTCTATTACCATTCGTCTGACCATATGCCCATTCGCCATTTAAGAGTCTGACCAACACCATTAATTGACGTCCGCTGTCCAGGGTAACTAATTGGTACGGACCATGTGTGTTGCCAATCGACTACCCAATACAGTGACATAACAGATTAGTGAACAATCTGTAAATCAATTGAATTGATTTACAGAATGTCATACGGGGTGTATATCACGCAGTTAATCACCCTTGTTGCTTTCTCGTTGTGTCATACTCATCATTTTAGTTTTGATTCGAGGTTAAACGCATGACCTGATGGCGGTGGCTCAGGGAATGCTTTACTGGACATTGGGGTTTAAATGCTTTTAGTTAATGGTGTTTATATTCTATGGCGCCCGGTTGGGCTATTGATAAATCGATACGTGGGCTTGTTACTTTACGCAGAAGGAAATCATGGGTGCCTCCTTTTTTTTTTACATCGTCGCCTCAGAAGGAAAAAAACAGGGGGAAAAGTTCATTGAACGACACCGTGATGGGTTGGGATGGCTAGAACGTGGTCGCCCTTTATCGATGAGTATGCCTCTGATTCAAGACACTGATGGATCCTTGCCGCTTTAAGGTCATGATTACTCTTAAATTCACTTAAACGTCTTGAGCAGAAGAGGGAAAAGTACAGTCCACTTTCTACAAGGATACCTTGAACATGGTGCATACTTATAACCCGGTTATTATTTGCCAAATATTTTTTAACCTCATTCGTTCGACTGATTTGTCGTTTCTATAACCAAACACACCATCGCAACCACCTTAAATCATCACTGGAAGTTTCAATCTGTGTTTCGGGTGTTTTTTTTCGTTTAGTCTACTTTCTATAAGTATAACCTGTTATTATGCATAGATGAAAGATACAAAACTCATGTAGAATGCAAATAGGGCATGCTGCATGGAAAAACGCCAGGGATAAGATTTGATGAGATTGACAAAGAAGAGAACAAGGGAAACAGATTAGCATATGTATAGTGTGCCGTTAAAGCAAAACTAGAGAAAAGCAAAGAGCTGGCGGATGAGAGAGAAAATGAGAGAGATGATGGAAAGGAGATGATGCCTCCAAGCTATGAATTATTATGCTAATTTGAGCTGGAGACAGAATATGAGAAGTATAAACTGTGGGAGCATAATCCAGCTTGTTCAATGTAGAGAAGATATTGACCGGCGTACGCGCTATTGATCTGCATGCATAATGTGTCGTCTATGTTAATCTGTGGCTCTGTATATATATGCGGATCTAGTCATGAATGAATAATATCTATCCTATGTTTTTTATTGAATATACACGTCTCCCGCGCTATGTTTGTTTGTTTGTTTGTTGAAAATAAATGTATGGATTGGCACTAGGGGACATATGTCCTTGAAACGTGTTGGGAAATTTGATCTCGTCTTATACAATTCTTTCTTTCTTGATCCAGTCAGATAGGAACGGATAAAAAGGAGAAGAAAAGAAACAAGAATGAACACTCCCTATGCAAGCTACGGCTTGACATGACACGCATCATCTCTATGCGATGTAAGATAATACCAAACACAAACATTTTTTGCGTGTAACTTCCCTTATAGAAGGGAAACACTGAACTACAACTGTGTCAAGTGGGCAGACACATAGTGGAGGCAGAACGCTGCATGAATTATTCTTTCCGCTCGTAAAGGCAAGCCATTGGAGCATATGCAACTCGGCTTATGTGAGAAAGCCGTAATGAAGGGCAAATCACTTAATGGTTTCCGTATAGATTTTGTTGTTCACATTGGAGACAACAAAGCCCCCCAAGTCGAAAATTTGATTTTTTCCCCCCTCTGCTATTCCGCATCCTCGCATGCAATCACGAGTTTGACTCTCGTCTGGCGCATAATATGCTTTTCGTTCACGTCCTATCAACCCTCCGGGGGTAATCCTCTCAAATATAAGACATGATGAGAGGAAAAGGAGGATGACGTTTACCTCGTCTTCACCGCAACTTAACCTCTTCATAAGATCAAGCTTGGTGCAGGGAAAGGCAAACAAGAAGAAAATATGATGATGAAAGGTTGGGTTATAGAAACAAGCCAGTTATGTTTGATTGCACATGTCATTCCCAGCGATGTGGTCCTCAATACGTGCATTGAAACCAGGTCTCGACCAACATTCCCCAAATTAAGTTATCTGAATGCGAGCACGTGTGTGGTTCCCCTCCCAACCCCCCTCCCCCATACCATACCGCCCTATTTTGATCTCCAATAATATATGCAAATGCAAAGTATAATGTTGTATGATGGATGATTAAACGTGAGTGTTTTTCCATTAACTCGTGTTATGCAAACTATACTATACATAGTACCAAAGAACTTTTTTAAGAAATAGTTTTCAATTAACGCGTTGCTTGGATGTGGCAGTTCTTACAGAACTTGATCTTTTAGTTGCAAAGTATATATCTGAGTAAGTGTGTTCATATGGTTGACATCATGTTGACCATGTTAACCCGTTGTGAAAGGTTTTCTTTCTTTCTTCGAACACCAACATAATGCTCTTACTTCTAAAATACACGGATGATTAATTCAGTAACATGTTCAAATATCATGCACGTTGTCTGAATAAAGACAGCCCATTTAAAAATTAAGGTAATAAAGCAGCTAAGCTAAGAAGGAAAGGGATGGATGTCTAGATATATTAAGAGAGAGTGGGAAAAGAAGGGATAGAGAGCAATATGTGTTGAAGATAAGGAGAGAAAAAAGGGAAGCTGAGACTTTGGGACGAGAAAAAGAAAGAAACAGAGAAAGAGGCAGAGTGAGAGGCAGAGAAAGAGGCAGACGAACAGACAGACAGACAGACAGGCAGGGTGGTTAGGAAAACCATATCATTATGATGAAGTGCCATACGTCCAAATTCACAAAGGATGTTCCGATTCAACCCATGGTCTAAACCACCGTTTAAAGTAAACCTCCACCATGGTCTAAAACAAGCGTGTTCATCGGACATGAGCAAAGTTTAAATGGAGGTTTAAAGCAGGGTTTAGGTAAACCTTCTTTGCGAATTAATATAATCACAATCTCATTTCCCTTCTATTATTCCTCTGAACTGTTGAAATCTGCATATTTCGCTCATAACAAAATCGTAACAATTCAGTGGTGCAATCGGAAGTTACCTTTACAAAAGTATTATTTTTCGCTTCAATGCGTATTTAATTGTTGTTTCACTAAAATGTTGGTTATTGATAACAATAACATAATGGTATAGAGATTGTTCTGATCGAGAATAAGCATGGGATAGTGGCACGTAGGAGAATACTATCGAAGCATAGGATAGAAGAAACTAATGAAGGGTAAAACACCGTTGACAGGAAAGCATCATATCACCATTATCTAATATCGTGCGTGATTAGTAGAGAGAAGAGAGTCGAGTGCTTCATTAGGAAGGTTAAGTGTGGTTGAAGGTGAGTGTAGCATACGACTATTGTACCCAAGGACAACATGACCATGATCTAAAGGTTACATTATGTGTCTTAATTTCCAAAGCATACAGTAAGAACAGCAATACATAATATATACTGTCACTTGTCCTGATGGCTTTTACTGAATTAGTATGAGCCTGCAAACTGGCGGTTCTGAGGGGGACACTGTCGGCCCGTGCCCCTTCCCTTTCTTAAAACACAATTTGGCATTCCTAACACATAAAAAGTGTGTTTGTTTGTTTTTGTTTTTGCTTGCCAGAGATTTCCCGATATTGTGCCCACTTTTACAAAATCCTAAATGCACCCCTGCATGTATATTACACACACACACACACACACACACACACACACCCAGCTCTACATGGCTTTACTTCCGAGGATAGGTATTGTTCCTCTATTGTTCCTCGTCCTCGGACAGTCGACGGAATAAAGCATAAATTCATTGTTCGACGTTCGAGGACTATTGTCCGGCTTCCGAGGACCATTGTTGTCATGATTTTCTTTTTGTTCTCTGTCCGAAAATGTCCTCGGACATATTGCTAAACACACACACCCACACGCACACACGCGTGTGTGGAAAGGGGAGGGGGTGGTTGGTGTGTATATGTTGACTGTTTGGAGTACCACGGTACCAATTAATTCCAGTTTGATATTTTCCCTTACAATATTAGGTCACTGGCGATGGTTACATTTTCCGCCACCGATATAATGTTCGCAATATTGTACCTGTGTATAAGTATACATGTAGATTAAATCTATGAAGCATTGGAAGAAGTGGAATGGAAGAGTTTTTTGAGAGAGAATCGTTAATGGAATGAGGGGACAATGATTTTGTGATTATGCTCTCAATGCTATTCGTGTTTACGAGTTAAAAATAAAATGTTTTGCTCTTCCTGCTGCCATCGGCATCCTAACTTTTCTTATTCTCTTCATTACACTATTAACTGTCATTATTATCGTCTTCATCGTTGTCATGATCACCTTCATCGGTCTTGTAATGATTGTCTGACTGACATAGATACCCATGTTGCTATAGATGACGTATAATTGGTAGTTATTAGTCCACATACACTGATTCGACATTTTAATTACAGCTCTGAATTAAGCATAAACACCCGAGCCTGTATTTTCTGATCTAGAATGGTTTCGCACAAATCTCCTCTTGTCCCCTTTCTTTCCAAATCAATCAATCGTTCATAAACCTTCTTCAAATGTTTTCTTTGTCTTGAGCCTTATTTGTTTCTAAGGCAGACTGTTTACTGATCCACAACTTGGAAGCGGATGGAAACGCCCCACAATATTAAGCTTGAAACCCAAACCGGGCCCGCTTTCCTAAATCTACAATTAGATTTTGCGCCACGTGCTACTGACACTCCATCCCTCACCTTGTTTTTAGCTCTTCTTATTGAGTAATCTGCCTTGCATCTACTGCTGTTACAATAATTGCAAATGCCACTCAGGCATTCTTATTCTAGATTATTGCCCAACGCCAAACTCAAGATTCGTCTAATATTGTAGAGAGGGTGGGAAAAAGCGCTGTTCGATGACCTTAATATAAGAACGGACATGCCAGGGGGTTTGAAGATACACCGAGTGAAACCATGGTGAAACTGAGACTTTGGGATAGTATCATTCGCTCGGTATCACCTGCATAATTCACATCATAAACTGGGATGTGGGCGTTTGTGTGGAGTGCGTGAGCGTGTGTGATGTTTTCCCCCATTATTTTGTGACACTAATTTGGCAATCTCCTTTTTATTGGGGATGAATTTAGATTTCAAATTTTGAAAGGATTAACCCGGTTTCGTTCTTCAGATATACCGAATACATAATATCCACCCCCCCCCCCCCGCCCCTGTAAACAAGAGGTTAAACTTGCTACTATATCGCTCAATTCAACTGCACTAATGGTATCCTGTGTTGGGGTCTGGAATAAAAAGTGTTAAATACCACTCTAGGATAAAAAGCCGCCTGGAGAAATGATTCTTGAATTCCCACAACGTTACCAAGTCGACGCATCGAAAGAAACAGATTAATTGGACTGGTTTTCCTGTATCACGTCACAACCATGACGACAGCTGGTAAATCAGTGAAAAACGTTTCAATATCAACATCTTTCAATCTCAGAACTCGAGGAACAGACTCGGATGAGGACGTTCCACCTGAATATTGTTCCTCCATTCTCATAATGATAGTTAGCTGTCTGTTAGTTTATTGCACCTATGATATCACCGTGAGTCTTTCTGTGATGGTCTCTTATGCTGCTAATATTAAAGTATTTTTTTTAATTCTTAACTTCTGATTTACATTAATGTTAACTGAAACTTCTGCTTCTTCTACTTCTGCTACTTCTACTTCTACTGCTTCTACTTTTCCTACTTCTACTTCTAATTCTTCTACTGCTACTTCTACTACTTTTTTCTACTTCTACTACTTTTTCTACTTCTACTACTTCTTCTACTTCTACTTCTTCTTCTTCTACCTCTGCTACTACTGCTTCTACTTCCCTCTTCTACTTCTACTACTTCTACTACTACTTCTACTTCTACTTCTAATTCTTCTACTTCTTATTCTTCTACTTCTGCTACTACTACTTCTACTTCTAGTACTTCTATTTCTGCTACTTCTACTACTTCTACTTCTAATTCTGCTACTTACACTTGTACTTCTTCAACTTCTGCTACTACTACTACTTCTACTTCTACTAATTCTACTTCTACTAATTATACTTCTTCTACTTCTACCTCTACTGCTTCTACTTTTCTTACTTCTACTTCTACTTCTACTAAATCTACTTATTCTGCTTCTTGTACTTCTACTTTTACAAATTATACTTCTACTTCTAATTATCCTGCTTCTAATTCTTCTACTTCTAATTTCTTCTACTTCTGCTAATTCTACTTCTACTAATTCTACTTCGACTACTGCTATTTCTACTACTTCTACTTCTGCTGCTCCTTCTACTACTTTTGCTACTTTTACCGCTGCTTCTACATCTACTACTGCTTTTATTACTTTTACAATAGTCCTTCGACAAATTTTACTTAGCCTACTGTTAATATTGATTTTTTAAATAGCAATATTTGCACTGCTGCTACTATTTCCTTTTTCCATTCTACTACTACTGTTTTAAACAACTCCATTTCTATATGTACCAGTGCGTCCACTACGTTTGTATTTCGATGTCAAACTTTGATTTTTTTTTTTCCATCACCCCGCTCTCTCTCTGTCTTTCTGTCTCTGTCTCTTTCTCTCTCTCTCTCGCTGTTTTTCTAATCAACATTTTCTAATTCAACATTACGTTCCGTTTTCTGACATTCTTTTTTTATCACCACTTCTCGTCAGTGACAAAAAAAGCACTGTACGCATTGGAAATGTCATAACCAAAAAATAAATGAAATGGTAAAAAATCAATTTCTAAGGCGACGGAAATTCCCAAGGTTCACCATGTGGCCACATCCCTCATTAGTCATTTTGACCAGAAGCACAAGGTCTGGTCGGTTTGCTAATGCGTCTTCAATATCCACTTTACATGGTTTGCCAGCAGACGCAACACTGGACATGCTGGACAGAAAGCAAGAAAGAGAGGGGGGTAGAAGATGCAGAGAGAGAGAGAGAGAGAGAGAGGAGGAGAAAGAGATAGAAAGAGAGAGAGAGGTAGAAGATGCAGAGAGAGAAAAAGAGGATGCAAAGAGGGAGGGAGGTGAAAATACAGACAGAGAGAGAGAGGGAGGGGGGTAGACGACGCAGAGAGGGAGTGAGGGGTAGAAACAGCAAAGAGGAAGGGGGCAAGAGAGAGATTGTTAGAAGATGCAGAGAGAGAGATTGGTAAAAGATGCATAGAGAAGAGAGAGAGGGAGAGAGGGGAGACAGAAGATGCAGGGGGGTGTAGAAGATGCGGAGAGAGAGAAAAAATATCACAGAAGATGCGGAAAGACAGAAAAACTAGGGTGGACATGCACTGAAAAAGAGACAGACAGACAGACCGACATACGCAGAGAGTTAGTAAGCAGGAAACGAGGAGAGATAATGGAGAGGGGATTTCAGAGAGAAACTGTGATAGTATAGGGTTTCAACCGAGAACCATTTTATGAAAATCAATGGAAAGGGAATAGACAGAGATAAGACAAGAAAACAGATAGGCAAAGTAAAATGCGACAAGTGCACATGTAATGAAGACCTCCCACTTTGAAAAGTTGCTCATATCTTCTTGATAGCGTACGCAGGGTCGGTTTTTGATCTTTAAAACATGTAGTGAACCGATTCGGGTTTGTAATTCTAAAATCGTTCTACTATTTGGTACAATCATGAAAGAATAATTTTTATCATGTCACTGCTGGTTCCAATTTGCATCACGCGTGCAGCTAATTACGCCTTGTGTATTTGTCTCATTAACTGTTGAAATTAAAGAAAGGTCGTTAGACATTAATTCCATTTTGATTTTATCGTTGCCGACGTCGAAAATTAAAAAAAAATATTGGTAATTTGCCAAATATCGTTATTGCCTTTTTCGCCTGATATGTCTGAAAACGTCGGTATTAATAATAATGATGATGATGATGATGATGGCGATAATGAAAATAATAATAATAATAATAATAATTATTATTATTATAACAATAATAATAATAATAATAATAATAGTAATAATGAAAATAATGATAATAATGATAATAATACCACTACTACTACTACTACTAATAATAATAATGATAATAATAATAATAATAACGATTCCGGGAATTTCATTGTTTGTGCTTTACAACCAAAACCTCTTTTTGCCGTCTTTGAGATGAATATAGAGGTAAATAATTTTGTAAGAATTTGCGGCACAAGGGGCATTGTGCAAATAAAAGCTGCTAACCCCTTGCTTCCCCCTTAATCCATTTGATAAGTAGATCAACATGGGAGAAAAAAAATCGGCTGCCCCACTTCTTAAAATAGAAAGTCGGCCACTGTCTACGATACGATTCCGATGGATCGTGGACTTTTGCTGTTTTCAAACATTTCCAACCCGCCCTATTTATGACAATTCTGGAACCAAATATACTGTCAGCTCTTGTATAAATGTGTATATGCATATACTCTTAAAAATAATGTGTTTTAAAAAAATGTCTAACATGAGAGTGCATGTCCCTCCAACTTTCGACAATCTTATGCCCAATTTCGGTAATGTATTTTTGTCCCTATCATAATCACCTCTTACTGTGAATTAAGGAAATATCACTGGACTTGCGGGTATATTGCCCCAAAGATGGTCTGAAACGTATTTTAAACCAACGATTTCACACTTTGACCCCCCCCCCCCACTATGTGCCCCCCCCCTCACAAATTAAAAATTAAAATACTGTTGCCACCGCTAACGCAATACCATTGGCAAGCAACCAATCAAATGAAAGAGTATAAATTGATTTTCTAAGACACCTCCCAGGTCATCAACCCTTCTCTATTTCTATCGCTATTAGATTGATTATCCCCTATCATGCCTATGAATTGCCGCCCCCCCCCTCTCTCGCTCTCTCCCCCTGTCTGTCTCATTCTTTCTCTTGCTCTGTCTATCTTTCCCTCTCTGTCTTCAACTGTCTCTCTATATCTTCCTCTCTGTCCCACTCTCTCTATCTCTCTGTCTCTATCTCTCTCTTTATTCTTATTTTTCACATCCTACTAGCTTTCTCATTTATCCCTTGCCCATAATTCTTCCATCGTGTCATAATTATTGTTATGCACATTGCACGGCACCCCTTCCCCCTCTCTCTCTCTCTCTCTCTCTCCCCTCTTTATTCTCCCATTTCACTGTTTCTCCATCTCTAAATCACATTCCTACAACTTATATTCTCCTCTTTTTATCCAGCCTTTTCAAGAATGATTTTTCCCCTTGCCCATACTTCTTAACTAACCCGAGTCCATCGCTTCATAATTATTGTAATGCACGCGGCACGTCAACTAAATTAGCGTAAACCCAACGCGTACCACCACTCGCCGAAATGAAAATCATTTTCTTCTTTAGGACTTACACAAGTGACATCTCGGTCGCCTTAATTAGGTCAATGACTTGGCGAACCTGGAAAAATTGGCGGCGCCTGGTCGCCATTTTGAATGAGTCGGGAGTGACTGGAAGAGGGGAAGACGTCATGAGCTTCGGGCTCATCACGTTGAAAGAATGCTAGAAATTGGTTCCGTTTCATTGCCCTGGAACAGTGCATTTTATAGCAGTACAACATAACCGCTTTGCTTTTCTATCAATGCTGAATGGAAATTTAAAATGGCTTCCAGATTGTGATAGCCTCAATTTTCACCTTTCAGGGCCATTTTCAGCATACAAGACGTAACTGAATTTCTGTCACCGCATAGCAGTTGTATAATGAAAAGCGGTTTTGATCCTATTGACTATTCCAGTTGCATTCATGAGTAATCTTATTTCAGTACAGTCATCAAAATGTAGGTTAAGTACATTAGCTTGTGTTATGTCGGGCAAGTACTGAGCAATCATGGTTGTCATGGGCACTCAACCTTTATGGACGGAATATGCTTCATGATGAGACTTAGAATCGCGTTGTGGTAATGGTTATTGCCTTATTGGTCCAAATATTAATTTAATTTTCACTCCTTTTTTTCTTGTTTAATGTACATCGGAGATGAAAATAAGAGCATATACATTTCTAAAAGCGGATTGCGGTTACACTTTTGTTCCAGAAGTCAGGATTATACCTGAGATTTGTTTGAACTGAAATACATTTTTAGTCTGCAAAGAAGTAAGCTGCGATACCGATAACTGAGACCACCAAGATGCTTAAAGGCGTCGAAAGGGCTCTGATCAAAATTGAATGAAATTGTTTCATCCTAAGACCATATAGACATGATAGATGGAAGGGCATCGGACATGAGCAAAGTTTAAATGGAGGTTTAAAGCAGGGTTTAGGTAAACCTTCTTTGCGAATTAATATAATCACAATCTCATTTCCCTTCTATTATTCCTCTGAACTGTTGAAATCTGCATATTTCGCTCATAACAAAATCGTAACAATTCAGTGGTGCAATCGGAAGTTACCTTTACAAAAGTATTATTTTTCGCTTCAATGCGTATTTAATTGTTGTTTCACTAAAATGTTGGTTATTGATAACAATAACATAATGGTATAGAGATTGTTCTGATCGAGAATAAGCATGGGATAGTGGCACGTAGGAGAATACTATCGAAGCATAGGATAGAAGAAACTAATGAAGGGTAAAACACCGTTGACAGGAAAGCATCATATCACCATTATCTAATATCGTGCGTGATTAGTAGAGAGAAGAGAGTCGAGTGCTTCATTAGGAAGGTTAAGTGTGGTTGAAGGTGAGTGTAGCATACGACTATTGTACCCAAGGACAACATGACCATGATCTAAAGGTTACATTATGTGTCTTAATTTCCAAAGCATACAGTAAGAACAGCAATACATAATATATACTGTCACTTGTCCTGATGGCTTTTACTGAATTAGTATGAGCCTGCAAACTGGCGGTTCTGAGGGGGACACTGTCGGCCCGTGCCCCTTCCCTTTCTTAAAACACAATTTGGCATTCCTAACACATAAAAAGTGTGTTTGTTTGTTTTTGTTTTTGCTTGCCAGACATTTCCCGATATTGTGCCCACTTTTACAAAATCCTAAATGCACCCCTGCATGTATATTACACACACACACACACACACACACACACACACCCAGCTCTACATGGCTTTACTTCCGAGGATAGGTATTGTTCCTCTATTGTTCCTCGTCCTCGGACAGTCGACGGAATAAAGCACAAATTCATTGTTCGACGTTCGAGGACTATTGTCCGGCTGCCGAGGACCATTGTTGTCATTATTTTTTTTTTGTTCTCTGTCCGAAAATGTCCTCGGACATACTGCTAAACAGACCCACACGTGTGTGTGGAAAGGGGAGGGGGTGGTTGGTGTGTATATGTTGACTGTTTGGAGTACCACGGTACCAATCTAATTCCAGTTTGATATTTTCCCTTACAATATTAGGTCACTGGCGATGGTTACATTTTTTGGAATTTCCGCCACCGATATAATGTTCGCAATATTGTACCTGTGTATAAGTATACATGTAGATTAAATCTATGAAGCATTGGAAGAAGTGGAATGGAAGATTTTTTTGAGAGAGAATCGTTAATGGAATGAGGGGACAATGATTTTGTGATTATGCTCTCAATGCTATTCGTGTTTACGAGTTAAAAATGCACTGAAAAAGAGACAGACAGACAGACCGACATACGCAGATAGTTAGTAAGCAGGAAACGAGGAGAGATAATGGAGAGGGGATTTCAGAGAGAAACTGTGATAGTATAGGGTTTCAACCGAGAACCATTTTATGAAAATCAATGGAAAGGGAATAGACAGAGATAAGACAAGAAAACAGATAGGCAAAGTAAAATGCGACAAGTGCACATGTAATGAAGACCTCCCACTTTGAAAAGTTGCTCATATCTTCTTGATAGCGTACGCAGGGTCGGTTTTTGATCTTTAAAACATGTAGTGAACCGATTCGGGTTTGTAATTCTAAAATCGTTCTACTATTTGGTACAATCATGAAAGAATAATTTTTATCATGTCACTGCTGGTTCCAATTTGCATCACGCGTGCAGCTAATTACGCCTTGTGTATTTGTCTCATTAACTGTTGAAATTAAAGAAAGGTCGTTAGACATTAATTCCATTTTGATTTTATCGTTGCCGACGTCGAAAATTAAAAAAAAATATTGGTAATTTGCCAAATATCGTTATTGCCTTTTTCGCCTGATATGTCTGAAAACGTCGGTATTAATAATAATGATGATGATGATGATGATGGCGATAATGAAAATAATAATAATAATAATAATAATTATTATTATTATAACAATAATAATAATAATAATAATAATAGTAATAATGAAAATAATGATAATAATGATAATAATACCACTACTACTACTACTACTAATAATAATAATGATAATAATAATAATAATAACGATTCCGGGAATTTCATTGTTTGTGCTTTACAACCAAAACCTCTTTTTGCCGTCTTTGAGATGAATATAGAGGTAAATAATTTTGTAAGAATTTGCGGCACAAGGGGCATTGTGCAAATAAAAGCTGCTAACCCCTTGCTTCCCCCTTAATCCATTTGATAAGTAGATCAACATGGGAGAAAAAAAATCGGCTGCCCCACTTCTTAAAATAGAAAGTCGGCCACTGTCTACGATACGATTCCGATGGATCGTGGACTTTTGCTGTTTTCAAACATTTCCAACCCGCCCCTGTTTATGACAATTCTGGAACCAAATATACTGTCAGCTCTTGTATAAATGTGTATATGCATATACTCTTAAAAATAATGTGTTTTAAAAAAATGTCTAACATGAGAGTGCATGTCCCTCCAACTTTCGACAATCTTATGCCCAATTTCGGTAATGTATTTTTGTCCCTATCATAATCACCTCTTACTGTGAATTAAGGAAATATCACTGGACTTGCGGGTATATTGCCCCAAAGATGGTCTGAAACGTATTTTAAACCAACGATTTCACACTTTGACCCCCCCCCCCCCACTATGTGCCCCCCCCTCACAAATTAAAAATTAAAATACTGTTGCCACCGCTAACGCAATACCATTGGCAAGCAACCAATCAAATGAAAGAGTATAAATTGATTTTCTAAGACACCTCCCAGGTCATCAACCCTTCTCTATTTCTATCGCTATTAGATTGATTATCCCCTATCATGCCTATGAATTGCCGCCCCCCCCCTCTCTCGCTCTCTCCCCCTGTCTGTCTCATTCTTTCTCTTGCTCTGTCTATCTTTCCCTCTCTGTCTTCAACTGTCTCTCTATATCTTCCTCTCTGTCCCACTCTCTCTATCTCTCTGTCTCTATCTCTCTCTTTATTCTTATTTTTCACATCCTACTAGCTTTCTCATTTATCCCTTGCCCATAATTCTTCCATCGTGTCATAATTATTGTTATGCACATTGCACGGCACCCCTTCACTCTCTCTCTCTCTCTCCCTCTTTATTCTCCCATTTCACTGTTTCTCCATCTCTAAATCACATTCCTACAACTTATATTCTCCTCTTTTTATCCAGCCTTTTCAAGAATGATTTTCCCCTTGCCCATACTTCTTAACTAACCCGAGTCCATCGCTTCATAATTATTGTAATGCACGCGGCACGTCAACTAAATTAGCGTAAACCCAACGCGTACCACCACTCGCCGAAATGAAAATCATTTTCTTCTTTAGGACTTACACAAGTGACATCTCGGTCGCCTTAATTAGGTCAATGACTTGGCGAACCTGGAAAAATTGGCGGCGCCTGGTCGCCATTTTGAATGAGTCGGGAGTGACTGGAAGAGGGGAAGACGTCATGAGCTTCGGGCTCATCACGTTGAAAGAATGCTAGAAATTGGTTCCGTTTCATTGCCCTGGAACAGTGCATTTTATAGCAGTACAACATAACCGCTTTGCTTTTCTATCAATGCTGAATGGAAATTTAAAATGGCTTCCAGATTGTGATAGCCTCAATTTTCACCTTTCAGGGCCATTTTCAGCATACAAGACGTAACTGAATTTCTGTCACCGCATAGCAGTTGTATAATGAAAAGCGGTTTTGATCCTATTGACTATTCCAGTTGCATTCATGAGTAATCTTATTTCAGTACAGTCATCAAAATGTAGGTTAAGTACATTAGCTTGTGTTATGTCGGGCAAGTACTGAGCAATCATGGTTGTCATGGGCACTCAACCTTTATGGACGGAATATGCTTCATGATGAGACTTAGAATCGCGTTGTGCTTATGGTTATTGCCTTATTGGTCCAAATATTAATTTTCACTCCTTTTTTTCTTGTTTAATGTACATCGGAGATGAAAATAAGAGCATATACATTTCTAAAAGCGGATTGCGGTTACACTTTTGTTCCAGAAGTCAGGATTATACCTGAGATTTGTTTGAACTGAAATACATTTTTAGTCTGCAAAGAAGTAAGCTGCGATACCGATAACTGAGACCACCAAGATGCTTAAAGGCGTCGAAAGGGCTCTGATCAAAATTGAATGAAATTGTTTCATCCTAAGACCATATAGACATGATAGATGGAAGGGGATCTGTTCAAGAATTAAATTCATCACTGTCACTGGTTTACCCCAGATTTGATTTGCCATGAACATTATTCATCACAGTGGCACAATGTCATGCATCCAAAACCAGCGCCACCAAAATGTAAGTTGAAAACTTCCTCCATGCGGGTGCCGGAAAACAAAAATGGCGCCACGGAAAGTATCATCATCTCCACTGATTTGATCCCCTTCTATACAAAAACGATCGTACCTTTTATGATTAACGTAGAATCGTGACGCTTTCTTTTCAATTCTAGGAAATATTTTTTTTTAATTTATCTCTGTCTCCCTCTTTCTCTCCCCCCTCTCGCTTTCTTACACCATCTTTCTTAATCACTCTTTCCTCACTTCCTCTAACTCTCATCTCTTCTCTCTCTTTCTCACAGACACACGGACACACACACACACACACACACACACTATTTTCTCTCTCTCTCTCTCTCTCTCTCTCTCTCTCTCTCTCTACTCTCTCTCTCTCTCTCTCTACTCTCTCTACCTCTCTCCTCTCCCTCTCTCCTCTCCTGCTCCCTGCCGCTATCTCTCTCGCACATGTTCCTTATTCCCTCACAACATACACTACTAGTATAGCACGTCATAAACATATCTAGGTCAGGGTAAAATGCAATGACCATTTTCTTTATTCGTTTTCTTATTCTTCTGCTTCAGATCTTATCACGTCGTCCTGCAAAAAGTAAGGTCAATAATGAAAGCAAGAAATTACCATAATTTGTCTCGGATTATTTCAAAATATCTGTATTTGTTTGCTTATTTTATAATAATAATAATCCAATTAAAGTCCACTCCAAATTTATTAACCGAAATGGAAATTCTTTTTGCCCAATTGATCGTGGGCCCGGCAGCTACTGTGCAGCGCCAGATCGACGTTGCTCTATCCCTTCAATGTTGTTGAACGCCAAAACAAGGTAGCAGCAACTCCCATCTTTTAACGTCTTTTGGTATGACGCGGCCGAGGTTCGAACCCACGACCTCCCGATTGTGAGGCGGACGCTCTACTGACTGAGCCAACACATCGGTTATTGAAAGTTTTCGGTCCTACAATTCTGTCATGGTAAATGCTATGAGTCAACGACCTTCTGGTTCTTCGCAGACGGTTTTTTTTTCATCTAAAATACTTTTATTTTGCTGATTTGTTAATCATTTCTTTGTATGAATAAAGGAAAGCGAGGTTTTCCTTTCTGCAAATGTTTGAAATCCACGTGCTAATTTGTCTCAAAAACCATTTGAAATGAGGTGATGAATCGCTCGAAATATTGAAATATATATTTATCATGTGCCATGAATTTCTTTACAAAAAGAAAATAGAAAAGAAATTGGCTTTTTATCATAATTGGTACATTTTTACTGCTTTATACTACTCTCTTATTAAATCCTCCTTTTTTCCCTATAATTTTTTACTGACTGCAGGTTGTAGGAATTTACTATGGTGCACAGAGAAAATACGAGCCGGTCCCTGGGAAGACAATTGATTGGCCAGGCAACGTGATTCCACCCGACACACCAAAATGTGGATTCGAAAACGAGTTGTGCCCAGCTACAGACAACAGTAAGTATATTCTTTCCCTCTGAAAAAAATAGTGAGTTTTCACTTTATTTTTACTCCCCCAGAGTCACGTCAATGATCACTTGTTCAGGAGTGAATAACACTCTTTTTAGAGAGCTTTTTAAAGAGATTTTTTTTTACTCATTTTTTTACTATATTTTCACTCCCCGGGGAGTGACATCAGTGATCACTTTTTTTTGTTGTTTTTTTTAGACAGTAAACGACTTCAATTACATCAAATCCTTTGGGGAGGGTTCTACTTGCAGTCAATAAGTTCTCTTGGTTGACACATTTTTAGAAAAAGATTACGGTGAAATTCCAAATCAAGGGTTGTTTTGGCAGGGTTTTACTTCCAGTTCATATCGACTCGTGGGTGGCACACTTTGAGAAAAAGATCACGATGAAATTCCAGTCCCCTCAATCGATTTGGGTGAAGATAGGAAGAAAATCTTCCACAAAACACTTGGATGATAACTCGGGCAGCTTTGGAATGAAAGCATCAGTTATATATGGGTCAAAGTATCTATGCAGTATCCCATATTATTATCATTAATAAACTTGTCTCCGGAATTTCAAATTTGCCCTTCTTTCCCAGCCGAACAATTTATGTTGGAACGCCAAAAATGCTTTTCCAATTTGGTCATTCATCGGGAGGCATTTTGGGCTCATTTTTAATTTAAATATGATTCAGAAAGTATTATCTTTCAATTCTCCAGGCGATGACCACTGTGTGATGGTCATCTCCTTGAAAAATCCTTCAAAAATCACAGATCGTGAACTTTTGATAAGAGATAATAAGTTCCTTTTTACTTATTAGGTTCTTGCAGTTATGATGGTGCATGAAGACTAGATTGCACCTTTTTTCTGAAGAAAAAAATAGACATGGCTATCTGGTAAAAGAAGCCCAAATTTATGCTCCCAAGAGTATCAATCAAAAGTATGTTTAGTGCAATCAGGTACAGCAACGTGCAATAAGTGCTTATTGTCTCTCGATTAGGGAAAGTTTCGTATTCACTAATGTAGT
The DNA here is from genome assembly GCA_025617745.1 of Heliocidaris erythrogramma. Lineage (NCBI taxonomy): Eukaryota > Metazoa > Echinodermata > Echinoidea > Camarodonta > Echinometridae > Heliocidaris > Heliocidaris erythrogramma. The sequence continues at coordinate 51,354,781 of CM046853.1, forward strand.
TTTAATTCGATTATCTATTTCCTCAATCAAAACTCTCTTGTCACCCTGATGGTAGCTACGATTAATTGTAATGTTCATTAAAACGTGCGATGATGAATGTTGGTACTAACTGGTACTAGCTGAGCTATGTCAGGCGAGGTACTGATTTCCTCAGGGACTCTACCACTGTACTAAAGCACTGAGAGCGAAACGAACTCGCTCTAGCGACCTGCTAACCTCAATTAAGATATACAATCATTGCGACCCAGCGGTGGATGGCAATTAATGATCCAAAACTATTTTGTCGACAGGTGTAATACTTGAAGACACTTAACATGCACGTTTTATCCACGCTGGTAATAATGAAGAAGAAATTTGGAAGTAATTTAGCGCTGGTTGTTCACATTTTTGGGGTAATGATAATCAGCTGCATGATCCCTATATGTCACCCGTAATGATCCTAATTGATTAACGTGGTTCAAATCAACTACGGTTTGTTACTAATATCCGACGGTGCATAGCATGAACATGATAGTCATCCGCTGAAGTCATTGTCATTTTCATTTCCCGGGGGACTTATTCATAGTCTCATTATTTTCGTCGTAATGATTGTAACGAAATATTGAAAACTTTTCCTCCAGAAAAAAAAAATTACTTTAGTTTAAAATCACTGTTTCGTTGGTATATTATTAGTACTTTATATTATGTACCTAATCTGACTATGCATGGATGAAAGGGAAACTTATAGCCTCGCAATAGCTTCAGTGCTTTTGTATTTATCTGTTGTATTTGTATTAATAAAGAACTAAGTTTTGCACAACGTCTGACGAATTGTTGTGAATGGCAACAACACTCAAACGTTGGTTTATCTCACTATCTTATTATCTGAAAAATAATTAATTTCATAACGAATGAACAGATCCCAAAATAAATTGATTTATGATTTTCTGTACACATCTTTTGCAAGAACTATGTGATCAGTTAGTTCAAATTATTTAATTCCATCTTTTTCCGGAACATTTTTTGTCTATAAATATATACACGAAAGCACTCGGTATAAGTTCCATTGTGTGAATGTAAATGAATAAAGAGAATTCGCAAAAATCAAAGAACTTAGTATAAGTTCAATTGTTTGAATGTAAATGAATAAAGTGAATTCGCAAAAATCAAAGAACTTAGTATCAGTTCCATTGTGTGAATGTAAATGAATAAAGAGAATTCACAAAAAACCAAGGAGTCATCTGTGATAACTCCGTGCAAAATCATGTTTATTTTGAGAACAACATTTTATGAAATTTATTTTAAGCGTAAAAATCAATCCATTGCATTTAATCAATTAAGACATTATGCTGTTTGATATAAAGGGGATATTTGTGTCATCAGCAAAGAAAATCTGAATGTATTTCAATTTATCAAAACAGTATGGGAGATCGTTTACATAGAGTAAAAACAGAAGTGGCTCCAAGAATGACCCCTGGGGTACACCACATGATATTTCTATGTCTCTCTTAATCATATGGGTATGTATCTCCATATAAGTATCTGTAAATTTTCACATATTTTCTTCATAAATTGTGAACTTGTTAAATATTAATAGATAATGGATTAATCTTCGCGTTTACTTTCTATTCCTTTCATCTAGGTCCAATGACGTTGTGGATCATGGGGGCGATGGCCATCATCATCTTAAGTGCTGTTGTCATTATCCTCTTCGTATTGCGGTAAGTTGAAGAGAACCTCCATATCCAATCAAGACAGAAAAAACAAACAAGGGAAACTGAAAACATGAAGTGAAGTGTGTTTCATTATAGTGAGAGACACATAATGGATTGGTAATAATCTGTCTAGCCACACTGCTTCCCCATGAATGAAAGAGAATGGACTGCAAGAGACCGTGAATTTTTGTAATAACTATAATAGCTTGCATGGGATATCGGCAGTTCTGCATGTTTGCTTATTATTAGAATGTGAGCGATCATGACGTGGCAGACTCACATCGCGTTAGCTTAATGTAGAGGCGGTGCTCCCGGGGGTGGGGGGGGGGGGGGACAGGGGGCACAGTGCCCCCCACTTTTTCAAGTACTCCAAATGTGCCCTTTTTATCTTTGAAAGTGCCCCTTTTCATAGCTGATAAATACCCCCTTTTCGTCGCATAGTGCCCCTTTTTCTTTCTAATAAGTGCGCATTTTACCTTCTGATAAGCGCCCCCTTTAACCTCAGACATTACTGCCCCTTATGAAATCTAATAAGTCTAATTAGTGCCCATTTCGCGTTATAATAGTGCAATTTTTCCTTTTGATAATTTCCTTCGTATATCTGCGCCCCTTCTTCTTTCTGATAAATGCCCTTTTCACCTTCTGATAAAATATGCCCTTTTCACCTTCTGATAAATGCCCTTTTCACCTTCTGATAAAATATGCCCTTTTCACCTTCTGATAAGTGCCCTCTTTAACTCAGTGCGCCTTTTGAAATCTGTGCCTATGTTTTTCGTCTGATTAGTGCCCATTTTTCGTTCTAATAGTACAATTTTCCCTTCTTATAAGTGCCTTTTTTCACCTCTGATAAGTGACCCTTTTTCTTCGTATGACTGCCCCTTCTTCTTTCTAATAAGTGCCCTTTTCAACTTTTGATAAGTGCCCCTTTTAAGCTCAGATAAGTGTCCCTTTTGAAATCCGACAAGTGTCCCTGTTTTCCTCTGATTGATGCCCATTTTCCGTTCTAATAGTGCAATTTTTCCTTATGGTAAGGGCCCTTTTCACCTCTGATAAATGCCCCTTTTTAAGTGCCCACTTTTACTTCTGATCAGTGCCCCCTTTCCTTTCTAATAGTATTATTTTCCCTTTTGATAAGTGCCCCTTTTGTCTTCTGATAAATGCCCTACCTATATACGTATATATATTTAATATATACCTATATACTCCGATGTCGCTTACAAACTGAGTCCACAAAAGAGCCATTATACATAGCTCCAAATAATCGGAGAAGCTTCATAATAATAGATTATCCTACTGATATCAGCACAAAGAGAGGCAGGGGGGCCAGGAGGGCACAATTCCCTAAATTATACAAGAATGAGCAGTGCCCCTAAATCATAACAGGAAGGAGGACATTTTGTTCTAAAAATTTTCCAAAGCTCGCTTGCTACGCTCGCTCGCATTTACCATTGCCTTCTTATCATATTAGGAAAATCGCTGCTGTTCAAAATATCTTCAATATTTTACTCGCTCGCAAATGAATAATCAGACCATTACACTCGACTGCAAAGTAGTTTTTATAGTGTATTAATCAGAATGTAGCGGTATATTAATGTCTCAAAGTGGCATTTCCGCCTTGTTTTCACCACTTTGTAGGTGCCCCTTTTCGCCCCTTTTTGTCGGTGCCCCCCCCCCCCCCACTTTGAAATACGCTCCGCCGCCCATGGCTTAATGACACTGGTTCACCCCAGGGGCGGATCCAGGGGGTTTCCTCACGCCGTCCAAACCCAATATGGCGCACTTTATGTATACATCTAGCTGTCTAGTATGGAAAGAAAAATCCCCCCCCCCTCAATTTCTGCCCCCGGCAGCAAGTTTAGACCCGAAAAGGCCCCCGAAATGTGTGTGTGCTTGTCAGACAAATTAAAATGTGATACTTTTTTTGTCACAGAATTGTAGCCTTGTGCTCCCCCCCCCCCCCCCCCCCCCATCCATAACTGGCAGGAAAAGCCATTCAGCTACATGTGAACAGCGTTATTTTCATGTTATATTTTCGAGGGAGTAATTTGCATTTCTGCAATTATAAGTCCAAAGTGTATGTATACCTACAAATTTCGCCCGAACATCTATAGGGAGACCCTGGATGTTTTAAAGGTATACACGTATGTAAATAATAATCGAACATGAACATACCTATTGCGTCTGTTCTACGAAGCATTGTGACCAATAATTATTTTGTACATGCCAAAAGGTATTTTTACACAAACGTATAACTTTACGTAATATCGACGTAGTGATGTTGGCTGGTTTTTGTTGTTGTTTTTTGCACATGTTTCACAAACTGTTTTAGTATTTTACAAAATATCTATTTTCACCCAAGATGCATATTTCTTAACAGTTCTCTTTACTTAAGGCTGCCTGGAATGGGAGAGACAAACACTTCACTAACATGATTGAGGCTTGGCATTCCAATCAGGATGCCCGCTTTCAATTTCTCTTTTTTTATACTGGATGTCGTGGCGCCTTCATATTGTAAAACAACTTCTCTTTGCTTTTGTTACGGAGGAGGCATACATTTCATCAAACTGTGCGGCCCATTGTTATCACTCATTAAAATTTCAAAAAGTATTCAGTTACGTACCCTATCCTTGTGGCGTTGTTTCCTTGCTTTGCCAACGGCAATGCATGGTCAGATTGGAAAAAAAAGAAGAAAGCCTTTGGTGATGAAGCATGTACAGATGTGCAGGCCTTTTGCAATTTAAAATGTTTTTCCTATTTTATTTGATCCGTCTTTTCTTCACCGGCTAACGCAGTAGGTAAGGATACGGATCGTGTAGTATCGGTGACCGGTTTCTTTTATATAAAAAAGAGGCCCTGTATCAATAACAGAATAGAAACGCAAGTGAAACCTTAAAGGCTGAAAACTATCTCTTTTTGTCGATACATACTTAAAATTTCCGAATTCGTCATAATTTCTTGCCTTTTTTTTCACCTATCTCTCTCTCTCTCTTTCTCTCTCTCTCCTCCCCCCCCCCCCCCCCTCTCTCTCTATATATCTATATCTACTTGTAAATCTCCCTCTCTTTCTCTATCTATCTGTCCACCTCCCTAGTTCTCTATCTCCATCCCTCTCCTTCTCCCCTTCTCTGTCTTTTTTTTCTCTCTCTCTCTATTTCTTTCTCTCTCTTTATCAGGCTGAAATATATCCGAAAGCGACCACTGTCAGATTGGTACATGTAAATTCATGAGAATTCATGGAATTGCGGCTTCTAATAGTACATTTCAACCAGTCCAATACACCAAATTGCCAAAAAGAATAACCTTATTCATTGGGATTTAATCACGTTTGAAACGTGGCTGTTAAACGCATTCCTTTATGAATGATTAACATGAATGGGTCGGTATCTCTCATTGATGTTGAGGTGTTATACTTTTCCATTACCTGGTCAAACATTTTAAAGCCTCGCCAAGACATCGCTTAATATTGAAAGAGCACAAAATATTAAAAGCCACATGAAATGTGTCAGTTCCGTATTAAACTTTTTCTTTTTTAGATTAGTGAAAATTACTTGTTATAACTGCTATTGAAGTCGTGAGATGTCGTCAGGTATCGGGGGCGGGGGACAATTAAGAAAATGTTTTAACTAGAAAACAACAAAGAGGTCGTCACATTTTTTTGAGGGCTTCATTCTTACTCCCGCATTCTGTGACAAGCAATGAAAAAAGGAAAAAGGAAAATAATAATAATAATAATAATAACGTTTTATTTACCCAGGGTAGCCACTTCAGTTATCAAACTGCTCTTCCAGCGGACCCTGCATAACAAGTTATTACAAAGGGTTCACACTTCGGGGGGGGGGGGGGATGTGTGCTGAACTTATGTCACATCGGGGCACGGAGCGGTTGTCCATCCCCTAAAATCCGCCAATGAAATGGCTCAGTGGTAGAGGAGGCGCGGTATCTTCGTGGTAAATCAGTGGTCTCGTAACTTGGAGGACCCGGGTTCAAAACCGAGTGGATGCCCTGGTGCCCTTTGGTAAGGCATTAATCCTCATAATACCAAGTTCCTTCCTTGGAGAGGACTTAAAGTCACCGGTCCTCTTGTTGCTTATCACAAGCCTATACAGACTTTCTTATCAGTCGCGTAAAATATAAACCATTAAAACTTTTCACATTATTCGGGTCATCAAAACATGGACTGGTATTTTAAACAGACACAGTTCGCCCTCTCTCTCTCTCTCTCTCTCTCTCTTTCTTTCTTTCTTTTTTCTCTCTCTCTCTCTCTCTCTCTCTCTCTCTATTCCTAGTAAACTCCAAAGACCTTTTTTTCCTTGATCACGGTGATGGTATATTTGTTATTCAGTATGCTTCCGTTTGTCACAAATTAGGTTCAGAGAAAATCAGATAGAGTTTGTTGAAAGCAATACGTTGTGTTTGTACATAACTATTTTCACAAACTTTGTTCAAATCAGGGCCATTTTGTACGAGAGAGGGAGAAAGAGAGAGAGAGAGAGAGAGAGGGAGAGAGAGTGTGTAAGGGAATCATTACATGGTTACTCCTTATGGTCAGTGCCTATACGTGAACTTTTCCCCTGTTTCACGGTTGTCAGTTGCTCTACTCCGTATAATACATTACATTGATTTTGCCGTTGTAGTGATATTATGCTGTCAACAACGTGAAGCATTGTCATCGCAAAGCGGACTAATCAGAGAGGGGCTCAACAAAGGTTTTCGCTTTTATCTTCAAGGGTATACTTTAAGCCTTCGAAGGCGTTGCAGAGATTACCATGTATATTTTGCACAGATATAAATAATTCAAAGATTACGAAATACTGAGTTTTCTTTAATAGAATGCCGTGTATCCTTTTCACAGATTACGAAATACTGCGTTTTCTTTGATAGGATTTTCTTTTTATGTTTTGTCTACCGATTGTCGTATGGATTTACCTTCCTTTCCCTCTTTTCTTTTTATCCTTTCCAGTCTTATATTTTAATTATTTAAATAAAGCCTTGATACACAAATGCCCTTGGGGTGGGGCTGAAACCAAGACTGAATATTCATACCATTAAATAGTTGCTTTTAGAGTAATTGTTCGTCTTTCGTAAAAAGCTGAGTAGGTTTACCAAACATACTCTCATAATAGGTACTTTATGTATTGTAGTTTATCAATGAGAGAGCTCTTGCTTTGCCCTCAAAATGGGACCCCTTATAAAATTAATGCGGGACTGATCTCAAATCTACATTGTTTTTGTTGTCGTTTAAACCGCGCAAACTTATAGTTTTTGACAATATTGTTGTATGTAAGTTAAAATCATTCACTATCCGGAACTTTCCTGCAAAAGCGTCCACTCTTCCCATAGCCTGGCAGTTAATTGGCTGTTCCTTTAATACCCGGCTATTATTCGCATGCATGAACCCCGTCCAAGGTGGAAGTAAAGCACAGCGCCGGTGAGGATGGTGGTAAACCGTGCCGCCGCGGCCCCTGGGAGCTACCTCTGACACCATCCCGATGTCTGGAGTCATCCTCAAGACACCAGGGGTACCCGCCTTTATCCTAATCGTGAAATTAAGGGGAATGGTTTTAAAAGAGGGTTGAAAAGCTAATGACGGTGCATGCCTCAATGATAGTAATGATGAGGCCGGTCCCCAGTCTATAACAGCAATCACATGCTTGGGGGTAATGCTGCGTTAACCTCAGTCCTAATTCAAATCTCAAAATTTATCGAGCTGTGATTCGATTCGGTTCTGGTTTTTGAGGAAATAAGGCCTTTCCTTCTTCTGAAATGCAATGAATAATCTTATTAACCCATGATCAGAGATTAGTTAGGTCGACTAAATCATCGACTTTTGTTTGTGAAATTCTCAGGTTCACCTCGTTTTCGCCCTTTCCTTGTCTTCCGAACATTTTATGGAATAGTTATGGAATAGACCTAATTTTAACATTTATTTTCCATTCCTCGCGTGAGAAGACAACTAGAAAGAGAGATTTTCGATGCTGACAGTACATGAAATAACATTTTGAAATGTAATAACTCATGAGAGTACATTACACATGCTAATAAGTAGGACTTGCCCCTATACGACAACAAAACCTCCGTAACTCAAGTTGTTGTAGTTGAATATGATGGCGCACTTCAATCTCAAGTTGTCAACAACATTTTCGACGTAGAGGGCAATATTATGCATGGAAATGATCCGCATCTTCGCAACTTCACTTCCGGTCCGTATTGAAATACTACGGCTTATGAATAAAATGAGTGCTAAAATGCTTAATTTTTGGATCGCATGACATAAACCACTCAAACCACTCAAATTTTGAAAATGCAACCAATTGTCTCAATAAATCATGGTATCTTTTCAAACATGTCGGTTAATTTATACTCAAACTCGAGGATCTTTGTAATACCTGTGTACATTTTCAATGCAAAAAGACAAACACTTGTCGACCCAAGCGGGATATTGTCAGCACTGCGCATGCGTGGTTTGCATGACAAACGCCATCTGTTGGCGAAATTGCGTATTTGGGGTAGCGAGAATTCAAATGACATTGGTGATATTCGGTACACAACTTACAATGACGTGAAAAAATGATTCTTAGTGTATATTTTATTTTAACCTTCCATAAGTCAAGTTGTAAACAACCTGAGTGATCTCAATTCAAATGACATTGATTATATTAGGTACACAACTTACAATGACGTGGAAAAAAAAATAAATTGGTATTTGGTATTTTGGTATTTTATTGAGAAACTTCATTGACATTGACATTAATATTTTGTTTTACAATACAAAGCATTAGTATAAAGAAAAGTAACAATCATATGGAAAAGAAAGAGAGAAAATATAGCAAATCATAATAATATACTCAGGTTTAACCTGTGACAAATTATATAACATTATCAAAGTGGTTATCATATTGATATAAATAATGAAACAGAAAATCATAATGTCACTACTCATGTTCAACATGTGACAAATTATATAACATTACATCAAACTGGATATCATATTGATATTGATGTAAACAATACAATAAAGAACATAATAGGACTAACATGAGACAAATTGTATATTTTATTTTTAACCTTCCAGCTGGAAGTTTTTCAAACCCCGATTTTTATGCTCTCTATCTATCAGCAGCAGAGTATGGTATCTTCGAAGCATTGTTCTAAATTGATATGCAATGCGGAACATTCTTTTTCTCCTTCTAGTCTAGTCAGTGGGTATTAGATTTCTTCATTTTCTCTTGAAAAAGGGGCTTTCAAATAAATCGACAAACAGTTGTAATGATCGATGTGGCAACTATGTCTTCAGTACCTAATAAAGTAATTGGCGCTGCAGTCGAGACTTCCTTCATTATATACAACTTTCTAGTCGATCGATGAGGTGATTGCACTCGGAGCTCGAAGATGTTCATAATTCAGCTCAGTATTGCTGTTTGGTAATTCAGTGGGAGAGCCCCTTCATAATGAGAAACTTATGAAATTCTAGTAATGACTCGATTGCAAAAGTGAAAAGAGGTAGAAATGGAATAAAAACCAAATGAGGCAGTACCGTCAAGCAAACAGCATGATGATTTTTTCTCTCCCCCCATATTTCCCTCTCGTTCCTATTTATAATGAGAAACATATGGAAGTCTAGTAATGGCTCGACTGCACAACATAAAAGAGGTAGAAAGAGAATGGAAACAGTCAAATATATGGGCTGCGGAACCGGGGGCTTGGGGCTGCAGCCCCCCCCCCCCCACACACACTTTTTGTAGTAGACACGTTTCATAAAATGTCGGGAAAAGGTTAAAAAAATTGTCATTAATGAGTGAAATCGAATCACCCCCCCCCCTACTTTCAAAATTTTTCTGTTAAGCCCTCCCCCTTGCATTTCCCTTTCTTTGCCCTCCCTCATTTGCTTGATTTCTTATCTCCAAAAGCCGGTTATGGGAGGAAGAGAATTCATATCATGCTAGTAAACTGAGTGAGACTCAGAGCTAGACTTTGAAGGTAATCCGTTTGGTAATAATGTCATTACAGTGGATTTCGCGTGAGCTTAGGCAAGGCAAACAATTATGTGGTCAACCGAAAGTAGATCGGACTAGTAGAATTTAGTGGATATCCTATTGATTCCTATGACGCTTCTACTGAGTAGTAACTCTTTCTTCATGCCCTATTTTTGAGGTGATGTCGAGTTTCGGCCAGGTTTAAAGGGAAGAAGGAGTTCTGGGAACGGTAAAAAATATTTTTGTGAGCTTTCTCATCTATGTTAGCTTGGAAGATTATCATAGTAGAAAATTAGAAATATCCCCTGAAAAGGATTGCTCTTCAAATGCCCTCACATTAAAAATATGACGAGAAACAGCTGAAATGTTCGGGCCGAACATTTGTGTGTAGTCCCATATACACATTCCTGTGTGTAGTACCTGTGACTCTCAGCAGGATTGAGTCAATTTCTAATATCATTTTGGTGATTCCAAGACCTTACAGCATACACCGATTCTCATGTATATAATCAACCATTCCCAATTGCTTTGAGACAGTTCCTTTCACAATTCCAGTTCATGGCCAGAACTCAACTTTCCCTTTAATGATACGACTGAATGATGTCACTGATTTTAACCACTTTTGTGCCACCAAGTCTTCGTACAATCGTCATAAATGGAAATTCAAGTGTTAAATTTTGATTCATCATAAAGACTGTTTCGTTGGCATGGTTGGTAAAATTGGGTGTATGTATCCCATGGGATTAGCTTCACAGTGAGGTTGTCTGTTTCTTTTTCAGAAGTAAAAAAAGACTTAATAGCAATTTTCAGTCTCAACACAATGCTGAACACTCGAATCATTGGATAATATTTTCCGTCCACACAACACAGAACATAAGGGGTTAAGTAAAGTCACTCAAAACAATATGCCTGCAAAAAAAGTTAGGGTTCTTTTTCTCCTTGTGTTTAGTGTCGGCAAGGATTCAAAATACAAATGAATTGTGTCATCGAGAGTAAATACACACAAACCAATATAAAATGCACTAAAATGAAAGGAGAGAATTATTTCTTGTTAACAACACTCTTGGCATGATTGGTTAAGTAGTAATTATGTACATGATATATAAGTATTATATGCCAAATAATACATTTGAAACGTCAGTTGAGACTCCTGTCTGGTCACATGTTGAAATGTTTCTGAAACAAATACTTTAAAATCCCGTTTAGTTTAATGGACTTCGCTGTAACAGGTCAGGGCCCCGTTTCATAAAACTTGTTATCAGTAACAACTGCCACATTTCTATATTTCTATATTTTCTCAGCTCCTCAGATGCAAAGATTTCAGTAGCTTATAACAGCTATTGCAACTTGCTATTGAATAACAAGTGTTATGAAAACAGGGCCCTGATAAGTATAGAAAAGAATATTGCCAACGGTAGATGTGGATCAGTGGATAAGTCCCTGGACTGTGAACCACGAGGTCCAGGGTTCGATCCCACGCACCACTAGCGTCCTTTGGCAAGACGTTAATCTACATTTGCCACTCTCCACCCAGGTGTTAAATGGGTACCGGTAGGATGCGAAAGTTATGTCGTTTGTTTAGCAATTTGAGCGCCACTGTGCTGCTCTTGCTGAATACTCAGGGAGCGGATAAAGTGCACACATTGTGTGCGGCATGTCAGAATCCGAGGACCGGGGTAATAATAGTATCGTATTATGTAAAGCACTTTGATATTAGTTTACTTCTGAAAAGCGCTATATAAATAGACGTTATTATTATTATTATTATAATTCACTCAATCACAATTCCGACCATCATGACACATAGGTTTTTTTCTCTCTCACGTGTCGAGCAATTAGTGCAGTACGAACAGGAAAAGAAAGGTACGTGCGAAAAATGACAAAGTCTAGGGAACTGAAACTGAAGAAAACTGTCACTTGTCGAAATCATCGATTGAAATATTGAGGGAAAAAAAAATGTTCATGTATATAATTATACGAATAGTATGTGTATGTATATAATATTTGTGTACATATATACATATAAAACAGAAAAGAATCTATACAAATATCATGCTCCAATGTTTTATTAACAAAATTATGTTCAAAATTTCTGTTCTGTCTATACATTATTATAACTCGATCGCAAAGACTTTCGAAAAATCAACCAAAGGCAATTTCATTAGCCTTTTCTATCATAAATTATGTTGAAATGTGCAAAAAATTACAATGCCTTATTACAGAATCCGAACATGATTAAAATGGGATATACAATAGGGAATTTGAATTGTCTTTCAGTTGATTTGAAAATCTTTGCGATCATGTTGTATGTATTTCAGCACATTTCTATATATATATATATATATATATATATATTATATATATATATATATATATATATATATATATATTCAATGAAGGGTAAAATGGTGTGAACGTGTTGAGAAGTATAAAATAAATAGGTAACACGGAGAGAAAATACACAGAGCGAGCAGAGATGATTTTTCCACAAGCGCTTTCGTTTATATATTCCACCTGAAGAATAAACGAAAGCGCTTGTGGAAAAATCATCTCTGCTCGCTCTGTGTATTTTCTCTCCGTGTTACCTATTTATTTATATATATATATATATATATAAATATATATAGAAAGAGAGAGAGAGACACACACACACACACAGAAGAATAAATTACTCCGTTAGACACAAAAGGTTCAATATTATATATAACTCTAAAGGCTACATTAGCTGAACACTTTTTGTCTTATTTCTATGCTCAACTGTCCCGCTAATGTAGGTGGCGCTATTATGACGGAATAAACCGCATTGTTGTGTGTCCAGCTAATGTACCCTTTAGTCATATATATATATATATATATATATATATATATATATATATTACCTATATGTCGATTGCACATAATTCTCATAAGTCCAAACAACAACACTATAAAAACGAATCCAAAGGTCACTTGATATTGACCTAATTTGTCCACAATTCTAACATCATTCTTCATTCCTTATTTTTCCCCTCTCTGTAGGAAATACCGGCTGGAGAGAGAGTTATCCAACATGTCATGGCGGATACGATGGGAGGACATCAGTTTCAATAGCAAGGGAGATAAGATGCGCAAGCTTGGCAGTAGGATGAGTCTTGCCTCGGTAAGTCAAAGATGATGACAGACCTTCAATAGCAAAAAGGGATCATGTCACAAACCGCATGAATTCAACGTGTGTTTTTTTAATGAAACGAAAAGCATTAAACATAATATTTGCAGTTATGAGACAATGTGAAAAGTGAACTGTCCCTTTCTGAAAATATAAATATACAACGTGCGTTTAACGTGCTGGCTCTGTTAGGTAATTTTCATGTAGATGTCACTTGCTTCTGTAAGGCAGAATAGTTGTGGCTTTTACCAAAAATGAAATTATCATGTCTCATTGAATAATATTGAGTTGGCCATCCATGATTCATTCTTATCCAAGACCCAAATATATCTGATTCTTCTTCAGAAAAAAGACAGTATGAAATAAATCGCTTTGAATGAAGAAGAAATTGAATTATTATTGGCCGTGCATATCAAGGGAGATATGATGAATATGTCTGTATGCGCTGGCGTATAGTAGAAGAGAGTGCAAGGAGAAAATAGCCTCCCTTGCCCCCAGTAGAGATTTACATCCAACCCCGAAAAATGATTAATATAACAGGTACTTATTTTCGTTTAATAACGAGAATCATTTGACCATCAGTACTTATCAGTTTGATCATGAAAAATCGAGGTTTTCTGCTCGGTCATGTTATTTCATGATAGTTGCCACCCCAGACAAAAATATAATCTGTTCTAAGGATGCTAAAATATTAGTAAAAGGAGTGTAGCATAAACAGTAGTATAGTTATTTATTATTTTAGTAATAACCTTTTTAAATACTAGTCGTGCCATTGGTATATCATCCTTGTAGATGGGTAGAACTTTTTTTGGATAAAAAGAAAATTCTATGAACACAGAAACGAATGCAGCAGGCTAATTCTAAATCAATTTTCTTGTGTCATAAATTATACTTATTGCCAGTTTGCTTATTAACATATCTTATTGTTTAGGAACAACGCGACGATATTTCCAATTTCATTACAGTCAAAAAATAAAAAAAATAAACAATCCATACATGCGCGGGATTCTAACACGCTCCTTGACTTGAAAAGAACTGGAATTGCCAATCACTTTATGGCATGAATATTTCATGAGCATCTCTGACTGATCCAGACTTTAATCTCCTCACCTTCCCGCCCTACCAGTTGATACGAACATAACACTAAGCGGATTACAAAACACCTATTCACCTCATCACGCACGCGCGGCTTGTGTCGACGAGCTTTAACAGTATCATGCAATCCGCCCTTGTCACAAGCTTATCACTGTATAGGCGAAGAGTAAGGATTATGGCACGTGGAGGGTTAAGATTGTTAAATTGCTATCTTCGCATCTTTGACCTCACCAGAGGATGCATTTCCATGAATGATTCAGAGAAAAAGAAGACATTACATTTCCGGAACATATAAGATTACTGTATGTCTAGTATCACCATGCTCCCCGCTTCACGTCAGGTGAATCACGAATAAAATGTAAACACAATGAACCATATTGCAGTGTGCGTCACATATTTTTAGTGAGCTTGATTCTAGAATAACGTGTGGTTCCTCTCCCTAAAGAAATAAACAACTTTAATAAAAACAAATAAATTTTACGTATGATTTATATTGTCTCATTTGAGATCTTGCATTTACATAATTAAACTACTCCCCGCTTGACAATAAGCCAGTTCGGGGTTAGCGCATTGTACAAATGACCCCAAATATCCACAGATATTTTAGACATGGAGGGTCCCTTTATGTGCACTTCAGAAAAATAACTCTGGGAGTGATAGAGGTGCCTCATGAATAGCTTTTGTTTCCCCCTTTAAAAAGAATACTTCCACCTGGATATCATGGAATGCACCATTAGTGCATAATTGAATAATGATTACATGACATTCATGAGCACATATCGAATATTAGTGTCAGTGGGTTTTAGAATTTGGTACAGATGACCTTTATCTGCTCATGCTCAGATTGCATCCCCGAAGTGGCTTATTCAATTCTTACTTTGGTGAATGTCCGAAAACAAGAACAGGTTATCTCTCCCTCTCGCTTTCTTTTCTCTCCGTCTCTGTACCTCTGTCTTTCCCTCTCTTTCTCTCTGTCACTGTTTGTCTCTTTCTATTTCTCTCTCTCTGTGTTTTTATCCCATCTCTCTCTCCCTCTCGCTCTTTCTAGTACTCTCTCTCTCTCTCTCTCGCTCTTTCTCTCTGTCTGTTTCCGTTTCCTTTCTCTCCCCCCCCCCCTCTCTCTCTCTCTTATCACGTGTTTTATCAGATGACATTTACGCTTAATCATTTTGCATATGACAAGGAATAGGAATTGCAATTCATTCTAATTCTCTCACTCTATCAACTATAAAAAGGAGCTCTTTTGAAAATAATTAAAATTTAACTCTTTTAATATAGACCGCCCCATTCCACACTTACCACCATTCTATATTTCACCTTGATTTTTATGATAGTCTACATGGTTTATGTACATTATTAACATTTCTCGCTCCTACAATATCGAAATAGCCTTGTCTGCAATCCATGTATGCTTTGAAAATCTTGTCCTTAATGAAATGAATTAATAGCAGAACAGGTCAAAATAAAACGTAAGTGTAATCAATGATAAAATTCATTAAAACCCACAAGTCTTTCTGTTGGAAAGAGTCCCTTTAAATTTAATCGATGCATACTCTGAAAATGGGCCTTGTTCAGGCCACTGCTTTTCTTGATTGATCAAAGAGGGATGTTTCAAGATCGACGCAGTCCTCATAAGCTCTGGAGTATTTCGGCGCCAGGACGGCAAAACAAAAATTAATGATTTGGACTCACAGAAATATATTTCCCTTTTATCATAAAAGATTCCCTAATGAAAGTAATAATGGACACATAATAAACAGAAAGGAAACCAATATCACGTGATCATGTGGTTCCATTTCATTTCATTTGCTCAGAAGGTTTCTCCATTTCCAAGTCATCCGTTGGATTTTTTAAACCTTATATTCGATGACGTCTTCAGGGGAGCGTTTCATCAAGCGTTTTGTCAGTGATTTCTACTGACAACTTTGCTCTCAGCCAATCAGATGCAAGGATTTCAGTAGCTTATAACAGTTGTCGGTAAAAATCACTGACAAAACGCTTGATGAAACGTTCCCCAGGAGGGAGGAGTCAAATTTTTATTAATACATGCATGACGTTTTTGTGACATGTCGCTTGTTGTGCTGTTCATTTGATTAGAAAACAAATTACTCATACTGACTTGGAGAAACTCTGTGATTATGTTCATGGTCAAAAGATTTCTCATGGCAACGAGCAAAAAGAAAATCATCCGACTATCAGAGAACTGCAGAGTTACCCTAAGCATAATGTGCAAGTCAGGAACAGAATTTCATCGCACCTATTTAATTGTGTAATGCACTATTTTGTTCATAATTCTTCCGTTGACAATCGACGGTTTTCTGTTTGTACTCTAGAGAAATTCTGCTAAAATGTGCATTGAACTGGCCCGAATGTGTTTAAGTAAGTGAAACGCATTATTAATCTCCTGAAAAGTATCGGAAGTAGATATTATAAAAGAAAAGGAAAAAAAAAACCTTCAAAAGCAAAATCAGGTGCATTATTTTCACTTGGTGAGAAGCGTTCGTCCAAGAGCAATTTAATTAACCAGAAACGAGTGGTTTGACTGTGAAAAACAGGCTTCTCGCATTGCAGTGAGCTTATATATTTTACTCAAGTTCATCAAGAAAATAAGTATTGTATCGGTTTCGTGAAGCGTCGAAGAATGAGTAAAATGAGATTGGATGTGAACGGCAGTAAAATCAACAAGCCGAAAGAAGTGACGACTAAAGAATATAGCTTTATTAGGAATCGTGTCGAAATTTAAAGTATATAATATATTGTAATATTGAGCTAATGATGCGTGCGATATCGCTTTAATTTGCTGAGCGCTTTAGAAGGGCATTGACCAATTTCCATCAACACATTATTAAAGGGCAATCGAACCTTAGTAATAAGATGATTTGTGTGAAAGCAGAAAAATAAGAAACACAGGATGGCGAAAGTTTGAAAGAAATCGGACAAGGAATAAGAAAGTTATGGTTGTTTGAAAAATGAGATCGCTACATCTATGCGAATCTCAAATTGGCAATTGGGTGAGTCGATTGTGACATACCTGCTGCAGGGAAATGTAACTAAGATTAACTCTCCCGTTTGTCGTACACAAAACTATAATTAACTAGCGGTTTGAAGTAAAGGTGAGGAAATTGGTACCCCTGTCTGCGCAATAATAACAAACGTTTATTTTCAATAGCAGTCATTTTTATAAATAAACCAACACCACGTGTGTCTCGAGCAGTACTCAAAATACGTTGGAGAATAACATAGGTCCTCGTGAAAGAAAATATATCCTACTGAGAAATACATTTTGAAAAAAAAAATGACATTTTAGTCATTTTTTGTGTTGCAGCAAATGGGGGAGTCGTCCGCAGCTACATCACAGTGACCGTATCGATTCGGCCAGTTTGAAATTCCCATATAGTGATTACAACTTTAAACAAAAAAGTTACTTTTTTATTGCTTGTCCGATTTCGTTCAAACTGTCACCAATCTGCCTCTCTGATTTTTCCTCTTTCTTTCAGAGCAACTTGCCATTAAGGTTGGATTCCCTTTAAAACGTCCTGTTGGGTCTTAACAGCACACTTCAGTGCCAATCAGTGAGATTCAGCATAATTTCAACATTCTCATGCATGCATCAGAACACAAATTACTATTGAGAAGTAACATGAATGTGGTGGTTTGAGGTTTTCGTGGCAGTGGCCAAGAAAATGTGAGAAAGTGAATGATTGTCAAAACCATTCTTCATCCTTACCCAACATCACCATTCTTGAGTGAACGTGTCATCAGGAGCCCGTTTCATATAACTGTTATAAGCTACTGAAAACCTCGCCTCTGATTGGCTGAAAGCAAATTTGTCGGTAGAAATCACCGACAAGACACTTGATGAAACGCCCCCTGATTTAAAAAAAATGTAGTATGTCGAATGTAGTATGAAAATCCTTGAAGTCAATATAAAATACGATAAACTGAAAGCGAGCTTTGTTATTATACTATTTTGATTAGGGTAAGTAAGGAAGGAGAAGGCGTAAGACGGGAAATACGGATAAGGTATAAAAAGGAAGATTTGTTAGAGGAAACGATGTAGAGGCGCCAAGAAAAGAAGATAGAACAGAGGGATAAAGAGAGAGAGAGACCTATAGATGAAAGCAGATAATCTTATAGAGACTAAGAGAGAGAGAGAGAGAGAGATGAGATGAAAGTTTAGAGAGAGAGAGAGAGATGAGATGAAAGTTTAGAGAGAGAGAGAGATAGATGAATGAAGAAGAAGGGGAAAATTCCATGTATTTCAGAACGTCATGTAAAAAGGTGAAAATGTGATGAATGTAAGTAAATATAACAGAGGTGTTATAGGATAAAGCAGATGTCTATCTATCCACACGCTATTCTATTCACACCAACGTCCATCTGCACTCCCCTCCTCCCCCGGACCATTGTCGCATCCATTCTGCATCCTTACCCAACAGTAGTTAACCACTAACACCCCTCCCCGCACGCTATATTTACCCCACTCTCTGCTTTCGTCTTTATTATAAACCCACCCCATAACACAAACGGGCTGTTAATTATCCCTCGAAAAGAAAAGGGAAATTTGGCCAGACCTTTTATGTTTAATCCATGAGAAACAGGCCGTGTCGCGCTAATTACAGTGTTGGGGGAAGGTGGGAAGCACCTATTAATACCTCGCGTTTTCGGGTTAATGCGCGGAACTCAGCCAAGAAAATGGGAGAGAGTGATTGAAAAGCGTGCGTTATAGTCAGAGTGACCTTAGCGTAATACAACCGGGTATATTGATCCCGACTGCAGGAAGTATCGCGACCATATAGGGGCCAGTGGTTTGCCTTCTCGTTTATTGCCTCCAAGTCCTATGCGAGACCAGAAACCATATTACCAAGCTTCTGTGTGCTTAAACATTCATAGGAATCAAGTCTTTACGAAAGGGTGGTGAATAACGAAAGTGTTATTACTTCAGCTCGCCTCCCCAACAGAATACCATAACATTCCTCTCTCTCTCTCACCCCCCCCCCCCCCCCCATGGACATCAGCTTTGTGTCGAAGATTTCCTAGGAGCGTGTGATGAAAATGATGGGGGAGAGCTAATTTCCAAAGTCTTATTCTAAGATTGATGTCACTTGTTGTGATACGTTGATCTAAAAAAAAAGGGGAAAAATATGTGCGACCACCTGTAGGGATTAAAAATGCTACTATTTGTTACTCGTCAAGCGATTTGTACTTCATTCTTCAAGCCCTTTCTTATTGGGAGATATTAAGCTAAAAATCATCTTATAGTTTGATTTTAAAAATCACAACTGTGTTTCCTTTGCTCATCTATCCCTATATATGTCTTCCATGTATT
Organism: Heliocidaris erythrogramma; assembly: GCA_025617745.1. Taxonomy (NCBI): domain Eukaryota; kingdom Metazoa; phylum Echinodermata; class Echinoidea; order Camarodonta; family Echinometridae; genus Heliocidaris; species Heliocidaris erythrogramma. Next base: position 51,374,017 of record CM046853.1, read on the forward strand.
AAGTAACCACAAGTAAACACGTTAATTTTCGAAGAAAAATTGCAAGGGATCTTAGTTTTCTTTGTTATCTTAGCTTTCTGTTTAAGCGCTTGAGATTAATGTCGACGTTTCGCCAGAATTGTACCACGCAATAATAAGTTTCCATCTACGTTGCCGATCGATATCCATGCCAGTGATCCTCATCATCTGATGTTTTTCTAGAGTAATAGAAGAATAGGACAAGTCTAGTGCTGCATTTCTATCATTTTTCATCCACTATGTATGGATAGCTATGTAGCATACTGAGTTCACATCTTATTGAGATGAAAGTGGCGTTGTTTTTGTTTTTCCTTAACGTCCCTATGATATCCGGATACATTACAACCCAATCCTCAGAAATGGAGTCGTTTTTTTCTGAAACACGATAAAAACTACTTTCGAAAAAACTTTCACCTTTAGAAATGCGCGAACATTTCTATGGGTAGTACAATAGGCTTTTGAAATTGCCCTTGAGTTTATTTTTCGAAAGTTTTTTTTTTTTTCGTGTTCAGTGAGTATAAAGTCCCCTTGAGTTTAATACAGAATGACAGATGACGGAAAATGGGACTTTCCCCACAGCGTCTCAAAATCTTTCTAAGTCAAATAATGATTATATCGTGATTTAACCCGATGACTACTGAATTCTGTTATTCCTACTGGCTTAGTACAGGGATCAACCAGTAGGCAAAGGGTTAATGGAGGTTGTTGAAGTCACGTTTTCTAGTATTACCAACCTACACACTGTATGCTGTACATTGGAGATTAGTTTCCATATCTTAATACCATTATATTTCCTCAGGGGTTAAAATCGTTTTATGTTCAGTGATTTCTGATTTAAATGTGATTATGTTCGACTGTATTCTTATTGTTTAGCGGTAAGTGAAACAAAATCACTTGTCTCTATGCATACGAAGTCTTTCTCTAGCTTGTCCATTATTGCTCGTAAGAGGGCAGACGTTCACTTCTTTACACGGTTCCAGAAGACGTTATTTCAGAACTTCCCGTCTCTCTCATATTATTTATTATACGAGCATTCACATAATTATTTGACATGGGCCTTTTTCAATGAAAAAGCGAGTACTTTGATTCTGAATTTAATTCAAGTATTAAAATAGGTTATTAAAACGGAACTAAACTTACTATTTTGGAGGTTGCTCAAGGCTCTGTACAAAATCTCGCTATGAGGTGTAAATGAAGAAGTAATTAAAATGTTTCCCCTATTCGATTTGCGATTATGCTCAAACAGACTTTTCAAAAAAGAGACAGCATATTTTTGATCTTGCCATCTCAAAGACAAGAAAGTGTTGCGGAATTGTAAATTATTGACGAAAACTTTCTGTCCTGGCTCGGAAATATTTCACCTATTTCTTTTTCTGATCTCTCTCTCCCTCTCTCTGTCTCTTTGTCTGTCTGTCTCTCTCTGTCTGTCTCTGTCTCTGTCTCTGTCTCTCTGTCTCTCTCTCTCTCTCTCTCTTTGCCCAAACTCATATTAATATTTTGTGATGACTAGGCCGCCATTACCATTCGATTCGGTGTGTCCATCGTAAATGGTGTGTTTCGCACCTATCGTTTGAAATCATTTGTCCGCCTTGACCAGACAGTCTTGTACATTCAGACCTTTTTTTTCATGGAGTAATGGCGGTGGCGATACAGCCTTGAATATAATCCTCTCAACGAAAGATTTGGTACATGTATATGCCTGCCTCTTTATACTACGACATGTTATTTTGGTCCAATGCTTGTGTTCCACCCAAAAATATTCAGCACGCATTTTATTGACTCGAATACAATAGATAGAGGAGTTAGGAGGCCAGAAAGGGAGAGGATTTTGTTTTCTCTCACTCGGACTTCAGTCAATACACGACTACTAGACAACCTCTATACATTATTGCATTTTTGTTTCGTTCTTGAATGTCTTAAACCACACTTGGATCGCAGAATTGACCGTTAAGAAATTGATAACTGACAATGCAATTTTGGTCAAGGTCGGCCAAATTATTGCTTGTACATGCGTGTGCGTGTGTGTTATATTCTGTTGATATTTTGGAAGTCAACTTAATTTTGTAATGAACTGGATAATATCGTTGGCCCGTCCGTATGAGATTGAAATCCGCGGTAATAAAACATAAAATAGGGACGTTTTATCATTATGATTGTGATATGCGCTATACAAGAATGGAATATTGTTATTATTACCCTTTTTTCGTCAGACTATGTCGTTAATGTGTGTTGTATTTTCATTCCTTTTTCGCTATGAAGGTTTGTAAAAATCGAATGGCGTCAAAGACAGGTTTCATTATGTATTAAAACTTTTGATACACCTGTGAAAATCCACAGTTAGGTAGAACAAAAACCCCTGAAATAACTACCTCAAAATATGCCCGTATTTCCAGAAATTAATACATGTTTAATATTGAACTTTATAAGATGTATAGTGACGGATTACCCATTCAGGAATCTCCCAAAGATGAAAATTGGGTCTGATATTACAATTCACAGATTATGTTATATTCTCGTCAGTAAATCAGATATAAAAAAAAAAATTATACTGATTCGAAAATTCCAGGAAAGGAAAACAGATATGTCCAGAAACTTCCGACTTGATATGTCCTTTGATGGATTTTAGATATTTGAAGAAAATCATTATAATTTTGGTCTTAGAAAATTGAGATGAACAAAGACAAAAATAGGCCTATTAAATTTCATCAAAGTCGTGACCTTCACTAACGATGTGTATTACCTGTTTAAATATCCACAGAAAAGCATTAGGCTGGTTTAACAACCTCCATAATCATAATGCTTGTTTTTCATGTTCACGCACGGCATTGCGTGCCACCCTGCCGAATACCTTTCTTCCAAATTACCTATCGAGACACACGTGGTGTTGGTTTATTTATAAAATGACTGCTATTGAAAATAAACGTATGTTATTATTGCGCAGACAGGAGTACCAATTTCCTCACCTTTATTTCAAAGCACGAAGCTGGGATATAACAGAGAAAGAGAGAGAGAGAGAAGGGAATGGGCATGGGAGAAAAAGAGAGGGAGAGATAAAAGATGGGTAATAAAAGATGGAGAGAAGAGATAGGAGAGAGAAAGAAAGAGAGTGTGTGTGTGTGTGTGTGTGTGTGTGTGTGTGTGAAAGAGGAGATGGAGAGAAGAGGTTGAGAGAGAGAGATAATAAGAAAGGGAGATGGAGAGATGAGAGAGAGAGAGAGAGGGAGAGAAAGGGAGAAAGAGAGAGATGGAGAGAAGAAGAAGAAGAAGAGAGAATGATATCAAGAGAAGAGGGAGAGGGAGAGGGGAGAACATTCTGAGAGAGGAACGAGTCCTGGTGGGCAGGGTGATTCAGGAATTTACCTCGCGCTTAGCCAAATATTTTGAAAGCAAAGCTTCATATCGATCGCATCCGCCAACACCGAAGTATACCACGCGCCAATTATAGCACCATTAAACCCGGCTGAATAGCCGCACATTCACCACTATCACATAAGGCGAGTTTTCAAAAATGTGTCACGCTACTCTTTTCATTACACACTATTGAGCAAGCTTTTGTCTTCAACATGTCCGATAAAATTCTATTTTAGTTTAAAAGTTTCCCCCTTCCTTAAAGAGAACGTTGAGTTCTGTTAAAGGTGCTATTCTCTTCATTTATAAGCAAGATCTTTCTTTTGGCTTTAAAATAAAGTTGCCCCCTTTGTTAAAGAGAAAGCTGAGTTCTTTCTGGTGATGGAGAAAAGGTAATCTGTGAGCTTTCTCGTTCTCTTTATGTCACTTAGGAAGACTATCATAAGTGAAATGTCCTCAGCATCTGAGCATAGGACTGCTCTTCCGAAAAATGCCCTGATATTCGAAATATTACAGGAAATAGCTGTAAGGTTTGGACCAGACTTTATGCCACATTATGTGTGTAGTCCCTTATATATTTATGTGTGCGGTGCATGTGTCTTGCAGCAACGTTGAGTCAATTTCTTAGCACTTTGATGATTCCAAAATCTCATAAAATGCACCAGTTCTTATACTACATAACCAACCTTTTTCAATTACCTCCAGTTAGTTTCTTTCACAAAGAAATCGCACGTCCAGAACATCATTCTTTCCTCCTGTTCCTTTCCCAGTGCCGATCCATGCCCCCCCCCCCATATCCTTATCTGTACAGTTGTTTCCCCCACGCGGTTCCTTACAACTTGCCACATTTCATTTCTGCTTCGTTTCATAACTGCTTTTTGCTAAGAACGCGTCATTTTCTTTTATTGCAGGCACCAGAGCGAATCTATCATCATAAATTTTAAACCATTCTATCTTTCCTCTGGGAGCAGCAAAATACGGCTAGTTCCAGTTTGTCTCGTTTAGCAGTGCAAAGTCCCCAATAAAATACCATGATAAATTGAAGGGAAAGCTTGTAGTCAAGACGAGGTGTCGTAATAACGAATGTATTCATGATCGTATTATGATGTAGGCTATTATCAGTGCCGAGAAAAGACATTTGAATACATTTTTCATGTCATTTCCGCCGTTTGACGATATACGCAACGAATTGTCCAGAAAGAGGAATCTGAAGTGAGAAAGACCATGCAATTCTATGTTGTTTCCTTTAATGACGGATTTCTGTACATTTCATTTCAATAAAACTATATATCAAAATCATGGCGAGTAATTTTAGACAAAATGATCCAAGAGAGAAATAATTATTGTCAATCTTATAATCAAATGTTATGGTGTTATAATGATGACATGATTAGCAATAAGGGGAATATAATATAGTGTGATTCTGTTAATTTAATTTGGATTATTTGAATAATCAGGATAGCGATGTTTTGGTCCTGTGGAAAAGGCACTGGACTGTGGTTCTCATGCTAGGTACGGGGTTCGGACCCCTGCCACAACACCGACATCCTTTGGCAAGAAATTAATCTACATTTGCCACACTCGACCCAGGTGAAGTGAATTGGTATCAGTGTTTCCGGAAGGAAGGAATTCATTGAATACTTCAGCGCCAAATTAGAACTGTAGTAAATTATCCAAAGCTTTTCGGAAGCTCGTAAAGACATTGATAGAATGTGTGATATGCGTTAAACAAGAACGAAAAGGGCAAAATAAAAAAAAAATTGTAGATCCACATGTGCAATTAATACACTGTAATTCTTTTTTACTGCTTTGTGTAATGATGTTTATATTTGTGATTTTTATGATTTGTCTTGATTTTTATCAATAAAAACTAAAAGAAAAAAAAGATATTGTGAAAGTACGACAGGGGGTACAAAAGTGAAAGTAAATATTGGGTAGTTTAGATCGATTTCGGTGGATCTAATTAATTAGGAATAAACAAAATGAAGAAGTGCGAAAGGAAATCATGAACAGCACTGCATAGGGAGGAAATAAAAAGGCTTAAAAGAAAAACGACTCCTTTCAAATTCAAATAAACGGCTTGTTATGGAAAATCACATCACATCGTATAGCTTACTTGATTGTTTTGGAATTTACTTTATATTTTTCACGTATAGTTCGGTGTAGAAATGACATATGAAAATTGTGATTGCATTTGAGGCACGGCAATTGCTATCTCGGAATTCTTTATCGAGCCTTTATTGAATTTTTCTGAGGTGTGTACATTGCCTAGAGGGGCATGAAAAAGCCATTTGTGTGTACTTTGTCTGTCCTTTTAGGTTCAGACTAAGAAAACAATGCATATTTTATTGGAGAGGGGCTGTTGCCACTCGTTTATGCCAAATTGCCATGGTAACTCATTTCGGTGATTACCAATGTATCAGCTGTGTAGGTTTTTTTCGCCTTTCCCCCATTAAACTCCGGACATTAACACATCATGCGGAATACTTTAGCTTTCAATATAAGATTTTAATGACAGATCGTTGCGCTTATATTTCAAATAATTGTTGTCGCAAGTATTTTTAAATAGGCCATGCAGAGTAAAGAATAAAATTCCACTCAGGAAGAACAGATGCGTAGGGAACTGTGGTGTTATTGAACTTATACGGGATTGATAGCTAATGTCAATACTTCATATGAAGCGTTATAATCTAATAAAATCGAAAACAGTCATGTGACATAGCTGCCTTTCAAGTGCTAATGTAACGAACCAATCTCTCCCGAGTGGCCAATTGTATCCTAAATGGTCTGCAAACACACTCTGATTTCTGTCTCTCCAGAGGTAATGAATCGCGATCTTTCGGTGTTGGAGAAGATTGGGGATTTTATTAATAAGTGCGGCGCCATTTTACCTGAAATAATTGTATAGAAGATGTGGAAGAGAGTAATTGGCGAGTCGTCCCACGGAGGCTCACATCATCCTCATTCATTATGAATGGTATAGAAGAGACACGATTAGCTTGCATGGTGCAGGGATGATTTTCCAGAAACATCCCATGAAAGAAATGCCATCGGAGCAATCAAATATTGATTATGTAAACCTAAAAAAAAAAGAAAATAAAAAAAATTGTATGTAACCTTTCACTTTTACATACGAATGATTTATGACTAAATAGCCAGGATCTTGAAGATATTGAAAACCAGATTTACTTTTTCCGAACCTCAGGTTGTGATTCTAAAAAGAATTCTTAAAGTTTAATTTGAAGAAGTGTAATGAAGGCAGGCTGTTGGATAGTAAACAGGATGTTTCTTGGAAATGTTTTTATATTAATATCGACATTTTTTAATGAATGAGGTTCAGTATTTTTCCGTACTAAACGAAGGATAAAGTTCCAAATGTTTAGACACACTCCAATTTGATGATACTCGGGGGGGGGGGGGGGAGACTTTGCCTTAAGATTTTGAATGTGATCAGAATTTGCCGCCAAAAGAAAAGCCTAGAAAAACAAAAATAGGAGAAAAGGTATGAAAGAAGGTATCATCGTGTCGAATTCCCAATTTTGTTCTATATTGATAAGCATTAGAAGTTCTACCATTTAAAATCAAGAATATCCGACATGCAGATAAGTAAGGATGCTGAAACTTGCCGACAAGAATGGAAATAGTGGTGAAATGTTTTTTTTTTTTTTTTATAATTGCCGTGAGCAATTGCTTTGCGGAGCAAAATCCTTAAGCTGTATGTCACATCATCTCCATCCACGCTCCCCTTGCCCTCTCTAGCACCGCCCTTGACGGCACTGCATAATATGAGAGAAAATTACCTTGGCAGATCTTTAAAGGATACGTGGTTAGCATCCCCTCAGTGCGCAGCCAAACATGAAGAAGAGTTTCACGCGTCCCAGGAGATGTCATCATCTTAAATCAAGCAGCGCCCCTTCCATTCTGGACTTTCTCGTCCGAGTTACGTGGAATGTAAATATAGAATTGCATTTTAGATGAGTCCCTTGGGAGCGGTCCTTGATTTTGGCGCCCCGCACGATTACGTAAAAGAATTTGAGGAAATAGGAACAGAGTGAAGAGATTGGAAGAGACAGATCTGTATCTGTATCTGCATCCATCAGTCATTTAATCACGTCATGCTTAACCTGTATTTTCCGTGCATGGGAGAGGGCGAGGAGGAAGGGGGTCATTAAACCTTCAAATTATCATTTTGAAATTCGTCTCTTTTAAAGTGTCCCGACCCCACCCCCACTCTCTATCTCTCTCTATCTCTCTCTCTCTCTCTCTCTTTCTCTTTCTCTCTTCCTTCCATTTCATTTCATTTCACTATACTCTCTCTAAAACTGTTATCCTCTTTGCCTAATTCTCATCTCCCCTCTCTCTCTCTCTGTATATATATATATATATATTTATATATATATATATATATATATATATATATATATATATATATATATATATATATATATATATATATACATATATTTTACTAAAGGGTACATTAGGTCGACACCTAACAATGCGGTTTATTCCGTCATAATAGCGACCCCTACATTAGGTAGACAGTTGGTGTCATTAGGTCGACAGTTGTCTATAGAAATGAGACAAAAACTGTCCTCCTAATGTACCCATTAGGGGTATATATATATATATATATATATGTTATTTTGTTGTCCCTTTTCAGTGGTGTGGCTACTCTATAAATTACTTCCTGTCATTTTTTTTTACCAGATCGCCTGGTCGCATTTTCTTCATCAGATTTTAGTCATTCTGACTAGGATTTTGTTCATTTTTACTCGGATTCTATTCATTTTGACTAAGATTCTATTCACTTCAACCCAAAGCTGGTAGTTTTGACTAGGATAGTGCAGGTGCCCGTGCGAATAGTTATTCTCGTCAAATCTGACTAGATTCTAGTCATACTTGACTAGATTGTTTTTAGAGTGTAATGCTCAATAACTACACATTTTTTATTGCTATTTTCAAATATCCTCCAGAGTGTAATAATCACTATCAGTAAAGATCAAAGGTTCCGTCGGAAATGGAGACGGTTATTTTTTAATCAATGCATAGACATTCCGATATAACTATGTCCGCAGAACTCTCTAATCACATTATTGCAGGAGGAGATTATATCTTATTATCTCTCATTTCCTCTTTCATCCACTCCCCTGCAAACTCTGTGAATGATAGGCATCATAGACAGAACAAAACAGCTAACTTGTTTGCAGTTGGCAATACGCAATTACCTAATTTCTGAACATTGGGGTCATTTATGAATGCCGCCTAATCGTGCATAATGGCCTAATAACAATGAGATAGCCGCCATGTTTGCTCGATTCTCTGTGTTCCGTGCATGTGCTTTAATTGCGGAGTTTGAATTCTTTTATTTTAATTCGATTTTTATGAAAATCTCATTCCAAGTAGACATTCTGCCTTCCGTTCACCCTTATTAGCCAGTACTCCACTTTATTGACCCACTTTAGACGTAATTGCTGGCAGCAAACATAGGATAAATTAGAATGATCTTTGTCGATAATTGAAAGATGAAATTTGTAGGACTACATGCATGGCTCCTGAGACAAAATGTGGTTGAGAAAGAGAGTCCTTCTCCCCCTGTTCTCTCATTAGTAGAGTAATTCTAGTCAAATCATTTAGATGAGCCAATATTGATTTATGGAGAAGGTATATTCTTTGATGAACGTATTCATGCCGGAGAAAATAGTATTTCTTTGTAAAACAGTAATGATAATTTAATTAGGTATCAAGTACTTTCTGTCGGAATAGAGCTGTAAGGGAAGAAAGAGAGAAAGTAAACTAAAAGAGAGCGGAAGGATGTTAAAGTTTATGTAGAGGTAATGGAGTCGCAATTATATTGAAGTAAAGTGTTATCCTATTCATCCTTTAGATACTGACAACTTTCAAAAAGCTATTTCTTTGAAATGGGAGGATGTACGAAAATAAAAAAACTTAAATCATAACCGGAGATTTAGGTTATGAACAGGGGAACTTGATTATTAACTCTTTATTCTGTATAGCAGCATAACGTTGTAATTATCCAGCTATTTATCAACTAGCATTAAAGAAATCTGGAGGAAGTCTGTTGAGGAGGGGCTTACCAAAATTTACATTTGGCTTCAACCAAGAAATGAGTACCACAATGCAGTCTACTATCTGTCTTGATGGTGATGTATACCTATCCTAGATGCCAGCCTCCGATAAACCCTAAAATAGCTGTGCCTGGTGATGATAAAAATGTGAAGTGGTCTATAAATTTCTGAAAACTCTCTTTAAGTTATAGTTAAACAAATGCAAAGGCTACTTGTCATTTTAATTGTAGGAATGCCCCAAATTTCGAATTGTTCTTTAGAGTTTTGTTTCAGTAATTCAGGCGGTATTAAATTATACGTCATTACTCATCATTGTAACATAATTCTTTAACTCCAGTTCTCTGTTTAACTTCTTGTGTTCTATATAAACTGTTTGGGGGGAAAATACGTAGAATTCCACATCTGGCTTTTGCAATGTATAACCTTTCAGTCGGTAGTATAAAGATTCAAGTAAAGACGGACGAGCATTATAATCAATCAAAACAGAGGAAGTTTTGTGGAATGTCCGTAATGGTTCGTGGATCTTATTTCATCGGTCGAAACCAATTCCATGTCAGCCGTCGATAACGAAGTTAATTTGCCATCGAGATCTATTTTCATAAACACAATTGTAAATTTGCCGCGACATCGGGTAACGTGAGGCCAACAGAATTGTTTCACAGTAGCCCCTCCCCCCCCCCCCCCCCCCCGCCCTGAAAGGATACTCTTATTTCAAGCACCCTTCTTTGATCCTATGGACAATAGAGATATGGCAAAAGCTCATGGACGAGACCGACAGCCCACGAATTCAACACGTCAGTCTCGTGTAACAACTTTTCTGAGAGTTCGCTTGACCGATATATTGTCGGTCTCATGGACCGTCGGTCTACTGGAATGTCCCGTGAAGGTATATCGACCTTTTCGAATTATATATCCTGATGTATTGTCACCAGAAAGTAATTTTTTTAATGTCTTTGAACGGAGGGAAAGATTTTTGTAAATTGACAGCTTGCTAATTCTTTTGCTAATTTGACTTACAGTACATGTAAAATATCTTTTCCACTCGCCATGTTCCACTCTGATGATATCTCCGTTCCACATTGTATCTCTCAAGGGGTATGTTCATCAAAGGCTTTGATTTGAAAATTTATAGTGGAAAACTAGATTACCATTACCAAAGGCTGCCATGTACAGCCAGTTACGACCGGAAATGGGTTAACGTATGCAAAGCTTTGTGATTAAGTGCAATTATGTATCGGTGCCTATTGCTTCATTTCTTACCGATTGGCACTTTTAGCTTTCACCTGCATGTGCCAATTAGCAATCATGGCGAATATAGGATTACTCCAGCTTCCTTACAGGTAACGATGCACCTCAATTCTTACTTTGAAAGATCAAAACCGATCGGTCATACACCTACGGAGGAGGTCTGTGTGTTTATATTTTTTGTAAAAGAGAGAGAGCGAACTTGGTTGTACATGTTTCAGTGTATCAGTATGTTTCAGTATGCGCAGGACACATAATCCTACACTGGTCAGATTGACTCAGTGATAATGAAATTCAACCGACAGACGACCCTCACCTCGTGCAGCAATGTACCTGAATCACAGCTGCCCTTCACACATTCCTATTCAAATATCTTTCCCGGTATTCGTCTCTCGCTGTCGCTGATATTAGTCGAAGTCCTTGTCGTGCTCCTTATCATGCTTGTCAGGGTTTTGATCAAACAGAACGAGAGGGATGAAGAGTCGTGCGATTATGCACGTAATATCGCAAATGCCTCGTAAAGTAGCTCTTGTGCTTGAAACTGATTATTTGTTCTTGGTTGTACCCCAAAGGCCAGATCATATCGAGATGTCTTTCCCCTTCCTTTTTCTCCGTAATCTTAAATTATGCCTTGCGTCTTTTTATCTATTTTGATGACACATTTCTCAAGTGGCCTGCCAGGACTTCTACAATGTTCACGTTGAAGCTTATTCCCGACCTGTGTTTGTTTTGACCTGTTTTTGTATTTGCCTTGGTGAAGAATAGCGATCATATTTTATGAACCTGCAAAATAAAGTAATGATAAATGATCAAAAGAAAAGGAACAAAAATAGAAGTACAAGTGATAACAACTGTAATTGTGAGAATATCAATAATAATAGCAATAATCTTCATAACATCCAATGCAATCTGAATCGTATTTATACTATTAACAGTAACAATTATCATTATAACAATTACAGTATTATCAGTTTAAATTATACAACAATCATCCGCATGTATGCTTTTAAAAAAAAGGTCGGAACAATTTACCCGTTATTGGGTAAAAAGGTAACCCAACTTATTTTAGGTGGGTCAAGGGGCATTGTATAGTCCTTAAGGATCATTAAAGAACAATACATTAACATTATTTTCGTGTGTATAATATAATGGTGAGATATAATTTAAAATAAGAGTGTTATATCTTGACAAGTTGTTTATATGCGTAGACTAGCTAAACAAAATTTACAGTGTGCATGTCATGGAGATTTAAAAAAAAAAATCTTATTTTCGTTCCGACCTAAATAAGGATTGTCAAGTCTGCTGGTTATTCATAGCTTTTAGCCTTCATGATAATTCTTAATCAACCTTCCTGCGATTCTGTGTCAAGTTTGCATTTGTTTCAGGGGAGAGTAGGTTCCGCTTCAGCCCACTTGTGCTTAAGATGTTGATGCTGCACAAGGGGGCTTCAGGCTTTTAGATGTTATAAAGGCTTTCCCGGAGATACCAAAATAAAGGAAGTATATATAGGAAGAATACTTTGCAGTCATGCAGGATCTCATCTACATGTTGACTCTTGAATAATGCCCCTTGTACTTCAACTTCGGAAGGGCAAGGAAAATGCATTTCTTTCCCCTTTTGCACGATGCATGTTTGCGCGCAGTTTTTCAACAGCATTGTATTAATGAAGGAAAAGGAGCAGTGACGTTTCATTAAATCTCTCCCTAAACTTCGCCGCCAGATGGATCATGTACAAAGCATAATTTATTTGCTGTCTTTTCAGGGAGAAAATAAGAGAAAAGAAGAGTTGTGCTATCGAGTGTAATCGAAGACAATCACGAACCTGTCAATAATGAGGACAATGATTGAAATTGAAATACGCTTGCACGAGTATTATGCAAACTCAAAGAAAAATATCTTAGCATCGTTCGGATATCCTCAGGTTCATGTTAATTATCTTAATGTTTATGCTTAACGATCCTTCAGAGTTAAGACGGGAACCAACTTTAAAAAACTGGCATTCATCCGAAACTATTTTGGCATCACCATTTCGATTTTGTATAGATGATCACGAGCAAATTAATGAGGAATGTTGTATGTTTAACACGGGGTTTATTTTTTTTAAGAGGGAGGGGGGGGGGGGGGGGCTTTGTTGATAATACTGACCATGCTGACAGTGATTTCGTTATAGCATTGTGATATCTAAGGTTATGAAACTTGATGTGATAAAGGATGAGATGGAGAGAGAGAGAGAGAATGGACAGGTTGAAAGAGATACTGTGTCATCCTATGTACAACGTTTAGATAGGAATTAGGAGGAAGAGAGAGAGAGAGGGGGGGGGGGGGGGGAGAGATGGTTAAACAGAATTAAAGGACGGAAAGCTGAAAGGCAAGAGAAGAAAAGCAATGGAAAACTTGCTTTCAATTAGTGTGATTTCCAACAAGTTTTGTATTAAAGTTTGTGTACATTTCGCACGCTAAACAATCATAATTATGTAGAATCACTTCAAGCACGATTTTCTCGAAATGCTTTACCATTGATTACCAGAACTCAAGATCAGGGGCCCCGTTTCATAACTGCCACATTTCTATGACAAATTTGTTCCCAGCCAATCAGATGAAAGGATTTCAGTAGCATATAACAGTTATTGCAACTTGTTATTGATAAAAGGTTTAATGAAATGGGGCTCAGCTTTTGAAGACTCAGTGATCCAAGTCTAAATGTGCCAAAAATATCACAGCATATATATTCTGTAATATGATTATAATTTGCTAGGGTGTTGTTTATCTGTAGTTCACAACATTTGTCCCCACACAACCCATTTCTTTTTCTTCCAGGCAATTGATCTAATGGCTTATTCATCAGAGTCTGAAAAGCGCTTGAAAAGAAGCTTGAGTCAACAGCCATATAAACACCACTTTAGTATAGGGGTCAGTTTACAACATTTTCTAATGATTCTCCCCCTCTCTCTATTGCTTTTTATCTTCTCTCTCCCACTCTCTCTCTTTATTTCTTTCTTTCTCTTTTCCACCATTCTCATTCTCTCTCTCTCTCTCTCTCTCTCTCTCTCCTCGTATCTCCTTCTACATACAGGGGTCAGCAGAGTCGGGCACCAGCGTGTGGGGGAATAACCAACAGATCTTCACAGTGACCGGCTTTTACAAGGTAGGTCGAGTTTATAGACACGCTCTTAATGTCCAAACCTTTATATACCCAGCTTTAACAGCATAAGTGTCTGCAATTATTGTACTTGAAATGGGAGAAAATAGTCCAGGCCATGACCTTTACCGTAGGTGATATAGATGTTAAAAGATGATGATCAGTAATGGTCGTTCACTCGTCTTGTGGAAGAAACTGTCTAGAACTTATTGGTTTTGTATACTTCATAATTAATAATTATTGTTTATCAATAGGTTTCGAAAACACCGAAATGTTAACAAATGGACTCATAATGTATTGCTGAAAACCACATACAGTTAAAAGCACTGCGCACAGATATGGATATATGGGACTACACACACCACGGTGGTATCAAAATCTGGTTCAAAGTTTCAAAAATATTATTGATTTTATTAAAAAATGTAAGGGCATTTCAAGAGGAATCCCCCTTTTTCTTTCTTTTGCTTAAATGTGAAATTGTTACTATGATAATCTTTTGTCACGGAAACATTTTTTTCGAAAGCTTTACCTTTAACAGAACTCAACCGTCTCGTTAATAAAGATAAATCAAACATAGTGTGCATGAGAGAGTTCAGGAGAAGGTCGCCTTTGAAAAGAAATGTGTCAAAGAAAGGTCACGTGATCCGATGATCATCAGCAGTAGATATGAAACTGTTATCCGCAAATATCAAACTCAAAAGGAATTTATGAGAATATCGTTGGATTTTATTATTAAAGCTGGGTGCAATTTTGTAATTTTGTTTCACAATAGATTACACAAAGAGCCATTACAGGCTTGCAGACCCATGCCTCTGTATTATGACGCTATTGAATATCCTGTGTAGCAACTCATTAGGGCATGCGACATTTGTATGCCTATTACAAGAGATATGTTACTCCACCATCTTATACGCTAATCATAATGCAAAAACATCTTTCCAACTTCTGTTGCACTTTTGTACGATTAGAACATCAATCTTGCAAAGCAGCAAGGAGCCAGAACAAATATGGATTAAAAAACAAATTGCGGACATTCTCTTATTTCGTCTTAAATGAACGTGACTCGCTTACAGCCATGCGATGTTTACTTAATGCGACGCATGTGTCCGCCGGCTCGTCAAACAAGCAGTGTATATACTGTTCCCCTCAAACCGTTGGTAATTCCCCTTGTTTACATGGAAAATTGACTTGCTCGACGGGAAATATGAAGGTTGGCTTAATGAAGACATTTTGATGAGAAATTGGCCGCTGCTGGTGTTTCGCAGTTGTCATCTTAAGTCTCGCTTTGGTATCCGCAGCGCTCATTGCAAACGGCGAGAAAGGGAGCATAAACTCTGCATGTGCCTGTTAATCACGATGTCTGTCCCTCTCAGAAGCAATAAAGAATTGCTTAATTGAGTTGAATATTAGGCGGAAACGATTTTTTAGATCCCAGGTATGTAAATGCAAATAAGGGTAAGCTCTCATGTTGCCCTATGTCACCAATCGGTTTTATTACATGATATAAATCTCTCGCTCCCTGAAGTCTGTCCAATGAGTGCTTGCGGATGAGCAATCAAGTTAGGGCTGGTGTTGGCGTGGGCTTTTTACCCTCTCTCTTCTGAATGTAGGAAAGCAAATACTTTTGTTCTACAAGAAGGTTAAACAATCAAATGCCACCTTTTAACGATGTTAGCGGCTACGAATTGGTAGGCTAGCAACAAATCGTAAACCTTTATAAATGACATGATATATGTAGCCCACAAATCGGGCTTATCGTAGTTAATAATATCAATATATGTGATGTTAACCAAAGACCGCTTTACTATCAAGGAAGATTTTCGCCACGTTTAGTCAACATTTCCTTTGAAGATGATTGTCTTAGTTGTCCCAGGGCATGTTATTGAAGGAAGAAAGTGTCTGGGTTGTAGTACAGGGGATAGTTGTCTTAGAAATCCATATAAATGATCTATATTTTGGTGTTTTTTATAAATAGTGTATGTTTTGAACCAGGTCTTATTTTTATAGGACCTAATGATTCTGTGACCTAAAATATTATGAGGACTTTTATTAACTGCATTATCAACGGTTCAAAATGTTAGTTCCTCCGGAAATGCATTTTAGATTCTAGAAATCGATATTACCGCATTATTTTTTATTCCTGAGCTCCCTCCATCATAGTTGCCCTAAATATAAGTCTGTGATGGAGTATATACGGGTTGCTCAGCTATCATTTATCAATGGCTGATGGCGAATTTTGACGAAGACATGACTGTGAACGACCAGATGTTTTTAACGATGTTTACAGCTAACAGAAATGTACATATACGTCCACCAATGCTACATTAAACTACTTAATATGTCAGCTATTGCATTTTACCGTATCTCGTTTGGAGGATTATGAATGCAAAGCAAAAATGCCACATCCTCTGTTTTCAATGAACGTTTATTTTCTCATAACGTTGAGAAATAATAAAATTTGGACTTTGGAGTATGATGATGAAAAAAAAATGCAAGAACTAATTTTTAGTTGAATGAAATGTTTAATCGTGCATCTAAAACAGTCAAAACAATCGTACGCATAATTTAGGACAGATTTACTACATAGGACGAAGCTATTATGAAGCAAGGCCGCGTTGAGGAAATATTGCCCAAAGCGTTTTATTATACAGTCATATGATTATGTTCGTATTCTCATTTAACATTTCCCTTATAACCTAAGCATGCTGAAAAGAAAAGACATCTGATCCCCGTCTTATATATGTATAGAGTTGCGATCGATTCGAATCGATCGCAATTTTTTATAAAGACGGGGCACTGGAAAACATACAGGCCTTGTTGAGCTATGCACGTTTAAAAGTTGATCCCAAATTTAATCTGTATTAATCATGTTAATGGAATGATTTTCTTGCTTTTACTCTAAGAATTGTTTTATGTCACCTTTTGCGTAATAAATGACGTAAACGACGTGATAAAGAATGAATGCAACAGATTTGTCGTCTCTGAAAACCACCAAAATTGTCTCTTTATTGATTTATTTTCATATTTGCTTTGGCATAACACTTTTAAAGAGATTACGCTTGTGGTTTATTCGTGAAAAAATTTGTCATTATCGTTGCGTGATAGATCCTTTACAATTTGTAGCTTTTTAACCTACATACGTCATTCGTCATACTACGTCAAAATTTAGAGCCATGAAAATGACACCCAGTCACTCTGGAGTTCTCGGAGACCATCCAAATTTGTCCCCTGTGTTTTCATAATTGAAGATAATGGCACCCTTTTTCGCTATTTTTTATTTCAGTTTTCACTTTCGTTTTTCTGTCTCCTTGTTTTATGACCCAGTATTCGCCTCGATGGTGTCTAAATTTTTTTTGCTGCTTGTTTCGATTTTCTATTTGTGAATGCTCCAGGGTAACGTGATTGCAATTAAGCGAGTGAATCGCCAGCGGGTCGAGCTCAACAGGAATGTACTAATGGAAATCAAACACGTAAGTATAACCACATCACCAAAATACACTTTCTTTTCATATACAACGTAGGACGTTACGTATGGATCCCGTGCCACCATTTTCAAGTTTAAGGATGGTTAAGGATCCATACACTCTCTCTATCAAAATCAAAACTTTGCCCTCCATTAATTTGAAACTAAAATTCATCCAGTGGCCATGCCTACATTTTTACCCTTAAAAACCCTTGTATTTAGAGGCATGCGTTTAATAGAACCTGAGATGGCAGAGAATTTGGGAAAAGAGTAAGAACGAAATTCGGCGCGGGGGTTGATCGATAGAGTGCCTTGGCATATTCAGAAGTGATGACTGGTACTGAGAGTGAAAGTTAAGTGGAGAAACAATCAGAAACAATAACTCGTCCGAAAGGCATTCGGCTCTGGCGGCATGCTGACTTCTTAATGCCCGTGCCCCAAATATTTCGATCGTGACTTTTCGTCGTCCCCAGTGCCCGTTTGGATGCTAAGGGGTGTAATATGTAATTGGAAGCCCGACTGTATCGTGAAGGAGGTGCCAAGCTAAATATACCTGACGCGTTTCTGATTCTTTGGTTGGGTGCCACAGCAGTCTCTAGCAGCCTCAATCGATTAAGTGACCCCTTGCCCAACACGATGTGAATGAAGCTGGCTCTTGATTTTTCTTTAAATAGTGAAAATTTGTTAATGTGATGTTGAGAAAAAAAAATAGACGATACTGTAATTTCTGCATTCAATTTGAGTAAATTATCTAATGTCGAATTTATATGATCATGTTCGATCACTTTTTTGTCTGTAATAAAGTTATATTACATACATGCATGACATAACTCGAATAAACTAGACGACTGTCCAGCATATGTTTCATGAAATAGCCTGTATCATGAGACACGCTGCAAATAACGCAAGCGTCCCATCATTGTGCGCATCCAATCAAAAGCGGTTTAACATAAAAACATTTTTCATTTCGAAAAAGCAGGAATGAATAAAAATGAATGGAAATTAAGTATTTATCGTCTTTTTGACGATTCGAATTTCACTGCTATAAATTTGCAAACAATGACTTTACAAGTAGAAATAAGCACAAGAGGTAACATCTTTTGCTCGACAGTTACAACGTAATGCAATTCTCAATGAGAACATTAAAGTGGGTACGATACATTTTGTAATCTTATTCAAAGAGGATGAGTTAGATGCAGATCAAACAGAGCGAGGAATGGGAAGTCCTAAGGTAGGAAGATGAGATGGGTAGAGCTAGGAAGGAAAAGAAGCAAAGGAAAATAGAAAAAACCGGTTATACCTTGAGGCAAATGAAAAACATTATTTGTTTCAAGTCGTTCGTGCTTTCGATTAGGTTTGATTGTAATTACGAGTGTCGTGTGAGCTTAAAACCGTTACATTCATGAAAATCCAACTATGCTTGCAACATGAATGATGCAAACCTTCATATGGGAATTACCATCGTACGTGCACCGACATACATACAAAACAAGTCCTAAACTTTTCTTTTTTGGTTTTGGATTTTTGCTATTGGAGATAATCACACCACGCTCAGTTTCATTGGGCACCTAAAGGACTTCTGCCCCGAGGGACCCATTAAATCTCATCAAAATAGACACAGATCTATCACGGAACGATGCAGAGCCATTTGTCTTGTGCATCCTCCATTAAGTTTCAACTAGGTCTGACAAGGTCTCTATCCAATCTTTGTTCAGTTGTAAAAGAACATTGCCACTGTCTCGCATTGACACGGGACACAGACCAGGGAAGGTCATGATAATTACAAAAAAGTACAAAATACTATATCCTTGTTATTTTAAAGATTTCTTTCAGTAGCTACGTTGTAGATAAGCATGACTGCATCAGGATCAATTTTAAATGTGACCAACCCATCCCCCGCCCCCATTCAAAGTTTCTTTTTAAAAGTTATTTTTCAGCTTGGTGCTGTCGAATACCATTTTTCCATTTGACTCAATCTTGCTGGAAATCGAATGCAGTGTAAATCACTGCACACAGATATGGGTGTACAGAGAAGGTACTATTAATCATCAGCCTCAAATCAAATGATTTTTTTTTCCTTTTCAGATGACGAAAAGACCTTTTGTTCAGTAATTTCCGACCTGGTTAGTGCATAGAAGTCTCCTATATAGCTGACATTTTAGAATCTAACTAATCTGTTGGGTTTCCAAAAAGATTCATTTTATGTAGGATATACCATTACTAGTTGTATACATCATATCGAGGTTCATCCTGGAAATTTTTGTCAGGTTTTGGTGAACTCAAAATACTCGTCTTTGTTAAAACTCTGATATTCCCTTCCCCTTTTCACCGCCTCTGTCCATGGTTTGTATCACCCGACTTCACTGAGATTTACGATGCGGTTTAACATGCCAAACACTATTGACAGATAATGATCTCGAGGATCCTGCATCGGCTAAAACTGGAAGCGAGGTTGCAATATTCGCCTGATTTGTGGTTGATTTACCCCGCAAAGTATCGGACGATATTTTTTCTTCATATATAAAGGTGTAGCCTTTTTGATCTGATAAGAGCAAGATTGTAATATGTGACACGAGACAGCGCTTTGTGTTGTAAGTTTTAAACAATAAGGATTACAGAAGGGCAAGTCTAAGTTATGTTATCCCAGTCTTCATCGACAATTTCTAGGAGTTTAGTATATCCGATGACTGTATATATTTCATGGCCCTACGAGAACTTGGGTCAGACCGAAAATGAAGTAAATGTGCACTGTTTATTTCAAATTATGTTCATAATTCCGTAATATTTGGTAACATATGGAACACGAAAAGACCACATTCCTGGGAATGGTTGTGACAGAGGTGATTTTTTTTAATGATGTGATTTGCTCATCAACTCCAAAATAACATGAAAACGACCGCCAACCAGTTTGACATGTAAGTCAGCTTTTTGAGTGGAGGAAGTTAAATAGCTATACAGCCTTGTATAGTTTTTAGAAGAAGACAAATCGATGAGAATATGCGTCGGGTTTTTTTTTGGTTGGTATGTCTCTGATTTTATTCAGTGATACACTCCACGCTTTCATTAGCTTGCTCCGTTTTTCTCGTCATCTAAACGGCGCAGACAAGCGCTCTGATTTCGAATAAGACCTTCAATCGATAATGACTCGAGTAACCGAAGGCGAATTTTTGTGTCTCCGGTATCCCGCGCAAATTAGAGTTTCTCACCCGTATTTCTGGGTGACCCCCTCAGTATTTGCTATATGCTATAATGAAATGCTGCAGGAACTACGAACAAAAGGTGTCCAGATTTTTTTTAAAATTAAAAATATCCATAGTTTTATGTCGTGGTTATGTTGAAAGGAAGTGAGTGCTTGCAGATCCTATAAGAAGGATAAACCTGAAAACAAACGTACGCAAAACAAAAGAACACTTTTTGTGTTTTGTTTATTGTACCTCTCGTATGTATTTTATGAGAGGGTAATTTCATCTTCACCGGGATTATGAAATTATATTTTCCACAAAGAATGGTAAATCAGGGATTGGTTGAAGTATGTTAAAAAGACCTTCACTTACCTATTAAAGTAGGACACAATGTAGGCCAGGTCATGGAATTCATGGCAATGTATAAATTTGTCATGGCCATCTGATAAAAATCATAGCAGAAGGAATTATTACACTCAGAACATGGATATCCTAAGAGCAATAAAATTATTTGAAAAGAGAATAAATACTGTACAATGTTTAAAATGTAACAACATATAAATAATGTGTTTGTTGTGTTTATACAAATACCGGTTAAAATCTTCAAAACTCCTTAGGGGCCTATTAAGGCATGAAGATGCCATAAGGTCTATTAGATTTAGGGGGAATTCCCCCAAATCACAAACAAATATCTCCGGTTATAAATGTAGTATTTCTTAAAACCACGTAGATTTAGGGAAGATTTCTTGTAATAGGATTTTATTGTCCACTAGAAAGTATTCTTCTTCAAAATATTTATGACACAACATGCAACTTTGTATTGTCCTTCTTTTTCGCGAACTTCATATTTTCCATAATAATGTATTTCCCGCACGTGAGTCGCGTTGCTGTATCATCAAATATCTCTGTCCCAACGGCGCCATATTCAGTTATTTCTTTTCAAATGGTTTTTATCTGTAAAAGAACAATCGGAAACAAACACCATACCCCTATCACTAGAATAAATCGAATAATTCTAAATGCCAAGATGTTTTCGTGTTTTTGCTTTCTGTTTGTCTCTCTGCGTTCCGCACGAGGGACACCTTCTCTTTAGGATGTGGTAACATTATCTCTCCCATAATCCTTTCCGCTCCATAGGTTCGTGACCTTCAACATGACCACGTGATCAAGTTTATCGGAGCATGCATCGACGCGCCCAACATCAGCATCATGACCGAGTATTGCCCCAAAGGTAGCCTGCAGGTAGGTGATCACTCCTGGGCCTTCTGGGCCTATATTTCAAATTAGCCAGCTTGATATAGGACATATTGTATTTTTAAAGACAAATTTGAGTACGGTCATGCCATTGCATTGTGCAAAAAAAAAAAAAACTGTCTGGAAGCAATTGGGAGAAGTTGATTCTGTCGTACAATGGTATTGATGTATACACTGTGACGTTTGGGAATGATCATGAAAATGATAAGAATTTGACCCCTTCTTGCTGAAAATCACATGCACTGCACACATAAATGGGTATATGGGATTAAAGTTTGGTCGACACTTTAGTTTGGTTCTGCTATATCTCGTCATGTTACAATATGAGGGCATGTGAAGAGCATTAAAAAATTTAAAAGCTCACAAAATACTTTTCACCTTAACCCGTACTCAGCCTTCTCTTAAATTGTTATCGCGCCACCCAGAGGCGGCGGAACGTCGAACTCGGACAATGGAAGTGGGGTGGGGGGACTTTTTGTCCACCAAACAAAAGGTGCGCCCACCCCACTTCCATTGTCCGAGGCCGACGTTACGCCGCCTCCTTTCTTTAGGGGACTTAGCTCAAGCTACCCAAGTATAAAGGTAGCTCTAGTATCACTATCTTGCAGTGTTTTCTGATTAGGTTTAAAACATATTATGAAGGAACAAGATTTAACCATCAAAACTAATAAAATTGGTTGCAAATGTAACTATTGTTTGTCCCTCCAGGCGAACTTCAGTGGCTGATTATATTGAAATTTTATATTGAAATTTATATTTTCTTCGAAAAATCTTAAGTTTGCAAGCCGTAATTTCAATCCCATAAAGTGGTCACCCTGGTTAATTTTTAGACATCACGAAGTAGGATTCTTTACCCCCCCCCCCCCCCCCCATTTCCCGTCAGTGACAGCACCCAATCTACGCCACTCCTATGATCAACACGAACGTTAATCATATAATTCGTCACTCTTGGATAATAGTAAATAGTGTATGTGTAATACCGCTGTGATTGGTTAGATTCGCATCACGTGACGACACGTGTAAAAATTTAGTTATAGCGCACGATCGTGCACTATAGCTTTGATTTTTGCACGGGGAATCCCGTGTTAAATGAATAGGGGATGAGTCATTATAAGGGTCTTTTTACTATAACAATTCGTGCATGTTCTATTTATGCTATATGAGTAGTCATATTATTGTTCAGAACCTGCATCAGCTAGATGTCTCTCCTTAAAATGCCCATATTTAATGCTACTGCGATTTATGTCCACAATCGGATCGCAGTCGATCGTAGTGCATGTATGATGGGCTTCAAACTCTTCCAGTGACTGAATATTACAGTTATTTCAATATATTACTTTGCCTGTCTCGGTGGCAATTTAATCCCTGCCATGTTTAAACTGGATTATCTTTGATCAGTCTTGATCAAATTCAAAGCATTCTTGATGGATGGGGAATTAAGGAAATTATGACTATTATCATGGCCATACCACATTGTTTGTATAATACAAGATTTTGTAGACATCATGTTTTTTAATGAATCATGGGCGTTCAGATTCTGTAATAAATAAGAATAGTTGTATTGCCGACAAAAGTAATAATGGTAGATTTATTTTCCACCGTAAAAGGAAGAGTTTTATTTAGAGAGGATATACAGAAACGTGCTGTAATACGGGCAAATATACGCGTGTCAAAGGTGTTCTTACTCTGGCGGCTGTGAATCGAATCATTTTTGTTATCTTGAAAAGTGGTATTTTGATATTAACTTCAACTCATTTCCAGTATTTACTTCTTTTCCAGTCCTTTCAAAAAAATGAGAGAAAATATCAAAAGTTGTAATTGCTTGGGCATTTTCAAGAAACTCCTTGTCTTGTGAGACAGTGTCGGCAAAGAAAAAAACAGTACCGTATTGATTTTGTCTCGTAACTCAAACTGAGGTTTTGAAGGGGAAAAGTAGGTTAGATTTGATGAAAAGAGAGAAGGAAACTTGGACGCCGGGTGTAAAAGCTTAAGAGGAAAACGTAAAGATGACTGTGTCTTATATCAATAGAGAAACATTTACAAATGTTAAATGGATAAAGACTTTTTCATCAAAAGGATGTGGTATAGGTGTCATATGAATCTTTTTTTTAAACTTTGAAAACTCTTCTTCGTTATAAAACTAATATGAATATCTTCGTGAGTCTGCTATTATCAGTATTATCAGTTCATCTTTAAAAAATAACAACTAGCAATTTTAGATTCTATATTAGTTGCCTCTGTCAGGTGGAGTTATACTTTCATATTTTAAGTGTTTTACCACCATTTTGGATTTCCTAAAACATGGAATTTTGTACGTCTTGAAGAGGCGACTACGCCAACATCCAATGCCCCGTAATAAAGATAAAACTGCATGAGTTCTGGTCGTGCGATTATATTGTGAAAGAAACTGTGAAGAAGTGAGTAGGAAAGGTTGATTATGTATTATATTAGGATTGTATACTGTTAGGTTTTGGAATAATCAAAATGATAAGATATCGACTCAATCTTGCTTAACGTCACATGCACTGCAAAGAAATATATATATATATATGGGACTGCATGTGGCATGTTTAGTCCAAACTTTTTAGCTATTTCTTGTCATATGTCGAAGTATGAGGGCATTTGAATTAAGAGCTATACTTTTCAGGGCCGGGACACTTCTACTATGATATTCTTACATATTCTTTACTGGTCGTAAAGAGAATGAGAGAGCCCACACCATCACCAGAACACACCCTTGTCAGTGATAAGAACACTCATAAGGACACTAATGTCCTTGCCCCCATTACTAACCTACATGTCCTTGACGTTGATGCTATACGTGCCAAAGCCTTCATCAGATTTGACATTGCACCTTTAAGTTGGCTCAGGGCATCCGAGGATGGTTCATAAAACTAGTGGGAAGATTTGTAAATATTCATTATGGAAAGAGATAAATGGGTCATTGTGTTGTCCTTTTTTCACAAAGTGGAAGTGAAAGGTAGCACTGCAAGGAACTTGAAGTCATGCATTCTTAGTTTTTATCATGGTTTACACGATGAAATTCTAAACGAAGATGTTGATTCAGTCAATTTATTTATTTATTCCTTTATTTATTTATTTATTTATTTATTTGTTTGTTTATTTATGCATTCATTCATTTATTCGTTTATTTATTTTTATTTTTTTTAATTATTAAGTAATTAATTTGTCTATTATGGTCAAAATGTTATGCAGTAACGTATCGTTGGTCCAGCCATTGTGGGGGCACTAGCGTCATGCATATAGGGGGCATAACGTTTACTAAGTGGATGAAGCAAGGCCATCGATTGAGGGGAGGGTTTAGGTTTGTGGTATGATCGACGTTTCATATTGCTTTTCCCTCCTTTTTCTTTCTCTAACCCCCTCCCCCCCCCCCTCTCTCTCTCTCTCTTTCGCTATTTGGCGGCACTTGCTCCCGTACTCCCGTGCTTCGTGCCCCCTTCCATTACGGTAGCTACCCCTCTATTTATATGAGCTGAAACAGTTCCAATCGTGCGAATTCTTAAAAGTAATGCAACGATTCCGTGAGCCATGGAAAGATTGCATTCTCGCATCTATGTTATGCAATCTTTTTCTATAAACGATCACTGAGGTTGCAGACATGTAGCTCATTCAGAACATTTTCCAAATTGAAGGTCATGGTTATGAGTGACAGTTCCTGAAGGTCGGGGTCGTTTACTTCCAAATATCCCAAGGGCTTTTCTTACTTTGTCTGCATACGCAGCGACACTAGACAGACAAACCAAATCGTTAACACGATTTTCTCTAACTTGAATTCCAAATTAATTAAATGACTTGCAGTATATGGTGCGAAATTCCACGCTTTACAATATCATCTTTCGACATAGAGAAGATTTGTCTGGTCCATCATTGTCAACCATAATCATCTCAGAAGCCCGAAGTGATATTCGACTAAATTCGCCTCCAGAAAATGTACAATTCTGGTTGTAGACTTACTGCTCTGTGACTCACTACATAATCACTTAGAATGTCGATTTTTTTTCCCGATTATATATCCGTTCGGCAGCTGTGTCTCCAATTATTCTACCTTACAAGCCTCCAGGACAAGAAATGATTTACCCTAATAAGAATTAAATGATTAATGTTCCTCATGACTGCCTAAAATCATAACAATTAGCATTCCTTTTTTAGTCCCAATTCTTGATGTAGTGTTCTGATTTTCTGATCTGATATCCTGTAAAGTTAACGCATCGGGGCAGTAGGCGGCGGGGGATACATGCACGCGCCCCGCATTTTTTCGAACTGCAATAATTTTTCATTATTAAAATAGCCTTCTTCAGCTACTGCATGGGAAGTGTCCTTTAAACAAGTAGGCTCATTAAACCGCTTATTCGTGACACTTGTGATGGTAAACAGGGTAAAAACAATTTCTATTTACAGATGAAGTTGAGTTCTGTTCATGCGATTACATTGTGAAAGAAACTATATCAAAGCAATAAGCCAGTTTGTATATACATGGTACAAATGGGTGGTATTCTGAGATATAATTATTTTATCTGGATTTTAGTGAAATAATTTTAATTGTCATAACAAAATGTACGCTAATGGCGCATCATTGGTTAATGACTGCGCAAAAGTGTCTGTTACGCGGAATTCATCTGCGCAAACACCAATGTAATGTTGCAATTTAAAAGCTGTTATGACAATTAAAATCTTTTCACTAAAATCAAGATAAAATAAATCTCAAAATACCACCCCATGACATGAGCCCAAATTGTGCGCGCACACGCTTCTGGTTTGGTGGTAAAATCCATAGAGTTACATACGCACTTTATGTAACTCTATGGCTAAAGGCATGGTCACATCCCGCCGTGCGTGTTTTTAGTCCGTACGTGTTCTGCGGAGGCCACGTCCGCCACGTGTTTCTGAAAACGTGGGGAGGGAGTAGCAAGAGCAGGGAAGGACTATACGTCACACGCACTACAACGCAAGGTGTAAGTACGTGGCCCGCACGCCACGCCTGGACGTGAGTGGTTGCGTGCATCGTACGTTGCGCACCTGGTAAGTGAGTTGTACGTGCTTACAACGTGCTTACAACGTACGATCGCCGTGCGGTTGCCTCGTTATCGTACGGAGGCCGTACTTTCACGTACGGTGTCCTTACTGACTTGCAGGGAGTAAGTGCGTGCAAGTGCGATAAACGTGAGTTTTTTCCCGTCACCATCTGCCGAGTCTTCATCGCTCCTCATCTGTTCGTCGCCTGCCTTTACATCATCTACGGCCCGTTTCTGTTGGGCCTTTCTGGCCCTATATTTACTGCAATAAATCATATATACCTACCTATTATGCCTGTAGTCTTGACTACGGGACCCCTTCGAGAATTATCACACATGTGTCACAAAATTGTGCGCACCCCCCGTAATCCTATTGTCCCCTTTGCCACTCACGCGCGTCAGTACGCTACGGCCATCTTCCTCTTTCTTGCTCGCCCCCGACGAGTTAGGACGTATAGTCACAGCGCTCCTGAAATCAGGTCGTATAGTATCTTTTTGGTGCGCTTTTTCACATAGTTAAAGCACTTTTAGGTACCTATATTCGTTATAGATTATAGTACTTTGTGTTTTATTAGTCACTCTTGCCGATTGCAAGGGATTTTTTGACTCCCTTTCTTGGCATTTATTTTTCTCTTTCACGGTCAGCCCCACGTAGATATTTCCGTGTTTGCGGGTGTTTCCGTTTGTCACCGAGCCTTCGGGTTCGGTGTTTGTTCTTACGGTTTAGGCTGTGAAAATTTCTTTAGTGCGTATCTCCCAAATAAACTTTAGTTTTATTTACTGCATTCAGTTGAAGTATTTCTTAATTTGAAAAGTATACTTTATTGTCTGTTTTATTGCAGTGGTATGAATTCGGAAGAAGAAGCAGCTGGGTCAAGGAGACCTGCTTCTTCCGAAGAGTTGTCTAGCAAGACGACTCGGCCTTCCAGAACTCCCCGAGTACAGCGGTACGCGGGGGAGGGAGGAGGGCTAAAGGTAAGTTGCCTAGTGGTGTTCCCTTGCAGAGTTTGCCAGTTTCGGAGCTTGCGGCTTCGGGACGGGTGGCGTTAACTGAATCGGGATTGTCAACTCCGAAGCCTGTGGTTTCGGGGTGGGTGGCGTCAGATTCTAGTGGTTTGGATATCTCGAATCCAATCCCCCGGTCGCTGAGACCAGAGGGGGGGGGGGGGGGGGGGGGGCTGTGGTTTCCCGTACGGTAGCGTTCACTCGCTCTGATCCGTTAGGGGAGACGCGCCCCACTACTGCAGGACAACCCACGGGCTTAGTCCATGTTGGTCTGGGTTCTCAAACCCTAGCCCCCGGCAAACGCCATATGGGGGAACGAGTACTTTCTGGGCTGTCTCAGTTGCCAGCTGATGGGAATGCTCGAGCTAACAATTATGGACGCTCTTCGGAGCAACAGGTGTTTTCACCTGAGTGCGTGACTACTAGTGCTCCCCTATTGCCGCTTTCGAGCGGTCCAATAGTGGGTTCACATGCCTTTAGTAGTCATCGGGCACATACCGAGTCATCACGGTCTGCCCACGCACTGGGAGCTTTTAGCTTCCAACCCATGGCTACGGCATCTCCAGAACTCCCCCGAGTACAGCGGTACGCGGGGGAGGGAGGAGGGCTAAAGGTAAGTTGCCTAGTGGTGTTCCCTTGCAGAGTTTGCCAGTTTCGGAGCTTGCGGCTTCGGGACGGGTGGCGTTAACTGAATCGGGATTGTCAACTCCGAAGCCTGTGGTTTCGGGGTGGGTGGCGTCAGATTCTAGTGGTTTGGATATCTCGAATCCAATCCCCCGGTCGCTGAGACCAGAGGGGGGGGGGGGGGGGGGGCTGTGGTTTCCCGTACGGTAGCGTTCACTCGCTCTGATCCGTTAGGGGAGACGCGCCCCACTACTGCAGGGCAACCCACGGGCTTAGTCCATGTTGGTCTGGGTTCTCAAACCCTAGCCCCCGGCAAACGCCATATGGGGGAACGAGTACTTTCTGGGCTGTCTCAGTTGCCAGCTGATGGGAATGCTCGAGCTAACAATTATGGACGCTCTTCGGAGCAACAGGTGTTTTCACCTGAGTGCGTGACTACTAGTGCTCCCCTATTGCCGCTTTCGAGCGGTCCAATAGTGGGTTCACATGCCTTTAGTAGTCATCGGGCACATACCGAGTCATCTCGGTCTGCCCACGCACTGGGAGCTTTTAGCTCCCAACCCATGGCTACGGCATCTTCTTGCCTAGCCAATATGGGTGATTTGGGCGATTCTCTAGGCTTACGCCATGAGCGCTCCAATCCCTTTATGGGAAGTGAACGTCCCTCCGCGGAGGAATCGGTTCGTGTTTCCGAAGACGCTTCGGGGATCCGAATGAATCCGATTAAGCGTTCTAAGAAAAGGGTTTCGGCTTCGACTATTGTCGAGCCAGCCAAGAAAAAGGCCAAGAAGAAGGCGAAAAGAGGCGAGGCTTTGCCGGCCTCTTGCCCGTCTGGCCTGGCTGACCCGGCTAGCTCCTCTCAAGCTGACATGTTCAGTATGATGCGGGCTTTTGCTCAGAATCAGGGTTGGTCCTTTGTACCGGCTTCTTCAACCCTGACTTCTGTCCCTATTCAGGGATCTCGCTTTGAGTCTGATCAACCTTTTGTGATTGATTCCTCTTTGTCTGAGACTGATTCGCATGTGCCTCCTACTCCCGCGGCCCTTGGGGCTCCGCCGGGCGAGGAGACTGTTGGTGAACCATGCGGGGACCCGCCTGCGGAGGCCTTTGTTAGCGTTCCTTTGTCTCATTCCACTCAGGTGGAACCAGATTTGGATGCGTCCTCTCAAGCTTCGGTTCCCGAATCGCTTGGGCAGGCGGAGTCTCAATCGCCCAATCTCTATGGAGTGGAAGCGATTGCTTTGTTGTCCAAATATCTCCCTGAAGTTCAGTCAACCCGCGCGCAGGGTTCGACTTCGCGTTGGAATTTCAAGCAGCAGGTCTCCCCTGAGGGTATTGCTCTCGAGGAGGCTTTCAAGCTGGAGTATGACCGCATTGAGGCCGCGGTGTTGGTTAAGCGATCTAATGCGGTCAGGGGTAAGGCTTTTGCCTTTTGTTCTCAGGACCAAGACAGCTTTTTCAAGGCTAAGATTCTTTCTCCTGAGATTTTAGAGGTTGGTCGTCGCTTGCGGGCGACTAATCCGCTTACCTCCGCTGCGTTCAGGGCGGAGGATAAGATTTGGTCTAATATTGAAAACCACATTAGGTCAGGGATGCGTTTGTCGGCTTTTCAAGGGCTTCTCTCTGACCTTAGGTCCAGGGCGGAGGAGTTGAATGTTACCGATGGTGACAAGCTCATTATTGACGACTTGCTGCATACTCTTTTTTGTCTGCAGTGGTCGCAGCTTTCCACAGCAGCTGCTTCGGCTACGTTCCGTCGCAGGACCTCGGCTCTCTCAGCACTGGGTGTTAGAGAGTCGGGCATTGCTCAACTTCTCCGAGATGTTCCGTCTCGGGGTCCTTCGCTTTTTGGTGGTAAATTCGCTTCGGTGTTTCAAAGAGAGATCGATGCGCGTAAGCAGATCTCGGATATGACTAAGCAGTTTCACACTAGCTCTAAGCCAACGCGGGCCCCTGTTCAGCGTAGACCTGCTGGTCCTGTTTCGGGTCAACGCAGTCGCGTGTCTAGGGTCCCGCCTCCTGAGCCTCAGCCAGCTCCGTCTCGTGGGAGAGGGAGTCGTGGCAGGGGTTTTTCGAGAGGTTCTCGTGGTAAGGCGATGGCTTCGCAGAAGGCCAAGCCTGGTTTTTGACGTTTTTCCCCGAGCGCTTGTTCGACCATATGTGGTAGGTGGCCGACTTCATGCGTTTCTCCCCGCTTGGGAGGCCATCTCCGGGGACGGGTTTGTTCTCTCCGTCGTGCGAGACGGATTCTTCATAGATCTTTGCGCCTCGCTCCCCGGAGGGGCTATAAGAATTCGGTCACCTCCCATGTCTGCCCTGTCTCGGTCTCATGCTTCGAAGGAGATCGAGTCTCTTTTGGAAAAGAGGGCTATAGAAAGGGTAAGAGACAGGCCGTCTCTTTCCCTTTCTCCAATATTTGTTATTCCCAAGCGCTCGGGAAAACTTCGTTTGATACTGAACCTAAAGAGGATAAACAAATTTATTCCTCCGGTTCATTTTCGTATGGAGACTCTTGCCTCCATTCTTCCGTTGATCAAAAGGGAAGACTACGCGGTCTCGATAGATCTCAAGGACGCGTACTTTCACATCCCCATTCATCGCGCATCTCGCGATCTTCTGGGGTTCTCCTTCCTCTCGGAGACTTACCGGTTTCGGGCTCTTCCCTTCGGGCTGCGCCCGGCCCCTCGGGTTTTTACTCAAGTTGTAGCGGTGCTAGCGGCCTTTCTGAGGCGTCGCGGCCTGCGGTTGTTTTGTTACCTGGACGATTGGCTTCTCCTTGCGGAGTCGCGCGATTGTTTGTTGGACGAGACTCGTTTGCTAGTCTCTCTTACTCAAGACTTAGGTTTCCTAATAAATTGGGAAAAGTCAGAGTTAGTCCCCACTCGCAACCCAGTTTTTCTGGGGGCGGTGTTAGACATAAGGAATCAGTTAGCTCGGCCCAGTCGAGACAGGATTCTCACCATTGTCTCTGCGGCTCGCAAGCTCTTGCTGGCCAGAAGAGTCTCGGCCAGACAGTGGCTTCAGTTTCTAGGTTATCTGGCCAGTCTAGTCGATGTTTTAGAGGACTGCCGGCTCCTCATGAGACCCTTTCAGAGACATCTCCTCAGGTTCTTCAAGCCGGGAAAAGACTCTCTTTTGGTCTGGATTCCAGTACCGGTAGAGATCAAGTCTCTTCTCGCTTGTTGGACGAGCGAGGTGTTTCTCGCGCGAGGCAGGTCCTTCTCTGTCCCTCTTCCGTCGATATCGGTTTCGACGGACGCCTCTCGGTTGGGGTGGGGAGGACACTGCAACGGCAGCACGGTTGCGGGGGATTGGTCTCATCTTGGGACTCTTCCTCATATCAATGTCCTGGAGTTTATGGCAGTTCTGTTGACCTTGCTCCATTTCAGAAGTCGACTTCTCAGTCGTTCGGTTCTGATTCTCACGGACAATGTTACCGTGGCGGCATATATCAATCGGCAGGGAGGCACTCGTTCGGTTGCCCTGAATGCCCTAGCAGCTCAGCTGTGGAGGTGGTGTCGTCGCATGGCAATCACACCCGTGGCCTCTTTCATCCCAGGTCGGGAAAACCTCATTGCGGATTTTCTGTCCCGGGGCAGGTATCTTCCATCGGAATGGATGCTCCATCCGGAGGTATTTTGCCGCATTCGCACTTGCCTAGGTCCACTGGAAGTGGATCTATTTGCGTCGGTGCTAAATCACCAGCTGCCGAAGTATTGCTCCCGTGTTCGCGATCAGGGAGCATGGGCTCTCGATGCTTTCTCCCTCAGCTGGGAGAACCTTCAGGGATTCGCTTTTCCTCCCTTCCAACTGATTCCGTGTGTCTTGCGGAAAATCAGGGAAGATCGGGCGAGGGTGCTTGTAATAGCTCCCTTTTGGCCCAGGAGGAATTGGTTTCCGGAGCTTATGAGCCTTCTAAGGGCTCAACCGTTAGTTCTCCCGTTAAGAGCGGATCTGGTGTTACAGCCCCTATCGGGGATTCTTCACCACAATCCGGAGTCTCTTCATTTGACTGCTTGGCCCCTGTCAGGGAATCTGCAAGACAGTCGGGTCTCTCTGATAGAGCCGCGGACTTTTTAATGTCCAGTCGTAGGGTTTCTACTAGGGAAATTTACAATTCCCGTCTCTCGGTCTTTTTCCTTTGGTGCAAAGAGAGAAATCAAACCCCTTCTAAGGCTCCTATTGGTTCAATTGCGGATTTCTTAATCTCGTTATTTGACAAAGGGAGATCTATTTCTACTATCCGAGGCTACCGTTCGGCGATCGGGGCCATTCATTCGGGTTTTTCGGATGGTTCGGGGATTTCCAATTCCCCGCTACTAAGCGGTTTGATTCGTTCGTTCTTTCTGAAACGACCTTCGTTTTCTAAGTTAGTGCCGTCTTGGAGTCTGCCTAAGGTCCTGGAGGCCTTGGCGAAACCTCCTTTTGAACCGTTAGGTGAAGCTTCGCTTCATCATCTTACGGTTAAGACGCTCTTTTTGGTAGCTATTGCCTCTGGGCAGAGGCGCAGTACTCTTCATGCTCTCTGTCTTACTCCTGGTCATGTTCGCTGGGAGAGAAAAGGTGTTAGATTGATTCCTAGGGCTTCTTTTGTTGCCAAGAATCAGACAGCTACCTCCGGTCCTGTTGAGATTTTTCTTTGTCCGCGTTCTGACCTTTCTTCGGTGCGTGAGGACAAAGTTTGGTGTCCTGTTAGGGCTCTCAAATGGTATATTGATAAGACTAAGTCTTTTCGTAAGGATGATCAGTTGTTCTTGATCACTAGAGAGCCTTTTTCTCCTGCCTCTCTTGATTCCATTTCTAGATGGATCGTTGAAGCTATTAGGGCCGCTGGCACAGAGGCTCTTTTATCCGACAGTAAGCCTCGTGCTCATGATACTCGTAGTGTCAGCACTTCTTGGGCTCTGTTTCAAGGTGTGGCGCTTGTTGATATTTTGAAGGCTGCTTATTGGCGTTCGCCCAATTCCTTCATTTCTTGCTACCTTAGGGATATTCCCGCAGGTGAAGCTTTGTTTGCGTCAGCCACCTTGAAGGCCGCTGTGTCTTCTTTGTAGTCTTTGGTGTAATCCTATTTCCTTTGCTCGAAACATGCCTCCCGGTTTTTTGAGTTGGCGCTGGTCTGGCATAATAGGTAGGTATATATGATTTATTGCAGTAAATTTGTAAAATCAGCACTGATTTTCTTATTTACTATATAAATCTATATACCTACCTATGACCCTCCCTCCTTCCCCGCTCCTTGCAAGCAACATGTTTCTTCTTGGGGTTGCTCGCAAAAGAGGAAGATGGCCGTAGCGTACTGACGCGCGTGAGTGGCAAAGGGGACAATAGGATTACGGGGGGTGCGCACAATTTTGTGACACATGTGTGATAATTCTCGAAGGGGTCCCGTAGTCAAGACTACAGGCATAATAGGTAGGTATATAGATTTATATAGTAAATAAGAAAATCAGTGCTGATTTTACAAATTAGCTGTCTTTTGAGCTGACCCCTTTTTGTTAAGCTTCTTGGGCATCTTGGAGACGAAATGATGATACTCGTCAGTCTGCTCGGCTTTTGTATATCCTGCAGAAATCAGCGCGCACAACGTGCGTTGCAAGTGCATAGCACGTACTTCCTCGGTGCGGTTTACGTGAGTTCTGCGTGCTCACTGGACAATTGAACTGGAGAAGCGCCGAATAAGCACGGACCTCGCACTTATCACGTTCGGAGCACGCACGTGCTAGGTGCGTTGTCCGTAGAGCAAGTCACTATGCAAAATTTTTTCAAAAACTCACGGAGTCCGTGCGTTGTGCGCTCGTTAGCAGCAGAGGGCACGCACGTCAACGCACGTCACCCGTACTGGGGGTGAATCTGTAGACCGCCCGCAGCCTGAACGCAGCGAAAGTTCCTCGTGCACTAAAAGTGCTACGGCGTGTCTGCGTGCTCCCAAATCCGTACTGAGGCGGTACTCACCACGTACGGATCCCCAAATTTTGCCCACGTTTTTGCACGTAGACAGCACGCACTTGCAAGTACGGCGGGATGGGACCAGCGCTAAAATCATACTGGTCCGCGCATCGGTGAGCATACTATGTTTGTATAGTTTGTACTCGGTACAAATGACTTTTATCTGCACATGCGCAAATCGTAATTATGGCAAAGGTGGCTCATGTCGTCACCCTACATAAGAATTGGTGTATACTGGGTTTTGGAATCTTCAAAATGATAAGAAATTGACCCAATCTCACTGAAAAGCACAAGCACTCTACCAAAAATGGGTATATGGGACTGCACACTGCCACTCACACATAGTGGCATGACTGTTCGGCCCGAACATTTCAGCTAGGCCCTATTTCTCGTCATATTCGAATATGAGGGCATTTGAAGAGCAATCCTTTTCAGGGGACATTTCTGTTCCGACGTTCTTACAAACTGACATAGACAGAATGAAAATTATTTTTTCACCTTTCCCCGAACTAAGCCTCCATCACAAGAAAGTAAAGGTGTTCTTTTAACCAATTTCGAACTGATAAAATATTTACCTCTTTTAGCAACTGTCAATGTCACTACTCCCATACTGTTAGGATAATGTTTGATTCATTAAAAGCTGCCCTCATGTCTACAGTTTGAAGCAGGTATACACCTGCTTCAAACTGTAGACATTTTTCAAAAACCAAATAAAAATCATCTCTGAATGCTTTCCGTTTCCATCGTAATTATTCATGATATATCTCTTGAAAAGCAGTGGTATAATCGCAACAAAGGAAAACAAATTTGTTAAAGCTCATGTACTGTATTGGTAGCAAAAAAGAAATAGGAGAGCAGCGTGTTAAATGTAGTCTCATGTTGTTCCCCTTGTATCAAAAGATGTTTATAAGAGATTTGGTATTCCATGCATACATGATTTATAATTTATTTCAGTGTAAATATCTGCAAGGAACGCTAGATCACTGCCATATGCTAT
Source organism: Heliocidaris erythrogramma (assembly GCA_025617745.1). NCBI lineage: Eukaryota > Metazoa > Echinodermata > Echinoidea > Camarodonta > Echinometridae > Heliocidaris > Heliocidaris erythrogramma. The sequence continues at coordinate 51,409,366 of CM046853.1, forward strand.
AGGACCTTTCCACCCCTACGGCTTCCCGCACATCAATCTTGGGGCTTCGCATAGAGACAGCATGTGTGTCACTGTGTGTAGCTATTATGGTTTTACACTTGTGTGTATAGTGTACCTGCTGCCCAGCATTTATAAATTATTTTGTGCCTCTCATTTGTTTAATGTTAAACTTTAGGAGGCGAAATCTTCACAGTATCTTAGTATTGCTTGTATCTTGCTATTTATCAACAAAAATCGAAGATATCTGACGACAAGTTTTTGAGGGCTTACCAGAATTCCACAATACATTTAACATGTTTAAGCTGTAATGAAAAAAAAATCAAGGACGTATTTATGACGAAATAAAGCGTCAAGTCGGCCAAATCATATATCTTCAAGAGGGCTTAAGCAGATAATATATTTGAGATGGTTAGATGAAACCAAATCATGTTTTGCCTTTGGCCATCTCTCTTTTTCCTACTTAATAATTGCAAATGATGAGATTATGGTCAGATCTGCGGCCTATCGCTCTCAACTCTCGTGTATCTTTGTATTGGAAGAATCGACTGTTTTATTGCACTTGGTTTGATAATCAACGCATCATGTCTCCTTCAGAGAGCTATCACGTGTTGCTGGCGAAGAGTTTGAAGCACATAAGGGTGAAGCTATAGGGGTAGCCGGGAATGCCTCGAACCCCCGTGAGCTCCACTTTGTTTCGTGATGAGGCTGTACAATGTGATATATGTTTCCAATATTCCATGAGTGACCACTCCTTTCCTTCGGTTTACCGTATCGCTCCCCTGCACCACTGGAAGACACTCACTTGCCAATGTTACGGTAAACGATCATTACCTACCCGCAGGCTTTATGATCGCCCAGCTTTCATTTCCTGTTAAATGAGAGTTTTTATTAAGTTTTCGGGCTTGAATTGGCTGACAAGTGGTCGTTACGTGCCTCAACTCGTCCCCGAGATTGACAGACTCTTCTATAAAAACCGAATCGAGGGAATTCGTTTAGTAAATGCACAGAATTTCTTCAAGGCACGTTCGAGTGTATACTAATACATAATGAAGTAAAAGAAAGAAGTTTTGTTTCATTAGTGTAATAGTGGCGTTACATTGTTTCGATAAATCATGCGACGTTCTTCCAACGAACTTGCCCTTTACATGACATTTTGACCGTTCACGAAGATAGAAATTATACGTATGTGATTTTTCATTCTTTTCATTCTTTTTCTAGTACATTATGTAAAGTTAACGACATGCACTGTGGCAATGTTGCCGATTTGGAGAAAACCAACGCCTAAGTACTACAATAAAAGAATCAATAAACGTTTCGTCAATTGGGCTATTTGAACCAGAAAGGAGGTATTATGGTCGATATTGCCTGAATTATTCAAGATGACTGATCACTTGAATGATTTGAAGTCGTCAGAATATACATATAGCGGAAAATCAGCAGAATCTGGATGAGGCTTCTTGCATGAATCTTCGTACAATCTTCACACAGTGGGGCCATCCATATGGGAACATTTGCATCAAAACGGCTTATTTAAACGTCAGATATCAATATTAATAATTAACATTGTATTTGGCATCTATAAATATGTTGAATAGCGTGATTTAGAAGCCCACACTAACAAGACTGACTTTTTTCTCAAGCAAATACGGCGGGGGGGGGGGGGGGGGGGGGGGGGGGGGGTCCCCTTCCCTTCCCTAATGGAAAAAATTCGAACATATCACCTGTTAGCTTGATTAGAGGATTTAATGAAAGTTGATTGTTACTCAGCATCCATCATTCTCAATCTTCTCGAGATTCTCTCTGTCCCTCCCTCCTTTCTGTCCCCCTCTCTCCCTGTCTTCAATCTTACTCTTTCTGTCCTTTCATTTTCTCTTTTTGTCCCGCCTCCACTTCTCTCTCTCTCTCTCTCTCTTTCTTCTGTCTCTGTATGTGGGTGTGTGTGCGTGGTGTGTTTCTCTTGCTCTTCTGTGACCCTATCTCTCTCTCCTTTTCCACTCTCTCTTCCCTTTCCCACTCTTTACCCTTCCCCTTCCATCTCTCTCTTTCTCTTCCCTATCTCTCTCTCTCTTCCCTTTCTCTCTCTTTGTTATTCTTCTCCACGATCTTGGTAACTCTTCCCCCCCCCTCTCTCTCTCTCTCTCTATCTATCTATCTATCGCTCTTCTGTTTCCGATTCCTTTCTATCTGTCTCTCTCCCTTCATTTCCAATATGAATGGAAGGAAGTATTTACTGAAATGTCAACATCAATGCTTCACTGTAATTCACCTTCTTGGTGATCGCTCGTATGGGGATATTATAATATAAACTCTGCCATTTCCAGGTGGAATAACCGCGAGAATACTTAATAACCCTGTCATTGTAGTACATGTATAATATTATCCGTTTCCATGCTAACCATTCTCCATTAGAGATACAACATACTCGATGAAATATCACCCACCTGTTTTCCATAATAATTATGTCCATGCATGCTGGTTTGTGCATTGGATGGTTTATTGGACAAGGCGCCTCACTGCCTAAGACAAAGGTTACTAAGCAATGAAGTCCGTCCGCTTAGAGCCAAAGGGGCGTTAAATAATAATTTTACATGGAGTTAATGCCCTTCTGGCTCCCAACAAAATGTAACATGATAATAGACGATATTGATGCCGATGACGGTGGTGACTTTGATGGTGACAAGATGGAAAATTAGAGAAAATAAGAAGAAACTGTCTCGGAGGAAGATTAATTTTTCCGCCTCGCTGCCTGTTTTTTCTTTGGATTTAGTTTTAGAATGTCATTTCAAATCACTATTGTGCCCTAATGGTACATGTATAGTGCTGCATAACGAATATCATGTTAATTTACAAAGTAGTCGTGATGGTAGATGAACGATGAATAAAAGATGGTAGCTTCAGTGCAGAGACGGTCGTGTAACCCGGATTCAGCGCATCCACTATCATTGCTGTTTCTTTGTCACGTCATCTCTGTCACGTCGCATTTCATTTTTTTTTGTCTGGGGTAAGGATTGACCGAAAAGATGAGAATACGATTGGAAACATAAGTTTTAAAAAACTTGTGCAACTCATTATGCCATCTGCATGTAGCTAAAAAGGTCTCCAACGAACTTAATGAGCAAGGGGTGACCATGGGGATGTCAGTCCAATTTTGCCGACAAGTCGGTCGAATCTTTCCCCCAAACAAAATGGGTCTGTTAATTAGCTGATTATCAGAATATATTTCCGTAACTATATTTTTTGTGGCTATAATTAAAATATGTCAGGTGAAGAAAAACATATAGGACTAACTTCTTGCAGACACGAGTTAGGCGTTGGCTTGTCGTTGCTCTGACTAAGAAATTAATTGGAGACAAGTTCTGAGGCATACTCTTTCAAGCTGCCATCGCCAAGAGAAGACAGGATTAAACTGTACAGCCGAGTATAGAGTGATGAACAGATGTGCGTGGTGGGACCTGATGGTCTAACCCTTCGGTTTCTCACAAAATGGCAACCTTAACCCTGGTCTAGACGGAAAATATTTATGTCATGAAAACAAATAACGTTTCCCTGCTATGTTTTTTTAGAATTTCATCGGGTACGTATTTCTTTGAATACAGTCTGTATGAGTGAGTTCGAGTTCGAATCTGGCGTCTTATTTTTCATCAGAATGATAATGGATACCGTGTCGAGGCTTTCTTGGTATAACGCATATTCGTGAGAAATAATGTTATATGAGTTTATAACCACAAACTTGTTTATGACGTAGATTAATAGATGATTTTGAGTTGCATGTTACGACAAATCTTCTTTCTTTTAATTACATTGTATGGCATTACAAAATACGTTTCTATAGGTTTTCTACAGGTTTTATGATAACGGTATAGCGTTTGAATTTTACAATTAACGGAACATTGTTAATTTGGACTCCTTGTAAACATGAATTTTAAGAATACATTAATCTACTCCTCAAAAACTTAAGAAAATGGGAAAGCATTTCCGAGGTGAGATACATTCGTATACGAATAATATTAAGATATATCATAATATTATAAGGTGCGTCACCATGTCTTTATTTCTGTCTTTTCACGTGAATAATGACTTACAGAGAATCCAATTGCATTTCCTCTGTTCCTAATTCCAATATTTATTATTCATTCCCTTCGACAGGATATTTTGGAAAACGACTCAATTGAACTGGACGAGCTCTTCAAGTATTCCCTCATGTACGATATCGTCAAGGTAAGATTTTCCTACTGCGATAACTGAAAATTGATGAAGAAGATATTCACGGCAATCCAGACTAGATGTGAAATGAGCCTTATCTCGAGAGATCAACACTTTTTCACACAGTCGTCCAAGATCTTATCAGCGTTGCTGATATAGTGCGCGATAAAATTTTGTGCGCACGAGTGTCACGTTGAGCACATGTGTGTTGCAGTGTTGAACTCCTAGGTTTATCCTGCAGGAGGGGTTGAGCACCACTGCGCACACCTACGCGGGTGTGAAATAAGTGAGTTTGAACGTTCCCTAATCTTGCAAAGCTATTTCGCTGGCTGGTATTGGATTGTCATTTAGTCATGCCTCATATCCACATGTAGTTTAATGTTTAAAATCATGTCACTTCGTGTACCTGGTGTCCCGTCTCAGGCAATCATGTCAAGAACGAATTTGTTTCTCCCAGCTCTTATCAGGTTTTTTCATCTGAAGTCATCCACATGTGACACATGATCTTTATTGTCCTTGAATATGTTACGTTAAGCTCGAGGTGATTTTGCTATTGCACATAAAGCAAAATGTCAAGTGGGATGACAAATTGAAATATGTAAGAAAATACTTCATTTAAGGAGTAAATCACAACGTTGGTTCACTGTCAACTTCGAATTAACCCATAAAGCACCTGAGAGTAACATAATGAAGTATATGTGGGGTTTTTTTCTTTTCAATTGCATTGATAAAGAAGGGGGAAAATTAACACACATGAATCGATAGAATGGAATTTGTGCAGAAAAAAAGAGGAAGCTGCGCAGTGCAAAAGGCAAGCAAGTTAACCTTCAACCTGCAACCATCCCCTTCCCCCACTGCCAGCGTAAATTCAGGACTCAGATTGGCCTTTCCAACCATGTTCGTGGGCACTTACCTAACTAAGCTATAATTATCTAGAGTGTTCATCATCGATATGCCATGTATAGCCAGCCAGTTTATGCGTATTATTTTCTTTTTTTTTGTTTTGTTATGGGGGAGCAGTGAACACTGATGTGCCAATAAATTGATTGTTGGATGTGTCGACATCCTTTATTTTTTGTTAAAATCCCCCCCCCCCCCCCCAATTGGATACGGTAACATTACATACGGGACAAATATTTCGAAAAAAAAAATCTTTTTTCCAATCATTGATTTATTTAAAAGCTTGCAAAAGTTCTCTGAACGCTATATATTGACATTCCATCTTCTTTTACGCTTTTTATTTTACACTGTATAGAGTGACATATCTTCGGGGACGTAAATTCACTGTTTTCCAGCCTCGTAAATTGCCTCTCATAGTACAATCATTCCAAATTGAAATATTTCCCCAAGGTCACCACGACCCGGGCTATTTTCATGAGAAGCAAATTGAAAACGCATCTTGGTGCTTTTGGCGTTGATCAATTCGAAAAGGACCTGGACTGCCGACCGGAGATAGCTAGCATGTTTTGTCCATCTTCTTTAAAGGGCGTCACTTCGGTTTTGAATCGAGGGGGTTGGGATATGAGGGCCGTAGCTGGACCAGTTTAAATGAGAAAGGGATTGTGGGACCGATTTTGGTATTATTTTTTTTAAATAAAAAACTCCAGCGATCCCCCAAAGGGTTCTCCAATAATTTGCCAACAAGGAAAAGAAAAGGTCTTAAGATTTTCAAATTTGCACCCAGAGGTTATGAATACATTTCAAAAAAAGCAAAAAAATGAATAATGAAGGTTCCTCTTTTTTAAAATTCGTCTACATAGGTTTAGAAACAACAAACTTGAGATTTACCGATATATATTTAATTAGGGGTATCACATCCCATCACATCCCCATTACTCCAGCGAGACAATCGGTATACGCCGGAAATTCGGAAGACTGACAAAAAAGATGTATAGCAAATAATGAGTAAAATGAGACCTCGCAAAATAATCATAATTTACTGAATACAAAGTTTTCGACTTTGTATTGACTAAGGCTGTCAAGAATATTTCCTCTTTTTTGTTGTTTCTGCAATGATAAAATAGACATTGTTCTTTTACAGTAACGAAAAAAACATCTCGTTTCTCTTTTATAGGGCATGCTATACCTTCATAATAGCGTGATACAAACCCACGGGAACCTGAAATCATCAAACTGCGTGGTGGACAGTAGATTTGTGTTGAAGATCACAGACTTCGGGTTGACGTCCTTCAGGGAACCAGATCATGCGTTCGAGCCAGACGAAGAAGATTCGTACAAATACTATCAAAGTAAGTCCAAGTTTAGCTTTGTCGATCTAATGCCGTTTCTAAAGCCGTTTCCTGACGGACGGTTGCGTCAGCAATTGGCGCAGTCTTTGACACTCTATTATGAAAATGACATCGACCGGATACAAAAAAGTAAATGCAAAGAGAATAGTGCATACACTGCGTTGAAATAGCGCATGCACGCACTAATTTCCGTCAGAGGCTTAATTGGCTATGAATCGGAATTACGCCTCGTGCATGTGCAACCGGCATAAGTCCTGGCAAAGGGTGAAAAAATGAGCCTTCTCATTCTGTCCCATTTTGATGTTGTAGAATACCACAGCGGCAATTTTACGTGGAAACGATTGCTCTTTAAATACTGTACTCTCATATTTCAAATATGACTGGAATTAGTATTCCAGTACTCTACCCAGGGGGACTGCAAAGTCTGCACTTACACTGGAAGCCGATTCAGAAAAAAAGGATATTATTTTTGTGGGCTTGTAATTTATCCCATTCACTGTATATATGAGCTTTCTACGAATTTGGGAACAAGAACAAATTGAATTTATTCTGTGAACTAGTACCTGTTTATTTGTGGTTTTACCGATAGCGACAGCTGTATATGAACAAAGTCTAAGCACTGTCAGAAACGATAAAGCGTCATCATAGGCTGATGGCCCAAAGTCGTGATGTATATCTATGTGCATCTCACTCGCTTCAATATTTTAGGGGTTCCAGCTGTCTTCATTATTCAACTGGAAAATGATAAATAAAATGTATTTCGCTCTGATAGAAATCAACATTTCTGTCATAATTATATGCATCATAAGCGACACATCCCATTTCTGAAAGATTCTGAAATAAAAATTTAAAAGCGTAAGATAATGATTATTATGAGGTACCAATGCTTAATCTGAATGTGTCTTTATGAATGTTTGCTTTATTTTTGTACTTTTGACTTACCCTTTTTTTCATCAACACAATTCGATATCCTAGTCACGTTTAAAGAATTTTTAATATCCATCAACTTTTCCAATATTCCAGGAAGAATGTTATTGTAAATATGACGTGCTAACTCTATTTAGCAAAGGTATAAACTATGGTTTGTACGATTGTTGAGGCGTTGAATTCTCGGCATGCAACACAAACCAATCACTTTACGTTATACATGTAGTGAGAGTGAGAAAGAGAGAGAGAGAGAGAGAGAGTGAGTGAGAGAAAGAACGAGAGTGATATAAAGAGAGAAAGAGAGAAAGAAATGTAATCTTGCTTGATGGAATGATATAGATGGACCCAGCTTTCCGAGACAGATGAAACTTGAAATCATACCAGCATTTCAATCGGTAGTTAATCTTTCTTTCTATTGTATTTGTTATCCCGCGGAATCGGGACGATGAATAATAGATGACGTCCCGCTAGCTTTTGGGATCACACGCCGTTATACCCTCGTTTTCTGCGTCCAATCAGTCCTGAGATTGTGACCGTCAAGGAAGGATTCAAGCCCTAAGCCAGCCCTTCGGGGTTGGATGAAAACATTCCGAGGCGAACGAAAAGCCGCTGGACTTTCTGTAGCTTATTATATATAGGTGGACCGTAGCCTTCCATTCGTCGACACACCCCATCATAAACCCACACATGATTATGTTCTTTAAAAAAAAAAATCATGCTCCCTCCTCTCTCTCTCTCTCTCTCACACACACGCACACGCACCACCCACACGCACAATTTCTCTTGCTCTATATTTGCACTTCCGCCATCTTCAGTTCTCTCGTTATCCTTATCTCGTTACCTGCTTACCCCCTCTCTCTCTCTCTCTCTTTCTTTCTTTCTGTCTCTCTTAGTTTTTCTCTCTGCATCTTCCACATGTCATTTCCTTTCTTTTTTCTCTCTTTCCCTCTTTCCCTCCGTTTAATTATCGTCATATTTTATGTCTGGGGTTTTTTTAATGAAAAGGAAAAGAAAAGCAATGCCTAGCGAATTGTCCAATAAAATAATTATTCATTCCTGAATAAGCTATTATTAGTGCAGGTATATCCATTGGTGCACCATTTCTAATTCACTCAAACGCAACAACGGTGCCAACCCTCTATATTTAGTTACCATTTACTGACAATTATGATTCTCATGAGGGCCGCTCAATCCAGCTCGGAATTCTTTTACCCAGGTTGTATCAGACATTTGCCGTTATCAATATTAAAGAATCAGCTCATATAACCTTATCGGAAAAGTACAGTGTGTCAGATAATTTAAGTGGAAATTAATGAACAGACACATTATAAGTTCAGAGTGTACTCATGCAGATTCAAATTTGATTTTAATTTGGGAACAAAGTAACCTAATCGAACGCACAGTGCACACATTTATTGAAAATATTATATCGACGTTGATTGATATTACCGTGCTTTGATTGAGATTATCCAAGCAGAAGTTTCGAAATCATTGATGTAAATATTACATGAGGCCTGTAACGGGTCTAAAGTTAACAATAACATGCAGGCTTAACAGTGATGTTGCCAGATGTTACAAAAATGACGAAATTCTTGCTATCTTTAACATTTTTGAAGATTTTCCATTTTCCTGACTATGACTCTATAAAAGGCGAATGGAAGCGGTTCCATATCACGTCCTAATATTTTGGAGGAAAAGGGAAGAAATTCAAACGCGCCATTTCTTGATTGATTCAGGTGAAGCTATCGAGCCATCTGCTATCGATTAGGCCTACTTTTGGATCGTTCGCCTGCTTTTAGTTTCTAATGACATGGACGGGGCTTCCGTCATAGTCCCCTTGGACAGAATTATGATCACGTAACCAACCCTCCAGAAATATCATTCTTATGAAAATGTCTAGAAGGAGAGATAGAGATTTCAGATTTGCTCGTTAAGTAGAATTAGGTATAATCGTGATGAAGCTGATGCTTGTTATTCCCTTTTAGTTTATTGCAGCCGGCTTAGGCGCCTTTTCATTATTCTTTGCGATCGTCTCAGAAGGCTTTCTTTTCTTTTCTTACTTTGTTTGGTTAGGTTTGTTTTTCCCCTCTCAGGCACAAATCCTACTTTAGGCTTTCCATTTTCCGTATTAAATTTTACATAATTGCGTTTCTCATAGAAAATTTTCGATTGCGACTATAATTGCCTTTTAGAAGCAATATGATTCCAATGTGCTTAGAGTCTACTCAACACGCACGCTGCAGTTTTCATAACTCAATGGAGGCGAACGTTTATTTTATCACAAACCTTCCTTCTACGTGGAACATTTAGAATGCGTGCAAAGTAAATCAAGCTGTTCTCTCTCTCTCTACAGTATGTATATATATATATATATACACTCAACCAAAAAAGTAAGTTCCCCCTAGCATTTTTGGATATATCTCAAAAAGTATTTTACCGATTTTCATAATTCAAACGGGAATGGATAGGAAATTTTATTACTCATAACATGAATGGCATATCATTGCCACCAGATATCATTATTGGTGTGAAAAAATGCATTTTATGTCAAATGGGGAAAATGCATGGGGAAATTATATATATATATATTATATACGAATAAGAACAGATGGAAACATAAAATTGCATTTAATTATACAAACAGTGATTATATTAGCTTTTAATGTACATTATTAAAGATTGCGCAATATTAATTGAGGTACTTAGAATTAGGATTACCGATAAAGATTCCTCAAAACCTATTTTGCGTAATATAGATTACACTTTCTTAAACGTGAATTTTGAAGTTAATCACTCGATGCGATTAACCCGTTCGGAAAAAGTTAGTTCACTGCATTTCAAGAGGATACCATGGATACTACCGTTCGTTCTACATCCATGATGATATCCGAATCAACTAACTTACATTAGAACTATTCGACACCGCTGAAAAATACCCAATCTTGTACCAGTAGATATGAGACACAAAATAAGATATGCTCATTCACCCTGCTATAAAGAGCAAAACAAATTCAGTGACGGAATTTCTGACAGTTGCTCAAAAACAGGATAATCCCGTGGGGTGTCTATATACCGCACCCCAAGCGCTGTCCCGACATTCACCGCGGATCAATCCCTCCATTTCACCTTTTGATATTTTGATCCCTGTTTCCGCGGTTCCTCAATTTCTTCTCTTCTTCTTCTTCTCCTTCTTTTTCTTCTTTTTTCCCTCTTCTTCGTCTTATTTTTTCTTCTTCTTTTTCTTCTTCCTTTCTTTCTTCTAGATGTTCTTCTTTTTATATTTATCCTTCGTATCCTCGTTCTTCACCTTTATCTCCTTCATCTTCTCATTCTTCTCCTTCTTTTTCTACTCATTTTCCTTATCCTTCATCTTCTCCTTCTTCTCCTTCTTTTTCATCTTCTGCTCCTTCTCCTCATCCTTCTTCTTCTCTTCTTCCTCTTCATCTTCTCTTTCATCTTCTTCATCTTCTCCTTCTTCTTCTTTTTCCTTTTTTTTTTTTCTTCTTCTTTTGCATGTATGCAAGGTAAAAAGACCCCACAAAAACCCACAACCGACACGACGGATCAAACACCCAAATTACAAGTGCATTCAGTTTTATTTCAAGATCATCTTGACATTGTGATAAAGATGGGTTGATTCGGACTTTCGCTTCCTTTACCCGCGAAATGCCTATTCGAAGGAATTGGAAGAATTGTGGAGATGAGAATTAGAATTAGATAACATCCTCTGAAATTCGAAGGGAATTAGAAGTGTTGTGAAGACAAAAAATGAAATCGAATAACATCCTCTGAAATACTAGATCTTGTGAGTGCAACAACGTACCTGGAGGCACAGAAGAGGATTACAAGAGACTTCCTCTCTCTCTCTCCTTCTCTCTCTCTCCCTCTTCTTCTCATCTTCTCTCCTTTCCCCTCTTTCACTCTTGAATAGAATTAAGCACGACTCAAGCGAGACCAAACTAACTCTCTGTTGAATGGCAAGAGCTTCTAGAGGACTCGCTTTCACCCTCTCCTCCAGCGCTAAATATTACACATTTTTGCTCCCTGTCATCTTTTGAATAGCGAATTCAATCTCCCCTGATCTTCATTGATCCCCGACTAATGTTGTACAGATGTCCAACCTGTATAGCATTAATCAATACTCCAGGAATCCCATCCCTATCAGTTGTGTCAGCAGGTTCACCACGGGGCATCTTATGGGCATAATAATAGTTGGAGAAAAAGAGATAAAGTTTAATGTGAATGAATACCCATTTTCAAACACACTTCGCTCTCGACCTGGAAGGAAGAAATGAAAGAAAGGTAGAAATAATCGATTGCCAGTCCAAGAAATTCTTGGCGGCATAACCTGGAAGTATTTTACAATCACGCAAACGATAGCACAGTTGCAGCGACGATATATTTAATTGGTTAAATCCATTTTCATTCTTTGATATATATATATATATATATATATATATATATATATATATATATATATATAAGTGTAAGGAAATAACATATACAACAGTTTTGGCAAATCTCGTGGGAATAAATACAATGTGAAAGAAATGCGAGAATAACGTTGCGTAGCTTAATCAAAGTTCCCCAGAGCTGTCCTCCCTTTTTGAAATTTTTGCAAAGGCTGTCGTTATACTATTTCAGTATATATATATTTATATTTTTTCATTTCATTTCCCGGAACTGAAATAGTATAACGACAGTTTTTAAAGTTTTAAAAAATGTTAGTAGTTCCGAAGACCATCCTTTTTCATGATACGCTCGTTCCGAAGCCCCTTTCTTGTCTTGCGGGCGGCACATACCCACCACTTTTTGGGTCGAGTGCCCCCCACCCCCGGGGGGCTCACAACCATGAATTAATAGTTTTATAAAACGGGTCGGCAATATACGGAAGCTTATAATTGCCAACCAGATGACGAGATAAGAAGAAGAGAAGACAGGTCAAATGACGAGAAGACGAGATAAGAAGACAAGAAGACAAGTTAAATGACGATAAGACGAGTCGTTGGAACCCGGCAAATCAGCTTGTTTGGGACAGGAAGACGAGTTGACGAGTTATTGGAACTCGGCAATCGACTTGTTTAGGATAAGAAGACGAGATGACGAGTTGTTGACGCGTCATCGCGTCTTCTTGTCCTAAACAAGTCGACTTGCCAAGTTGCATTAACTTGTCATCTCGCCTTCATGTCCTAAACAAGTCGACTTGCCGAGTTCAGACAACTCGACTTCTCGTCATTTTAACTTGTCTTCTCGTCTTCTTATCTCGTCATCTGGTTGGCACTTATAAGCTTCCGTCTCAACTCATATGATTCCACAAATGATATTTGGGCTTATAAGTTTACATGCTTACTCAGAGACATCGGGTGTAGCGAAATAAGGACATTATCCACACCCAGATCTTTCCTGTCCTTCTCGTTCACAGATTACAATAATTACTGGTATCTCTGATCATCAACTTTGTGTGTGTGTTTTCGGGTGCACATTTTTTCTTTTGCAGGGAGATTATGGACGGCCCCAGAGCTTCTTCGCCTGCCGGAGATTCCCTCTGGGGGAACGCAGAAGGGAGATGTCTACAGTTTTGGCATAATCTTACAGGAGATTATGTACAGAGAAGGAGTCTTTTACATCAAGGATGTGGACCTGATGCCCGAAGGTACGCTCTGGACAAAGCCGCTCGAATTCAGGCCATTTTAACGAAATAGCTTCCCTATTGTTAAATACCTGACAAAGAGTAGTTTGGCATGTAAACTCTATGATATGTCATTAAGTTACTGTTTCGCTTTAGTTACGCAATCCTGACTTAAAAAGGCTGAAAGGTTATTTGAACAAAAAAAACACATCAATTTGTATGTGCGTGGAGGCAACCAGCTCATTTACGGAAGTTAATTGAGTATACAGTATTCATGCTCTGTTCTATACCGATTTGCTTTGCCATTATATTCATAATCTCATTTCAAGGGATATTGTTGGAGACATGATTGGATCAAGTATATCATAAATATTCATAAGCATGCCTACAATTCTTTGGCACAATCCATATTTCTCCATAACCTAGAAATTTTCCTTACTTATCCTATTTGAATGCAAATTGTGCCGACACAATTATTTTAGGATTTGTATATAAAGACTTATTTTGCAATACCTATGCATGAATTTCCAAAACCTTGATGGAAAAAAAAAATCGTAGAACTAAAATCGTAAAAAACATACGATTAAGCCTATCACTGCCATCCAGCATCTCTTCTCCAGCTTCCCACATGTAGTGCTGTGGAACGACTGAGCATGAACACCCTCCTCAATAACATTGAATTGGGAGATTATTTTTTCCCAAAGCATCAATTAAATCAATGAACGGAAAGATTACAAGTCTTCCTCTATTTCTTGTATGACTCTCCACAAGTAGTCGTTCTAATTTGTGTATTTATTTTGTCATGTTTTAAACAGAGATTGTAAAGAAAGTAGCGAACGGCTACAAGCCGGCCTTCAGACCGACCATCGACCGAGTTACGTGTTCACAGGAGATGATGGATCTTATCACGAACTGTTGGAAGGAAGACTGCAACGAAAGACCAGATTTCAGTCAGCTTAGAGGCATCATGCGAAAACTCAACAAGTGAGGGGATTTCCATAAAAAAAGATTAACACGATTTATCTATAACTGCACATAACTGAACTAACCAAAGGAGAAATGGTATTGTGAAATACCGTTTAGAAATATATACAGAGTTTGCAACGATGTTACATGCACATTCTGAATTCTTCTTAAATTTGAAACATTGTTATGTTTCTAAATGTCAAAATTAATAACTAAAAGGGTATGAGCGTAGAAATCACGTTCGTCGTGTATCCAAAATCTTATACCGTTTGCTTGTGAGACTTCGATGCCATCGTTGTTGTCTATGGATCCAAAGGCTAATGAAGCACACCGTTTGGGGAAACCTAGAAATCCCCTACGTTACAGAATACCTGCGTCAATTTAAGTAATGAGCCTGAATTTGCGGACGCATCTCAAACTCCAATCCCAATTATAGACCATACAACACGTTGATATTTATGTCGCTTTAATCTCGTATCATGTGGGAATGATAAGCTGTTAAACCCTGCCCAAATAGGCTGTCGGTGTCGTGTTTGTGCGATGCCTACATCAAAATGAACTCTGTGTGCATTTCAGTTCAAACCTCAGGCAGTGACTATTGTAGTACCAGCTCAGATATCATCATCCCCAAACTGTGATGGAGCTGTTTGAAATGGGCCATGGGCAGTCGAATGCATTATCCAATGTTTTGTGTCAAACGCGAGAAATAGAGCTTATAATCCATCTACATCCTGATCACTCTTCACTTAAGTTAACTTCCGACAATCAGCCCATCAACATCAAAATAAATTACAAAACAAATATTAAAGTTATCCTGCCGAGATACATATCCCATAGAGTGAATACTTGGTATACTAGTATCATCTTCTTCCTCAACTCCATGTTTCCTCCTGTTTATTTTGAAAGAAAAAGGGAGTATTTTTGAAGGATGAGGACAGCTTTTATCGCGTGACATTGAATCAATATACACACCTTCGGAGTATGGTAAGGTGCATGGAATGGCTATATGATTTCATGAGAACAGTTTGTGTTGTTTGTGCAGGATATAAAATATGGCCAGGTCTAAATCGTTCAACAGTCTTATTGAGCTATTTTCACCTTTTTCTTTTTTACATTGTGACCTTTTTCAAAATACAATATGTTCCAACTGACACACATATCGTTTTTTAATGTTTTGATGATTTCACAATAAAACTTGATTAGTAATTTATTCCAATGTAATGGGTTTGATGAATCCTCTCCCAACCTCCGGAATTGTCTTTCCCATTATTCCAATGAACATCCTTCTTTCATCTCGTGTAGGAACTCTGAGAACAAGGGTCTAGTGGACACGTTACTTTCTCGGATGGAACAGTACGCTTCCAATCTGGAGAGCTTGGTCCAGGAGAGAACTGAAGCATTTTACGAGGAGAAGAGGAAGGCTGAGGAACTCCTTTATCAGATCCTGCCCAGGTAAGGAATCCATTACACCTGTGTGAGGAAGTTTATGTTTACTTAGCCATTGGCACCGTTGAAAGAGAAACAGAACTGGTCACCAATGTGTGCTTTTGCTTACTTTCTAGGTGATGTGTCTGTTCCAGACATTGTCGATCAAGGTTGTCCATCTACTTCTATCTTTGGGTACTTGTAACATACTGGTACGACTTTTTCCGGTCGGCCCAATGAATGAATCCATGTGTTTCATATATATTTCATATCCTGTTTCAATCTGCTTCTTTTCCCTCATTTCCATCCATTGTTCAATTTTCTGTGCCTTCTATTTTTATTATAATGACCTACAAACTGAAGTTGCCTGTTACGATGTTTAAATCCCTAAACCTTTTAACCCTTGTGAAGGCATTGTATTGATAGATCCCTTCTTTATCATTTAGGCATTAAATTGTTCAGACAGCCAGAATAAGAATAACGTAGTTGAAATCCGGTTGTGAATTAACGTATATAAAGTGCTTTTGAAGTGACGAATCCCTTTAAACCAAGGCCAAATTCTCTCTTTCGAAGAACTATAGGCCTACATAAAAGTACATGAATATTTTGCGGCAGTAAATCAGAACGTAAGACTAAATGACTCCCCTTTTCTACTCTGCTTTACCAACACTTTTCTCCTTCATTCGTTTGATATTATAGACCAGTGGCAGAAGAACTGAAGAAAGGGAAACCCGTCACAGCAGAGTCGTTTGAATGCGTGACCATCTACTTTAGCGACATTGTGGGCTTCACAAAATTATCATCGGGCAGCACACCTCTCGAGGTGGGTACTTCATTCCATTTGTAGTTGTGAACCAAACAGAAAATTTTCATTGCAGTAGTTGTTAATAAAAAAAAAAAAAAAAAAGTTTTTACTCCTGAAGATTTATGTTGCATTAGCTCTGAACCAAAACAAGAGGATTTTACTCTTGAAGATATTCATTATATAAGTTATGAACAAAAAAAAATGTTTTTACCCCGATTTTAACCAAGATTTTCAGCACATTAGTTGTGAACCAAACATAAGAATTCAAGATTCTCTTAACATGAATTGTGAACAAGACTACAAACGTAATTCATTGCATTAATTATAAACCGAGACATAAGGTTTTACCCATGAAGATTCCCATTGCGTTAGGTTTGAATCAAAACATAAGGTTTTTATTCTTGAATAAAACTTATTACATAAGTTGTGAACAAAAACACAATGTTTTACTCCAGAAGATTTCTATTGCATTAGCTCTGAACCAAAACAAGAGGCTTTTACTCTTGAAGATTTTCATAGCATTAGATGTGAACAAAAACAAAATGTTTTTACTCCTGAACTTAATTCATACCAAGACATAAGGTTTATACTCCAGAAGGTTTCATTGAATTAGTTGTGAACCAATATGTTTCTTTTTACCCCTGAATATATTCATTGCATTAGTTATGAACCGAAACATAAGTTTTTCCCTCCTGAACACTAAAAAAGTATTTAATTGCATTTATTGTGAACCAATAGAAAAGGTTTTACCTATGAAGACTAAAAACCATGGCTAAAAACGTATTTCATTTGCATTATTTGTGAACCAAACATAAGGTTTTACTTCTGATGAGGAAAAACGGATTTTCAATGCATTAGTTGTGAATCAAAACATATGGTTTTTACTTCTGAAAGCTAAAAACGCATTACATGACATTAGTTGTGAACCAAAACATAATCTTTGAACCTTCTGAAGAATGAACACATTCAGATATTGGACATCGTTGAGCTATTTTGCTTATGCACAAAAAAGTGGGGAGGGCAACCGGTAATGGCGCTACTTCACTACTTTTGAAGGATATTTCTATTTTATATGTTTTGCGCTTGAAATGTTGGCGAATGTTGGTAACTAGAACAAGCCGGATGCGAGATTGACTATTATGAATATACCACTACACTGATAGGGGCATTGAGGAAACAGGGGCTGTACACGTCCTGTTTACAGCTTTTTTGAACTGGAAATAGAAGGGGGGCCCCATATTTTATGATCCCTCTAGATCCGGCCCAGAAATTGGATATGGAGAAACGCTCGCGTTATGTCAGGAATCGGAGCCGAACACATCTTAAATATTTATGGGTATTGATCTTCGGGGTAAGGAATGCAGGTGGGTTGGTTTAATCGATCTACATTCCAAACCCTAGTATGTGTAAGGGCATGTTCTCTTTAAATCAAATTGACTGCTATCATTCGAGTGGTGTTTAGGGGAAGCGGTAAAATGGACCCTGAGAATCTACAAACTCCAACACGTGCCAATATCTGGATATTGGCACCCTTGCAGCTGAAATAGGCCAGATTTTTATTTTATGTTTAAATGAATAAACCAAACTAAACCAAGCAAACCTTTATTCACTCATCCATTTTATGTCTTTTTTGATACTTTTTCGTTCACAAAGTTTAGAGTTATAAGTAAAGAGTTAGGTTGTAAGTTAGACGATAATTTGACTTTATGGAACCATGCGAGTATTCAAATTCATCAATTCTAAAAACACAACGAGTGCCCCAATGTCCATTTACACGGAGCGACCGATCGCCTCGAAATTGCGTACACGGCTAAAACAAGAATATTTTTGATTTCCTTTTTTTTCTTCACATTACTATGTACATCAGTTATTATAATTTATGCAAATTGTATTCACAGATATAATTTAAAAAAAATAATTTAACTGAGGAAGCATGTTGAATGATGCTATATATTATGCAGAATGTTCCTCTTCAAGAACGCTTGAAGCAAATAATTTGATTGTCATTTCAATTCTTCTGTATTTCATTGTGCCCCCCCCCCCTTCCCGGCGCTGCGCCACTACTTAATCATGTAGTCATTCTAAGCAATACAAGTTTCTTTAAATGCATTGAATATTGTAACCTTTGTAACAGTATAGATGCAAGCTTAGAGTTCATGAATCCCTTACCTGTGTTTCCAAGCAATCTAGTTGCCTTCGAGGTAACCTACTTCCCCCCTATCCCCGCCCTAATTCTTACAAAGTGTTTCCCTGACTTTCAAATTTATTCCTGGTATCATCTTGCAGGTGGTTGATCTACTCAATGACTTGTACACTTGCTTTGATGCTGTAATTGACAACTTCAACGTCTACAAGGTACGTGCTTTTGTTTTTGGGTAGGTTTTTTTTTTGTCCCAGAATAATTTTGTCTGCCGGAATCTGATAATGAATCGGGATCGAGGCAATCGCGTAATCGATCTATTGAATTGCGGCCAGGCGTTTTCTTCACCTAATTGCTATTTAGCGAGTTCATACAGGGAGGGTTGGCAAACAGTGTGTGGAAGAGCTTCGGGTTAGTCGGGGTAGAATTACAGGTGCATTTTGTTGACGGAAATGGCTTTCTAAACAATGCAGACAAAGTTGTGTGTACCTCCTGAGACGATGTGACACGAGAAAGGATCAACATGTAATATTGGCAGGGAGATCAAGTTACAGTGTCGACTTCAGTGACGATCAATTTTGCATAATTTGTTATTCTCTGTATATAGGGACGACTTAAATCAATTTGCAGGCGCCATATCATATTCAATCATCTTTTCCCTGTATCTAAGACCCAAAGGATATCATGTCATTATGTAGCCTGACCATGTTTGAAGACAATTTTTAGTGTTACTTTAACCTTCAAATCTGTATGATTAAATGATTGGATTAAAGTATTGAGCGGCATGAAAAAAATCATCTAAAAAGGACCTTACTTACAGGTTTTTCGGTTGATATTGATACTCTTGTTTTATTCAGAGATGGACAACATACTTGATATATGTTTTTATATGGTTCCCCCATGCTAACCTTTAACTGTCTTTCAGTAATCTTCATTTAAATTTCAATATCTTCGATTAAAATCAAATAGGTACTGTTTTGTGAATATTTATCCGCCTTCCCCTCCCCCTCACCAAATAACTGTATTCCGACATCCCCCCTCCATTCAAAAATGGTTTCACTACGCCACGCGTGTCTTTTGGGAGTAATTGTTTTTTATTATAATTTATTCTTTCACCTCTGTCTTTTTGTCTGTCTGTTTCTCTCCCTCTCTCTCTCTCTCTCTCTCTCTCTCTCTCTCTCTCTCATTCTCTCTCTGTCTCTCCACATATACTATATACATACACACCCAAATCCTTGTTATCTTCTCTCCTTTCATTCTTTCCAAGTTTTGTACATTATAAGTCCTTTGGATTATTTTCACTCTGAGCCTTTTTTTAATCATTCCGATTTATGAAAAATGTATCGTTTGTAAATAGTTCCTAGAGGCAATATAGGCTGATGGATTATAACTCATTTTCTTTTACCTGGGGAACTGATGTAATCGGAGTGATTGAATAGTCTTATTGTCAAGCGCTCATTTTATTTATGGTTTTTCTTTGTGCGATTACGCAGAGTTTCATCTTAAAATTCATCATTTATTACAAATCGGAAATATTTCTCTTATCACAAAGCTCAATGAAATTCTTTCACATAATCTTAATCCCGTTCTTATTTCCTTCAATTCTCTCCCTCTCTCTCTTTCTCTATCTGCGTTTCCCTCTCTATGCTCTCAATTCATCACTTTGCTTCTCTTTCAGCTTTTTCTCTCTCTATCTCTCTCTGTCTAAATACATATACATGTATATGTTTTTAACTTCGTCTCCCCTCTTTCTCCCCCTCTCATTCTCTCTCTCTGGGAGCACTGTGGTATATTGTTGAAGGCTTTTGACTCTCATGGAAGAGGTCCTAGGTTCCCACATTTTGTCCCTCTCCACCCAGGTGTATTAAATGAGTATCCACAAAAGCTGGGGCAATAAATTCATGAGAAAAAAAGAACAGTATTATTACTGACGAGGTTACTCTTGGTAAATAAGACCACATTATTATATAATTATCTCTCCTTCTCTCCAAACTATTGTATAATCATCACTCTCTCTCTCTCTCTCTCTCTCTCTCTCTCTCTCTCATTCTTTGTTTTGTCCTTCATGACAGGTTGAGACAATCGGTGACGCCTACATGTGTGTTTCTGGGCTCCCCATCCGTAACGGTGACTTCCATGCCCGAGAGATAGCCCGCATGTCCCTCGCCCTCCTTCACGAGATCACTTCGTTTAGGATCAGGCATAGACCCGAGGAGAGACTTCGGCTCCGAATCGGAGTTCATACAGGTCAGCCATATGTTGTTTTGTTTGAAAACCACTCAATCATTTAGGAGCTGTCCCCCCAAACCAACGAACTTTGGGACTCGTACAAGTAAATATGGAACACAATTATGTCCTTTCATCCTGCTAAAGAGCAAAACAAAATCAGTGACAGAATATCTGACAGTCACTCAAAAACAGGATAACCCTGTGGGCATGAACGTACCGCACCCCAAGCCCTAGCTCTGCCGATTCACAGCGGATCAATCCCTCCATTTCACCTTTTCATATTAAGTTGATCGGTCGTTTATTCTTCTCCTCCTCCTCCTCCTCCTCCTCCTCCTCCTCCTCCTTCTTCTTCTTCTTCTTCTTCTTCTTCTTCTCCTTCTCCTTCTCCTTCTTTGTCTTCTTCGTTATTATTATATCATGTATCATCGGTTTTCCTGCATCATTGAAGGGTTTAGTTCAAAAGGAACTCGGAATAATAATCAGACGCAATTTAATTTTCAACCAATCAGAATCATTTATTCAGGACTTGCTTTTGAAATTTGGTTTGACAGCAAATTTTATTCAGGGAGCCTGTGATGTGAGATATCTTTGAATTCGATCAGTAATTTCCAATGACTTTGTAATGGATATAATTTCTTTCTAGCAATGTTCCCTGCAAAAAATATCATGCATAATATACCAGTTGAAAGGCCTTATCAAAATATTTTAATTGCTTTAAGATAAAGGGCAAAAAATAATTATTCTTCTTCTCGATGAGTACAGATCGCCATCTGGTATTCACGTATACTGGAGATTATTTAGATTGATTATCAATTAATCAAGTAGATTAATGATTTATCTTTAAAGTAATTAACACCTAAATAATTGAATTTAATTCTATTTCTTTGCTAACTTTGACTATCCATCTATAATGTCATGACGATAAGAAACTAAGCACTCCTTGATTTTATAATCTATCTTACAGGTCCAGTAGTGGCCGGTGTAGTAGGCCTGAAGATGCCTCGGTATTGCCTCTTTGGAGATACCGTAAACACAGCATCCAGGATGGAATCCAACGGAGAAGGTATGTGGATAGGGCAGCTTATACAGTGCGAGTCAGAAAAAAAATGCTTATATTACAAATATGCTGGAAATATCATAATTCTTGCACCACAGTTAGATAGAATAACTCTTCCAGTTTTATTTGATACCACATTTGTGGGGATTCAGTAATGAATTTACTGGATAGGAATCAATTAATGTGTCTGGGTGAAAACCCATTTGCGCCAACATCAACAATGCCTTGCCCGATTTGGATTCCACTGCACAATGAGCAAGAAAGCCTTTTGAAATGATAATTAAGTCATAGCGTTAGAAGTTGAATGGCCCTCAAGACTTCTTCGTCTGGGGGTTCCTAGATCAGCCCACCAGCAGATCTGTATGACTTGCAGCAACGAATCGTCAAAAAAGCAACCAATCTGCGAGAAGACAGGCAGACACTTCGTAGGGCCATGGCAGCGATGCTCGATCGAGCTCAGAAGATTGGAAGATTGAAAGCTATGTCCAAGTGCCTAATTGACTATGAAAAAGGACTTTTCAGTGAAGATCACTGAATGTTATGATTTCTGGCCTTATTTATTTATTCATTTATTTATTGGTTCTCATGTTTATTTGTCTTGATTGAACATTATGCATAAATTTTACGCTCATTGTTTGTATGAATGTTGTCTCTGTTTCAGCAGGTAATCATACGACTTGGCGCAGATGAGTTTTGACTAGCTTTCAAACAATGGCTGTTGTGCACTCAACCCTAACAGCACCATTGAAACAAATGTTACTAAACAACAAAGGAATATACTCTATCCTATATACTCTATGCTAAAAAGTACTCTGTTAATCCCACATTTTTTAAACAACACTCAGTTTAAAAAGTGTAACATTATTTCTGACTCACACTGTAGTGGCGGTTTGAAGGGGGAGCATCCAACCCCGTCCCACCCCACCCCTTTAAATCAAATCTGGCATCCCTCAAGAAATAATTACAAATACACTATATTGTTCAATTTCGGCTTTCTGTTCATTCTTGCGGTATACTCTGATGAGTGCAAGACGAAAAGCTTCAGTATGTCTCTCTTCAACGCCATTTTCCGATTCTGTATTACCAAACATCTTTTCAAATACACTATGTGTTTCACTCTATGACAAGCAAAGAGGAATTGAACCCACCTCCTTTTCCAGAATCTTGGGGCCGCCCCTGCAGGGTGCTTACGTTTCTTGATATCACTCCTATTCAAATTGTCTTGCTCCCTGGTACTGATGAGAATTTAAAAAAAAAATGTTCATTATCTTTTGTCATTCCAGCCATGAAGATCCACTTGAGTGCCCAGACAAAGAAAATTCTTGAACTATTCGGGACTTTCATCTTAGAACTACGAGGAGAAGTCGAAATGAAGGTAAGTTCGAAGGGATGTGATTGGAAGGACCTATTGCCATTTACCATCAGATTCGATGTGAATAGATATTGCATGATAGAGAGGGGATACTTTGATATTTGCATATTCTGATTGACTGATTGGCTTTCTCCCGAGTTCTTGTACATGGCCCTGACTGGTTTTTGGTATTTAAAGATTATACAATATTTTCAGTAAGACTTGTCAATATCACTCATGTTTATTTGTCACTACATTTCGAGAGAGCAGGTGCACCTCACAGTATACAATCGGTCCATTGGATTAAGACTTTTTTTAAAAGTAGTATATAAAACACGATCAAAATTCAAAAACAATTTCAAAGGCCTATTGTACTGCCCATAGAAACAGGTTCGGATTATGTAATACGCCATTGTAATGTTCGCACATTTCAAGAGGATTGCCTTCAGTTGATTTTTCGAAAGTAGTTTTCATCGTGTTACAATTATATATGATGCAAAAGATATATATATTAGTGAAAACATATGATTCAAAGTTGCATGTAGTCCTGGTTTGTATGTTTGTTGTTTATTTCCATAACAACATTAAAAGTTAAAAAATACATGGTAAATCAGAATATATATATATATATAGTTGTAAAGAAATGTAGATGGGAGAACGTATAGAAAAAATAATTTAAAGTAAGATAAAGTTCACTCCGAGAATAAAGACATAGTAAATATCCGTAGGTTTGCTTCCACAAGCGCTTTCGTTCCACCTGAAGAATTAAACGAAAGCGCTTGTGGAAGCAAACCTACGGATATCTACTATGTCTTTATTCTCGGAGTGAACTTTATCTTACTTTAAATTATATATATATATATATATACATATATCTATGGCGGATAGCCCATAGTGCCAGTGTTTTTCCATGGGTCCTCCTGAAAGTAGTGAGCTTTATGTCACCACTGCAAAACTGTTTCTCATCATTTTACAAAATATCATTGTCTATTCCAGGGAAAAGGAACCCAGACGACATTCTGGTTGAAAGGGGAGCTGAAAGGACAAAACGGTATCTGTGATCTCAAATACCAGGAGATTACAGTGTGACGTCATTATGCCTGTGGTCGGCCACCCGCGCGCGTAATATCTTCCTGTTTAATCCCGCACATGTATACTGACACACATGGGACTGAGCACCCTCCATCGACCGCCAGAACAATCGAAATTTAGTTCATGAAAATGCTTCCGACGATTTGATCGCTTCTTTATTTCGTGTAAATTTGTGTA
This sequence comes from Heliocidaris erythrogramma, assembly GCA_025617745.1. Taxonomy (NCBI): domain Eukaryota; kingdom Metazoa; phylum Echinodermata; class Echinoidea; order Camarodonta; family Echinometridae; genus Heliocidaris; species Heliocidaris erythrogramma. The sequence goes on from CM046853.1 coordinate 51,433,616, forward strand.
CGTGTACGACGAAATGGCCTGTATGCTACTAGATATGGATATTTCTAGCAGATATTAGAATAAATAGAAATACCGGCAAGTGTTTAAATTTCTTTCTGAGGTAAACAGCAAGATTATTTATTGTGGAATGTAGCATGATATAGGAGTACTCGATTTTTTTAAAATTTTTACCAGAGAAATTTATAAAACTGTGCTTCATTTTTAGAAAATGTGGTGAAAATAAATTATAGTGCAGAAACAAGTAACCAATATGTTATATTTCTCCTCATGTTGTTTTAGATATAAAGTTTAAATATTGATTTGTTAATGATCATCTAATGCAAGGCCAAAAAGGCAAGAGAAAGAAAAATCATATTCCCTGTCATTATGTCTCTTGATGATTGTGTTAATGACGATGAACGTTGCTGTGTTTTGTTGAGTCCTTTTTTTTTCTTCAGCCCAAGTGATAAACCATAATCTTGTTTTTAAAATCAGGATATACAGTTTTGAGAAGAATAATCGTAAAAATAAAACTAATCATCACACCACACTTACAAATTGAGAATGCTGCATTTAAGTATTATGAAAACCTTTTGACCTTATATCGTTATTAATATGTAATATTATTAGAGCAGATGAGGACATGTGCAAGTACTATTACGCAGTGTGTTTTTTGTCAAACTATTAATAAAGTACTTGTCGGATACTTTATTGATTTTTATTTCGGTACTGTTATGGTTAATGACATTTGTATTGTAAAACACATAGGCCTATATTGATTCCAACAGATACTTTATGAGAAATGTGTAGGAAGATATTACTTTGAATATGATTATTGTGTGATACATTCTCGTATTATTTTACGCGTATTATTTTAAGTGCATGAAAATTATAGACAATTACCATTTGTTAAATTTACTGGCAAAATTTCAGTAGAAAAGTATTCGTTGTTTCATATTACAAGAAATGTCAAACTTTTCTTTTATTAACCTGTTATTTTCATTTCTACCGATTGTGTATGCTTCAATATCGGTACTTGTTATTCCTGTTATGATCACATGCATATTCACAAACTGTGTATAGAGCTTCATAATACTTTCTCTCTCTCTCTCTCTCTCTCACACAAGAACAATATCTTTGTCTAAGCCTTATTGTGAAAAAAAAATGTGTACGATTGCATACACTTTACGGCAGTTTTGACCAAAATGTGTACAATATGAAGTGAGTGCATCGTGAACCGATGCCAAATTGTGAATACTGTGTAAAAAAAAATATATAGGACTTGTACTTGTTTATTACACGAATAAATAGAATGCATCTGATAGTATAGTGAGCGTATACTGCATTGACTTTAGCTGAGCTGCCATAACGATCATTGTCAGGCTTTTAATCTTATTATCCAAATTGTGCGCGGGGCAAATTGTGCAACAACTCATTACAGTTTTTGTCGCGCCAAATTTCCAACCTGTTCAAAATATTACCAGCCAACGAGACCGCCGATGTCGCTCTCCCGCTTCTCAAAAGTTATCAGAGGGTAGAAGAGACCGATAGCCCATGAGAAAATCTCGTGGGCCTTCTCTGACCACTCTTGTGAGGGTTCATTGTCGGTCTCCTGTGCAGCCTGTCTCTTGGGATGTCGGTCTCGTGGAATGTCTGAGTTTACTCATGAGATACCGACTACTAGTATGTGGAGATTGTGTTTCAGACTGTTCAACATGTTCAACTATGCAAATGATAGAAGTTGAATAACCTCCAAAATGATCTCGTGGAACAACTCCACTCCTGAATTTCACTTTTTTTTTCTCAGTGGCGGGTCCACATTGCCAGTGCGTCTCGGCAGTGTAAACGGTTGAGGGTTTTTTTTTTCTCACCAAATCCGTAAACCCATGGTATAGAAAGAACAATGTATCGGTTTATGTGCGTGCAAGCAAAGTCCTCTTGGAACAAGCTTTAATGCATTTGAATTATACAAACCAGATTATGAAATTTAATCAGTTGCATGTTTGTATAATAACTATACAAGCTTTATTTCACGTATATTCCGTCCTCCCTTTTATGTGTCATACTGCTTGGTTATATGTTAGTGGTATTAGTGGTACTAAAATGTTTAGCAAATTTATATAAATAATCAAAAGTGACGATAACGATTCAAGTAGCGAAGTTTATGTAGATCGTACTATTCATGAGTTGACATATCCACAAAGTCCGAAAATAGGAACGAAACTTATTTGTGGTGGATTTTATACGATTAAAGTAGTTTCAAACTTTGTCATGACGTTACTTTTTCCTCCGACCTTTTTCTAGATAAACTCTTACTTGTAACCATGTCTTCAGTATAATATTATCTTTTCTTTCATAATCTTTCTTCAATCTATTTTGTGTATGGAGATATCACCGAGTTATATTACGAGTATACAATCGTCTTGCCGTTTTGCAGAGAAATTGATCTGTATAGATTCTAGACGTGCTGAAGCAAAGTAAAGTAAAGAAAGTTGTTCTCCTCATTCCAGCCAGATGTAGTTAAGTTAAGTCTGGTGGGAAGTTTGTATGTAAATGCTGAACAAAATATGAACCAAGAGCATGTTTCAATAATATTTGCAGCTTTGTATGTGCAGTTTGTAAATTGAAAGCCAAATAATGCGAACATAAAATAGTGATACTTTTTTACACGATGAATTGTATGGATATAATAGAGGCTCCCAGCCGATGGTGACGTGAATGGAAATATATAGCACACATACATGCATATCAGTTGTAGGTATTAGGGCTCGACTTTTACCCCCCCCCCCCCCCCCCCAAAAAAAAAGGGAGAAGAAATTGTGCAAAATGTTTTGATGGTGGGATAATGACAGTTTTGGGGGCGGATTCAGGGGAATAACAAGGATTGCATGCCCCACCCCTCCCCTGCCTCAAGAAATTTGCTATGCTTTTATATAAGGTTGTAGGCTGGCCACACCCCCCCCCCCCCCGTAGATATTAATATGCTTTTGTCTTCTTTTTTTGTTGGGGGAGGGGTGTTGCTTGTCAGGTACATCTAACATCATCTCCTTAATCGCTGAAGAATCCTGGAACCGATATTTGCCACAAGGACACTGTTAATTGTCTTTATATTATAAAGTACATGTAGAGTATGTACAGTCCTTTTTTTTAAAGATAAATACTTATACATGTGCAGAGAGTACATCAATAGTCATTAGTAAGTAAAACTATGCTTTACTCTTTTTTTGGAAATATATTATTTTTCAAAGTTACCTTTGTTTAGGTTAGCTATCCAGGCGATGATGATTTTCATCTTGCTTATTTATAGAAACAGATATTAAATAAAGCTGTGGCTCAGAAAGCCGTATTATGTTTAACAAATTGTATTCGTAGTATATTACCATGACTGTTTTTACATGTAAAATGGAATTCATATATGAGTGTAAACGTCCCATATACATATACCTTTTGTAAATATGTAATCTTCATATATAAGGGCGGAGTTTCTGATATTTATTTGACATTATCATGTGTTTATGTACATGTATATATAATATATGTATATATATAGATATAATTATGGAATTCGAGTGAATATAGTTGAGCATTACTGTGAACAAATTGGAAGATTTTTTTTTCTTTCCGTTTTTTGCCGAATCATTTTCCTTCCGTTCTTTCTATCGCAATCAAAAATAGAATCAGTATCTGCAGTTTGAGATATGAGAAGATATCGTGATTCCACAGTGTAATTATGATTGAAAAATCAGTAGGCTCAGTGTTTATTGTAATAAAAACATAGTATTGTTTGCTTGTAATTATGTCCAAATGTTTATGGCAGTACTCTGGATGGAAAAAAACTTCCACTGTGGTTTATAAAGCTTTAAATTGTTAGGAGACAAATTATAAATCGCAGGAGCCAGGATTGAAAAGAAGGGAAATGGCAATGTTGAAGTCTGTGCATCTCCTGTAATTATCTCATTCCCCTTGTTTTATACTTGCAATTGTGATTGTTTTATCTTTCTTTGAGTTGAAGAAATGATTTTATAAAAAATTGTTTTAGTGGAGTTAGCAATGGTGCAAATAAAGGTAAAGTACACATGCTTAACCAACACTCGTGTTATGGACAAGTATTCAAATATATATACCAACTGGTTTTGGAAACTATTTGTTGTGTGCTTCATTTTGTTTGCTATTCTATTCGATGAAGATTGAGGTGTCATAATTATGCGCCTGAACTATATAAATCATCAAGACGTGTAGGAAGAAAACAATGTATTCTTATACCACAATGGGCATGATGACATGTTGAGGGAGTTGCGTGAGCCAGGGGTGTCGATTATATGGGGTGGCAGGGGGAGTTGCCCGAGTGTTGGGAATGTCAAATTGGCCGAATCAGTATACATGTATACGGTCACTATAAATTGTAGCGGCAGACAACTCTTCCATTAGCTCAAACACACACAATGACAAAAATTAAAACTCAGTATATTAAGATCTTTTTTCTTTTTAAAGGACCTTAACAAGACTCCTTCTTCCTCTTCTTCTTCTTCTTCTTCTTCTTCTTCTTCTGCTTATTCCTCTTCTTCTTATTCTTCTATTTTCTTCTTCATCAATGCCCTCTCTCAATGCCCATGATCTACTATCATTTATTCTTATCAAGAGTTATTTTTTTATCATATTGATTCCATTTAAAAGTCTTTACAGAGAAATGGATGTTAAGTTTGGATTATATAAAGATGATGAAAGCCCTAAACGAAACAGGCTTTAAAAACAACTAAGGTAGGTAATTTCTATATAAAAATATATATATATATATATTTTTTAAATATACATGTATACCTATACAAATGAAAGAAGGCAAATACTGAATTTATAGTGAATAGCGTATAGAGTTGAAAAGCATAAGAATGACGAGGCATGTATTTGGATTTTGGAGAAAGTGAAGGAGAGAGAGAGAGTTAAAGCAAGGCGGAAGGAGAATTCTGATAGCACGTTAAGATAAAAACAAAATAATTCTAAATAAGACATTGATTTATAATATTGTCAAAGAGTACACTTTAACATTTTCTACATTCAATCACTTCCGTAATGAAGATTTATTTCACAGCTTTATTAGATTCGAAAGAAATTAATGTAAGTGGTATATGAGGTCCAAGGATGTAGGAGCTGATGCCAAAAGCCTACAGCTTAAGGCATTGGCGGATCCAGGGGGGAGCACTTCCGGCCCGAGCCCCCCCCCCCCTTTGGACGAAAAATATGCATTGTGCACCCTTTTTTTTCCTTTTTTTTTTTGCTTGTCAGAGAATTATGGAGGGAAACTGGACCCCCATAACCCCCCACACACACACACACACACTGAGCGAATTTTGGAGGTCTGGCGAAAAAAAAGTAGCTGGCAAGACCCCCAAAATACGGGTCTACCTTTTCCAGAAGTTGACAAACCTGCATTTGTGTGCCCTCCCCCCTCCCCCTTATACAAAATCCTGGATCCACCCCTGGCTTAAGGGACCAAAATTCCAACAGACTGATAGCCCACCAGGTCTCCCGGACCTTCTGACAGTTTTTTCAGGGTACACTAGACGGATGACCAATAAGAGGCCGAAATTTTGCTTTTTATGTAGGCATATTTCTGTGTTTTAAGGTTCTCTTTGGCTATCGGTCTCGGGAACCATTTTATAAATGTCGGTCTCGTGGGCTGTCGGTCTGAACCAGATATATAAGGCCGGTTCTCAATTAGAAACATAACGCCAGGATGCAATGCAATGACAAAGAAAAATGAGATGAATATTTTTTTTTAAATAAACAAATGGGAAAATGGGCACACCGTGTACTGGTGCTCAAGAGATTGGTAGAAGCCAAGAGGTCGGGAAGAGTACGCTGTTTAAAAACAAAATACTGAGAGAAAGAAAATAATAAAACTATGAAGAGAACTGTTGGTGGAAGTGTGGATCGTTTGATGTATAGCACTTCTAGTGATTCTTTTTACGTAATATAACTTTTGATTTTGACTGTCACTCAATGTGCCAACATATTTTCAAAGCAGTAAAGAGCAAAAGACAATGTTTCATAATTATCGTAAAGTGCGTATGAAATAAAATATGAATAAAAACCTATATTTAATATATATTTATGATTTTCTGCATTATTTTTTCAGGAAAGTCATCTCCCATATCATTTCTATTCAAACAATGGGAATTCCTATCCCTATTACAATTAAGGACTGTCACATTTAAAAAAAATAATTTGAAAATCATCAATTTGACCAAAATCAGCATTCTAAAAATACCTGAAAAGTAACCTTAGACACATTTTAAAATTTGGAAACAACGTTTATAGTTTTAGTCATGACACTATCTTTCTAAAAATGTATGTTTCCAAAAATCCTCACAAAATTTCCCATGTTTGAACATTTGACAACGGACTAATGAGGCGCGGAACGATGAAAGAGTTCGTAACAGATTATAGAGGTGCTCAAAAGGTCTTCAATTTTTTTATTAAAAACTTACCGAAGGATAAAGCTTGAGACAAAATTGGCCTTTAATAAAAGTTGCAATCCGAAGTTTCCAATTCCCCCCCCCCCAAAAAAAAAAGTAATAAAAATAAATAGAAATAATAAAAATAAATAAATAAATAAATAAATAAATAACAAATGAAAAAATAGACCCTCTTTATGTTAAACATACTTTCCAGTTATTGTTCAATATCTCAGGGGGTCCTCCTCATCCACACTTCAGACATTATTTTGGAGATGGGGGCTTGCCCCGTCTCTCCACTCTTATTGATTTCTACTCCTTTCTAAAGTGGCTGAAGACGGCGATATAGTTAGAAGGTATAATTCCAAATGTACTTTTTATTAAAGGAATTCTTCACATTGTGGTGATTGTCTATTTCTATTAGTAAAATAGCTACCAAAAGTTTGATTTTCCTTGTTTGTCTATTCAGGTTAAATTGAAAATGCTTTTTTTCTCGTCTATGCACAATATGCACTTTTTTATTCACTGCTAAAATCAGGCTGTAGTGTGACGCACTTAAAAACACTTTTCATTGTTAATTCTCACCAATTTAGTATTCAATTCAATGCAACTTTTTGTTCTCAGTCGCCCCCCCCCCCCCCCTCCCCCCCGTTTGAAATATATGTCGGTATGTCTGTATTGTGAAAATCGGGTCATCATAATTTTTTTTGAGGGCTTGTACATAGGAACCCAATAAAATAATTGCTAAAACAATTATGAAAACGAAGTACGGCTACGAAAATAACTTGATGATGAAAAATGGGTCATTGAATATAAATTGATTGGTTCATTCTCTTTCAAAGGCTATGAATTGGTACATAATATCCTACAAGCCACGGACTTAAGCATTGAAATAATAATCAAGTTAGCCTCCCTCTCATAGGAGGGGATCATCAATTGGACCTTAACACGCAATAACTAAACTTGACAAGAAAGAGAGCACTATTTAGAATCACTAAACATTTGTTTTGTTTGTTTTGCAGATGCTTTTCTGCATTTATTTCATAATCAATGTAAACAACAGTTGCTTTCAAACGTAACATATAATGGATGAGGCGATAAACTTACATAAAAATAATTGAGTGTTACATCATGAATGCAAACCATCTTACAGTGATAATAATATTATATACACGTACCAATAATACAGTGAGTATGGATATAATTCTATATAAAACATTTGATGATGTAGGTACAATTATTTACAAAATGCAGAGGGCAAAACTATCATAAGCAAATGCTTAAGACGATAGCAGCCCAGAATTGCATGCGTATAGATGAGGATTCAGGAAATATATATAGAAATAATTTGCCATATTGTAAATTGAAGAAAATTGCATACATTGAGATTCACTTATAACTCGCCATATTGTAATTTTAAGGGAATTGCATATATCTGTGCCGTGAGTGCGCAGGTGCAAAGTGCATATAGCTGGGGATTATGGTTTTGCAGAGAATGTAATTGTATGGAGGGAAATTGAGTTTGGTTTAAGCCCGGAGTCCATATCATATTATTATTTTCCTTTAATCATATCCATCAGGATGGAGAGGTGAGGGCTATCAAAGTCTAAAATTCCTGGAAAATAGTTGATTGTTTGCATGTCCTTTCCCAAATACATTTTGGAAGGTCAGCTTCCCTCCCCCACTTTTATAATCGCTCTGCCACCGCCCTGGCCTGGGCCTCCTGTTAGCCAATATGCATTAGCTTGGAGTTCTACTATTATGAGTGCAAATTTGTGGCCTTAATTGACCCTTCCCCGCCCTCTCCCCCGATCCCCTCCCACAAGCGCCAGATAACCGGTAGGCTAAAGCAGGGGAGGATCCACGATCGTCTGAAAGGGGGGGGGGGGGGGAGTCCCTTAATTTTTTCTCTGGATCATCACTGCACTGTTCCACTTCTCTCCAAGCTCTCTCAATGGCCGGGGGCGGTCGGAGAGGGGCGTTTTCGAAGTCCCCCCCCCCCCCCCACTCTGCAACGGCCCTTTCAAGCCCTCTTACTGCAGGGGAGGGGTATCATGCGAGTATAGGGGCTAAACAGGTTCCGGGACTCATTTCCCTTTTGCGGGGTTCCCACACAGTGGCGTATCTACGGGGGGGGGGGGGGTGGGCACGTGTCCCAGGCGGCGCTTTATAAGGGGACGTTGCTCTCTCGTATAAGTCATCAAATTTGGGCTAACAACTCCGGGCTATGTGCATCAAAACTCATTTTCACGTAGTCCCCATCATGTCTAAATTACAAACGCTCATTAATGGGGGGGGGGGGGTGGGACGGTGGCAGTTTGCCCGGGTGCCAGAATAGGCTAGCCTACCTAGATACGCCACTGAACCCACATACGCCTTCTTTTTCTTGGATAAGGTTGTTGGAGCTTATCATTCAGTCTTTAATATTTACGCCCATGCTAATTTACAGTTTTGCTTTATTTTGTTGTTTGTTTGTTTGCTTTTGTTTGTTTTAATTTTAAACTTACGGGACCGGGCCAGGTGCTGAGGTTTCGGACCAGGATTACCCTACAGGTAACTCCCCTGATTACATTTATTGCCTGATCTAGAATAATACGATTCTAGTGAGGGAAATTAATGTTGTATCACCCTAAAGTAGCCAGTCCATATCATTATTATTAACAGAATCAGACATCTACAGCGAACTCGAAAATATTGTAAAAAATATAGTTTATTGCTTGCTATTTAGCACGCAAAGTCCCATTGACTTTCGAAACCGGGCAATAAACAATGTATTGGCCCGCAGTTTTGTTGGCTTGTCAAAGCCAGGCAATAAAATGTAAAACTTGCATTGCTCAGACGTCTGATATGTACGGAAGTGTTAAAGTGCCATTCGACTTGACGACTTGTCGAAATATTTTATCTCGACAAGTCGACTTAATATCCATATTTGGTCGACATGGCGAAATAAATTATCTTGCCAAGTCGACTTAACAAAATAAAATATGTCGTCATGGTGACATGAATTATCTTGCCAAGTCGACATCCCCCCAAAAATATATCGTCATGGCGACATAAAATATCTTACCAAGTCGACTTAAAAAAAAAAATGTCGTCATGGCGAAATATACCAAAAAATTATTCGTCATGTCAACATAAATTATCTTACCAAGTCGACTTAATGAAAAGTCGACTTGCATGGTAAGATAATATATGTCGCCATGACGACTTATTTTGGAGGGATGTCGACTTGGCAAGATAATTCATGTCACCATGACGACATAATTTTTCGTTAAGTCGACTTGGCAAGATAATTTATTTCGCCATGTCGACTTTTAAGTCGAGAAGTCGACATGGTTAGATAAATATCTTGACATGTCGACCAAATATAGATATTAAGAGCTACTGTCTGAGAGAATCAGGCAGATTTGAAAAAAGTCGGAAGATGGGGGTCGGCGGATTTCTTTTATATTTTGAAGTTGTGGTATATACAGGGTATATCCTACGAAAATGATGTTAAAACTTTCTGTTCATAATTCCATTCATAATTAACCCTACCCCCTAAAAATAGCACTTTTTGGTACCTATCAAGGGCATGAATTTTGAAATTTAGTGCAATTTTCATTCAGAGTAAAAATGCAATTAGGATTATACCATTCAAACGAAACTTACAGGGTTTCTCTTTCTATCCTTATTCTTACAATTTGTATAGACAATATTTAAAATAAAGTGTTGGACCATTCCAATATTACTATAGGGGTGATGCCAATTTTCCCATTTTTAAGAAAATTGAAAAATGCCAATTGTAGGTAATTTTGAAGTAACATATCTCAAATGGCCTAACGTTTTTAAAGTTGGTTTTGCCATTGGATGTGGGCCAAACCTAGGTCAATCCATTCCAGGTTTCAAATTCGTGGAGTGTCTTTTACTTTTTTGTCCCGAGCCGCTTGAAATAGGTAATTCCAACAAAAAGCTGAAAAAATGTCGTTTTTTAATGAGTGGTACATTTATACATTTATGAATATTCTACCGGAAAGCAATATAACTACTGTAAAAAAGTCATTTTATCGTCGGAAAGGTTGTTCATATGTTATTTCTTCACATTTGCTCACATTTGTACAAAGTCATGTAAGCATACCTAGAGTACTCAATGGACGACTCCAAGGGGAAAATGCTTCCATGTAGACCCTGTAGTTATATGTATGAATTTTCATTCAAAGTAAACATGTATTTATGATTATGCCATTCAAACAAAACTTGCAGGATTTTTCCTTCCATCCTTCTTCCTAAGATCTATATAGACAATCTTAAAATATATTGTTGGATCATTCCATTATTACTATAGGGGTGATGCCAGTTTTCCCATTTTCAAGAAAATTGAAAAATGCCAATTGTAGGTAATTTCGAAGTAACATATCTCAAATGGCCTAACGTTTTTAAAGTTGGTTTCGCCATTGGATGTGGGCCAAATCTAGGTCAATCCATTTCAGGTTTCAAATTCGTGGAGTGTCTTTTACTTTTTTGTCCTGAGCCGCTTGAAATAGGTCATTCCAGAGAAAAGCTGAAAAAATGTTGTTTTTCAATGAGTGGTACATTTCTTGTACATTTATGATTATTCTACCGGAAAGCAATGTAACTACTGTAAAAAAAAGTCGTTTTATCGTCGGAAAGGTTATTTATATGTTATTTCTTCACATTTGCTCACATCTGTACATGTAAACATACCTGGAGTACTCAATGGACGAACCCAAGGGAAAGATGGTCACATGTATTTATAACAGAGAAGGTCATTTGTCAAGGAATTGTGCAAAATATAAGAAATAATGTGTATCAGTGTGGGGACACTACACACAGAGAAATATTTACTTAATATTTCAATATGTAAACTTCCTTTTGTAAAATTTTTACTTAATATATGTAAAATTGTCTCAAATGAATGTTTTTATGTAGTATTTTACTAAATATTTGTAATGAATTACATTTCGCATATAATGTGTCATGCAAAATGTAAAATTTTATGTAACATTTACTTAGCACTATTTAAGTAAAATTCATTTTGCAAAAGAAATGCCTATTATGTAAAATGTGTTAAGTACAAGTATTTTTTAGAGGGAATTTTATCATGCAGATGTTATAAGTCACCATTAAGTGTGTGTGTGTGTGTGTGTGTGTGTGTGTAATTGGGTTTTTACAGACGTGTATCAATCAGATATGATTATTCACGTCTGGGACCGACCTTTAAACGTCACCATCCGAAAGACGTGACTCAGTCTCGAACCTGGGTCCGCTGAATCAGTTTATATCTTCCACTGGTAGCTGGATTACAGGCGCACGCCACAACGCCCAGTGAAATGTTTTGTAAACTATTGTGTATAAAATACATTTTACGAATGTCAGTTGACATTAACATGATTTTGATACACAGTTATGTAAAACTGACTGAACAAATCTTTCAAAATAACGCTGGAAGATATTTCTTCATAAAGATTTTGCAATATTGCCCTTTTCGTTAAGTTTATTTAACATGCACAATGTAATTTGTCGCCATTAAGTAAAATGTTTTGCAAACGGTTTTGTAAAAAATGCATTTTCGTATTTTTCCCTCAATATTGGGGAAAACACTTTTCAGTAGCGTATGGTTTGGGGTGGCCCGATTTTAATAACTGTCACCAAATGCATAACAAAATTATAAGGGGTATTTAAGACCTTGCACTAGACCATCATACTGTTTTTCTCTACCCCTCAAGTTCCTGAATATGTTGAATTTTGCTTCCAGCAGATAAGAGTCAAGGAATACATTCCACCAATACCCAGGTGCTACAAATGCCAAAGATACGGGCATTTAGCAATTGGATGTAAACACTATGAACATGACGAACAAAGAAGCGGACAATTTATGCTGCTCCTCATTGTATACCCTTCACAATTGCACTGGTTAACAAAGGAACATCCATTCATTGCTATCCTGTAAAAATATGTAGAACAGGTGTCACATAATAGCAGTGAAGGGATGTCCTTTTGTCTACTATAGAGCTATTGTGGAGGGTACAATGAGGAGCTGCATAAATTGTCCGCTCTCTTTGTCACCGTGTTCATAGTGAAAGCCAAGGAAAGGTGCCCCAGGTGTGGCCTAGGGCATTCGGTAGAAAGTTGCGAGCAGGAGAGACAACATTTCAAATGTGTAAATTGCAATGGTAACCATTCGGCCGCTTATAAAGGATGCGAGGCATCGAAAGAAGTGCAGCAAATTAAAATACAAAATCGAATTTCTTTTGCACAGGCAGTGAAACTACACTCAGAACAAAATGAGGAACATAAGCAGGAAAAACTTTTTACAAACTCAGAACTTAAGAATGTAATAAAAGAAAATGACAAAATAAATACTCGGAAAGAGAATTTAACAATTGCAGATTCCGATCAAACCGAAATGGAAATCGTCTCCGACCCGCAATTTTCTACCAAAACGGATACGACAAGCAATAAGTCTGAAAATACAGACCAAACCAATAGAAATTTCTTGAAAGGTGTCTCCGACATCACACTTATCTCTTTCTTTATCAGATTAATCAGAATAGTCACAAAGCCAGATTGTAACCCATTTGATGAAATTACACATATCTTGAAAGATACACTGGGCTTACATCCCACAGTAGATGAATTACACACCATTCATGGCCTATTCCACTAGCCTTGTTACACTCGTGGCTTTCAGCATTCTCCAGTGGAATGCACAGGGTCTTGGATGCCACGGGGATGAGTTAATTAGTTTTTTAAATCAGCAAACAAGACCCTTTGAAATTATTTGTATTCAAGAAACGTGGTTTGACGATGGATGTATTATGCAAATTCCAGATTATATATGTGAATATAGAAATAGACAAGGAGGAACTCGGGGAGGGTGTGCAATATACGTGCATTCTAAACTAAATTACAATAGAGTTTTCAAACACGATGATATAGAAATCATTACAAGTTTTATTGCATGATAATGTTTCTGTGAATATAGTTAATTTCTATAACCCATGTAACAAATTCAGCATTGGTTCGTTAAATGAATTATTTAACAATGTTGTGAAGGAAAAGCACACAATAATAATAGGAGATTTTAATGCACACAACACTTTATGGGTTAGTCAGAAAACAGATACAAATGGTAAAGTAGTGGAAGATTTTGCAAACGAGAGAAACCTTGTTATTTTGAATGATGGGAGTGCTACTAGAGTAGACTACCACAGGGTAAATTTTCTTGTTTGGATCTAACCTTAGCCCCTCCTTGTACAGCTAACAAAACAACATGGCAAGTCCTGAACAATAGTTTGGGAAGTGACCATTATCCACTGTTATGCCAATTGAACATATTGAATGAGAATAGTACACACACAAAGATTGATCAGTCCCAACAAATTTGTTCAATGCTATCCACAAAGAATGTAAATTGGGATGAATTTAGGCATCTAACTGAGGAACAATGGGATACCTTACAGAATGGAGGTAAGGTTATAGAGTACCAAACTTTCATGGAAACAATTAGGTTTTCCCTGGAAAACGTGAAAGCACATCGGGCGACAAAGAAAATAAAGAAAAACCCTGTGCCATGGTGGAATAAAGAATGCTCCTCTAGAATAAAGGAGAGAAATAGGGCAAGGAGCAAAAAGTTATGTAATACCCTCTGCTGATTTAGTGGAGGATTTCAAGAAGAAAAGAGCTATCGCTCAAAGAACTTTAAGGCAAGCTGAAAGATTATACTGGGGAAAATACTGTCAGAACATTGATCGTTTTACCCCTCTATCGAATATCTGGAGTATGATCAAAAGGATCAATAATGATGGTATTTCACCCAGGAAAAACATTGTTCTCATGAGAGAGGATTGTTCCGCTATCACTGACAGTGAAGTCGCGGATACTTTCGCCAGCCATTTTAAAACCATTAACGAAAGTTTTCAGGGCAAGGTTAATACCCCTGAACAAAAAGAAATTGCTAGCAAATGTGACGAAATCATATCATCCTTTAGTGATGCACAGAGTAGTAGTGTCCTTGATGAACCCTTTACCATGTATGAATTAAGTATAACATTAAAAACCTGTAAAGAGTCTTCTCCAGGTAAAGATGGAATTGGGTATGAAGTATATCAAAATCTCTCATACAAAGGGAAAGAAGTAATGTTAAATATCATGAATAACATATGGGTAACAGGAATTGTTCCCACCCAATGCAAGCATTATGTTATTGTCCCAATATTGAAACCACACAAGGTAGCTACAGATGTTTCTTCCTATAGGCCTATATCTCTTACTACCTGTTTCATTAAAATAGTTGAGAAAATTATCAAGGAACGAATGACATGGTTTACGGAAAAACATTGTCTGTTACCAAATTGTCACAGTGCTTTTAGAAAAGCAAGAAGCACAAAAGACAATATAACCCAACTAGAAAATGACATTCAAAAGAGTATTGGTAATAAAGAACATACCCTGGCCGTTTTCTTTGATATGGAGAAGGCTTATGATAGACTGTGGAAGAAAGGATTGATTTATAAACTGAACAAACTTGGTTTCCAAGGCAACACTGTTAGGTTCTTATGGAACTACTTAAGTGGGCGCTCTTTCCAGGTCCGGGCAAATCAGAGTTACTCGGTGACACATAACATAGAGGAAGGGCTGCCCCAGGGTAGCTCCCTAAGTCCTGTCCTTTTTAATTTGATGTTATCGGACATACCGATGGACGCATCTGTCAATATTTCTACATACGCTGATGACTGTGTAATATGGAAGAGTGGGAAAAACATAGATTTTCTGAAAAAAAAGTACAAATCTACGTAAATAACCTAAATGAGTGGTTCAACAAATGGGGTTTTACTTGTTACTTTATTTTTCAGCAATACTAACAAAATTGTACAGATTGACTTAGATGGGGTCCCTTTACCACCAAAGGAGGAACATTTATTTTTAGGTGTAATGCTGGACAGGAAGCTTACATGGAGACCGCATATAAATATGATTGTAACAAGAGCTAAAAAGAAAATAAATATCATGAAAAGACTAGCGGGAACTACGTGGGGAAGTAGCTATAAAAGCCTTCTGAACTTCTATAAGGTGGTCATTAGGCCACTCGTGGATTATGCATCTGAGGCATATGATTCGGCTCATGATCATGTGAAGAACTTCTTGCTAACTATTCAATACCAAGCTCTGAAGTTGTGTACAGGGGCGTTGCCGGGAACTTCCTTAGAATCTTTACAGGTGGACACGGGTGAATTACCACTCGACCTAAGAAGATCCATGCTTAGTAAGGTATACAAAGCAAAAATAAGGCAAAACCCCACACATCCACTCCAATCCTCCTTGAAGAACTGCTGGCAATTTGAATATGAAAAGAATAAGAAAGTACGTAAACCCTTTGGTTTGAGAGTTATGGAAGATGAAATATACATGTATCATGCAAACGAATCACTCATGTCTTTTACCCCCATGCCGCCTTGGCATCTCTCTCCACCAGAAGTGTCATTGGCGCTACATGAGCTTGTGTCAAAAAGTGATAACATGTTTTATCAATACAATACAACTCTGGAGTATATTAATAAAATGTGGAAAAATAATCTCCATATTTATACTGATGGTTCTAGAGACCCTGCAAACGGCAGCGCCTCTGCTTGCTATTATGTGCCTGCAATGCGGGTAGTTGAATGTAAAAGAATGCAAAACTTCACATCATCTTACAGATCAGAATTGGCCGCAATTGTCTTGGCACTGCGGTGGCTTGAAAATTTGAATGTTTATAATAAAGTGGTAATTTTGACAGATTCTCTGAGTGCTATTCAAGCAATCAAGGAAAACAATAACGACAATTTCGTAAAAGAAATTATAATCACCGCTGCATGTCTAAAATACAAAGGCACAATAATCTGCTTAGAATGGATCCCATCTCATTGTGGGGTCCAAGGGAACGAAACGGCTGATTTCTATGCGAAAACAGCCCTAAAACAAAGAATAGAGATTAATAATGGATTGAATATCCAAGAAACCAAACATATTTTAAGAATTCTCATACAAAATGAATGGCAGAAGAGATGGGACAGGTCAAACTCAAAATTAAGAAAATACCAAAAAGTGGTCTCAGAAAAACCATCATTTCAGTATCTCTGCACCGACAAAAGTGGTGAAAAAATGATTCACAGATTACGCTTGGCAGGTTTGGGTTTGAATGACTTCCTGTTTAAGACAGGAAGACACACAACTGGAAAGTGTGAATTTTGTAACGAGAGTGAAACGGTATACCATTTTTTATATGTTTGCCCTAGGTTTATCATTCAACGCGCCATGTTACTTGCGGAATTAAATGTGAGCAATGTCTCTGAGGCGGAACGCAAAGTGGAAAATCTCAGTGTCAAGACACAAGGTGCACTCGTCAGATATTTCAAAAGGACTCGTCGATTTGTAATTGGTTGCCAAGAGGGCAACCGTGATAGTAAGGTGTAACCAAATAAAGAGAACGGAATCGAAGTAAATCGGATATGATTTATGCTGTGACTATTGAATGTTAATGTGTACAATCATACTGTATAATTTGTTTTTATACGCTGCTCAAAGATGATGCACTTAGTTATATACTAACCATAGGTATAGGTGCACTTTTCTTGTCATTTCACTTCATTGAAAGGCCCTTTAATGTCAGTATATACTCTACTCAAAAAAAAAAAAATAGAAAGAAAGAAAATCTGTGTACGTATTTATTTTGCTTTTATATATTCGGATTTTCTAATCAGGTTCATATGAGGAATCAGAAGGAGCGCCCCCTGCTCACGTTTGAGAGACATAGGGAATACTTGTATTCCTAAGACGCCCTCGAAATGCACCTCGAGCGGGCTTGTCAGGATAACGTAGTAAAATCAGGGCAGGAGTGGCGGTCCTGCATGGTATCCTGGAATCTGTACTTTTCTAACTAAAAATTAAACCCACGGATCAACAAAGTATAAGTGAAAAGAGCAATTTAGTAAGGCAACAATAGTCAAAATTGACTAGTTTGCCTATTTAAAAACAACAACAACAACAACATGTATATAACTGTATATAACTGGGCGTTGTGGCGTGCGCCTGGCGTGCTACCAGTGGAAGTTATAAACTGATTCAGTGGACCCCAGGTTCGAGACTGAGTCACGTCTTTCGGTCCCAGACGTAAATAATCATATTTATACAACACCTGAGTAGATCCTTGTAATTTGATTGGAGAATAATAGGTCACATGTTATTAAATATTTGTTCCATTCCATGGTTTAGCGCTAGCTAGCGTGCATTTTTGTTCCATACGATTTTTTCCATTCAACGCCTCGACCTTTTCAGTGTAATGCGCGGCTGCAACCATATTGTTAATGTTACAGCATCCTAGCTGCACATTTGGTATCATTTTAAAGTCTGTTAAATCTTCTCTGAAAAAAAAACAACAAAAAAATCATTAATTTTGGGATGTTTATTGCAGTACTGCTGAATATTGGGAAAACTCGGAAGTTAGATTCTTTAGTACGCATCGCTATTTTCAACGGAGGACCCTGACTATTTGCTCTTCTTTCAATCTTTTTCTTTAGCATGGGTGTTGCTTGAATGATTTATAATTTCAATATGAAACATACACGATAATTAGATTGAGAATTACCCCTAGGCTTTTATATTGTTTATTTTTGTTTGATTGTGCCCATCCCCTTTAAATTAGACCTTTATAATATTCTAAATTATTCTC
Source organism: Heliocidaris erythrogramma (assembly GCA_025617745.1). NCBI lineage: Eukaryota > Metazoa > Echinodermata > Echinoidea > Camarodonta > Echinometridae > Heliocidaris > Heliocidaris erythrogramma. Next base: position 51,451,757 of record CM046853.1, read on the forward strand.
TTTTGCACTACACAATAAAGACAAAATTATTAGAAAATTGTGATTTTTAACGCAGTTTCATGAATCTCCATGACAAACTATGTGTCTTAACAAGATTAAAGATGAAAATAATTGAAAAGAGTATACACATAAACCCTGCATTGCATTATAAAACACAAAGTGCTACATTTTTCTTGTACGGACGGGAATAAAAAGCATAATTCCATTTACAACACAATCGATTGATCACACATAACCATTCAAAATGTAGGTAAAACAAAAAACCCGCGGATACTTTGATGTTTGAATGAACAGATTTATTCAAATATGTCTCAAAATATTTTTAAAAGTTTCGGGGGAACTTACTTTTTTCTATTGGTTGGGTACATGATGACGAAACGTTTACCGTTTTCCAACACATAATGCAAAAAGTTAAAAACCGTCTTTCCAAGTACACGCTTCTTGCTGTTTTATCTTATTGCTATACATGTATACATATTTTCTGGTTCGATAAAATGATTTCCAACACATTGCCATTAGTTTGAAATTTGACGTTTTCATCGCAATGTTCGTACTGGTGGAAAATGATATTAGGGTTTGTTTCATTTCCTCTCCGTAATTACAAAACTTCGGATTAGCGAACCTTCAGAATTATCGAAATTTTGATTTAATGAACTTTTGGATCAACGAACCTTTCGAATTAGAAAAACTGGATAAACGACATTATCGTCGTCCACTTGAATTGCATTAATATTTCAACAATGCAATAATTATGCTATGGCGGAATACGGTTAAAACTACTGTATTATTATTTTTATTTCCATATCTCATATTGGTAAATATGACAATGTGAAACTCTTATTTATATATAAGATGCGCAGCATAATTCCGTATCAAACTATATCAAAAGTGAAATTACGAAGGCACTCTATGACCAAGTATTGGGTAAATCAATGATATAATTATTAGGTTAAACTTTCTTGGCATGTTTTAAAGGTCACCTCACATAGGTAGAGATGATTACTTAATTCTTAAAAGAATAAAACGTCGCCTGCCCGGCAGAAGGGCCCTAGCAGTTGCGCGCATGAGAAAATGCTTTTCAAGATAATCACATTTTTAATGTTTGAATGTCTCTAAAAAACAGTTCTTATTCTTACGGGCTGAAAATTTATTTGAATTTAGTAAATATTGTTCTACATTGTTCTTCAAAATGTGAATTTATTATGTTAAGTAGTTTTTACGCTACAACCACTTTTCTGTTAGGGTAATTCTGCCGGGATAAACGCGCATACCGCTTCCATGCTAAGACCCTTCTGTCGAAAATATCGAAATGATAATCATTGAGGCATCCTGTGATCATCAGGGGAGCGTTTCATGAAAGGAAGTTGTCGGATAAAATATCCGACAACTGTTATAAGCTACTGAAATCCTTTCATCTGATTGGCTTAGAGCAAATTTGTTGGATAAAATATCTGACAAGTCCTTTCATGAAATGCCCCCCAGGACATTCCTTGATTAATGACAGGAGTTAGGTCATTGATATTGGGATTTAATGAATTATCAAAGCTTAAAACTTGATTCTCTCTTATTTTATCCAAAAATGTTAAAATTGGCATAATTTAAAGCACATCTTACGTAGGAAATTTTTTACAAGGTACAAATTACTCCACCCTCTTGAAATCAGTTGAGGTATTGGAAGTAGCATTATGCAGACACTCTGTAATCAACTATCAGATCAAAATACACGTCAGTTTTTTATTTTGGCGTGAGATGAATTTTAGATTAAATTACCGGATTTTTTTTCAATTTCTCAAAAAGGGGGAAAATTGATTATTTTCTAGGTTTATTTTTATATTTTAAACACACATGACTCCACACACTCGAAATCGGATATTTAAATTTGCACCATGGATGTACTATGCGACCGATTATTGATTGAAAATAGGCTAGGTCCTTGACATTAGCCCAATATGAATTTAGGTTTCAATTAACGTTTTTTTTTTCAATTTTCAAAGAAAGGTGTGAAAGATGGCATACCTTAGGTGTACTTTTGTACACCTAAGGTGTACACATTATTCCACACTTTTGAAATCAGTTGTCGAAAGAAGCACTATGTAGGAACTCTGTGACCGAGTATTGATTAGATATAGGTTTGGTCATTGGTATTAGCCTAAGGCGAATTAATGTTAAAGTTCAAAAATGCGAAAATTGGCATATACCTACTGTAAGGCTACTTTGACATAAATACAAAAAAAGAAATACCCAACAATTTTAAAATTCAGATATCGAACATAGCGCTATGATGGCCCAACATGCCCAAATATGATTTGAAAATACATTTGGTCACGTAATATTTTGTTTGTCAACGTTAGCATTGAAAAGCACTCTTTTTAGACATTTGTCAGAAGTAAAAAAATGGTAGATTTTAACGGACATGTGCATAAAAAGTGTAAGACACTCCACACTTTTGAAATCATAAATCAAAACTAGACAGGTGAAGACACTTCCTGACCAAATATTAGCTCATAAAAAGTTGGGCCAATTTTGTTATACTCTGTTGAATTTACCGTAAAATTGCAATTTTTCAAATTTCTCAAAAATCGAAAAAATTAGAACTTTCCAAGTAAAAATAACACCATTTAGTCTAACCATTCATTATCAAATTTTATATCAGGAGCACCAACAAGGTTAAAATAGTTAGTGGCTAAAATTTCAAAGAGATCAGGTCATTTTACCTAGGTGAAACATTTACGTAAATTTGGGCGTTTTTCGTAAATTAAAGGTGTAAAAATAGGATACAGAGGGCGCATTTTGGGGTGGGGTGGTAAAATCACAGATAGGAATGGTGGAGCGGTTTCATAGCTATTTTTGAAAATGCTTCAAAGGACTTAATCAAATTTTAAAATATGAGCCCAATTTGCCGACCCCCATCTTCCGATCCCTGCCTGATTCTCTCAGACAGTAGCTCTTAAGTCGACTTGTCGAGATAAAATATCTCGACAAGTCGTCTCCGTAGATATGGTTAATAATGTGTTGTATTAGATTCAATTAAGAAAATTTACAAAACTAAGAATATCATTAGCCTATGCCCTAGCCCTGACCCCTGCCTTCAATTATTAGTTATAGTGAATTCAACATATATGGGCCGCAGAACCTGCTTGGGGTCGGGGGGGGGGGGGGGGGGAGGGCTGCATCCCCCCCCCCCCCCCACACACACACACATTTTTTTTTGAGTAGATACCTTTCATAAAATCCCCTGAAAAATGTTCGAAATTGTCATTCAAATCAGCCCCTTTCAAAAACGCTCCGCGGCCCCTGCAACTTCAGTATTTAACTGATGAAAGATAGATAAGTGTCTGTGCTCTGAGACTAATCCCAAATCGTGGGTGAATTATCTTATATCCAAGGCACGTCAGTTATTTCAAATTGTTGACTAATTTCCATTGCAATACAACAAGGATTTCTAACCATTCAATACAGCTTTTATCCAGATTATTTTGTTTATTAATAGACCTTGAATTCTGAATAAAATAATTTATGTTATACATTTGTGTATTTCTCTTCAGAATTATATACGAGTATGACCAAAAAAATCAAACGCCTGTATACGTTTCTAGTTAAATACCTGATCAACGTGCAAATGGTCTCCTGGAGCTGGTGAATACCTAACGAAATCGTCATTTATCAAATTAATCGTAAGTGGAAATCTCATTTTACAGGAACATATGAATTCATGGTTTTCATCCATTTATGTAAAAGTAATATTTTAAAATTTAAGTTAGGAATAAGCAGTTTGTAAAATGTTACATGTATACTACATGTACGTCTACTCATTATGAATTGTATACATGTCTTCATCTTCTCCCAGTGCTTGTTGTGTAGATTGTTCACTGTACTCTGTAACCCCAGGGAGCTCCCTGGAGTTATGTACTCTGTAGATAATAAACCGATTATGTGGAGTGAATTGAGGAATGAGGGGTGACTTATTCCACGATAACACCGCCACTGGGCATATAGTGATATAGGCCACTCACGGGTACATTACTGTAAAATAGTTGGTATTTTCTGTTGCATGTACTAAAGGTATGGGGGGGGGGGGGAAATAAGATAAATATTTTAAATACTTGCTTTCAAATTCAGCCCTTAAAAATCTCACTCCTACCTCAAATGGCCGTTAGGAAGAACTTTTGATATTTACAGCAAAATCCAAAGTCAAAATCTTGTCCAAAACCGGAGAAATCCCCGCCGATTTGTTTCGCGATCGCGTGTTGTTTACAAACTGCCGATGTCTTAGACTAAAATCGGCCAATATAATTTTTGTCCACGAAGAAACTCGGGATCGCAAGGGCACATCGATCTTTACGATCGCGCACACAGAAAATCGGAACTTTTCCGTGTACGCCATAGGGACCGAATTTTTGAGGACAAAACTCTTTTGGGGAGATGTCAGCGCCCGCGGCGACCAGGAAATGTACACAATGACTCCGATAGCTCGTTTCGCGAGAATCAACAGTAAATTACGGATTTCATTTTTCAACATTGGTGAGTTGAATTTATTGTATTTCTTGGATATTTTGGGGTCGGTTTTTGAAAATTAAATGCTGATTTTGAGTGAATATTGGTGACTTTTGTGCAGTGGTGTTTTAAAAAGATGAGGTGTATGACTGCCTACATTATACACACGAAGTATAGGAATGTAGCTATGAGTGATATAGGCATACATGTACTATGTAGCAACTGTGTTAGTCCAAATACGGGACTGCTTTTCACCTCCAATTCGAGAATGACTTGGGAGGCTATTTTACAATTTATACAAACATGAAATTGATGAATGAGGGGAGACATATTCAGTTATTCCATTATTTCCACGATTACGCTCCAACTTCCAAGGCATTGGCATTACATTGGCATTGCATCAATTGCCTAATGACCAGTCCCAATGTCCATGACCATGGCACTACCAATCACTACACTAGTTGCAGTTGCATTGCACACAATCATGACAATGCACTGTAGCCCCGGGACGCTGCCAGTGCCACTTCGTGGCAGCGTCCTGAGTGAAACCAGTACGATTCGGTGGGTCTCACAATTTACCAATATTCAAATGACCATTGAAAATATGGCCATATAAGTTATTTTTTGGAATTAAAGTATCATATATATGATGCCACTTACCTAAACAGACCTTCCGCAAATCAGCTTTTCCTAAAAAATGTGTAGAATCGATGAATGTCACTTTTTACTCTCAATTTTTCGAAATCAGTCCCATTCGCCATGTTGTTGAAGCAGAAACGAAAATAGGCACTTGCGCATGCGTAGCCAGGATTGGCTTCGTGAATGTAAAAAAAAATTTTTTAAATGGCTATACGCCTTCTACATCACGAAGCCAGGCGTTCTTACCCAGCAATCTAACTGCGCACGGGTTAGCAGGACTGGAAAATGCCCTGAAATATCACTTTTCTCATAACTCTCGCGACCGACAGCTCCTTCACCACAGCGTATCCTCCTAGGAAAACGTTTAGAATTAGAATGTCTTTTTGATCGTACGTATTTTTACCAAAAAATCCAAAAAAGATCGTAAGAAATTTCCGAAAACTCACCAGTGTTTGTGTATCCATTGTCATGCCTTATCTGCATGACAAGAGGAGGCATGGATACACACAAACACTGGCGAGTTTTCGGAAATTTCTTACGATCTTACGATCGCAATACAAATGTCCATATTATTATTATTATTGCATTTTGGGGTATGTAGGTCAAAGTTTAAAGGTCATAGAGGTCAATTCTGAAATGTCCGGTTTTAGCCTCATTAATTGATATCTCAAGTCTCAAGAACCATTTGAACCTTGAACTTCAAACTTCGTACTAGTATACATTATGATATTATTGAGAAGAACTAATTCAATTTTTGTTAACGTACATGAAGGTCAAAGGTCAATGAGGTCAGTATGCATGAAAGTTACAGATTAGTTTTATCAGCATATCTCAACTATTTTGTTTCCATGACTAGGAGATTATATGATCAGACTTTTGGTTTGTTAGTTCAAAGGTCAAAGAGGTCAATTAATGTAATTGTAGGCTTCTTACCCAGGGGCCGTTCTGAAAACGATGTTATCTCTTATGTTAGTAAAGCAATGTTAATTGTCATAACAAATCAAAATTAGGACAAGTCTTTGGTCAATAATTGTGCAAAGATGACTGTGCTCGTGTAAAGTTAACAGAAACATCTAGGCAAGCGCCAGCGATTATATTGCACGCAATTTCAGTTTGTTATGATGACAATTGACATAGTTTTCCTTAACATAAAATATGACATACCAGTAGTTTTCAGAATACGGCACCTGGTTATCACAATATTTCAAAAACAGTTGGAGTCATGAACTAACTTAATTTAGGCGGAGACGAATAGAGACGCAGTTGCATTCATCTTTAATATTCTGTATTGTTTGTGTTTTTGACAGGAGTTACTCAATCTACAACACACATATCAACATGCCATCAGAAACAACAGAGGCCGTCGTGCAGCCAGAAGAGAACAGGGAGGATGGTCAGTAATTTTTTTCCCCTCTTTTATTTTATACATGAGTTCATCCAGTAAATTAAACAAAGGGGGAGCCCTGAGGGAGATTAATGGTCATGTATAATTTGGTACACCCTCACAAACTTTTCGTCAGATTTCTTTGATTTTAGATGATAAATAGCAAGGTACCAGCATAACATACCTGCCAACTGTCCCTATTTTTGCAAAAATCTGTCTGTAGTAATGTATAGGAAACTCAGAAATTTCCTTATTTTCAGCCTCTGCCTTGTCATTGATCCCTATTTCTTGGGTTTGAGACTATATTAAATACATTTCTTTCCAATTTCCTTTTTGCTAGCAAAACTGTACATGAGCTTTCTAACAACTTGTCAGTTGGTCATGCATAAAATCAAAATGTAGTATTCCAAACCAGTTGGACTTGTGCCATGTAAGTAGTCTAAACTAACATGATTTCATACATGTTTCATACCTGTGATCCCCCAAATCAGATGTGGGGGAACACAGGTATGTATAAAATATACCGATACACAGCCCAGTGGGCTACTTTACATGATCAGGCCCGTTGCACAAAACTTGCTTTTAATGGTAATTCCTATAAATCAAACGCAAGTCCTTAATGCGCACTTCTGCTTGGCTGAAAATAAAGTTGCGTTTGATTTTCCTGAGCCAATCAGAAGTGCGCATTAAGGACTTGCGTTTGATTTGTAGGAATGTGATTAAACGCAAGTTTTGTACAACAGGCCCCTGATCATGTAAAGTAGCTCATTTGGCTGTGTATCTTAATTGCAGATCAAATCATTACTTCAAGAAAGTTCGTGATAGCATGATAGCACCCTGATTTAACTTTGAACCTGCAATAGGAAACAATTTATGCAAAGATTCGAAATCTCAAAAATTTATAAGGAGATTCCAGAGGAAATGCAGAGTGTTGGAAACAACTACCTGGTAACACAAAGATATTTGAATGAAATCATTGTCAAGTTTTTAAATGACATGGTTTCTAAAATCTAACAAGTGTGTTATTTAATGATAATTCTAGCAGCTGACTCCTCGGGATCAGAGACCGACAGCGAGGACTCCACACACGAGATGGATCAGGATGCTGCCATCAGCTCAGAGCAGGCCGACTTACATGCACAGTTTGGATCAGGGGAGGAGCCAACGAGCAAAGCAAGGCAGAGCAGGAGTGAGAAGAAAGCGAGGAAGGCGATATCAAAACTTGGTCTCAAGGCTATCACAGGTTAGCATGATACTGCTTCTGTTTAAAGATCATCTTGACTAATGATCTGATCAGAAATAAATTATCAGAATCCAACATTTTGAGTAATAAGTAAAATAAACAAGGAATTCCTTAAAATGTCAGGGACTATGTCCACACCATGTACATTGTCTTTCTACCATGATGTTCCATGTTTACATATCCATGGTGGTGATTTTCAGGGTATGCAGTTTTGCTATTTTGTTTACGTTTGGGTGCTAAATTTTACTACAACATAAAATTATTACATGATAAGAAATTCACTGTTTTCTCGAGATGAAGCCCTGCTGCAAGCATTGAAAATTGACTTAAAGGAGAATTGACCTCAAACAATAAAGACGATAGTGTTCAAAGGTGTTATTTATTCCTACTTGTTAGACTATATGGCTTCGCGTCAAAATATACGAGATCGATACGAATCAAGATTTTCTGAGCAAAATTTATCATCTGCTAGCAATATGTATCTTCTGCTAGCAATACATGGGGGGCTGCCATTTTTTTTATGTGTACAAGAAGATTTTCTTAATCCAAATGCCCAATTGCCTTTTTCAAAATTAAAAACCCATTTGAGATTTAAAATATAGAATAGATATGTCAATTTATTTTTAAACTGAAGATTTCCTTATATATTTCTGTTGAAAATCGATATTCGCTTAATATAAATCTATTTTCTAGATACTGTGACGCAATGGACGGAGCAAATTAATTCAAATTTTATGGATGCTTCTTCCCTGAGCATCTATAGCGGCAAACTATGCATTCACCTGCTTTCGGATAATGGGACTTGAAAAGTCAGAATGCATGCTGCATATATTATGTTCTGCTCTGTTTGGCAAACCCAAGAAAATAGATTTTTGTTAAGCAAAACCAGACAATTTAAAAGTATCATTATAAAGATTTAATTTTTATTAATCATGTAAACACCCACTTTATATTTTTCGTCACATATGGGATTTTAGGTAATGAAGAAAATCAATTTAGGTCTTGGATTCAAAATATCTTCCTGACCGGAACATTTCTCAATGGTTCATGTACAAATCCAAATCAGCAAGAAAATGGCAGCCCCCATGTAAATGAGTAGTAGACGATACCGGGTGTTGGAATATCTTTATTATACCCTTTTCTGATATCTTATTGGAAAATGATTTAGGCCAATAAGTAGGAATATACTACACCTTTCAATATAAGTAAATTTGTACTCAGGGGTTAATTCTCCTTTAAAGCTGTATTTGTGCAAAGACGTCCCTGTGTTCAATGCCCAAAGTCTCTATAATGCCAGTAACTTTTTTGTTGTTGCACCTATACGCTTCAGTACATGCACTGTTAAGTCTATAAATCTGCTGTCAGATTGATTTTTAATTATTTTCATATTCAAAGTTTTGTAACAAACGGCAATCCAGATCTACCACATTTGTATTTAAATTTTACTTTCTTCTTATCCTCCGTTGCTACAGCAGAAAATAATCAGTTGATATGCCTGCATACACGTTGATTTTGTCAGATCTTTGTTTTTCTGTTCTGCTTATACCGGAACATTGTAGAAGGTGCTCAATCATTATGTAAAATTGGGTGTTATACACGTGTGTTAACTGAAATATCTCTTTTTTTCTCTTCTCTCCTCTCTCCATATTGTGCAGGTGTACAGAGAGTAACGATACGTAAATCAAAGAACATTTTGTTTGTGATCCAGAGGCCGGAAGTCTTTAAAAGTCCTGCTTCAGATACATACATTGTATTTGGTGAGGCAAAGGTCAGTATCAATGACTAAAGTAAATATGTGCATTTTAAACAAACATCTTGTTACATTCTCAGTGAATTTGATTAAATGATGTGGGATCATGCACTTCCATTCACAATCTGGCCTACTGAAATAGTTCAGAACTTCATGTTATTGTTCATTGCAATAGCAGTCATCCAAAGAAAATGAGGGTTTAGGTGGAACTGGAAGATGGCTCAGTGACAGAGCATTACATGTTCTCATAACTGAGAGGTTTCCAGTTTGAAACCAAGTGGATGGTCTTAAAGGCATTATCAACTGTCCATGAATAAGTCTCGCAAAAAATGTGTCAGGCTGGAGGTTCACTGGCTGCATACAACAAGCATAACTCTGTTTTTAGCAGTCAAATGATATAGAACGTCATTCAAAGACCGGTGCAATTATAAGGCTCGGTACATCCACTTTTTAAGAAGTATTCACACCACTCGCACCGGACATCGAAAATTTCCTGAGACCGTGAAAATATAGGTAATTCAGTGTAACTTAACCACGCTGGATAGGTGGTTGATAGCTTCCATACACCAACTGCATAACATAAAACATTGTCTATATGTGAAGTACATGGACATGAATATTCATATTATCATATTCGTTTATTGGCCCTTAGATTGAAGACTTGAGTCAGCAGGCCCAGATGGCAGCAGCAGAGCAGTTCAGAGCACCAGAGAAGATACCAGCAGCTGCTGAGAAGGCAGCAGCCAATGAACAGCCCGTAGCAGAGGAAAGCGATGGTGAAGATGGAGAGGAAGTAAGTATTGTATTGTAACACATGTTCCAGTGAGAATAGATCCGTGGTCAGTATTCTACCCGAACCGATTTCCTGACTTTGACCCTGGAGCATACACTATATTTATCCTTACCCTAACCCAAAACCTAATTGCAACCCTTGCCCTATATCTTTGATGAAACAAAGCCCAGAGCAATTGACGTTGAAGCAAATAATCGGAGCAACAAGTTTATGGTCCGTCCATTTGACAATCCTTCCAGCTGCTACATGTCCAACAAGACTGGGCCAAATCCCAGAAGACCCGACAGATGCAACATTGCAAAACTAGTCCATGGCAATTCCTTGCAATTAGCTGGTTGAAAGCTGATAAAAATCAAAACATCTGGGTTAGAGAATGTTCCAGAAAAATCAGACAAGCAACATGAAGGATGCTGCAGATAAAGCTGTCGTTGTTTACACTATGTATTCTCTATATGCTAAGAGCTCAATCTTTGTAATGGAGCTTGGAACAGTGAGCAGTCTCTCCACTTTCCAGAGCTCTTATTCCTTTGAAAGAATATATGATGGAACTCTGAAAATTTTACCTACAAGTTACGCTGCCTTGAAAAAAGCTGAAATTTCAATAGCAAAGATGAAGGATCTCAAGTCACTTCCCCTTGATAAGATGTCATGTTCCACCTTACACTTATTACTAGAATACAAAGCTACTCAAGTAATTACTATTATAGAAGCTAATGAAGAATCACTGCTTGTCGGGGAATTATGGAGGGAAACTGGACCCCCCATAACCCTCCCACTGAGCGAATTTTGAAGCACTGACGAAAATTTTTTTTTGTCGACAGGCACCCCCCCCCCCCCCCCCCCCCCCCCCCCCACTCCCCCACTGAGCGAATTTTCGAGAAGCTGGCGAGACCAAAAAATTACGGGTCTACCTTTTCCAAAAGTTGACAAACCTTCATTTGTGTGCCCCCCCTGTTACTCAATCCTGGATCCACCACTGCACTTGTTTGATCTATGGGAACAGAGAAAAGGAAAACTATGTTTTTTCAAAGAAATTTATGTGAAGCATTTTGTTCTGTCAGTGAATAGTTATTTTTGATGCAATATGTTGAAAACAACCAATTGTATCAGTGGATTAAAATACATCTCAAAAGTTGGGGAATCAAACATGGGAGTAGATCTGTGAAAAATTTCAGCATGATAATTTGAGGGCCTAAGGTCACATTAACTGTACATAGAAAGAACTGACTGGGAAAAAAAATGTTGGTGAAATGACTTAGATATTCTTGGATATGTAGAATTTGTATTTAGAAACTCATAAAATAACCATTATTCATTGATTGTACAACTTTTTTGGTGCCTTAGAATAGTTTTATTTGGTTTAGTGGAGGTGTCGTGGTATGGTGGTTCATTCACACGATTCTTAATCAAAGGGTTTAGGGTTATCTAATCAATAATGTCCTTTGGCAAGACATTAATCCACATTTGCCACTCTCCATCCAGGTGTAGATGGTACCCAAAATGCAGGTAGAGCGCTACATATTTGGCTGCTAAGCTCTGGATAATGATGTTGGAGCACCAGGAGCGTCACTATGACAAACATAAACGCTTTACAAGAAGCCACCATTATTATGATTATTATTATTAGTAGTAGTGTAGTAGTAGTAGTAGAATTAGTGATGATAGAAGACTGGTTCATAGGCATTCAGGATATGTAACAAGTGTTGAAAAATGAACTTACTTCTAAATGCATTCCTTATATTTTTTTCATGGCAGATTGACACAAGCACCATTGAACCTAAGGACATCGAATTAGTCATGACACAAGCGAGTGTTTCGCGGAAAAAAGCAGTAAAGGCGTTGCAAGAAAACAACAATGACATAGTAAATGCAATAATGGTAAGTATGTTCATTTTGATTAGGAGTGTGACATGGTAGAGTTTTTGCCAATGCATAACACCCTTGTGCTAATACCAAGCATGGGGGAATTCAGAAGAAAAAAAATCTCAAGTTTAAATTTCCCTAACAAGGATGCAGACTAGGGTAATAAATACAGTCAGGACCTCATTATATAAAACTCCTTGGGAGCAGTGAAATTACCTTGTTATATAGCAACCTTGTTATATCAGGGCTAAAAAAAAACTAGAGTACAAAGCAGTGGGACCAGTAAAATTACCTTGTTATAACGAGTTTGTTATGACAATGTTCTTTATGTCATTTCAACTTCCAAAATTGTTTTGGTTTTCCCAAAACACCTCTTTGGGGTGCCTTAAAGGAGAATGCATTAGCTGATAATTGGTAGCCTGTTCAAAATATCTTGAAAATGCTCCTATTTGATTACTCAATAATCAAATAGAGAACAATCTCTCTAAAGTTTGCAGATTCCTTGCTAGATATTATCCCATGAGGGCTGCCATTTTGAAAAACTGTGATGTCATATGAGTACATGTCCATTTACCTGTACACAATGGATATGATGTTGCATATTGAATAGCTATTGTACAACTAATGCCACCAATGCAAAATGGCAGCCATCTTGGTACCCCCATTGTCTCGCACAGGTGATATCTGGGAGCAGTTGTATAGGTCTTTTGTCACTTCTTTGAAGAATTGACAAACTTTTGTCTGACCAAACAACAACTTGTGCATGCCAAATCCTGCTTAACAAAAGAAACAGCTGAACCAAATATCTTGACACAAATAGGTTATATGAGGGTAAAAGTATCTTCATTTGAATGTTCATGACTACAAAAATGCTCTGCATGTATTATGAGAAAATCCAGTGTCATGCATTCCATAGGTGATCATGAGTGTTATTGTAGCTAGTGTATAGGTCAGTGGGTATCACAAATAGAACTGTTCTGACATTACTTTGTAAAGAAAATGGCAGCCCCCATGGGATAATGTCTTGCAAGGAAACTGCAACCTTTTGAGACACTGTTATCCTTCTTGAATAATCAAATAGGAGTAATTTCAAGATATTTGTAATAGGCTGACAATTATCTACATGATTGTAGGTTAATGTTTGTTACCTTTCATTCCCCTTTAAGGCCACATTTCACTCATTTTTGACTAATAAATGTGTAAATGTACACTTTCAATCTCCTCAAATCATCTGTCTGAGATTCTTCAAAGCCTTCTTTCTTTAAGTTTGAACCGTGAGTAAATGCTTTCTGCCCAGAAGCATGGGCAGGCTCAATACAACATCGGTACTGTGGCACCAATCGTAGGTTAATGACAGCAGATATAGGTGGCTGTGTGCGTTATGTTCATATAAAAATATCTTTGATAACAAAAATGCAAAGTTGCAATTGCAACAGAAATTTGTGAGTTATAATACCTTCACCAAAACAGAAGATGAAATAGTTTCCTAATTCCACACCCATATATCTACATATGTGACCAGGCACCACAAAACCACAAAAAAGTCGCCAGGTATGAATTTTTAGTTAAGTTCTGATTCTGAAAGAGTAGATTCTCAGCTTTAAAATAATATATAACTCATTAGCATTGGATGTTCTTAACTCACTGTACAAAGAGAAGAATGCACAGTCCCTCATAATGTTACTTCTGAGAAATAAGGGTTTAAAGTTTGCAGTCTATTGAAGCACTCTGACAAGGTGTTGTGCTAAGGTGACAAAGGAGGATTAGAACTCAATGAAAATTTCTATGAAGGGATTATCAAATTGTCCTAAACTTGGCATACTATATGGAATTAGTCATGTCCTGTTCATCGAAGTGCACAAGTATCAATGCAAGAACTTACTCAGTTTAAAATTTATGGGAGATCAAAATGATTCATTTAACTATACTTATGAAGAGGCTTTGGATTCAGGGTCGTAAAAAAGAAAAGTAATACAACAAAATCCAGAGAAGACACATATAAGTCTAATAAAAAAAACTGTCAAAAATACCACTTTTAGATTGTTTGGTGCCTCCAAATTTTTAGATTACTTAGAAAAAAGTATACTCTTTTAGGAAAAACCCAAAACTAAAATTTGACCATGCCAACCAAAAAACACATTGAGCTCTAACTGAAAATCACAGTGCGACTTTTGGGTGGTTTTGTGGTGCCTGGTCACATATGATGGCAGATGAATAATGCGGAAAACTGCCAAATCCATTTATATCGCCAATAAAGCAGGGGAAATATTATTGCAAGCACCATACAGGTGATTCAGTTGACATTGCAATAGCTCTAGATTGGTGAATAAGATAACAAAATTGTGCACAACTGAATTAGGGTTTTGTTGATCAGCATATTTGGACTACAGTTGTAGTAGGAATTTAGATAAAAGCTTCCGAAAGTCATTTCTAAAAGTGATAACGCTGTACATCTCACAAAATCTGTCGTAAGAGGCCAGAGTCCCAGGTTTGCTGTCACTTTGACACTTTGAATAGCCATTTATTACTGAATATCAAAATAAGAGTCATCTGAAGGATGTGTAGCAAGGAGAAGGGATGGTTCAAACTCATTTAATAGGAGAATTTCAGTAATTTTTGGTATGCTATTTTGCAAATGTGACCCTCCACCACAAAACGAACAATAAGTTGCAATGGGAGTTTTAGAGTAAACAGCTGGAAAAGGTGGTTTGGGATGGAAATTTATTATTTTAACTTTTTTGTATTTTCAGAAAGATCATTTATTAATTACCATTTGATAAAATTTCATGTTAAAATACCTTGTTGAAATATGTTTTTATTCTCATTCAAAATTACCATGTTTTCAACTTGCTGGAATTGTACTTAACATTGCTTTTCTGGTATAGCTTAAAAACTATGCACTGTCTGATATTGAAAATCTAAAGAAACAAAGAAATATATATATTCTGAAGTATGGAAAGCTTCAACCCAATCCAATTACCAGTAGTACTTCATAGGTGTATGCTAGGGGGATTTGACTCATACTTTTGTGCGACAAACAATAGGACACAGATTAGGCCCACTTAAATGGTCACTCTTCTTTAGAGCCTGTTTACTCTATTGTTTTGGTCATTAGCCTGTCTGACATGTTGACATTCTCATAAGTTACTAGGGTTTGCTTAGTCCATACAAGGCAAGTTATATATCACTGTAAAGCTTAGAATCTAAGCTTTCAAACTGTGTTGAACATTTAAAAACCCAAATATCCGACTTATTGGTCATTTTGTGGTGGAGGGTCACAAATATCTTTTATCTTTTAACTTAAATAATCAAATGGAATAATTCCATGTGTAATACACAGTTCAACTTGCATAACTCAGTTGCATTTAAGTCAAACTTTCCGTAAGTGGAATCAATTTTTTTGACCAAACTGTGCAAAACATGTGCTATTTACATTTCTTTAGTCGCATTTTGCATAAGTCTAACTAACTATTTTTTGTGGTCTCAACAGATTCGACTTATGCAAACTTAACTGTAGTTGCATCATATATTGCAGTAGAAATTATGGAATATGAACTAAATGGCCTTTCTTCTTTTATTTGCTCCACAGAGTCTCACGATGTCTTAGCAGTGGTTGAACTGTAAGGGGGGAAGGAGATGAGGAGGGGTGAAGCAACCGAAACCTGTTCCAGCATCCATTCTATCAACCCGAGATTCCAAGGAGTGAAACAATGAAGGGTGTGGGGAGGGATTGGGTTGGCAGGGACAGGTTTTTGTCAGGCACATATTTCTTCGACACTTCTCTACTCGATATCCTCATTCATATCCTCATATCATTCAATTTCAGAGCGATATTTAGATACTTCATTTGGGTGAAGACACAATTGACAATACTGTAATATTTTATGGATTCACCTTTAATTGTCCTAAAATTTTGAAAAATTGAATTCTATTAATATTAACAAAATGAGTACTTCAATTAATCCAAAGCCTCTTCATAAGTATAGTTAAATTTGTAATACATATATTCAGGGAACCAAACCAGGTGAAGAGTATTCTTTAACAAGACAATAACGTGGAAATCATATCAATATATTTAGGACTTGGGTTATAATTGAATTTGTGCATGCTTTTCCTAGAAAATACAATTGGTTATTGCCCTCAAAATGTAAAGATATCCTTTATGTACTGTACAATACATTGTAAAATATAGCAGTGAGAATGGTTTTGGAAAACTTTGTTTTGTAAAGCACTGCATCATTACCAGTGAGTGACATGAGGTTACAGAATTGTTATACATTGCAATTTTTTAACATATCTTGAAGTAAATTTGTGTCAGTTGTAATTATACCTTATTCCCTTTGTAACAATAATATTTGACTCATGAGGACCCTTTCTATTAAAAAAATAAACTAGAAATGTTAATTCATCTTACAAAATGACAGAGAAGGGCGTGACTATCCTGATCGTTTTGCATATCCTCAGAATTCTGCCATAGATATGAGGCTTTTGTATGACTTATGAAATTTTTGCTTTGGTAAGAGTTAAATGCAAAGTAGAACTTCATATTGTTTACCAAAACATGAACAGTTCTATAATCCCCAATTGTGACATTGTTTGTCCTGCTCTGTTTTGGCGAATGTCACAAAAGTTTTGAGTAAGCTGTAGTGGTTTTGTGAACAAAAAAATTTCTCTGTTTTTGTATTCCTCTCATTAACTGTAACTTGTCCATTTATTTTTTTCCGTCTATACAAGTAAGAACCATTATATGCTTCATATAACACTCCCATGTTGAATGCATACCCTTTTCTTTTTTAATCATTACTTGACATGCTTCTAAACTTCTAGAAAAAGACGAGAGAAAACTTTTCCAGTGCAGGAGGCTTTCTGTTATCAATTTTTCACAATTTATTTGTATTTATCTATTGATTTATTACTTTTTTTATGAACAGCATCTGATTTCTCAGAGTTCAAATACCTGTAGAGAATCTGATTGTGTGATTTAGTACATTTAGTACTACATGTACATTAAACTCACCGTAGTAAAACGATAGGTTTGTGTATTTCCTTTGTTGTGTTATTTCCTTTCTAACTTTTTATAAAAAAACACAGATTGAGATATATAAATGTAGTCAAATCAGTAAATACATGTAGCATGGGATGATAGATGACAGAATTGTGTGAATAAGGCACTTAATTTCTTTTTTTTTTTGATGTTCCACAGCTCACAAATAATACCAAGGAGTTACTAGCTTCAAGCTTGCCTATTAACTCCTTGATAATACACACCTGTACACTTTGCCATCAATGGTAACTCCATGGAAACTTTGATTTTGATTGGCTTTTGAGTGATGTTACCATGGTAGTTACCATGGATAGCATGCAGAGTTACCAATTTATGGTAAATTTTATGCAACGGAGGCCCTAGTCAAGTGAATACATGGTGAAAGAACTCTCTGGAACGAAAAGGGAAAGGTTGATTAGGTATACATAAAAATTTGCATATACCAAGGGTTTTGGAATTATCAAAATAAGAAATTTACTTAAACTTCCTGAAAATCAAATGCACTGCACACAGAAATGGGTACATGGGACTACACACACTTTTAGCATGAATGTGTGGTCCAAACTTTTCAGCTTGTTTCTGGTCATATTTTGAATATGAGGGTGCGGCATTGGCAAAGGAATCCATTTCAGGGGACATTTCTTCTCTGATATTCTTCCAAACAAATTATTTTCACCTCGACCAGAACCCACCCTTCCCTTCCATCAAAACAGGGGAGGGGGCTAAATCAAGTGTTGAGGACTGAAATGTTTGGGAAAGGAGATCAAACTGCTACTAGTGCTAGTACAATACTTTCGGGGGAAATTTGAAACGATAAATACCGACAGTTTTGTCTACAGTACATGGACTTAAAAGTAAATTTATCTTTTTCAACTTCATACAAATATTTTAATTTTTCAAGCATTTAACTTTTACGACAATAATTGAACATGTTTGAGAACAACTGGACACTCACTGTCATGTTAAGGAACATGTATACAGAACTATATTGCAGGCATTGATCTAATCAGGCCTACAGTGTTTGTGTGGGCGTGCGTGTGTGTCCTTTGTAAGTAGGGGATAGGCCATAATCTCCCCTGTTACACAGTACCCCAGACTTTTGTTGAAGCAAGGGTTGTTCTTTTGTTCTGAAATTCTACAGGCCTACATCTAATTAATTATCTAGGCGGCGTAGTTTCTTTGTTCCCGATTCCGAAGTTCCCACTGCCCTTTCTCCTTGTCCCTCTGTGTATTTTGTAGCCTGGCACTACAGGTTTATTTCCCTAATTATTATGCATTTCAGAACGTTTTTCATTTTATGCCATTTTAATGGCTTGTCATTCTTTCAATCAATGGCAAAGGTGGCGCTCCTGGGGGGGGGGGGGGGCAGGCGAGGGCACAGCGCCCCCATTTTTTCAAGTACCCCAAAAGTGCCACTTTTCAAATCGAATAATTGCCCATTTTCTCTCTGTGTTCTTTATAGTCTTTTCTCCTTTGTACTTCTGATAGATGCCTCTTTTCCCTTCTAATAAGTGCCTATATTCCCCTTCCGATAAGTGTTTTAAAATCTGAAGTGCCCCCACTTAATTTTTTTTTCTCCATTTTCCAATCTAATATGTGCCCTTTTTCTCTTCTCATAGAGTGCTCCTTTTCACCTCTTATAAGTTTAAAATTTAAAATTATTGGCACATGCATGCACACACACTATCTCATAAAGTTCTGCAAGAATCTTCAAGCTTGAAGGAAGCAAACTACTTGAAGAAGAAGAAGGAGAAGAGGAGGAGGAGGATACCTCCTTGTAGGTGCCCCCTTTCTGTTGTTGCAAAAAGTGCATTTTTGCTGGTGCCTTCCAC
The DNA here is from genome assembly GCA_025617745.1 of Heliocidaris erythrogramma. Taxonomy (NCBI): domain Eukaryota; kingdom Metazoa; phylum Echinodermata; class Echinoidea; order Camarodonta; family Echinometridae; genus Heliocidaris; species Heliocidaris erythrogramma. Next base: position 51,470,799 of record CM046853.1, read on the forward strand.
AATGAAAGACACTCCGACGCCCCTAATGGTCAAATCATTTCATCAGATTTCATTTGGAAAAAAAAATCGCAGAATAAAATAATTCAAATATATATAGGCCTATATCTATAGCGACCGAATTTTATTCAAATTTTTATTAGCATTGAAATTGTGGCATTTCTTTTTTTCCTTACCTCTAATCATTAAAGAATGTGATGGTATTTCAAGATCAAACATACAGAATTTGAATTTGAATGAATTAATTTATTTCATAATGCTACAGAAATCTGCCATGAACATTACAATTGAAGAGTATACATCGTTCATAATTTCGAATACAGAAATAACAGATATCATATAATCAATAACAATTCCAATGTACATGTAGTCAAAAGTGAAAAATTTACATTAGTCAATACACACAAACATAACTAAAACAATAAAATAAAATAAGCATACAATATACCAGTATACTAGCAGTTAATGTCAGCCTATTGGGTTTATATAGTAGTAGAAAAAAACAGATACACATAATACATGTATGTGTATTTAGTATAATAAAAAAGATGTGTAGAAGAATCAAAGGTTTTGCTTATGTCCTGTTTAGACACAGGCAGAAAACCAAATACTGTACAATTGTTATGGACTTATACTGTAAGAGCTAATTTGATAATGTTTAAGATTTCTTCTAAAAGATTTAAGAGAGGAAGCTTGCTTTAGATTTGAATCAAGATGATTCCAATAGAAGGGCCCAGTGTAGATTTATGTTTTCTGGGCAAAGTGAGTATGAAGAAGTGGTAAAGGAAAGAAAGATGATTGTCGTGTAGAATGCCTATGTACATGTATTTCATCATTCGTTTTAAACATTGATTGTAAAACCTGAGGCAATTAATGAATTCGTGCTTGATACATTAAACTGCCTAACTGGTAATAAAACAAATCGTTTAGTCTCAACGCTTTATTTTCAAAGAATAATATTTTAGACGGAGCTAGTCTAGGCTATTTCAAAATTATTCTCATCACCCGTTTTTGTATAACTGAGAGTCTATCCAATTGAGACTTAGTAGAGTTGCCCCAAGCAAGAATACCATAACTTATGTAGCCGTAGAAACAAGGTGGAATACAACAAGAGTAATACATGAGAGGGAAACAAATATTTCAATTTGTTTATAATACCAACATTTCTAGAGAGTAATTTGTTTAAATACACAGTCTTATTATCAATAAGTAAACTAAGAAACTTTAACTCCTCGACCATAGAGTTTAGATAATTATTAGTTTTACGTTATATATATCATAATTCTTATTTATTTTATCCAAAAATATTGGGGGATGATAATACAGGCCACCCACCTTCCACCCTCCCTCAATCTAGCGACACCAGCTGAGCGAAATTCATGCTCCGCCCTGACGGGATGCACGAGGGGTACGGAGTGAACATTGCCAAAATAGAGTCTGTCTTACCAGACTAACCAGACCTGTAATTTCGACCCCCGCGCGACATTTGTCACGTGACATAAAATGACATTTAAACTCTGCGTGAAAGGCTGCGCAGTATACAACAAGCAGACAAAGTACAGCGTGGTTTTTGTCAACTAGCCTACTGTAGCCTATATGTAGTAGGCCTAGGCCTAGATCATTTGTTCGGCCTTTATATAATTACGTGCATTTTGCGTTGGAACTGTATTACCCGGCCTCATTACATCAGCACATCATCTCAGCTTGGCTTGTGCAGATTTCTTTCTTTCTTTGATTTATTTTCCTGTTTTGAACGATGCCGGACGGAAATGTAAGTATTTGTATATTATTTCTATTTGATGACTGTCCTTTTTTTCTCGAGCAAGGAACATGAGATTCCATGAGGAAGAGAATTAATATTGGTGCCATTTATTTAATTTTGGTGGACCATGTGGACAAACAACTGTCAAACTTAAACATGACAAAGACTGAAAAAGACTTGGAAAGCCAAGTTGTTTGAATCAATAAATGAATGATTGAAAATGTTGAATGTGAAGCAGTAATCATAAACAATTCTACTAAAGAGTCAAGTACTATTTTTACATAACATTGTAGTATTGTAGACACCAAAGGGTAAAACAGTGTTTAAATTTAAGTCTTAGGTTTTAGGCTTAGGTTTTGACCTGAAAATGAACAAGAATTTCTTTAATATGCCACTAAAGTTTTATTTTATATTATCCCTGATATTCTAAAGAATAAGTTTGAAAAAAATCTCATCAAAATTAGAGCAAGAACAATGCCATTTTCACAAGAAACGATGGCCGTGTCATTTCAACAATGAAAAAACAATGGTGCCCCATGTCTGCGCACTCATTCATTTTACACGCAGTTCGGGAGTTTTGACTTAAAAGACAACATTTTGAGGCTTGTGAATAAAATGTCTGAAATAAGACCGTATTTATCATTATTTGACTCGTTTTTTGCATGAATATCTATCGCTATGATAGTGATGAAAAATTTGTGTTCGTTGCGTGTTTTATTAGAATCGCGCAGTTACGCGTGTGTGCAGACATGGGCACTCTAGCCATACAGGCTGCCAATTACGCTTTTCGCCCAATTCTCACGCTCTTTCACAAATCTTAATAATAACTAAATAATAAAAACTGATTTGAATAAATTAGCGGCCAAATCAAGAATTTAGGAAGCGCTGAGAAAGTTGTGAAATTTTAGACCCTTTGGGGGGGGGGGGTGATTTTATGTCTTCTAGTGACATGCAAATTAGATACTTGCCACCTTAGTAATACTAATACTAATAGTCTGATTTTATTTCTTTGTGTTACCAGTATGGAGAGCCAGAACAGGAGAGGAAGCTCTTCCTGGGAGGGCTGAGTTATAACACACAAGAAGACAACATCAAAGAATATTTCTGCAAGTATGGAGAAATTGTTGACTGCTGTGTCATCAAAGAGTAAGTAATAATCTGCAGAATGTTAGGTGATTTAGGACAAAAAGTTTATACATGTACATGTAGATGTTCCTTGGCTTATCAATCTGGTACTGGCCTACAGAGCTGCTGTACATTGTATCCCATATACCCTGTATACTGTGTGTGGAGGGAGATATCAACAACAAAAAAACTAGATCTACCTAAATATGACCATTTTTCTTTTTTATTCAATTTTTGCAATCTTAGTTGATCCTGGAAGGTAACCCTTAAATAGCAAACTCCGAGGGTGGTTTGCATGGATGTGGGAAATGGTGATATTTAGATCTAGTTTTTTTGTTGTTGATATCTCCCTCCACACACAGTATATGGATCCCATGTACAGCTCCGTAGGCCAGTACCAGATTGATAGGAGCTCGTACAGCTAATCCTGTGTAATAACGTAATCTGCAAGCATCTTCAGGGTATAAGGAGACAGATAAACATGTTAAAAGGAGAATCTTTTCCAGCATATGAGCTTTTCTTTTTCCAAAGGCACTTCTTTCACCCAAGTAGATTTGCATGATTGTGGCATTTAAGATAATGTACTTGTCCAGTATGGTTCTTACGATGACTGGCTGTTAATTCAGATACTGTATATTTGAAAATAAGTGAAAAGAGACTGAGATGGCATAGCAAAGGCATGTTTTTTCTGATTACAATGTAAAATAAACACCCAACTTCAATCTGTTTTACAGCTCTGGTACAAAGAAGTCCAAAGGATTTGGATTCGTCACCTTCTCCTGCCGAAGTGAAGTGGACAAAGTAATGGCAGCAAGGAAAGAGAATCCCCATCGGCTTGACAACAGGGACGTCGACGTGAGGAGAGCCATGGCAAGAGATGTAAGTCATACAATTGACAACTGTATGTATGTATTGAATCTAGATTATGATTTGATAACAAAGCTTGATGAAAATACTCATATTTGCTACTAGTATTTCCATTACAGTGGAACCTCATAACAAACTCCTTGGACCAAGGAAATTACCTCTTGATATGGAAACATTGTTATATCAGGGTGAAAAAACAATAGAATACAAAGAAGTGGGACCGGCAATATTTCCTTGTAACTTGTTACATGTATAATGAGAGTTTGTTATAACAGTGTTCTTTATAATGAGGTTCCACTGTATCAACACGCAACACAATTTTTATTTGAAGTATGAGCATCAAATGTTAATTCTATATAGAGATATGCAAGTCTAAATATACTCTATATGAACATTACAGCGACTTGTGAGTAGACTAGTCAATGCACCCATAAGCGCTCTCAAAAATTTGGGCCCAGTCAAACCTGAGTTGGGTTCTGTGCAAGGGGAGTTTATGTTTTCCTTTATTTTCTTCATACTCCTTAACCATTCGGCCATAGAAGGTCAGGGAAAGTGTTTTGAGGCTAGTTTCATACATCCTAGCTATAATCATTTTAGGTGATGACAACGTAAGAGTCTGACAAATTGTTGCATTTTATTCAAATGTTAGCAAGATCAATTTGAAGAGTTGATATTTACTTTATGTGCCAACAATATGGACACTCTTAAGAGAATTTCTTTTCCAACTCCATGTGGAATACTGAATCTGAATCCATTTTGTTATTCATCTTTTTAGGAGAAAGGCCCCAAGAACCCATCCTTCAAGTGCTTTGTAGGTGGTATCCCAAAGGAAACTACAGAGGACGACCTTCGGCAGTACTTTGGTCAGTTTGGCAACATTGTCGAGCTGGCATTGCATCTGAGCAAAGGTTTTTCTTTCATCACCTACGATGACACAGACTGTGTTGATCAGATTGTCAGTAAGTATTTGATCTGAAATTTACAGTAGAGGTCAAGGACAGCAACCTGACAACAAATTGCATAAGTCTCCTTCTTGTCATGTCACTATTTTAACCAATTTTTTAAAAATTATCATAAATGCATGTGAAAAAGAGAAAAAAAAATCATTAATGCAAATTGTATTCATTTGAATCTCATTTAAATGTTTAATCTAGTGCTGTAATATCTGTTATTCAATTTTCTGTTAAACGCGGGCTAAAAACCGCACTCACATATATGCGAGCTTATAATAATAGGGCGATACACCATTTTGAACCCATGGGACACAGGCATAACCAAAAAAAAAAACTTGCTACAAAAGCCATTATATTCCTCGTTTTAATCATAATAGTGATAAACAGCCTTTACTGACCAAAATGTTGATAAAGTCATATTGCCTATCAAATCCCTGCATGTAAGATCTGATCAGGAGAGGGCGCCAGAGGGCTTTACACATATAAACTTACAAAATGCTTTGCATATTATCATACCAGACCTGCATTGCTAACGATTATCGGCATTTGAAGCTAGAACCAAATTTTAAACCAGAAAATAACAAGAAATAAGACATTCTAAAATCAAATCATGGTAGGTAAATTGATACTTCTAGTACTGTTATGAATAAAAAAGGAAAGTATGCTTTTATAGCAAGTTTAATGTTTTGCTATTGGACATTCCCATGTATTCAAATCATGTTGCCCTTTTCCCGGCTAACCGAAAACAGTGAAATCCATTCAGTTTTTGGACGTTTTACCGTTTCGATGCAGCACTAGTTTAATCACCCAAAAGTTAGTAATATTTGTGTGATTGTTACACATTATTCAAGACAAAGTGTATTTTCAGCATTCTCTGTATTGTTTGTAATTGATTATTGAAGGTACGGTCCATACATGTTTTTTTCCCTCAATTTTACATCAAATTAACAAAGTTTTCTTTTGTAATTTCAGTGAAAAAGTTCCATTCTATTAATGGAAAGAAAGTTGAAGGCAAGAAGGCATATTCCAAAGAAGAAATGAGGGAAATGAAGATGAGAGAACAACAGCAAGGTTAATTTATAATTTTTTTTAAATCGGGGAAATGATTTTCTTTACATCTTTACCACTTAAACCATCCATGATGTTTATCAGCAGGTTATAACATTTTTGAAGGATGCATACAGCATTGATGATTTAAGATTATCTGCAAAACAATATCTGTGGCTGGAATTATACACATAACCATTTTGATAAACTTAATGATTATTAGGCAGTAACTGGGGGGGGGGGAAATGAGTCAAGATTTTGGAGTATATGATTTTAGATGTTCAAAAAAAATATTTAGGGTATTTTCTGCTTGAAATTTCCTCTTTAATGCTGTACACTTTACAGCGAGAGTTCTAAAAGTGTAATAGTATTGTGTTACGTCTGTTATTTAATGATATAATGAATGCAGTTAGTCAGGGAACCTTTGTCCCCTGCATCAAACTGTTGGCCTCTTCCTGGCAACTACTGCCTGTCAATTATCAGAATAGAATTAACATACATGTACATGTAGTTGTATAGTTGAATGCACTTGAATACATGTATTTCTTCATGTTGGACATGGATATGTGTTTGCTGATTACACAGGTGGGTATGGTGGAGGACAAGGCGGTGGCTACAGAGGTGGACAGGGTGGCAGCTATGGAGGAGGTGGAGGATACGGTGGAGGAGGTAAGGGTTTCAGATGGAAAAAATTGGGTCTTATAGAGGGAGGACATACGGCCATGGGGTTATGGACAATGAGGTACAGGTGTGAGTAAAAAAAAAGGGGGTGGATATTGCAAGGGGATGGCTACAGAGATGGACAGTGATAAAAGAACACTGTTATAACAAACTCTCGTTGGATAATGTGCGCATGGGGATATGGCTAAGGAGGTAGAGGTTCGGATTGAAGGATTTGGGGGGGGGGGTACTACAAGAGATTGCTGTGGAGGAGGTAAGGTTTGAACACAAGACTGGGGTTTACTTCTATGCAAGGGTTTGAGGGGCTATGTCTCTTAAATGGTAGCTTATTTACATACAGTCTTGCTAAATTTGTGTCCTTGGAATTAAGTGCACTCAACGGTTTGCAAATTGCAAAGATGAAAGGAAAGACAGGAGAAGTTACAGCCAAACTTTAATGGTGTAATAGATTTTAGGGAAGCCCTTGGCTGCTTGCTTGATTGCTTGATTGCAGAGGCTCTTTTTCTCCTTCTGAAAGAATAAACTAAAATTAACTGATGTTGTTTGAATCAGATTACCAAGGTGGATATGGCGGTGGTCAAGGTGGAGGGGGCTATGGTGGCAACCAAGGAGGGTATGGAGGAGGACCAGGAGGTGGTTATGGAGGTGGCGGTGGCGGCTACGGTGGTGGCGGCGGCTATGGAGGTGGCGGCGGAGGAGGAGGCAACTATGGAGGTGGTTAGTGTTCAGACCTTGACATTTAAGTGCCTGCTAAAAATACTTCAGTGACTTGGAGAGTCATTTCATTGGGGAATTTGAAAATGGAATCAAAGTGGCAATACATAAACTTTTTGGGGGTTATCTTAGAGCCACACTTAATTCCCAAGATTGTAATTAGTCAGATGATATAAGTGAATGGAGAATGAGTATAGAGGGTCATTGACATGGAACAACAATCAGTAGTACATGAATATCATGGAGACATCTGGATTTGCCAGCAGTGGTAGATTTTCAAAATTACTGGAGGAAAGCTATTACTTTCTTTCTTGTCCAGGCAATTTCAGCGACTTTGGTTCAAACTATGGAGGGCAGAACTCCAACTATGGACCAGTGAGAGGAGGCGGCGGTGGCAGCGGCGGTGGTGGTGGAAACTACGGAGGAGGGCGCAACCAAGGGCCTTATCCAAGTAATAATGGTGATAGAAATTTCTGATTATCAATTAAGCCCCTTTTGAGTAGTGAGTAGTGAATAGCAAGTTAAAAATTTCAAATATCAAGTGTCTAAATTCAGACTCATTCTCCATGGTTTATTTATTTGAAATGGGTAATATCAAGGGAAACTGGCATAAAATGTTTAGAAAAGGGACAGAACAATACTATCTGAGAAGATTAAAATAAGTTATTTGATAATGCTGAATGTGTTAGACTCTGTCTTACAAACATTAAGGCATACAACCACTACTATGTCCTTAGAGACGAAGCATACCCTTGTATCCCTGGTAATTCTAACTTGGTTCTTACCGTTGCAGGTGGTCCTTACGGAGGTGGCGGAGGAGGCCAAGGTGGACCCCAGGGCTACGGTGGGGGTGGAGGTGGCGGAGGCTACCAAGGTGGTGGAGGCTATGGTGGCGGACCAGGAGGCGGTGGCGGCGGTTATGGTGGAGGTGGAAGCGGTGGTTACGGCGGCGGCGGCTACGGAAAGAGATTCTAAGTGGTAAGAATCGAGCATACCTTGTTTCTTTTTTATCTTGAGTGCGAGTCCATGCAGGAGATGAGACTTGTGACGTAGTAAAGTGTTGCAGTCACAATCTGGAGGTCTATCTTTGGGGGCTGTGGGCTGCTGTGTTGCCGGTATCTCTCCTGGGCGTGACCATGTGTCGTCTTTTCATATCTAATTGATATACTGATCATAGCATACCCTGGAATGGAGTTTTGTAAAAAAATATTTTTTGATTTATTATAATAAAAGTATAGAGGAAACAAAATGTGTGTTTCTTGATCAGGAGAAATTATCAAACTTACCTGAAAATGTTCTATTTATCTATTAGGGTGAATTTTGTATCACTTGATAATAATTCTTCACAAAATCTGACCCTTTCCTATCCACCCGCATTGCAGGCCAGGATAGGGGAAGGAAATGGCGCAGCTGATGCTTTTTTAAAATTAGAAATTGGTGTATATTGGAGGTGATACCTGTTTAAAGGGATCTTATTTTAGAATGGCAATAGGAATATGTTTAATTTGGTGAACATTTTGTTATTTTCACTCTTGTTTAGACATTTAACTCCCCCCCCCCCCCCCCCCTTTGTCTCTTTTTTTTGTGTTTAATCAAACTCTTAAAGTTTTTGTCCCCGGAACTTAGTATACATGCACTGTATTGGTTATTTTCCTAAACCCTCTTTTTTTTTGTTCTTGTCAGAACTTAGATTAAATCAGTGATATTTTTAACTTTTGTTTTACAAGTATTGTATGGTTTACTATTTATCACAGGTAGAGAATTGTATTTTATGATAGCCAGCGAGGATACATCTTCTAGAGGCCCGGATCAGGAACACACATTTTTGATAGCTCCCATGTACATAAGTTAGGCTGAAAGAAGAAATCTCCTTAACATGACTTCATATGAACGATAGATATCAGCCATTAACAAGAAAGGAACAAGAGCTTACATGTAGCTTTTTAGATCCCTATCTACCAACCATCGTCACTTTAGCCAGGCAGGACCACTTACCCTGTTAGCGTCGTGCAAGCAACCATAACACCTAGCAAGGAAACAAGCATAGATAACTTTCAAGACCTTTAGAAATGAAGCCTAGATGGAAAAGGGATTCAACTCCTCTGTACAGCTTCCGAGCATATGATTTACAATAACATTGCAGATCCTTTATCTTTCAGTACTCTGCTCCCTTTTATGTTCTCTCATGTAACACGGATGTCGGTAGAGTAGGCAGGTTATAGACCGTGTAATGTATTTTTAATAGAAATTCCTGTAACCTCTACTGTGACCAGTTTAGTGTCCAGAAAGATAATTTATTTCTTTCCATTGTATTTCTTTCTTATGGGAATGTAGATACATGTAACTAAGATTTTTCTCCTAGGACTCAGTGTTAATCTAGGGCACCGTTACTTGTAGGTAAAACAGATCTTAGAAGATGTGTCGGGGTGTAGTGCCATTTGTATAGCATCTTTAGAAACACATATACTTATTCTATTCTGTTAAGATAGAGAAAATTTCTAGTTCCATATGATTTGCCAAGGAAATCTTTAATATAGGATAGTCAAAATTTGTCCTTATTTCCAATTTCTTCACAGTAATGAAGTCATTTTATTTAAATTACAATGAAATACAATAGACAGCCTGGAACCAGATGTTTCTAACTTATTTTCTGACAAGGCCTATACATGTACTTATTAACAAGAATAGGTGACATAAAACTATGAAAATGCTTGGATCTGTACAGTGTAAATATTTATTTTGTCCAAAATTTGTTAGTTACTTGTTAGTGGGTTTCTGTGTGTTATACTTTGTAAGATAATGTTATGATACATCACATTGTTGTCCCCGCTTGCCCATCCTGTGATTAATTAACTATTTTTAATGCAATTATTGACGTTTTTAATGAAATAGAGGCAAAGAATTCCCATCATGTATTCAATTTTGAAAGAAAAACTCTTGATTGTGTCATTAATGTGTATATATGTAACTAACGGCAATGAACATGATGGTATGAGAGCAAGTTATGAAGCTTTTCAGAAAAGAGTTCTTTCTTTATGGAGGGCCAATTAGAGCAGTGATATTTTTATTTACAGATATTGTCTTATGTCCATTTTACTAAGTTTCAATTTGACGATCATGTGTTTTAAGTGTTATTGTGCTAATTAAATGTTTGGTAATCAATGAAAAATTGGAAAATAGTAGTTTCTCCTTTTAGTTTGATAGTCTCATGCGTGATATGATATATTATACCGTAATAAATCTCCATTAGTTGTTTTGTAGGGCTTGGGATATTTTATTAAGTATAAGCTTTTATTTTCTTCATCCGAAGTGGAATATTCAGTCCATAAGATGTTTTAGGTAATGCAGGATCATTTCATTTCTAAGAACTTTAGAAGGGAGCGATTAAACCAAAAAAAAAACACAATAATTTCTGATCCTTAAGTTCATTCTTAATTTATAGGGGGGGGGGGGGGTGTGAGTGCCCCCTGTTCCCAAACTCAAGGTTGAAAGCTATTAAAGGATGATCTCAAAACAAGTCTTTTTTAGGTAATGTGTGTTAACAGCCAGAAGGGCATAAACACATAATTATAACCCTTCTGGCTCTCACATGTTCCTTTCTTCTTATCACTAATATATTGCATTGTAAAGACATAGGTATTCCGGGTAGTGTCCTTGATTTTCTTTAAAAAACTTTTTTCTCTCTCTCAACCAAACCTAGTGTACTTTAATCTTTTCCTTCCATGTTTATTCACTTTGTATGAGAAACACATGGAACTGTACCAATATGTGCAATGGATTTTTGTGAAATGCTCTTAGTTTAAAAACAAACATGGAATTGAAAGTAATCCAAAATACTAAATTATGTGAGCTACTTCTATGCTCCACATGCATTTCATTACAAAATACACATACAAATCAGCGACGCTACTCATCGATGACGGAGTGTGTGTGTTCTCAAGAGGATCAAATCTTGTTTTATGCTTTACGAACCTTATGTTCATAAATTTTTGTTAAAAATTCAAAGTGATAAATGTATTTTGTACCCTTACAGGTTCATGTATATCTCAAATTCTCGACAGTGCTATTTATAGTTTCTATTGGAATTTATTGTTCTTTTAGTAGATGTCAGGGAATTACATGAATGTGAGCCAGATTACAAATTACTACAAGGCGTAAATAGATGACTAATAATTCCTGGAAGGTATGGGATTAACTTATCTAGTGGATGGGTGCTTAGTGTAGCAACCAAGTCAAGTCAAGAGTAGCAGTTCTTACCAACTCTACAATCTGAGGTTAAAGTAATATCCTCTTCAGCATCCATATAGCTTGCAGGAAGTTTTTAGCAAGAAGCAGTCCCATTAGCCAACGCCACATCTAGCCGCCCAGAAGTAGTAGTCAAGGCAATGTAACGGAGGGATCGGTTTCTAGTGCTACATTTTAAGTTGCGTCTCATCAGACCAGGAATAGTTATTGCCAGGAATTTATTTAGCACCACTGGAGCTGCACACATTACATGTGTATGTCAAGTCCTTGTAGGTAACATCCCAGGTTAGTTTTATGTTGATGGTCATGTAGGTATAGACTTATTTTTATGTCAGGTTTGGTGGTCATTATTTAAACCTTAAAAAGATTCGATTTAAGTAACATGAATAAATTTTGGGTAGTGTAGATGTTGAAGTTATTCCAAGATTTTGACTAGTTAGCAGTTCAGTCAGATTGTGCAATTTGAGATGTATGTACATTTTGGTTGATTTCTTGTGTCCAAATGATGTCCGGAGACCTGGGGAGCATTTCATCAAGCATTTTTGTCAGTGATTTTTACTGACAACTGTTATAAGCTACTGAAATTCTTGTATCTGATTGGCTGAGAGCAACTTTGTCATTAAAAATCACTGACAAAACGCTTGATGAAACGCTCCCCAGTACAATACTGTAAAACCAGCAACTTTCACTAAGTTCTTCATTGTCAATGACTGCAGCTATTGCAGTGAGAAACTTTGCGATAAGACAAAAATGCAATGTTATGAAGTAATTTTTTCTGCATGAACTTCTAGGATTCTGGACTACTTGTTGCAAAAGACATGAAAGTTTCTGGTATTACAATCCTGTGCTTCCATGTACAAATGTCTTATAATTGATAGTAACTTGTTCTCCATTTAATTGGCCCCCTTCAGGTCATAGCTGGCATGATGCAGAAGACCAACAGCCTCGGAACAGCGGATGTGTGCAAAAGAACTCTGCTGACCAGGACTGGTAAGCAAAACTTACAACTAGAGAGCATGTTTGGACAAATGGTCATCTCTCCTTTGTCAAAACTTGAATGAAAATTCTAAGCTATCATACAATTCTGCTTAGATTTCAGATAGTCATCAGCTACAATGTATGTGTTCCAGAATACTATTATGGACTTGTAGGGAAGGAATGTGCACTGTAATTTCAGGCACATTTTGCATGTTCCCATGTATATTTGCAGGTGCTTGGGTCAAGCATGTAGCTCTTTAACATGTCGTGAGCCAGTTATTACATAAGGGCGAGTGAGGGGGGGGGGCACCCATATCTGTGGAAAATCGCACATTTTTGTGATCCTTGAACCAAGGAAATTACCTTGTTATATTGAAATCTCGTATTATGATTAACAATAAAAAAAATGAGTTTAACAAATGAGGTTCCACTGTACATGTCATCAACATATATTACCAAAAATTGGTTAGAATATACACGTGTCAGAATGTCGGCATATAGGTGTATGTTGAATGTTCTTCATATAGTGCTTCGGGTTTTAGTTTTTTACTTTGTCAAAGATGTGGGGTTAGGGTTAAGGTTACATTTGGGTTCGAGGCAAGGGTTGGTTTAGGGTAAAGGTTAGGGATATTATTTGTTCCAATGTGAAAGTTAAGAATTTGGCAAGTGCAGGATGTTCACCACGAAGCAATAGTCACCACAAGGGGCAGTCCACTTGATATCTATTTGGTTTTAAAAGAAGAAAAATTACAAATCAGTGAAAGTTTGAGCAAAATCTGATAAATAATAAATTTGTAAACACTCAAACACAAAGTGTAAACTCCATGATATATCTTGCGAGTTCATTTGCTCTGTACTGTAAAAACCATTAATGTCCATTTTCTATTTAAAAAATATTGTATCATACATACACGCTACATGATTTCATGCATACTTTTACACAAAACCTGTCATAACTTGTTCATATTTCATTGATCCGTTTCTTTTAAAACCAAGTTATTTTCAGGGTGGACTTGGCGTTAATTACATGTATGAAGCTTTTTAGATTTGTAAAATGTTTGTTTTCTTCATTTCCTAATTTCCTCTTCTCCAGTTTGGTTGTACGTTCAGAAAACAGATCCATGACGTGCAGGATACCTTAGGGTGTTTGGGTGACAAAGGTTCCACCAAGCACCACAGCCATGACAAAGGTTTCCCTGGCGTCATTTACAAATGGAATGAAGCATGAAAGAGAACACTGGAATACAAATACAACTAAACATTGTATATGTAAGGTAGAGGGGGCAAGTGCCCCTGCCAGCACGTTAAGAGAGCAAAAAATGCAAAATAGAGGGAGAGGAAAAAACATGGTCCTGAAGGATTACAAGCCAGTTCGTAATGAGTAAATGGTACAAATGACACCACTTTGTTCGCGAATGCACGCTTGTTTTAGTGGACGTACTACTTGGTAAACAACCAGAATCATACTAGTGGGCCCATCTTGGTGCGTACAAAATGACAGCGTCGTTACGAACTGGCTTAATGACACCCCCCCCCAAAAAAAAAAAAAAAAAATCCAGAGTATAGTGCATGTGTCCCAGGTGCCATAATTCCTAGGTTCGACACTGATTGTAGCTGTATAGGAACCTACCAATGGGTCTTGCATTTTTGCAATTTTCAATTTGATTGAACATTCCATCATATTTTCTGATGACAAATTTGGAATTCAGTTGGCCAAGTCAAGATTATACAGAAACCAATTTTTCTAAATTTTGGAATTACATGTATAATATGGTTTCATCAATGCCCCCACTCCCTCTCCAATATATACTGGCAACCGTAGCAAGATTGGATTTTTATATTTAACAACCAATATTGAGTGGGGGAGTGTTAAACATACTGATTCGTGTGTTTCTGAAAATGTTTGTTTTCATCTCCTTGAAGATTCTTACTTTTTAAAATAAAACATTAAAAGAAATAATGCTTATTTTGTACAGCATCCATTTTGTTTTGTTTTGTTTGAGTTTACTGTGGACTCGGTATGACCACTGATTGCTTGTATGATTGTAAAAGTATGTACAAGTAACTTTAAGGGGTAAAATGGGTGACTAGTTTGGGACAGGCTCCCAGACTATGTACATGTATATAGGCATTGCGGAAATTATAGGTAATATACACTATGGAAAAGAAAGTGGACACTCTTAATTGTTCCAAATGTTCTTGCAATAAAATATACATGTATATCACATTTTTGAAAGTGGATACTCTACCAATATCAATTGAGACCAAGTTTTGTAACTTTCAGCCTTGGATGGGCACATTCATATAAAGCATTAGAAGGTCTGATAAAGAAAATTGCAGAAATAGAGCAAGTAGTCTTTCCAATGTTGATAACCATTTACATCTTAAAAAGTCAACTTAAAACAAAGACAAAAGTCATGAGAAACCTTGAATTTGCGGTGGTTTCTCAAAACCATGCAGTCCTGGGACGGAACGTGACATCCAGAGCTCAATCCTTTCTATTTTTTTATTTGTTGAACAAAACCGTACAGATGAATATGTTTATTAACGTTTGAATGGCTGGCTACTTCCTTGATAAACCCTAACGGTTATTTGCATGTGCCCATCCAAGCATAAAAGTTAAAAACAAAAATAATTGAACTTTTTCTTAAATATTACATGTATTATGTTTCATTGACGGTTTATATAAAAAAATTGAACAATAAAGAGTATCCACTTTCCTTAAGTACAGGTATATCATGATCTAAAAAGTATGCAGCGATATTACATGTTTATGTACAAGTGCCGTGATGTCCATGGAAATTGGATATGTATTGATTGGACATTTCATTACAATGCCCAGATTTCGGGGGGTCAAATTCTTTCTCTCCCTTTCTCTCTCTCTCTCGACTTTGTTCTTTCTGTCCATTTTCCAACCTTTTTTGGTTATTTGGTTTTTTTTAACTACATGTACCGGCGTGCCTATTTCTGTCTCTCTTTGTGTCGAGCATGCCAAATGGAGATAAATGTCTTCCCAAAAGACTAGTGCATGGCAATTAATTGAACCCCATACATTGTGATCTGTAATACGTTACTTATTCTCTACACCAAAACACCTGTACATTAGTGACATCAACAGATGTATGAACATGAAAAAGAAAAAATGTGTTCCCTGTGTATTTTTCATAAATAGAAAATCTGAGAATCATTTTCTACCGTATTAATGATAATTCATATAGAGATACATGTAGAGTAGTTCACCAAATCTCTAGACATTACCTATGCCCTGCATGCCACACAAGTGGATCATACATCATGATGATTGGGGGGGTTCGTGCTCCCGCTTTTTCAAAACCAAGGAAAGTGCGCCTCCAGCGATCAAGCTGAGCCCCTTCCAAGTGAGCCCATGCCCCTGCATTAGTGCTCCAGTGAACTCAAATTTGCCACTTCTTTATGTCTGTCACTTATGACAAAGCAAATGCATTTTTGAAGGCCTGTATTTTATGTAACTTTTTTTCCAAAACCAAAAAAAAAAATAAATGCCCCTTTCCAGTGAACAGTTGCATTTCCTGACATTAAACTGCCCCTTCGTGATCGTATGTGCCCTTAGATTATAACCATTTGTGAAAAAACAGATTTCCTTCTTTTAAATAGCTATTGGCCTAATTTTCTTTTGTGCGCTTTATTCCAAGTAAAGAAATTTATTCCAAAGTAAAGTGTCCCCAGAGATAATGGGGGTATAAAAGCATCGTTACGTGATAGTATATCAATTTAAACGATTCAAGTTTTGGTAGGTGCCCATCTTGGCTTTGTCACCCACCAAAAAAAAACATTAAAAAAATTTCGCCTCCCTGAAGTCACTTTGGAAGCTTTATAATGGTTTCCACTTTGCCGCAACGTTTGTGCATGTTTTTTCTTTAATTCATAGACGGTCAATTACTACATAGATATATATATATATATGACAATGTTACATCCTGAAGCTAAATAGGCAGGCATTATCAAAGATGTAGAGGGAATGGATGGGGGACATTTTCTAAGTATGTGAGTTACTTTTATTTGCAAGCTTCCTTTGATCGTTAATTACAAGACTGAATAATAAGTGACTATAATTATAGATTGAATTAGTACGAAAATGCCATTTAAAGTATATTCCTCCTATGTGAGCCGGAACCGCTGTAGGATGTGGGGCTAACACTTTGGGGGCCTTATCTCACATATTTTTCTCAAATGTAGCTCCAGGATATAGACATCGTAACTCCAGGGCAGCCCCCGCCCCCTCCCCACACCCCTCCGTCGAGCAAGCACACTTTTCTTTTCTTTTTATACATATTGCTTGATATTCCCAAAGAACGAGGTCGCAATACCAGTCACGGCAACCAAGCGTATTTTTGGGACGCTAAGCAGCTCAAATAAGAGGATATAAGGCCCTTCTGCCCAAATATGAAGTGACGACTGCCCGCATACGACTGGGATTTAACCCTCAATAGCCCGGGGGGGGGGGGGGGGCTAATTTAGCCCCCCCCCTCATTTTTGGCGATAATTTTTTAACGCGAAAAGATCTCGTGCTGAAATTTCATGACTTTTTTCTTTCACGTCTCGCGCACATTTTAAGACCCTATTTGTGAAAATCGGGGGTACGGTTGCGGAGATATAGCACATATTCATGACCAATGTCACAAAAAATGGCGGTTTCCAATAATTTTAAAATTAGCTTATTTGCATAATTAATCTCATTATGAATATGAAATTTCAATACATAGTCAAATTCACTTGGCTCTCTTTTAGATTATATGACGAGCTACAAAGATGCCAAATTTGAATGCATTTTCTCCATAAATGGGGGGAAAACTGAAAAAAATGAGGATTCCTTCAAAAAATTTGCATATTTGCATAATTAAATAAGAAAAACAATGAGTATCATAAATTTGACTATGCATTCTTGCACAATACATGATGAGACACAAACACGCCTAGTTTGGTCGCAATCGGTGTATAAATGGCCGAGATCTGAGGGGGGGGGGGGCCAAATTAGCCCAGCCCCCCGCCCGGGCTATGCAGTTTCAAAATAGCCCGGGCTATATAGGGTTAACAATGTCGTTACCAGTGCCCATGGTAGACTAGGTGTCACCATGCATTGGTCCCCAAAAGTCATCGGGGTCTGCTCGCTATTGACAGCTTACTTGGAAGGGGGGTTGGTGTCTGTCCTGAGATATGGGGTTGGAATGAGAGCTCACCTGAGATAGGGGGGTACATTGAGCAGTGTTCTGAATTTAGGGGGGTCTCCAAGGCAGGAAAAGCCCGCGCAAAGCCCGCAATAGGGGGGTTCAGAAATTTTGGCAGCCCTGAGATAGGGGGGTGCTTTCAAAGGGAGGGAACAAGCATACGCGTACCCTAAATAATACTGAGTGGGGGGGGGGGGGGGGGCTATTTATAAGGACCGCTATTTATAAAGGGCCGCTATTCATTTTAGTCACGCGTTATGGATATCGGTCCTTATAAAAAGCAGTCCTTATGAATAGTGAGGTAATTTGTCCATGGTTTGCTGTATGGATATATTTCGTATTGATACAATCCATCGATATATTATACATCAATTGATTGAATATAACTATTAAAAGTACGTTCTCTTTTCCCTTTCTCTCCGTCTGGCATTACTTTTATGATCTCGATAAAGCTACATGTGTAGTCTGGGAGCCTGTCCCGAAATAGTCACCCCATTTTACATGTGAGATTTGACTCCTTAAAGTTACTAAGACAATCTGTCATTCACAAAAAGCTTGTCAGCTCGAACGAGCCACTGGCTTTGGCCCCCGGAGCCCCATCCCCCCAACAAAAAGGGCCCCAAGTTGGGTCGATTTTAACCCATCTGACATATGCGCCAAACTTTGTCAGAAGGGAGGTAGGCCCTATATGACTATACATTACCAAAACACAAAAACTGACAAAAGTTTCCGTCTGGACGGCCCCTAGAAATGTGGGCAAATACCCTTAAAGGTAATGTACTACATTTTCATCCTAAAATCTGACTTTCCAAGATTGTTGTGTTATGCTGAAGATTACTAAATGTGAGAAGTTATCACCAATCAATTAAGCAAAAAGATTGGTAATTATATGCGTATTTTTAATTATTCTAATAATAATTCTTTTATTCGCGGCCTCGAATTGAATCAGCGAAATTCAAAATTATTTTCGGCCGTTAGTAACGGCCGAAAATAATTTTGAATTTCGCTGATTCAATTCGAGGCCGCGAATAAAAGAATTATTATTAGAATAATTAAAAATACGCATATAATTACCAATCTTTTTGCTTAATTGATTGGTGATAACTTCTCACATTTAGTAATCTTCAGCATAACACAACAATCTTGGAAAGTCAGATTTTAGGATGAAAATGTAGTACATTACCTTTAAGGCCCATGGGCCAAATGTTGTCAGAAGGAAATTGTATGGGTGTACATTACACAAATATAAAAACTTACAAAAAATTCCATCGGAAAAGGGGTGTAACACGCCCCTGAAAAACACCAAAGTGCCCCTAAACCAAACTTTGCTTCCCAAAATGCTCTGTAGATTAAAAAAAAAAACCATTTTTGACGTTACATGTATAACCTTAATAACTCCAAACTGTCTTATTCAATTCAGGTCAAATTTATATACTGTAATCTTGAATATTGTGAATTTCTTGGGGTGCAATTTGTTGTCAAATGATCATTTCAATAATAAGCTATTAAATTGTTAAAATTGTATTGCTTTCTCAAAAGCAGTCAAATGATAATATTGTCAGGATTATGTAAACACACCTATTGTTGATCTGCGCCTGTTTGGCAAGGTGTAATAGAAAGCATGTAAGGGATTTGTGTAATTAACACCTGACTGGTAGATTTCAGCATGGCAGCCACATAGCCCAGATACTGAACAAGCTCCTCCATTATCTCTCCCTAGCTTACATTTACCTTACAACTTACTTAATTTTGCAAATGCGTATGGATAAACATAGTATTAATTGATTTTCTATTTTACCTTCTCTCAGGAAATTTCCAAAATCAACAGGCCAAAAACTTTACAAAACATTGTAAGAAAATTATTTAAACTTACATCATCTCCTCTCTACCTTAAAGTTAGGTCAGGAACGATTGCTGAGCTGAAGTTGGCGTTGTTAAGCTGGGGACTATAAAATTGGCCGTTCCTTGTGTCCTTAAATTTAAGATTAGCATATGCAATAAGATACCAACCCCTAGCCTGACCACTTTCTCAACAAAAATCCAAGCATGCCCTGGAACTCTCCCTCTCGCGCAGTCATCACTCAACAGAAAATAGACCCGTTTACTAATGTATTTCAATGCAAGCATGTTTCTCTCCAGAATCCTTAGTTACCAGCTATTTAGTGCACCTACTATGCATAACGTCATCTCTATGGACATGGATGGAATCATTTTGCATACATTAATTGTTGCTATGTCGGGCAAGCTTCTGGCAAGCTTTTGAGTAGTCAAGAGAAACTGTTGTTCAAGAAGTATGCATAAAATTAGTAAACAGGTCTATTGTAGCGTTTTGCCCTCCTGATGCCGCGAGCCTAGTTATTTCGAACTTGGCAACAACAGGGCCTGCTCTTCTCTTGACCGCATCATCGCGTGCTTTGCTTAATAGACCTGTTTACAATCGACCCGTTTACTAAGTGATTCAAATTTATGGATGTTTCTTTCCTGGGGACCTAGTAACGAGGTATTCCATTAACCTGTTATTAATGAATGAACTACAATACTTGGAATCCAGTTTGCATACATTACTTGTTGCTATGTCTGACAAGCCTCTGGCAAGCTTTCAGGTTGTCAAGAACAACCTTTGTTCCAAAAGTATGCATTTGAATCACTTAGTAAACACGTCTATTGCAGGGACCGCGGAACCGGGGGGGGGGGGCCGCAGCCCACCCCCCTTCTTTCAGTAAACACGTGCAAACGTATGGCAGTGCAAAAATGTGGTATACACGGAGCACCCCCCCCCCCCTCCCCCCACTGCGGCCCCTCCACTTTCCAAGACGTTCCGCGGCGCCTGTAACTTATGTATGTTTCTCTCAAGAACCCACTGGTTACTATCTAATTCACCTGGTATGCACAATGGCATCTCTATGGGTGAAATCCACTTTACATAAAGCTTTTGAGTCTTCATGTGCAACTACTGGCGGAGCATCTTTTGTACAACCTCAGTTCCCATCTGGCTATATAGTAGCGTGCGCCATAGTGTGCATTCAATAAAGAGCTAAACATTTAGATCGACTTGTCTTTTGACACGGGGGAATGATACTGCATCTACACTCGGCAATAAAAGAAAATAAAGTGGCCACTCTTTATTGTTAAAAATTTTCATAAACCGTCAATGAAATATAAAAATAGTACTCTACAAGCACCAATTAAGATCAAGTTTTGAACTTTCACGCTTGGATGGGCACATTCATTTAAAGGGAAAGTCCACCCTGGCATTACGTTGATTTACATAAAAGAAAATGAGAGAAACAGATTAGTGAAAGTTTCTGCAAAATCCGATAAAATATAAGAAAATTATGAATTTTTGAAGTTGTAATCAATGAAATACAAATTGGCAACTTCGTGACGGGTATCTTGCGAGCTCCTCTCCCATTTGCTCAGTACAGAAAATAGCGTTTTCTTGGGTTTTGATGAAGGTATAGATTTGTTTTATACAGGTTTTATGTAAAAGCGTGTGAGCTATGACTATGTCTAATGGGCCAGTCACAAATCAGTTGCGATGCGTCGGCGATGGGTAAAACCCGTGAAATTTTAACAAAATCTTGAGACAGATCTCACGATTTTGCACCCGTCGGAGGCGCTCTCCGGAGGCCTGTGGTTGTCGCAGATTTTTTAGGCATCGCCACACCCGTCGCGGTCCCCAACTTTGAACTTAAAATTTTAAGATTGCTCGCAAGATTTTTCACCCATTTTGGGCATCCCAGACATAATCTCCGATGACCTACGATGCCCTCCGATTAATCGGAGGCGTCCTCCGAATAATCTGAGACTAGTCGCAAGATTCTGTGTGGGATTGGAAATTCAGGTTGAGATTCAATGTCTGCGAGTAGTCTCCGGCGCCCTCCGACTGAATCGGAGGCGCCCTGCGACGATTCGTACGCTTTCTGTGATCGTCTCCGACGAATCGTACGGTGGAATTGTAGTAAATCGCCGTGTATATAAGCCCTCCTTTTCCCCCACATATACCCAGGGGGAAAAAATTGAAAGAAAAGACGCTCGCAGATGTCGTCTCCGATCCCCTCCGATGCAATCGGAGGCGATCGGAGGCTAATCCCACGATTTTTCGACAAAACCGGGTCAAAATCCTTGAAAAAATCTCAGACAATGTGACTGCTCCACTTTTATTAGGATTATTGCTAGGATTGTTCAAGGATTCTTTATTTTCTACGACGACCCCCGGCCAAAACTAATCCCCGACAGATCGCCGACATTGTGACTGGGCCATTAGCTGCATGTATGATTGAATATTTTCTTTAGAGAAAATGGAAATTAATTATTTTTCGGGTACAGATCGAGCAAATGGGCCATGAGCTCGCAATATACGTCACGGAATTGCCAATTTGTTTGATTTAAATTTCTAAAATTCATAACTTTCAAATTTCTTAAACCTTCACTGATCTGTTCCTTTAAGTTTTCTGCTTCTTTTAAAATCAACTCGGGGTGAACGTCTGATTAAGAAAATTGCAAAAATAGAGCAAGTAGCCATTCAAATGTTGATCAGCATTTCCATCTTCTAGAGTCAAAATAAAACAATGAAAACAAAAATCATGAAAGAACTTGAATTTGTGGTTGTGCTTGACAAAACCATGCAGTCCCGAGACTACAGTTGACATCCAGAGCTCAATCCTCATTGTTTTTGTTTTCATTTGTTGAACAAAAATTTCTTAGAGATGCACATGTTCATTAACGTAATTGGAATGGCTACATGCTCCATTTTTGCAATTTTCTTAATCAGACCTCCCAACGGTTAAATGACTGTGCCCATCTAAGCGTGAAAAGTTCAAAATTTGATCTCAATATTGTTGGTAGAGTATTAAATTTGATTTATATTTTATTTTATTCTATTGCCAGAGAAAATGACAATTTTATTTTATCTTTTTTAAAAGTTTGCATTTTAGAGCACTTGAAAAACTTATCGTTGTAGCCCTTAGTGTACCAAGATATAAAAGAGTAAGATTGTAAAAATCGAATAAAGAAATATTTTTATAATTCAATTCCAAGCAAAGTCTCTAGAGTTATTATTATGGTCTTCCGGCCAGACCCATGAGTTGCATAACTATATGGTCAGACCCTTAAATCATCTTAATGCCCTTTGTTTGGATCCCGGTTGTGTGCTTTAAATTCACTTTGTGCACGAGTGGTATATATTTCTTGAAAGAAAAGGGGGTCATATTTTTACGATGTTTGCAAACATGTGAATGCGTATGCACATATTTTTGCGAAAACAGGGTACTTTTTGTGTTTTTGTGTATTGGAAATAAGCCCCAAAATAGGGTCGTTTTTAGAACCCATTTTCAATATAAAGGGGTCATACTTTTGTGGAAAATGTTTTTGAAAGTGTTGAAAATAGGGGGGCAATTTCGACTCAGCTGCTAATCATCAGTTTCTGACGTTAGGACCGCGTCAGTGACTGGTACGGCCTTTTGCGCGTCATATAGAGTGATATCGTTAAAAAATTGATTGCAAAATGACGCCTCGTGTTAAGCGAGTTTTACACCGTTGAATATGAAAACATCACCGCATCTTTATTATCAAGAACTATCATGGACGCTTCCGTGAGGGTTAGAGTAATTCGTCCATCGCCTACACAGGAAGGATTAAGGATAGACTGGTCGCCGCGCAACATGCACGCTCCGCCTGAGCTTGAGCTCTCGTGCAAGATTCGGTCGGCTTCGTGCAGTCCGAAATATAATCCCAGCATATAGGCGCGTTCGACGCACAAACTTTGTGGACGAGTGAATGGGGCTTATATACGCAATCCCGACTTTCTCCACGTCCGCCTGGTGGCGTATCCCTTTAACATAAAACCCTTTGTCCATCATTTTCTTAGTATGTTTTCACAGTATGGGTTGAAAGCAATGGTTGAAAGCAATGGTTGAAAGGATGTTCAGGATCTGGACGTGCATTGATTGTTTTGTAGATTTAATTCCCACGCCCATTCTACGTTTTCCCGTTTCCATAACGAAGAAGCTCAAGGATGAAATGATTACTTAATAGGGAGCTTACGAAACGGGGCGGGAGAGTAACAGCACGGGACAGTCTTGTTGTTCAATCAGTTACGTAAAAGTGGAGGGCGACGCACTGCACAGTGTTCACACCCTCAATCGTCAGTTATACAACAAGAAAACGGCTTCCCGTCCCTACACGTTATTTCGCCCAAGAACCGTCCGGAAATCAAACAGGACGGAGGGATACTCGAAGTCGCGCATGCGCACACGGATTTTTCGCTCGACTCCCCGTCTTCAAACTGGTTCCCGTCCTGAAATCGTAAGCTCGTTTTTGCGTCCTTGGGGACGGGAAGCGACTGTGGGCGTGAACACTGTGCAGTGCGTCGCCGTCTACTTTTTCGTAACTTGATAGAAAAACAAGAAGGAGCACAGGCGTAGCCAGGATTTTTCAATAGGGGGGGGGGGGGGGCGGCGGTTGTGAGTACGGGAAGAGTGCGAAATTGGTGATGAGCACGCAAAGCGTGCTCCCCAGGGGGTGGTTGCAGTGAGGGTGTAGCTCTGACGTTTTATAGCAAATTTGAGAGAAAGATAATGGCTCGTAGCAACTTTTTTTAGGCGGAAAGTTATTTCGGCGTCCGGACTGCTTTTCAGTTATTTGGATGTAATACTGCACTGTAACAGGGATGGGTGCAAAAAGCTCTGACGTTTTGGTACACTGACGAGAGAAAGATAACGGCTTGTAGCAAACACTTCTTTTTAGGCAAAAAGTTAGTTCGACACCCTGACTGCTTTTCAGTTATTTGGACGCAATACTACACTGTATGTGACAGGGGTTGGTGCAGGTAGGGGGAGTTATTCCCCCCCCCCCCTTTTGAGAGAAAGATAACGGCTTGTAGCGCCTATTAAGGCCTTTTTCTCTCACTTCCCCCGCTTTTTCGCTCTCGCTTTTTTTTAGTGGCTGGATAGGGGGATGCCCCCCTGTCTACGCCAGTAGACGGGAGAGTGCGAGGACCGTCACGGTCGGTTAACTCTCCCCCGTCTTGTTGCTCTCCCGTCCCGTTTCGTAAGCTCCCGAGTACCAGTGGCGAAGGGATCAGACTTATTCGGTGAATGAAATGCAAATTAACAGGATTATTAATTAGAGGGTGGTATGGAAAGTAGTAGTTGTTTTCTTTTGACTATACCTATCCCCCTCTTTCCTCTTTTATATTTCTCACTTATTTTTCTTCTTTCTTTTCTTTCTGTTTTCTTTTTTTTTTCATCAGTGGTATTACTCGTAAAACCGACACGATTGTCTTTCTAGCTTTTAAATGATAAACATTTTTTCCCCTTCACAGTAATGAATTTCCACTACCAGCATTTATTTAGAATCAAATTCTAGTGCTACTGGCCACTCAGGCTTTAGAGTGATATTTTTGTTTGTCTCTTCATAATTTTATATGCCTTGATTCAGATTTTCAAAATGAATATTATAAATTAAGCATTGATTACAATATAATTCAACATGGCAATAAACAATACAAATAATATAACTCCAGTTAACATGACAATATAAATAAATAACCATAGTACAATTAACTCAGAACAAGGTATCAATTAAAATCATAGGTGACGAATTAAAGTATATAGGGCAATGAATATAATTTTTCTTAAAGCCGTTGTAATATTATCGTGTATGTCCTCCTTCCGTCCAACATTCAAAATATATAACATCTATTTTTTTAGATGTAGACTTAACTTATTTCGAGCTATTGGTTTTTTCCGTTCATTTCTTTCTTTGTGGGGGGCGTTCCTTTTGATCTCGCATTGTATATCATATATTTTATGAGTATAATTAAATGCTTAATGTACATATGTTTTTCTGATTTTCCATCTAAACCAACTAAAATTTCTTCCCATAGAAGTGCATCAATTTCATTTGTTCCCCTATTTCTTTCCACAATTTTTAAACCAACTGAGACTTCATAAGCAAGTGATTGTATACCTCAATTTCCTTTCCACAGAAAGAACATAAGTTAGATGATAAAAATTTAAGCCAAATTGATTGGACACGCACAAACACACACACATTAGTTAGATGATAAAAAGCCATTGGCCCGAATTCACACCGTCTTGTAGAAAAAAGCTAACTGGCCTTAAATGGCCTTCTTTATCTACAGCATACTTAATTTGAAATATATTAGCCTCAAATAGTTTTCTTGTTAAAGAATGCTTTCCGGCCAAAACAGGATTTAAGTATTACTAAAAATCCTTTGATTTCCTGAGTCACTAGTGATATTTCCATTCTCTCTCAAATATTCAATATTCTAAAAACAATGAAGGTGCCTGAATATGAACCATTTTTAAATATCATAATCAAATAAAAATATGAATTTTCCTCCAATTGACTATGATACACAGTCAAAATATATTTTCCATGTCATATTACTGTCTTCACAAATTAATATCTTAATCCACGTTATTCTTTGTGCCTTAATCATTATCTCTAAAATTCGTCATTTTTGAACCTCCATGGTTATAATTCAAAATATTTCAAATAATGGATATTTCTTTTAATCTAATTATGTCCTCTCCATATGAAATCAACTAACAATTTTTTCAACTTCTTTTTAAACCAAAGTTGGTACCAACAATACAGAGGAGACATATATAAGTTTAGATAAGGCAAGTACTTTTAACAATTGTAGTTTACCAGTAAGGGTCAAATCGTTTTTACCAGCCGAATAATCTTTTGTATTTACTTAATATTTGTTTTTATAAGACGGGTTCAAGAATCTAAGCAACCTGATTGGTCAATTGACGTCACGTGGGGCATGCCTTGAAAATTGATAACACACCCCCAGTGTAAAAAAGTTCCCATCAAAAAATGATAACACACGCCCCCCCCCCCCCCTAGATATCTGCCGATATTCGCGCCGATATATCGCTTTTGCGTAATTTATGACTCATTCATGAGTCCAAGTGCGTACATCGGATCGATCTAGTACTAGATCTCGTTGTTGCATATACAGGTTTTATTTTAAGTTTAAAAGATCTGGATCTAGTGTTACGCCAATTGGTCCTGTTACGACTCCTACCCCAGTCACAGTCACAACATCAGAGTCAGAGACAGAGAGACGCCCACTAGTACAACTCCAGCAAACTGCATCCTCGATTGTCAGTTCCGCAGAGTCTAGCATAACTGCTACTGCTATAGGCATGGCCCTGGATCTGCTGCCCTTGGACTTGGTCCCGCTAACAATAGTCCTGGGTCAACCTCTACTTTTCTTCAACATCAAGAAATTTCAAATTCACAGAGCATTCATGGCAACACCTTTCATTTTCATGGGTGTCAAGTCCATATCTACAACAAGTAAATTCGAGACAAATATCTAGACCATGTAGTCTATAAGTATAACCTAGGTACTCTTTGACTTTAGTTTGAATTTGCCCAATTGACCTGGTCTAGATCTGGATCGCAGAACTGTATAAAGTATACTCTGCTGACTATGACTTTGTTGGAGTTCTACTGTTTGTTCGCTTCATTGGAAATTTATTTGGATCCAAAGTGTTGCTGTTAACTTTTATTGTTATGTTGCCCAAATGTTTAACTGTAGGCCTAGCTGAAATATTCCTGCTGACCGGAAAAAAAAATCATGCATCCATTGTAAACGGTGACTAAAAATCTTTTTTTCTTATTTTTTTCATAGATCTAGATCTATTCAATGTGTATTGCCGACCCGTCTTATAAAACAAATAATGCACTGTTTGTTCATGTGTTAGGATTGCAAGTGCACTTGTTTAGTCAGTGGAAGTCATAACGCACTTGCCCTGCGGGCGCGTTATGACTTCCACTGACTAAACTGCGTGCACTTGCAATGTCCTAAACACATTCACAGTGCATTATTTGTATAATAATTCATTTCCTCCTTTATATTTACCTGTACGTCTACAGATAAAATATATGCCAAGTATATTAACAATTTCTACCTGCTTTCCCAGTTAAAACGTATTTCATATATTTTCACAAGGACCTAACATTGATACCTTTGTTTTATTTTTGTTCACTTTTAATCCGGATAATATCCCAAACATATCTATTACACCTTTCATATATTTTGTAATGATTCTGAATCTTTAAAAAAAAAAGCATAGTCTTATCAATTTCGTACATAGTTAACTTCACTTCAAGATGTCCTACTTGTATTTCGTATATATTATGTGTTTACGAATTGCAAGTGCCAACACAAAACGAAAGAAATACGGAAACAATGGATCCCCCACATCGAAGTGACCTGCATGTGGAGAGTCCACCATTCACAACACAACTAAAACTAACTACTTTACAATATAAATATCAATCCACTTACGAAAGTGAAGCCCGATACCATACAAACTTAATATTTCCTTCAAAAATTAATGCAAAATGGAGTCGAAGGCTTTTTCAAAGTCGATAACTAAGGAGAATCCGTTTATGGACGAATGGAATATAACCATCGTATAATTTGTTCCTTCTCTTATATTCCTTCCTTTATACCAAAGCTTGCGCGCGCTGCGAATTTTCTTCTCAATTTATAGGTCTTGTATATTGTAAGGATCCCACCCCTTTATTTTTTTAACAACGCAACTGAGATGGCGTAAATATTCATATTTTGAATGACAGCGCCGTAAAAACCAAATAGGCCTATGTACAACAACAGCCTACTTGATCTGTATGAATTACCTCGTCTTAAACTTTTCTCATCCTGCTTGCTAGTATTTTGGACAAAATTTGATAATCTACAATCCATAATGAAATGAGACTATAGTATTCAATTAAAAGAAGGTTTTTTTCCTTCTTTTTTTCAATTAAAGTTATAACCCCTTGTTTTTGTGACGAAGACAGTTCCCCTTTTTGAAAGGAAGTATTAAAGGAATCTATGACTAATTCTCCTATCACCGGCCAGAATGTTCGACAGAATTCTACAGTCAGATCGTCATTATCGTGCTTATTTTAACACCACACATTTCCTTGCTACTTTCCTTTATCATTGGAAATTTGGAATATCACTGAAAAAAATATTCTTGTCCAGAGTCTTAGACATCTTTTTGATTAGTTTCTGAATACAAACTTAAATACAATTTTCTTATTTCTTTTAAAATCTGTTGACATGTTACCATTTCACCATTAGATTTTAATTTTCCTATAAAAGTTTTATTATGGTACTGTTTATTTTTAACAACTGTTCAAAATATTTTTCATAGGATTCACTTTCTTCAGGCCAATTAGCCCGATATCGAACTTTCAAACTCTGCTCTTTTTAATTTTAACTCTTATAGTGTATTTCTGTCGCCATCTAAAGCTAAAATTTTCTCAATTTTTTGCACTTTATCCTGCAAATTACTCATAAGTAACTTATTTCTCGTGCCTTAAATGTAGAATATTTTATTGTATAATCCCGTACTTTAATTTTAACAAAGTCCCATAGAATCCTATTATCTTCAATTTCTTTTCTTAACACTTCTATTAAGCAAGTTATTTCGTTCTTCATGCGGTTTGTATATTCTGAATCTAAACAAAGACTATAGCTGCCAATGGGATGGTCCTCGTTTAAATATTTCATGTGCAAGTTTTAATTCTAACTCAAATAGCTGAATGATCGGGGGCTACCGAAGCAATGATTTTACAACCGTTCACTCGCTCTTCTAATCCACTTATCCAAAAGTCTAACCTATTTTGAATAAGTCATAAAGAAATGTGAGAAAATTACAATGCCCCGACCGGGATTCGAACCAGGGACCCTGGATACATGACCAGTGCTCTACCAACTGAGCTATCCGGGCTCCCGTCGAAGCAAAGTAACAATCTCACATATAGCCCCTCTCTTTCCATCGAGCGTAGGTAGGGGGAGCCCGGATAGCTCAGTTGGTAGAGCACTGGTCATGTATCCGGGGTCCCGGGTTCGAATCCCGGTCGGGGCATTGTAATTTTCTCACATTTCTTTATGACTTATTCAATTTACTTCAGTCCTATCAATTATGATATTTAATTAAAAAGATTTTTCTGTCTTTACGCAAATTGTTTTTTTGCAAATGCCTCTTTCTCTGAAAATTATCAAATTCTAAATTAAAAGCCCTATAATATCCTTCCTTCGTTTGAACAATATGAATTTAAGTCTCCAAGAATTATAGGATGTCCTTCATTATGAGAGTGCGTTTATGCTCACCTTTTTCAGGCCACAACGAAGCTTTTGTTACGCGGTTAGTTCAAAACACGGTTGCGTCCTTTCTCAATTTTGTATAATCGCCGATCGTAAACGCCGATCATAAACGCACAAAAAGCTGCGTTTACGATCGGCGTTTCTACAGAAAGATGGTTTCTGGGGAATCATAATTAACGATCATTTGTAAACACGTTTAAATGACGTCATAATAAAGATATTTCCAGTTCACGTGAAAATCCGCGCGCCGCTAACGGTGCACAATATATTATGCAATGCTTGTTCTTTTTCTCAAGCTTAAGGCATGTGTATAGACGTCATGACGTCATCCGAGCAAGTTTTTTTTTAATAATACTAGTATTTTTTCCATATTTATATCATTGTGTTGAAATGAGTGTCAAGGGCTCAAACTACAGCGAAGAAGAAGTGAGGGCCCTTCTCCTCGCTTGGTCCGAACCCGAAATACAAGATAAATTGAATGGGTTGACGAGGAACAAACCCATATGACAAATTGGTATAGACCAGCTTGTGGCTGCAGGGTTTCCAAGGAGAACCGGGCAAGCGTCCAGGGACAACAGAATAAATGTAGATTTATGTTTATATCGAACCGATATTTTGTGGTAAATCTATTTTAACGTAATGTTGAGTTGAGAGATGTGCGAGACTGCCAGTTGTAATTACTTGTACCCGGTCAGTGACAGTGTTGGTCGGCTCTTACTTTTCCCACTGTGGTAGGAAGTCCACGGACGTAATGACCGAAATAATAGACGTAAATAGCTGAAATAACCGTAAATCGAGACAGAGAAAGGCGATAGTCGAGTGCGAGATCGTGCCATGAAAATATCACAGTATACATACAGTTTCGAAAAAGCGCGCGCCCCAACATGACCTGCCCTCCCGGGTCAACGTAGCATACACTGTGCATGGTTTGCGAATCCAGCTGCAGAGCCCGAATTGAGAAGGGAAGCATAAATAGTACCCCGTGGAACTGCGTTTACGATGAGCGTTTGCATGAGCGTTTCAAAACGCTCATTCTGTCTTCAAAAGTAAGCATAGACTCTTCAAGACTTTTCTCCAAAATGTGAAGGAAATAGATATTGGAGATATCATTTATCCCTGTTTGGAAAGTAAACAATTCCTAACACAAGACGGATCCCCTGAACTTCACCACAAGCAGCTAATATATATCGCCCTTCCAAATCTAGTTTAGTTTTTAATACCTTAAAATGCAACTTAGGTTTAATCAATACACAAACCCCTTTACTGTGATAGGTTTCATGAAAAGACTAACCCCATCGAACTCTGTTTCCAATTTGTCTTCAACGTCAATAGTATACCAAGTGTTTCCTGCAAAAATATTACATCTCCTCGTTGTCTACTCCAATTAAATTATCGAACCTCTCTTCTATGAATCCTTTAAACCTTTAACATTTAAACACTTAAAAAATTAACATCACGCACACGCGCCCCCCGCACACACAGTTTTACATGGCTTTACTTCCGAGGACAAGTATTGTTCCTCTATTGTTCCTCCGTCCTCGGACAGTCGACGGAATAAGGCACAAATTCATTGTTCGACGTTCGAGGACTATTGTCCGGCTTCCGAGGACCATTGTTCTCATGATTTTTTTTTGTTCTCTATCCGAAAATGTCCTCGGACATACGGCTAAACACACCCACACACACACACACCTACACACACGTACCTACGTGCACCTTTATCCCAAATGGATTAAATGGCTGTCTGGGCATTATATATAAGAGGGACTTGTCCCACCAATATTAAAACTGGGCGTTGTGGCGTACGCCTGTAATCCAGCTACCAGTGGAAGTTATAAACTGATTCAGCGGACCCAGGTTCGAGACTGACTCACGTCTTTCGGATGGTGACGTTAAAGGTCGGTCCCAGACGTAAATAATCATAGGCCTATCTGATTGATACACGTCTGTAAAAACCCAATTACACACACACACACACACCCATATTAACACGGGAATGACAAAACGCGGATTTGGCGGCCTCCGATATCATAGTTTAATGATCATTAGAACAGATTTTAAAATAAAAATAGTAGGGTATAGAAACACAGCTAATTTGACTGATAGCATATTTTAACAGGGCAGTTTTATTGTAAGATATAAATGAAATCAAAATAGCTATTTTTTTACTATATTTAATATGTATTTTCAGAATATAAATAATTTCTTTAATTTATTTATGAATTTGAGTTCATTGACTAAATTCAGCAAAGGTAAACTAAATATCTTTTGTCACATTCACAAAAATAAAACAGCGTGTAATAGGATAGTTTTGTGGCATTATTAATCATTAGCAAGGAAATTATAAAGTATAATGAGGAAGCATTTTCCATTTCTGCTATGAAGCAACAAAGATTTCCTCGAATCCGTCCAATACAATTGCGGAGACGATATTCCTACCAAGGAAACAAATTCTCCACCCTCTTGGCTGTCTTTCTTGTGTATCTTTTATCTAAAGGCTTTGAAGAGGTTGTCTTTGAGATGCGGGGTTTCCTGACATTGTCTTACCCGACCAATAAAACGCTATTCAGCTGAACAAGTTTGCGTTCGTGTCGGCTCCGAGTAGGGTCCTGCACAGACGTCAAGAACGTGTGTGTATTCAACAGCAGGTGAGTTATATGAACTGAGCAGGGAGACGAAGCTCGGTCAACAGTGGCTTAGCAAGGGTCCCGACATTAAGGGGGCGTCGGCATCGTGGGGGCACCGGTCTCATTCGATGGATGAAATGTAAATTAACAAGGTTATTGGTTAAGGGAAAATGTGGAAGGGGTTCGTAGCGTCTTTTTTCAACGTTCCCTTCCCCTTCTCCCTCCTTTTTTCCTTTTTTTCTAGAAAAATTGAGGGGGGAACCGTGCCTCCCGAAGCTACGCCACTGTCAGTCAATATACCTCCACATACCAACCATCTAATTAACTTATTACCATAGTATTGGAAGCACTAAATTCTTGCTGTTACTAATTCAGCTTCCGCCTATGGTTCAAATATTTCATAAGAGCTCAGCGCGATGTCTTAATTTTTAGAATTTTAGTATTGAATTGCGTTTTAACTGCCTTCGGAAGGGTCATATTTTTCATTTCGGGAGCAGGGTTAATTCGTTTGTTTGTTTGTTCTAAGTTCTATGTTTTCCTTTAGGTATAAGGCATAGTATCTGCGTAAAACTGATGTTTATTTGAATATCCAGCCCGTATAGCGTCATGTCGTTCCTCGAATAAATTGAATTCATGCATTTCTACAACTTGCATTACCCTTCAATTTCAATGTTAAAATACATCATTTTTGTATTCAAGTTAAACTATACCCTATTTATTTTTTGTTTCTGCTTTGTTTGTATTATTGTTCCATTTATTTTGTTTTACTTTCTAAACCTTTAGACCTTGCCTTCCATACGTTACTAAGTTGTGCCTAGGTTCCCAGAAGTCCTATACTACATGTGACATTTAAAAAAATAATCGGTAGATGGGCAGTTCAAATTCGGCAGTGACAGAATTACATGGTATACATTTTGCTATATACTTTTGTATGTCATGGATTAATGCTGTATTTCAACTGATTATATATCTATTGGAGGATCCGGGAAAACATTTCTCATGCTAAAATTACAAAAATATTTCTTGAACGCATATAAGGCTCAATAATCAAAAGGATGTCGGTTGAGGAATTACTCAGAAAATTTGGCATACTTTGTGTTTCAAACTTGCAGAAAAAAATTTTCTTCCGAATTTCTAACATTTCATGGAGCTGAGTTTTTGAAAGATCAGGGCCCCATCTTTTAAAGAATTACGATTGCACCTCTGTACTTTTTATTTAGGAGATAGGCGATTTAAATTTATTATAGAACTTGTGATCAATTTTGATCGTTTTGCAACTCTTCATAAGAGAGGGCATTGTTCTTCATGATAAAAGCATTTTGTTGCCAAAAATTAAGCTTCATAATAGGTTAAATCAAATTTCAAAAAACAAAACTCTGTGCATATTTTTACGGATTTTTACCCATATTGAAGGATATTGATTGCCATTCAAGTTGACGAAGCCAACTTTTTAAAAATATTTTGTTTATGTAAAGTGGGGCGGGATTAACTTGATATATACTCATACAACCACCCCAACTATAACAACAGTTTAGCCCTATCAAGGTGAGGTGGCTGAATTTCAGTACCGTGACAACCGTTTGAGTAGAGAGTATGACGGTGGTCGATCCCAACGTAAATAATTGCTATGGAGATGAAGCCTATAGTATAGGATATATTAAAGTTAAATAAAATCATGACGTAGGGTAAAACATGAAATAAGGTTTCACTAGTAACCAAAATGGTCATGTTGCTAAGACAAGTCAGGCTTGTCAGGCCATTTTGAAAGAGGGGTGGGGTGTGGGGTCGTGGGAGGAGTCCGCTCGCTTTTCATAAGGACCGCTATTCATAGAAAACCGCTATTCATTTAACACGCGTTATGAATAGCGGTCCGTATGAATAGTGGTCCTTATGAATGGACATCCTTATGAATAGCGAGGTACACTGTAAAAACTGAAGTGCTACTTTTTCGGTGCTCGTATAGTGACTGCACCTGAAGTGCTGTTTTAGCACTTGCACGTGCTAATTTACAAGCAAAAAAAAAAAAATGTGACCGTGGCGAGCCTCGAACCAGGTTCCGCTGATTGAGAGGCGCTGATGTTACCGACAGACTAACAAACGCTTCTTGCAATCGAGTTTCGTCATGGGAGTCAAGTAGATAACATGAACTATGTGGTGTCGTAGATGCACTACGTTACAATAAGATCTGCTCTAAATCGTACGATGTGAGTTAGTCTAGCGGTAATGTCAGCAATTCTCGATCAGCGGACCCTGGTTCGAGGCTCGCCAGAATCACGATTTTTTTTTTAAACGAATGTTTAGCAGTTTAAGGAGCCGGTCCAGCTCCCGTGAAAGTGCTGAAATAGCACGCTGTGTGCATTCAAATAGCACTCTGAGTGCAGTCCCTATGCAAGCACTCAGAAAGTGCTAAATTCAGCCCTCCAGGTGCTGAAAACAGCACTTAATTTTTTAGAGTGTAATTTGTTTATGGTTTGCTTGCTATTTAGAAGGACCGCTATTCATACAAACCGTTATTCATTTATTCACGCGTTATGGATAGCGGTCCTTATATGAATATCAATCCTTATGACTAGCGAGGTTACCCCGCGTGGGACGTGTCTGACTAAATTAACCGAAAAGTTTAACTAAAAAAGCCAAGTAACAAATAATTTAAAAAATGAAAATATGCCGACAGGGTGCAAGAAATTTTCAGCAAACGAGAAAAACGAAAAAATTTTGTTTCAAAATGTAAATAAAAATGAACATCGGCTGAAAACAAATTAGGTGTCACTCCCCCTTCTAAATAGCCCTATAGCGTCGCTCTTTCAAAATGAAAGAAAATTGTTAATAGTATGAACGTAATTATTTAAAGGGTCACTAAAATAAAAAAATAATTGCCCATTTTTCGTAGGAAGGTGTCATCAGGAGCCAAAAAATATCCATCACACAATTTTTTATGCATTCAGTCATATTTTATAATCATTTGAAAAGTACATTTTTGCTGATTAACACAGTCATAAGCCCCGCCCCTAAAAAAAACCCATCGAAGCGACATCATGATCACGTGATCTGTGACGCATGAAAAGTAAGGGAAAAATATTCCACTGACCTATAGGCCTACCGTGCGCCCCCGGAGGCCCCCGGCAGGCCCAGCCCGGTGCCGAGCATGATATTCACCGCATCGACCATTTGCATTGCGTATTTTCGTGTGTTTAATTCCTCACAATAACTTTGATTTTGGGACACAGTTTCATCAATAATGCCTAATCGGTGTATAGTTGCGGGCTGTAGCAAGACCCCTAAAGATGGTGTAAGCCTACATCATTTTCCGAAAGATGAAAATCTATGGAAATTGTGGGTCGCAAATGTAAAGCTCACGCAGGCAGAGTGGCAAGGGCCGGCCAAGTGAGTGGAGTACAATATGCAGCGATCACTTTGCCGAAGAAGATTTTGTGGATCCTGGCCTGTATTCCGAATTTGGCATGAAGAGAAGGATAAGCTAGCTAAAAGATTCAGCTATTCCAACGATCAGACTTGGAGTCAAGTCTTCTAATCTGTTTTTCAACGACAGCAGCTGCAGCAGCTTCACACGTAGACCGAAAATTTTGTCTCTCGTTCGGTTATAGCTAAGACGACCTAACGAACGAGAGACAGCATTTTCGGTCTACTTCACCCGTAACTCTAGGGAGCTCCAACGCGTTGGAGCTCCCTGGAGTTACTTCACCCACGGCCCTTTACTGTATTCTGCGAGGGGTTCAAACATATAATATGGTAGAATTTCCCCTTGCCACTCGAGCTTCTTTGCCTTCGGGGTCTGATAAATCATCTGATAAATCAGAGTTCGTATCTGCATGGCTCAGAAAAGTCCTCCAACTCGGAATCGCGGGCACTTTTCCTCTCTCTATAACAGCCAAAATCTAAGTCAATACTAACGTACTACGTAAAGCGAAGTAAAAAAAAAAGCCGTAAGTGAAATAAACAAAACAAAAGCGTTCACCAGTCGCTATGTACGAGGGGAACATAGTCACTGCCGTACTAAAGATGTGTAGGACATTGCATACAGACGCATAAAACGGCTGTGCACGCGTTTATGACCAATGCAAAACTTTCGTTCGGCAAGCTCAGATGGATGAGAACATTGTTCAAAAGAAAAGCTAAAAAACAAAACAAGAGCTGTATACTTGGGCAAAAGCGTTTTCTGATCTTGTAGAAAATATATTGCTAATGATTATTCACTCCTAAAATTATATTGATTAATTTCCTTTTTTCATAAATTGTCCGTTGAACAGAGGGGTCAAATACTGCATTCTGTGTATAAATATTATATTCTGCAGCCTTCAGATCTTGTGCCTCTTACTTTTCATACGTCACTTGGGGGTTAGCCAATCAGCTCACGAGTTTTAAGGAACGGTCCCAAAACCTCTACTTTTCCCCCTTTTTCGCCAAAACGAGACATAATTTGGACAATCGATTGGCAGATTCGTGATTAGAAAGCAAAACTACATGGAAAGAGCACCCATTTTCTCTCTAATTTAGTCAACCTTTAAACATATTGTGCTAATCAATATGCTCAGGATTCCGCTGCTCTTATTCTATCAAGAGGTAGAAAGTTTGACCACATAACCCCTACCCCTTATTGCACTGCACTGGCTTCCTGTAAAACAGAGAATTGAATACAAAATTAGTTTGTTAACATGGAAGGCAATGCACGGATCTGCCCCTGTGTACATATCAGACTTGCTGATCCCTTATAATCCTCGAACTAATTTGCGATCTGCAGGTAAATATCTGCTTGAGAGTCCTCGAACACGATCTCTTCTACATGATCGATCATTTACTGCTTGTGCGTCGAGGTTGTGGAACGGTCTTCCTCAAATTCTTCGCTCCTGTGAGCAGCTATCCACTTTCAGAACTCAACTCAAGACATACCTATTTCAGATTCATATAATTATTCTTTTTTTTTTCCAGGTAGAATCATGAACACACATTTTGGTAGTTTTTCAGTCTCAACAGCGCCTTTGATTAGGCAGCTAGATATTGGCGCTATATAAATACCCTGATTGGCGGATCCAGGGGGGGGGGGCACTTCCAGCCCGTGCCCCTCCCCCCTCCCTTTTGGAAGAAAAGTATGCATTTTGACCATAGACGATCCGCCATTTTCTCGATTGTGCCCCCCCCCCCTTTCAGAATGAAAACTTTTTTTTTTTTTTGCTTGTCAGAGAATTATGGAGGGGAACTGGACCCCTTAATCCCCCCCCCCCCCCTACTGATCAAATTTTGGAGGTCTGGCGAAATTTTTTTTTGTCTACCTTTTCCAAAAGTTGACAAACCTGCATTTGTGTGCCCCCCCCCCCCTTATACTAAATCCTGGACCCGCCCCTGCCCTGATTGGATTGGATTGGATAATCACATACTGAAGAAAGTACTTAGTAATACCCGTTGCTCAGGAGGCATGATTTCGATCGCGTTGTTCAGGCCCGTAACTAGGGGGGGGGGGGGGGGGTTCATTGGGTTCCCCGTTGACGAGCAGAGGTCCGCTTGAAAAAAAAAGATTTAAATAAAAGAAGACGCAAGGGGAGAGGTGATGGAAAGGGAAAATAACGTGATAAGATATCGATCTTTCTGTCTATTTTAATACATTTCATTTCGATTTTGTCCCGTATCTTCCTAATCTGGCAATTTGATAATTAATCAATGTCGTCTTTCACCATTCATTTTCGAATTTTGCAATCGATTTTTTCAAAGCGTCATTCAAAGAATTATTTGTAGTAGGTCCATGGCAGGCCTGTAAAGGGGGCGGGGGAGCTGGGGGGGGGGGGGGTCAGAGGGTTCGAATATAAAAAAATCCAAAGTGACATCATGCAGAATAGTGATGTTTAGGTTAAAATTTTTAAAATATTTCCATACCAACTGGCTTAGATAGGGGAGGGGCGCACAAGGGGTCACGTGAAAGGGGATGGCGGAAAGAATGTGGAAAATGATATGAGATAACAGGGTTTCCAGTCAATTTTATTTGCTTTTGTCCTGCAACTTCATAACATCGCACAGCCATTTATAAGGCCTAGTCAATATACGTCTTTGCCCATTCTTTTTCGGAATTTATTTTTTATTATTTTGCTATCGATTTTGTCAAAGACTGAAACCGTGAAAGAGTTCAAAGAGGTATTCAAAATCGTCACCCGGTCGTTGTAAAGTCTTGTGTGTGTGACGAATTTGAATGACAATTTCTTGAAATCGACTTCCCAAAGATGGATTTGATGATAAAATTTTGCAGCGGATTGCCAGGTCGGACGAATTCGAATGAAATCTGACGAAAAAGAATGAACCTGTTGAATGACATTTTAATCTTTGACATCTGACATTTGGATGATTATTGATTCCTATCAGACTATAGGACGAAACTTAAGTGCTCAATGATGCATTTTGATCTTTAAAAAGTGTTAGACTGGACAGGAAATCCTTACAATACAAGAAGATAGATTGCTTAAAACATCATACAAAGATAACATGGGAAGATAAGCAGTGATAAGCATGATAAGACTCAAATTAAATCTGTGGTAATGGAATATAGTGAAATATAGAAACCATACTGGAAAAGAGAGAGATGGGTATTTTTTATTGTGTCTGTTCACTTCAAAATTGAAAATTTTCCCGCTCTCAAGTTGCATGGAGTACTCCAGGCGGACCCGGTCAAGTCATTCAGGCCCTTTAATTATGGACCTATAATATAGCCCGTTCAACCGAACTGCCATGTGAGTATTTTATAAAACATGGACTTCTTGGAAACTATAATGAGATACCCCAATATAACACTTGGGGTGTTTTGGAAATATTATTTGGGAGATAGTAAAATACGTTTTCCGTCGCTCGCTTCGCTTTAATCACAAAACTTTGAAATAGTTTCAGGCAGCGAGGACCATGAATATTTCCACAGTATTATGTCCATGAATGTTCAATGTTATGACAATTTTCGGGCACGTCACTGCCTTATTATCGCCATGGCGCCCAGATATTGGGTTAACTTACTTTCTATATTGAAATTAGCAACAGCAAATTAAAGTTCATTTTTCTTCGCTCGCTCGCAAATCTTAGAAATTAGTTTCAGGCAGCGAGGTGCATGAATATTTCCATAGAATGCTATTGCAATATTCGGGTACGTTGCTGCCCTATCGCCATGGCACCCGAATACTCGTTAGGTCCACTTTCTATATTGAAATTAGCAGCAGCAAAGTAAAGAGCATTTTTCCTCGCTCGCTTCGCTCGCTCGAAAACCTTATAAACCGGATAGTTCCATGCAGTGACTCCGAGGTCCATGAATATTCAATGTTATGAAAATTTTCAGGCACGTCACTGCCCTATCGCCATGGACAGCTCTGGGGAACTTTGATTTAAGTTACGCAACCATTATTCTCTCATTGTATTTATTTCCACGAGAGTTGCCAAAGCTATTATATATATAATTATATATAAACGA
Organism: Heliocidaris erythrogramma; assembly: GCA_025617745.1. Taxonomy (NCBI): domain Eukaryota; kingdom Metazoa; phylum Echinodermata; class Echinoidea; order Camarodonta; family Echinometridae; genus Heliocidaris; species Heliocidaris erythrogramma. The sequence continues at coordinate 51,510,618 of CM046853.1, forward strand.
CTAATGGGTACATTAGGAGGACAGTTTTTGTTCTTTTTCTTTGTTCAACTGTCGACCTAATGTAGGGGTCGCTATTATGACGGAATAAACTGCATTGTTAGGTGTCGACTTAATGTACCCGTTAGTCAAATATAGATATACATATGTACATATATATATATATATATATAAACGACTAATGGGTACATTAGGAGAACAGTTTTTGTTCTTTTTCTTTGTTCAACTGTCGACCTAATGTACCAACTGTCTACCTAATGTAGGGGTCGCTATTATGATGGAATAAACTGCATTGTTAGGTGTCGACTTAATGTACCCGTTAGTCAAATATACATACATATATGTATATAAAAAAAGTTGCCCTTTAGTGATTTGCATTGACTTTTACACAAATAATCAAACAATCACTCATGATTCTGAACTTTTAAGCATGGTTTATTGCATATTTCTCTATCTCTTTCTTTTCATGAGCATACAGTTTAATAGGGAAGCATATTGTACCTGAAGAAATTCCTGAGAATTACATAACAATTTAAAAAGGTCATTTGCTAACTTGCATAGGAAATGTACACAATATGCTTCATATAACCTTAAGTGCAACTTTTTTCCCATGCATTTTGACATAAAATGCATTTTTTTCACACCAATAATGATATCTGGTGGCAATGATATGCCATTCATGTTATGAGTAATAAAATTTCCTATCCATTCCCGTTTGAATTATGAAAATCGGTAAAATATTTTTTGAGATATATCCAAAAATGCTAGGGGGGACTTACTTTTTTGGTTGAGTGTATATATATATATATATATACGCTCGTACCCATACCCTTGGAGAGGCACGCCCCCTGACCCCGCCACCCGCCACCCCTACTCGGTCCCTTGGTGCAGAAAGGTCCACTTTTTCAAATGTTGAACCCCCCCGCAAAAATCCTAGTTACTACCTGGTTATTACCTTCGCTTATGAAGCCCTTTTACGACTGAAATTAAAGCTTGCGCCAGTAATTCAAAACAATGCTTGCAATGTTCATTTTGTACATTATCACTCTCACATAGAATATGGCACAGTCACTGACACCGTCCTGCGTCAGGCGAAATGAATGACGCCTCGTGTGTGCATACGAGACGTCATCTGTGACGTATGACTTGGTCAGGTACTGTATGGCGGAGTCTTTGACACGCCGTGTGATTGTGCACTCGTAAGCAATTAAGCCTACTGCACGCGAGACACACGAGGCGTCATTTTTGCCTGCATGTATAGTACGGTGTCGGTGACTGGTGCGTTTTCGACGCTCCAGGTGAGAGTAACGTTGTGCAAAAAAAGAATACAAAATGAACAGTGCACACATTAATATTCAGTTAATGATTCAGTTAATGGGGCATGCACTAATTGCCTCCATAATATGACTGATTAGTGTACTAAGTAATAACCACATTCGATTAAATAACGCTTCGCGCGCAACGGACAATACTATACATCAAGTGGCACATGCAGGATGCGTCATTTCGATTGCATTGTTAACAGCGCTAATAGAACCCATGATGGCAATTAATCCATTAATCAAGTGACATAATGATAATTTATTCATGTTTACAATGTGTGCACCATCGCCACTCACTGGGGAGTATTCCTACCATATGGTATATAGGAAAACTAGGAATACTCCCCAGTAAGGGCAAAATCTTTATCACAAAGGATTTTGTCATCCTACCAGGTCCCCATTTCTCTCATGGGTATGGAGTGGCAAATTTGGATTAATGTCTTGCCAAAAGAATTTAGTGACAGTGCCGGGAATCGAACCCACGACCTTTGCTTTTCCAGGCAAGTTCACGAACCACATGACTACATTCTCAATGCAGAGGGGTGGAATCCACTTTTTTAAAGTCATATTAAAGATTATTTCCCTTGATTTGAGTTTTGAATCCACTCCCAATTCTAGTGAAATCCACTCCAAAGTAGTGGTTGAAATACTCCTCTGAGAGTAGATTCCACTATTTTGAGCCTGGATTTTACTCTTCTTCTTCCAGTCTGGTACAGACCGCCGCTGGCGTATTATCGTACCTTACTCCAAAGGAAGTGAGCCATAATATGACTCCCAAAGCAGGGATTGTCCACTCCACCACAGTCACATCAACAAGGCCGACGCCAGACCGACAACAGACCGAACACAAAATTACATTGCCACCAATGGCCAAGAATTTGGTTTGGAGTCGGTGTGGGTTCGGTGTGGGGTCGGTGTGGGGTCGGTGTGACTGTAGAATACGACACCTCAACGAACACTTGCGGTGTAGCTTGGCCCTATAACACAGCGGCACTCGTTTTTCCGAAGGTTTATAATTCCGAAGATTTATAATGCCAAAACACAAATTGGCCATACCAGGGGTTCATAATTTCGAAAATGGAATAGGGTTCCTATTTCCAAAGATTTGTTGCATTATTCAGAAAGTTCGTTTATACGAAGGGTTCATAATTCCAAAAATGAAAAAGGTTTCATCATCCCGAAGGTTTGTAATTCCGAAAACAATACAGCATTCTATTTCATTTTCGGAATTATGAAGCTTCAGAGCAACGAAGCTTCGGAATAGACCATTTCGTAGATAGCACAAGTCCCAAATGCCCCTAAATATCCACAGATCTTTTAAACATGGAGAGGTTCCCTTTGTGCTCCTTAGAAGAGGTGCAAAATTAAATAATGACTACATTACATTAATGAGCACATATCAATAACTCGTGTCAGTGGGTTTTACAGTTTGGTACAGATGACCTTTTAATTCTGCGCATGCTCAGATTGTATTTACGATTGTATTTGTTATGATCGTTCAGACAAACGACATGTAACCCTTTAACAGTCCCCTTTATCAACGACCCTGAGTTATTCGCAGCCACAAGATGAATCTCCGCATTCATCATATTCACTCCTCGTGTCAGAGAGGCATGTCTGACTGTCTGTCACCCAACGCAGAGATATTCACCCCTCATCTCGAGAGATAGAATTAGGTTAGAGCCTCTTTTACATCGCGATTATCCGCTCATGATACCCATGCCTGGTTGTATTTATTATGCCGCATGTCTGGATTCGAGTGGTCCCTTTACATCAATTCCATTATAAACCCTGTGTTTTTGTCATTTTTAAGAATACTGAATGAGTGATATCGGTTTAATTACTTTACATTCATTCGTACATTGTAAAGCTTTAAACTTACACTCTAATACACTCTAAAACATACTTGGTAAAATTTCTTACACAATACTGGATAAAAAGGGAACATGCATGTTTGTGGGTAAAATTTTACCAATTATTATTGGAGAAAATTTCACCAAACTTGATTTAAAGAGTGTAGGTGTATTTTGCAATCAGATTTTCTCTAAATTCATTGTCGTTATGCTCGTATAAAGTCAACATTTGACCTACGTATTGGCGTAAAATAGTTGTAGTAAAACGGGGTAAAACTGAAAAATAAAATAAAATAAAAATATTAAGCAGATCCTGTTTTGGATACAGTTTCTATTTCTGCGAAAAACACTGTTTTGTTGTTTAATACTCTGTTTTGGAAAGGAGAAATTCCTTTATTTAGTAAAATGAAAAAAGGAAGGATGTTCAATACTTCCTGGATGGCATATATATCTATAATAAATGTGATACGTACAACACAACAAATGCTACGAATTGGCAGTCGTGTCATAACTTGTAACCAACTGAGTCAACTATCTGTATGACTGATTTCCAAATTTATTATTTTCACTAAAATAGCCTTCGAATGGTTAAAAGGAGATTAAAAATACTATTTTCCCACACACAAAAGAAGACGAGATTAAACTAATGTAATGTGGGGGATGACAGGAAATATAGGATGGTGCTTGGATTTCCAAAGGGGGAAATACTGAATCAAGTACATCTCTAAGATAATTGAAGCTTTGTATCACATGAATAGACAGTTTGTATTACTGCAAATTCTAAAATCAATGAATTGCCATTAGTACTAACGAGAATGCCAATTAATCATTTGACAAAACTATGTTTCATTGAACCCACGGCGAAGTATGAATGAAGTAAACAAATTACTAGCATAATGCGTCGCACTATGTCGCTGATTTACCTACAAGCATCTAGCAATAACATCTATCTCAATCTTTAGAAGGTTTTCCATGACGTTTGATCTTTGTGTAATATTGACTGGCATTACGTAGCATATGGTTCAATGTCGTGTATCTGTTTACCCATTATGGCACAAAATGTATCATTATTATTCATTAAAGGGATACTCAACCGCAGATTGTGGACGTTTTTATGCCGCGAGAGGGCACCGTGATCGTTACGTGATCATGCCGCTGCCCCGCGGTGGACAGACTGGTCGCCGCACAACATTGCACGCTCCGCCGCCTGAGCTCGAGCTCCCGTGCGAGATTCGGTCGGCTTCGTGCAGTCCGAAATGTAATCCCAGTGGTCCAACGGACGCGTTCGACGCAAAAGTTTGTCTACGAGTAAATGGGGCTTACGCAATCCTGACTTTCCCCACGGCCGTCTGGTGGCGTATCCCTTTAAAATATTAATTATACGCGATACGGCTCCGTTTTTAAGTCCTCCCCCGGAATTCGAAACCTTTCTTTCCTATATCACGATAAAAATATTTTTCATTAACAGCATTCTACTCTTGACTCAGTGTATAGGTGAAAAAATTACTATTGGAAGACATATATAAAACCCTATCTATATCCTCTATCCTTATATCATTATATTCCATGAAAAACATGGATCACCAATGGGCAATGGCTCAGATGTGAGTCACCCCTACGCCAGGTCAATTGTTGACGATAATTTTCTGTCTAAGTAACTAGGGATCACAATGTTATGGGCTTGAACACTTCATGGGGTGACAATTTCGGGAACTTTCTCCCAGCCTATGAATTGCATCATAACAAATGATGCATCATTACAAACATAAATAACAGACTTGAAAGCAATGCAAAAATCAAAATATAATAGACATTATATATATCTATATAGAATAATTTGACTTTCAACACTTTTTATAGGCCTAAACCCTCCGGATAGCACTTCTGATCCCTGATCTTCCATGCACCTCCACCTCTTCAACAAAACAGATTAACACTTTTAAAATACTGGATCCAACACAACAAAGTTTGCATCTAGCAGGCTTAAGAGTTTGACGTACCATTTTGAAAAAGTGGTCACTCCTTGGCACTTTTAAATCGTGTTTTAACACTTTCGTTTTTAGATTGCATGCTTTCTACATGTTCTTATTCAGATAGGTATTTATTCATGGTAGAATCTAGGCTAAAGTTCCCATCGCAAACATGCCCTTCTTTAGATACCACAGCCCGGAACACAGTGCTTCTGGGAAGATAAACGCAATGGCCGTATAATATCCACGGGATTTTGAAGTATAGTTTCTTGTAGAACCGGAACTGTTCCGAGTTACTTCGCAGTATCGTCAGATCCACACTACGAAGCTTCTATACATGTACAGTACAGGCTACCTTTGACCGTAACGCGACCGGGATTAAAATCGAATTCAACGGCAGTCGAGACCGTCGCCGCCTTGCCCACAGGAGTTCGTGGCACGACAGACAGGTGATCCGGCCGGGAGAGTGTGACTGGCCCTACAACAAGTGGCTTGTTTCTGAGAATTATTTCAGAGACGGATATCTGTATATATCATCACATATACGGATTCAGGAAAGCGTTAATGACAAGGAGGGATGTGCATGGGCATTGTCCCAAAAAATGTTCGGAAACGTAAGTACGTTGTAATGCTTCAGAGATTTCGAATATTTCACAACTTCCCTAAACCTAAACGACAAGGACGGCTGGGGAATTTTTCGGATCTACCCGGACCAACCGGAGTAGTACTATTCGTAGATCCCTTTATCCGCGGTCACATGTTGGGCGATCCGAGACATGGACGTGTGACCTGCCCTAAAGGATTTTTTTTTTTTCCAAGAGTCATTTTTTAAAATTGAATTCTGAACCCCCCCCCAAAAAAAAAAAAGTCCAACAACATTAGAATACAAAGGGGGAAATAGAAGTAGGTGCCTATTTATCGGTCCTTTATACGTTAACTTAATCCACATACCACATAGTCGATGTTGATATTAGGATCTTGTAAACTAAAACCTAAAGAATGGGTTTGTTTGATTTATGTGGTATTGCAAGGATCAACTTTCTGAAAAACGTGATTTTTCCTCGATGTAAGAAATCATCATACTTACCCGAAGCAATCTCGACTGAAATTTTCTCGTTTCAGGACATTTAGGCCTACAAATCTACACGCGCCTATAGCGCATGTTCTTGGAGGGATTTTTTAAAGATCCGTTCGCTGTCATACATTTCAACTGTGATTTACTTTACTTGTATTTATCCAACTATTAGCCATTTATTTTTGCTCTGTTTCTTTATACTTTTCCGTCCTTATCTCTTTATTTTCTCTGCTCTTTCCATCCCAATTTCATTTTACCTATCAATCCTTATTTTTTAATCTTTTGTCTGATATCTTTCACCCTTATTTTATGCCTCCCTCTATACAAAGCCGATCATCTATTATTTCCTTTTTTATTTTATTTTACAACATTTCATACAGCAATGAATATATTTTTTGTTAATTCATAAAGAAGTCTTCCTCCTTGCTACATAGTACTCCAAACTATAAAAAAAAAATATCTACATCAACAATAACTATTCGACGAGAAGAAAAAAAATTAAATAGATGAATATAATTTTATGTTGTTAAAATATCACGAGTTATCATTTTCCATGAAATGTTTCGTTTTGAAGAAAAAACAGTGTGACAAAAATGTTCAAACGGAGACAATAAATGCCCATGCTCGATTCACTTGAATCGTCAGAGGAAGATTTGATTACAAAAGAAATCGTTCAGCCAAGACCACTTAAAATATTCGATTTCTAGCATGCCTCAAATAATTGGGAATATTATTCTCCCCGAAGACTAATTTACATGATGAAACTGCCGTAAATTCTAATACATTTTGTTTCCCCGAACTATGCCTGCATTTGTTTTCCGTTCGAGTATACTGGAATGTCACATAATTCATTTTCACGTAGATTGACCACATTTTATTCATCGCATTTTTGATAAACTTTCGAAATGAACCCTACGTTCACGTTAACGTGACAGCCCTAGGCAGAACTCATTATGTGTACGTTTTATCTCTTACGCATCAAAAAACGTTTGACTTTTATCTCACACACAACTCAACATGTGTACATTTTGGGGAATTTACACTATGAACATGACGAACAAAGAAGCGGACAATTTATGCAGCTCCTCATTGTACCCTTCACAATTGCACTGGTTAACAAAAGAACATCCATTCATTGCTATCCTGTAAAAATATGTAGAACAGGTGTCACATAATAGCAGTGAAGGGATGTCCTTTTGTCTACTACAGCTATTGTGGAGGGTAGAATAAGGAGCTGCATAAATTGTCCGCTCTCTTTGTCATCGTGTTCATAGTGTTATGTATGTTTATCCCAGAAATCACCAGATTAGGTATATCAGCGTCTGCGGATACGTTTATTTTTTTGGAGTTTCGTGTACTTAATTAATATTGAAGCCCCTCCTTTCGTTTCAGTAAGTACACATGTATCTAGAAGCGCGGGCGGGGGAAGGGGGGGGGGGGGGGGGGTCAGCGAGGGCAGATGCCCATTGAAAGATTTAAAGGAAATCATAAAAAGGGAAAATTATGGGTAACTTGGGTACTAATATAATATTTCTGTTATGTGATAATCGGATCACCTAAATATTAGCGCGGGCTTTTCATAAATTTTCTTTGGTTTCATTACCAAATATATCGTTAAGAGTAGCACACCACATTGTAAAAAGCGCCCCTCCCCTTACTTCAAGATTTTAATCATGATAAACGCGAATTTAGATTGGTCCCGAGGGTAAAAAGTTTAGGAAAGCAGTTCATGTACTGTTTATTTCACTGGCGTAAATCGGGGGGGGGGGGGGGGGTGGCCTGTACAAATATACCCCCCCACACTTTTCAAGGAAGAAGTAATTTCTATATCAATCAGTTAGTGATAATAATATAAAAAGACTGTTATCATGGTAGTGAGAATTCCTCCTTAAAATGCAATTAAAATGCTAAAGATATGATTTGAATGTCCCGAAATTTCCGATATTATATATCAAATGTATCATCCATGCCCATTACTAACATGAGTTCCATTGGTAATGGGCATTACATCCCCTCCTCTTTAATGCACAGATAATGCAAAATGTAGGCCTAATAAAACATGGTATTATAAACAAAGTGTAGAAAACAAGCTCAACTAGAAATATCACTGAAGATGATGATTAATACCCCGCCCCGTGACAACAGCCTTTCTTGACTTTTGGTCGAAAACTGAGGAAGTAGTTCGATCCGCAAGATTTTTCCCTGATTTACTGCCATAGATATGCCGTTTCCATGGCAACGCAGCTTCTGACACATCAAAAAAATATGTTGTACACATCTTCCCAGTAAGACCAATGTGTGTACCAAATTTCATGACTTTCGGTCAAAAACTGAGGAAGTAGTTCGATCCGCAAGGTGTTTCCTTGATTTTGTGCCATAAATATGCCGTTACCATGGCAACGCAGATTCCGACTCATCCGAAAAATATGTCTTGCACATCTTCCCATCAAGACCAATGTGTGTACCAAATTTCATGACTTTCGGTTAAAAACTGAGGAAGTAGTTCGATCCGCAAGGTGTTTCCTTGATTTTCTGCCATAAATATGCCGTTACCATGGCAACGCAGATTCCGACTCATCTGAAAAATATGTCTTGCACATTTTCCCACCAAGACCAATGTGTGTACCAAATTTCATGACTTTCGGTCAAAAACTGAGGAAGTAGTTCGATCCGCAAGATTTGCAACGGACCGACCGACCGACAGACCGACCGACCGCCCGCCCAACCGTCGACTGATTCCTATATACCCCTTCAGACTTCGTTTGGCGGGGGTATAAATATTTTAACGTCATGCTGAGGACCCGAGAAGACTTCTCAGGACTGTAAAGCATTCTCCAAAATGACAGTCTCTCTAATATATCCAAGGCCGTACGCAGAAATTTTTTCCTGGGGGGGGGGGGGGGGGGCAAGATGATCGCTTTCAAAGGAACCCATAACTTGAAGTCTAAAACCCAATTTAAAAAAAGTATGATTTTGAAATTTCTGGGGGGGGGGGGGGCAACTGCCCCCCCCCCCCCCCCCGCTGCGTACGGCCTTGAATATATCTTCATGGGTCTTCTTTCAGGATTAAGAATGACCCATCAACTCTTTGGGAAAAAATAGGATTATTTAAAACCAGGCGCTGTGGGGGGTGGAGGGGGGTAAAGTGTCCCAGTATTTCAGGAATTTGGTATCCTAGAAGTTCCCCCTTTTACACAGGAAAAATATTACAAATACCACATGTTTCATCCTCTGACAATTGCTCTTTTTAATATGACACATTCCTGCTCCTTCTCTTTTCTGATAAGTGCCATTTTATCAAGGGTCCCTTGATAAGGGACCCTTTTTTCTTCCTCGATAATTTATGCCCCTAATGTATAGCGATTAAGAGCAACTTTACTTTAATTTCGTCAAGGTTTGCTCGCTACGCTCGCTCACATTTATATAGTTATATGTTACTTATTAGAGGTCCTTGCAGTCTTTCATGCCGAGTCTGTGTTTAAAAACCTTTCAGAACTGTGTTTTTCTTCTTTATAAGATGTTATTGATTACCGTGGGAGGGGAATACCCTCTCCCACACCCTCGCCGCTGGCGCCCCCCCCCCCCCCATTTCAAATTCCTGGATCCGCCACTGACCAATGTGGGTACAACATGTTATCCAATGATGAAAGCACCGAACAAGGATCGAACCCATGACCTCTTTTTGAGTGCCAAGAGCCTTCACCAATATGCAGAGAGCTCCCCCACAAAACTCCTTCACTAGAAAGGGTGTCCAAAATCACGAGTAAGGTAAGTATAGATACTACCCTTAAAGAACGATTAGGTTTTATTGTATTGGATACAGACGATAGCTTCCGATCTTGAGTTTTAGTGCGTGTATATATCGCATTTTTCCGATAACAATAAAATTTTTCATTAAAGTCCACCTGACACCTGTCCTACGAGCACATTCACACGTACACCAATCTCGTTATCGTTATCTGACCAATGTGACCAGCCCTTTACATCATCACAAAAGTCTTTTACTCGGTTTTTAAACCTCTAACTATAAATATAGATTTTCTATGATAACTTACAATGAGTGGTACATAAATAGAAATATTTTTGCCTTATTAAAAAGAGCGAAGTACGTAATCAGGAGAGCGTCCAATTACCAACGTCACGACACTACCATGTTGGAATCAGTTAAAGTGTATTTCGACCAATCAAAAGCGAGTATCAGGAGACAAAGCACAAGCTGTTGCTCAGAGTGCGGTATAAAGACGTGCAGCTTTGGAGAGATTGTGTCTCAGAAAAGAACGCCTCAACAACCAACGACACGGGTCGCAGTGATAAAAAGCGAACTATAACAAAGTAAAGACGACATTTGCGAAAACGAAAGACGGGGGGTTACAGTTAAATTCTTTCGGGATCGGGAGCTGGCAAGCCTCAAGTAGACATTTTGGCTTCTAAGTTCATTGATTTCTCTGTTTTGGAGGGCCCTTCAGAAACGAAATACGTCAAAACGTGCACACCACGGGGGATACCAATGAGAAGGGCATAACGTGCCGCGGAAACTCAGCGTGCAGAAACGAGCTGGAAGCAAAGAGAGACCGTTCAATATCAGTAAATGCTAATGCGGACAGCACTCAACAGTTGGTTTGGTTCTTTGAAATCCAATACGGGGGTCCCAGCCAGGAGTTTCCTATTCCTCGCTCTCTACATCACCACCAATATCATCATTTCATGCGGATTGTAGTTTAGTTGGAAAGACAGGATCAAACTCATGCACGCATAAATTATTATTGAATCCAATATTGAACCCCAAAAAAATACATCAGCCAGCCGAGAGTAAAACAAAATAGTCTCCAAAATTCATCTGCGAAACAAAGTTGTAGTTGCCTTTGACAACCGAGCGCTCACCTGGTCAGCCTTCCTTCGTCCACCAGGTCGACTTCCATCCCGACGATGTACCCATCGCTTAGTGGTCATAGACAGCTTCGATCAGGGGCTGGTTGCTCATGGAGGTTCCACCCTCTACATCTGTCCTCCACCACTACCCTGTTCCTGGTCCTCCTTCTCACATGTTTGCTTCTCCAATGTGGGTCCGGCAGTGCCTCAGCACAGGAGATCCGATCTCCTGGCGGTAAACCACACAAGTTCATGAGATGGGGCAAGAGATTTTTCGATAGCCAAGGTACGTTGTTTTATCCATAATCTGACTGATTACGTCTTTTTTCTTACGTTTTGTCACTTTCTTTTCTTTTCACCTCTAGACTTTAGCAGTCAAGTGCTGATGATACGATCGCAAACACTTTTAAAGTACTAACACTTGGGGCAGTTTCAAAAGCCAAGCTTCGCCTCGACATTGTTGAAGTGCGCGAACATTTCAATTACGTAATCCGAACATACTACCCTGCATGAACATGACGGGCAAAGAGAGTGGACAAAATAAACAACCACTCATTCTCCCACTGACAATGTTTCCAGTAGACAAAGGAACATTCCTTCACTGCTATTTTGTAAGAATATGTAGAGCAGGTGTCACATGCATATTCACCTGTTCTACTTATTTTACATAATAATAACTCTCTTTGTCCGCCATGTTAATAGTGACAAGCTATAACTACAACAAGGAATTGAAATTGCCCAAAAGTGGATTTTTTGAAAGTGCTTGTGATCGTCTAAGGGCCAATTGAAATAATTACAATTTTTAATCAAAATCAAACGTGATGTTTCTGCTCTTTCTCCCTCATTCATGTCATTCATTCCTAACGCTTATCAGCTACTTCTGTTTCTATTTCTTTTCGCTCTTTTGTATTGTCCCTTCTCCCGGAGAAGTTCTCCGTCCTGTCTCATATCCATGCAGTTATTGATTCATTACCTTCAAGAACCATCACATAAATCAATTTTTATTGCATTACAAAGACATCACGCACTATAGCATCCTTTGGTCAAAAATTGTAAAAATGACTTCATATCTTCTATAGATGACTAATATTGCTAGAAGTTACCTAGTGAATCATCTTTTTATTCATTTCAAATAATTCCACAGGAATGAATAGTCAGAGCGACGTTTGTAATCATAATGACATATCGCAGCCATGTTCATTAAGCATTTATACAAACATCCATGCGACCCCCTCCTGTACCGAGTACAAAAACCTTTCCTTCCAGAGAGTGTTTTACAGGTTTCGCTACAACTGTTTGGTTTTATTTGTCATGGCCGTGATTGGCATAGCTACAGGAGCACTTGCCACCCCTCCCTCTATCGAAGCGGGGGGGGGGGGGTGAGATGGGACATGCAAATTAACAAGAAGATATGAGACGGCACACTCCCATCTTGCACCTCCCTCTTATTCCACGGCCCCGTTCTCTCGCATTTCATCCACCTCATATTCCCGTAGCTCCCTAATAATATAGTGCCCCCTCAATGACTGAACCCCTCCTACGCCACTACAAGAAATAGGATGGCTCCTCTGTGCATCTGATGGTAAGAAAGTTGACAACATTTTTCAGTTAGAGTGAATGCTATCTGCTGGCAATTACAAAAATGAGTATACTGTAGCTTAAAGCGAAAAATATCATTACTGTCAGTTCTGAGTGTCGAAGAAAACCTTCATCAATCATATCGATCGGTCATCCTAAATTGTAAGTTCGTGTAACGCTCGAAAGTTGGAGAGGGGAAAAAAGCAGGATTGCGTTTCACTTCTAATCAGATACATAGATCCCAGTTGAGACGATTTAGATTAATCTCATGTCAAAGATGTAACCAAAAAATAGATTCGATTCCGATGATCGCGTCATATTGTGTGAAAACACTGCGCCTTACACAACTGTTACACGGTTACACTTCTCCTGTCACAAGCTGCAATTTGCGCTGCTGAAAATGTTTTTAAAAAAGTTTGTCTTTTTTATAGAAACGTGGTGCTGTACACCGTCTTAAAATGGTTTTAAAAAACCCGGTTTTAGTACAACTTAAAAGCAATTGATTTGTGACTGATTAAACTGTGTTGTTTACAAACAATATCAACAGACATATCTATCAAAAGATATGGAATGAATTGTAAAATGTAAAAATTATCGAAATGATGCCATTACTAATAACATTCCCAAGAGATAGGATAGGAATAATTTTATGCACTATTTTTGTTGTATTTTTTCATTTTTTTTATTTGAAGCAAATCTAAGCAAAAATGTATTCTTTCTAAGCATGCGGGATCAATATATAATTATCATGTTTTATTGCAGTTATATCTTCAAGGTTTATTCCAATCATTCAGTTGCCTCATCCACACCCTCCACTTTAATATAGTAATGGCAGGAGTCGCAATGATTAAAAAAAAGTCACGATTCAAGATTTAAAGTTCATCACTTTTCTAGTTTTTTAAATGACAAAAGATAAAATTGATAACATTCAGAGAACAAATAACAGTATATTGGAAATTAAAGGAACATGATAACGGCATTTGATATACTGTACATGTAGATATGCAACGGATGTGAGGTATTAGCAAAAGGACAATGGCCTGCCTATAGACTGATCCCTTATACTACCAATTTACATGCATTACATCATGCAATACATCATGCAATATACGCCAATTTTTCAAAGAAAAGGAGCCATCATGTGACACTTTCAGTACACGATGAGAGAAGGGACACAATAAATCACAGAAATCCATTATAGTATTTTAAGAGGAAATAAAACCTTTTGGATGTATACAGCGTTAAAAAAGTAACGTTCATTTGAAATCCACTGTACAAATATATCTCGTGAGTTTAAAAAAAACAAAGGAAAAGATAAGGTTCCTGAGATGATGAGCAGCGCCCATAAAAAAGTTCCCCGCCCTAGTTTTCAACTAACTACACTTAACACATTAGCGTTTATACTTACTTGACGACTGCATGGCTTAGTAAATTTGGTTTATAAATATTGACCCTCGGATTTGAATCCTTCTCACTTCTCATTCGTTTAATATTTCACTTAAGAAGGAAAACAATCACATGAGCGTCTAATAATTATTGTGATAACTTTGCTATTCATCAACTATAATCAAAGAAATCATTTCATATTTTTTGCAGGGGGTGTGGCTTGCCAATATGTACTCCTTAAAAAAAAACAGTTTTATCGACGCCTGGCGCTATAATAAGGATTGTTGGTAAAATCCCAAATAAACGTGCATGCATGCCAAATAATAAAGTCACCAAAAGCGAAACATCTTATCTTTTCACAGTCAAGAACAATATTCAAGAGTACTTTTTAAATCAATCATTCGTATATGTCACTGCCACTGATATTGAGATTTTGACTTAATAGTGTCTGAAGAAAACAACAGCCATAATTTGTCCAAAGAAATGAATATTAGCAAATATAGGTGATTAAAGAGTCATTATCTAAAGAAGGTCACTATTAAAATGGCGGGTTGGATACACTCTGATTAAGTAATCTGTCCACCAAGCGACTAAACAAACAGAATATTACAAAACAAGTGGCGAAAACAATATTCAAACACAGCATACAATCGGATGAAAAAAAGGTATAACCAGTCCTATTATTTCAGCGAGATTCGTGAAGTACTGATATGGATAGAAAGAAAACATTTATTCCGGCAGCAGTCATTCTTGCGCAGATGTCTCCAGTTTCAAATGTGAAGGAACTAGTGATAAATCGGTTCGCTTGTATGATAGCATACCACTCGTTATTGTTCTCAATCGGTCTGCTTGTAAGATAACAAACAATTTGTAATTGTTCTGTCAGTTCCATTAAACTCTTAGCATCAAGTGTCAACGCGAAGCCTTTGGCAGGCGATCGATGGGGTTAAATCAACAATCCTATTTTGATTGTGTGTATTTCATTTCGCAGAATCGTATAAAGCTCTTCTTCTTATGATCATCCACCTTTGGATTCCTCGCGCCCAGATTCATAGACGATTTAGTTGGGTTTTTTTTTTTGTGTCGGAATTGAATCTCTGTCGTCAATCACACTTTACGTCCGCTAGGTGGTTGGGGATTTGACGGAAACGAAATCCGCCATATACAGCGATGTCATAATCACCGAGCTAGACATGCTAGAGGAATGTTTGTTCAAACATGTGCATCCTAATAAGTGCTGGCACATTTATCATGATACATGCAGATCACAAATCCGTGCCAAGCTAAAAGACACATTCTTCAAGTTTTGCTTGTTTTTACATCTCCCACGTGTGTGACGCCCCGGCTTTTTTTACAATTTTCATTACGCATTAACCTTTTTGTACAATGTCAATCTCCCATGGCGCGTCAAAGCCCGAACGAGTCACTGACGCAGCCTTGCGTCAGCAAAATGGCGCCTCGTGTGCAAGTTACGGGCATAAGTGATGTCGCAGCATGGCCCGTGAAATTCCGCTACGATAATATTGAATACCCGAGTCTTTGTAGACCTGCACAGCACCGAGTATAACATGACAAGTTTGTTAAGTCTGCCCACTTATGTAAAGGACAGCGAGACGCCGTATATGAACCATGAATTGTCTAGTGTTACAACTTTCCTAGCGTTCATAGACCCTTCATGACCATCCTCTTAACATTTAGTCTATAAAGAGGGAGAAAGTAAAAGGTTTTGGTGAAGAGATGGTAAGGCAGGTTAAAAAAACCGCTATCGATAACTTTAAAAGAAAGCCCATTTAAACACACACACAAACACACACACACACACACCCACGACCACACACACACAGAGGTTTACATGGCTTTACTTCCGAGGAAAAGTATTGTTCCTCTATTGTTCCTCGTCCTCGGACAGTCGACGGAATAAAGCACAAATTCATTGTTCGACGTTCGAGGACTATTGTCCGGCTTCCGAGGACCATTGTTCTCATGATTTTTTTTTGTTCTCTGTCCGAAAATGTCCTCGGACATACTGCTAAACAGGCCCACGCCCACACACACGCACACACAGGGAGAGGATATGAGGATGAGGTATGGAGAGAGGGGGGCATAAATACATATAAGAGAGAAAACAGAAATAAGTTTATAGTAGCGTCTACCTGTATATATTTATGTGTTTGTATATTGGCAGCCCAAAGGAAATGTGCCGACAAATACAACAGGAATAATAGGCTCACATTTGTCAACCTAATATTAAATTACTGGGGGTTAATTGCCAATCGTCCTCCCCCACCCCCTCCTAGTAATAACCAGTGGCGATACATTGTGTAAAATGACAGTGTAGTTCATGATTGTAAAGCAATATCGACAGCATGGACAATATAGTAAATAAATGATACATCTATAATCATGTTTTGTACTTACACTTTGTCTGTACCCTTTTCGAAAGAAGATGATTACAAAGATCAAACATCTTATTTTCAAATTAATTTTGAACAATAGAAGGTAGCAATCATTGAGATACCAATTAGATCGGCCACTGACGTTTTTCTCGCTGATCGATCCAGCCACGAGACCAGTTTACTCATTATGTTTTCCAATTTGATACATACATGTACTTCTTAAACAAAAATTGCTCTTGGTGACCAGAAAGATTGCCAGTGCCTTGACCGACATAGTATATAGTAACAAGGATGTATACAATGTGGATTACGTTCATATAGATGTTATTATACATAAGAGTTGCAGTGAAATGTTCGTCACACTCCTTGGCGAAACACCCATAAATTTGAATACATTAGAAATCTAGGCCCGTTCCATAAAACTTGTTATCAATAACAAGTTACAATAATTGTTATAAGCTACTGAGACCCTTGAAATGTGGTTGGCTGAGAGCAAATTTGCCATTGAAATGAGGCAGTTATTATTGATAACAAGTTTTATGAAACAAGGTCGAGATCTATTAAATGATTTGGCCCTTACTTTGAAAACAGATTAATTACCTTCAGAAAAGGTAAAAATAATATCGGGGGGGGGGGGGGGGGGGGGGGGGGGGGTTCAAGGGTTCTTCAGGGCGGAAGTCGAAAGAGGATTAATGGTAATACATATCGCTTCATAAGAAGAAAACCCTCTGTCCGGTTGGGTAATCAACTAATCACAAGATTTAAGTACAGTTTAATAAGTGGAAATGTGGGTGGAGATCTCTGAAGTTAATGAAAGGATTACAAATAAAGGTAAATGAGTATACAATATTATAATCATTGTAAACAGGATGGTAATCTTAAACAACAAATGAATGACAAACAAAAACAACAACAAGTTAGAACAATACTATAGTCTAGTGGCTTAAGTACCTCTGCCCTCTGAAAGTTAAACTAACATTAATCGTATTTGCATCTCGATACACTGTCTAACACACATGTAAACCAATCATGATAGATCGACAATATCATCAACATTATCTTGCCGCAGTAAAACCTTCGATGGACATCGAGTACCACCCCAGACGAAGCACTTAACTGCTGGAATCCTATAGAGCATGATAAAAAGCCGTCATAATATCCGTCATGAGTTTATGGATGTAATTTGTCGAGTATATCGGTTCGTTCAAAGACCTATTTAGATCGATATCTCACGTCGCCCAGGGGCTTGTGCATTGTTGGTCCATCAATGAGTGAAAAAAATTAATGCGCCTATTTCACTTTTCTTCCGTGCCTTCGCCAAACGTAAGAGAATGGGATTAGAAAGCCGACATTTCTACGTCTATGGATCAGGTTTTATTGCCTTCAAAGAATCCATCCTATTTAACGCTTGGTAAGGTAAAAAGTGCAAGGAAAGTGAACATGTTTCCAGGTTCACATATTGCAAAAAAAATTAAGAAGATGGAGCAACATGCCTAGTTGTTTTATCCTAAAATTATTTATTGGTGATTAAAGATGTCGGTCAGGGTCGTAAATTGGTTAAATGTGCCTGGGCCCTGTATCAATAAAACTTGTCATTAATGACAAGTTGCAATAGCTTTTATAAGATACTGAAATCCTTGCATCTGATTGGCTGAGAACAAATTTGTCGGTAAAAATCAGCGACAAGACACTTCATGAAACGCCCCCCCCCCCCCCCCCCCGGTTGCACACGATGCGTCACTTGCCTGACGCAGGACTGCGTTGACCAGTGAATGCAGCGGTCCATTACGCGCCATAATGAAAGTGACATCGAAGAGAGGGTGATTGATAATGGACAGTGATATGCTTGTGTATGGGCCAATTGGCTTCACAGGCTCAATTGCCATAGGTAATAACGCAGTCGAAATGATGCATCATTTGCAATGGGCTCAAGAATTATCATGATTATCAATTATTTTGAAATTAACACCATCGTCTTTCAAAAGCCTTATAATAATTATTGTAGCAAAACAAGTTGAATTTATCTACTCCATTAAAATTATCATGTTTACCCATAAATAGTGCTCTTTTTCTCCCAGATTTTCAATGATTCTATAAGCTGATATTTAGTAAGATGAATAGAATCTTCTCTTTGATTCATCTTCTCAAGAACAATTTTAGGCGCACTCATGAGCTGTTGCGAAGCCACTAGATATCTAATTGTGCCTCCGATATTATCACGTGTATAGACCTGAGATTTCTCAAAATGTAGGAGTTCCAAACCAAAGCTTTTGTGGGTTTGTAGAGTAGGCGTGTCAACAAAAAATAAGAAGAAATTTACTGAATTTGCTTCATATCCCAACTGAATTTTACCAATTTTCTCTATATACTGTAAATTACCTCGGCATTTCGACAACATCCTTGCCGGTTATAAAGTGCTGAGGCTTTAAGTGCGACTCACACGAGGCGTCAATTCGATTGCGTCAGTAGCTGCGCTTATTGAGCCTGTGAAGGCAGATAATTACCCATACTCCAGTTATTAAAAATTATTGTCTGCAATTTAAATTTTGCAATCATTTTTTTAAACGATATGAATTACAAATGACGCGCAAAAGATCGTACAAATTACTGACGCGGTCCTTACATCAGTAAATGACGCTACGTGTGAGCCCGGCTTTATACATGTTGCACATGAGACGTCTTTTCGAGTACGTTAATACCTACGCTAAATCAAGCCTATGAATTTCATATGCGCATGCGCCAGCAATTTAAAGCAATGATTAATTGCACTGTTCATTATTGTGTACGATCTCACATGGGGTGTCAAATACCGCTCCAGTCGCTGACACAGCCTTCCGTCAGCAAATAACACATCGTGTGCAATTTATAATATATGGAGAAAGTTGGTAAAAGTCCAAATTTAGTAAATGTCTTACTTTTGTGATATACCTCGTGTGCATCGGGCATTATACAACATTTTGTGAATCATTACAACGTTATGTCGGCTAATGACGTCATCATTTGAATCAATAAAATGTAAAATAAGAAAATGGCTTTCAACCAGAAGCCTCATTTCGTGATGATTAGGCTGTTTAATCCATTTCATACACATGTGATATCGAACGGGCAGAGCCTTCTTCGAAAACATATTTCATTTACCATCATACCCCTCCCCGAATATGACAGTTTTGTACGTTCTAAAACAACAGGCATTGTGGGCACGATTTTTCCGGGGGGGGGGGGGGGGGGGTAACATCTCATGCCTGAATACCAACTTTCCGCTTTTTCAGTTTTGCGAGCGAGCATCCACAGTTGGCGCATGCAAGATTTGTATCTATTCTTATACCCCTCTTTTAATACAATTTCTTAAAGATAAAGTTGTGAAAGAAACTGGCTCAAAGCAATGGGGAAATGTTGATTATAAAGCACATAAGAATTGGTGTAGGCTGCAAGGTCTCCAAATCACAAAAATGATAAGAAATTAACTCAATCCAGCTGAGAGTAACATGCACTGCACACAGAAATGTGTATCTGGGACTACACACAAATGTTCAGCCCGAACATTTCAGCTGTTTCTTGTCATATTTGAATATGAGTGCATTTGAAGAGCAATCATTTCAGGGGACATTTCTACTATGATAATATTCCAAACATAAACAGAATGAGAAAGCTCACAAATTATTTTTTACCTTTCCCAGAACTCAAGATTCCCTTTAACATTCGATAAGAGACTATCTTGCTGCCCGAATATTGTTAGCTTCGAAATTATTGGGGCTGCAAGTTACATCCCCGTAGGCTGCCGCCCCGTACGCACGATGATTTTACATGTATATTACATACGTTTCGTTCATCTATTCTTTTTATTCTTTTTTTTTGTAGTGGAAGAAAATGTATCGATTTCTTTAACAGAACGTTTCGCCTCATTCACAAAAAAGTTATTTAAGAACAAATAGGCATTGTGCAACACGTCTAAATTATAAGCAAGTCAAAGCGACTCGTCTTAATTTACAGGTAGAACAATACTTTTAACTATTTATCTCTTTTGAAATTATGCTTGCCATTTTGAATTTGAATTTGAATTTGAATTTATTTTCATATTTCACAATTCACATAACATAAAAATACATATATAAACAATTTTGTATCAAAAGTCATTAGATTTCAGTTCAGTTCAGAATTTATTATCATCATGTTAGGCAGGCAACACTCAGCATACGAATAAAAAGCGCGTGACATGTTTAACCTAATAAATCGAAATTAATATACTTATCCAGGGGCGGATCCAGGATTTAGTATAAGGGGGGGGGCACACAAATGCAGGTTTGTCAACTTTTGGGGCTTTGCCAGCTTCTCGAAAAGTCGCTCTGTGGGGGGGGGGGGGGGGGTGGGTGGGCGGTTGCGACAAAAAATTCTGACAAGCAAAAAAAAAAAAAAGGTTTTCATTCTAAAAGGGGGCCACAATCGACAAAAAGGCGGATCCTTTATGGTCAAAATGCATACTTTTCTTCCAAAGAGGGGGGGGGGGGTACGGGCCGGAAGTGCCCCCTGGATCCGCCAATGTACTTATCATCTCTCACTTCATAATTCAGCTTAATTATGAAGCATTTAAGTTGAGGTTTATCATAGTTGGTATTCTTACAGTATGGTTAAAGTGTCTGTTTGGCTCTGTAGAAAGCCTGCTGCAATTAATTTCTTTAAAATTACGGTAATTCGCAGAACTGTATTAATCTCATGAATTTTGTTGCATGTGAATCTTGGGGGGGGGGGCGTTTTTCTTTTCTTCTTTTCGAGGAACTACGTTGTTTTATTAAAATTTCATTCCAAGTAGGGCTGTGTAAAACGAGACCATCGTTCATAAACAGAAGTATCATCGTATCGGCCTACCTCTGTAAACTTACACCGAATCTATATGAATTATTACTTCGAATAGACCTCAGTAGAATCTCAAGAAATAAGTTCATGGGTCGATATCAGTATAGCATTCGAAGAAAAAAATTGAATAAATCTTATTTATTTCAGTGTGTTATTTAGCCAGTGGCTAATCATTTCTCCTCTTATAAACAAGAAGTCTCTCAAATAGCCCTTTGATGATAAGAAGAAGAAGAAATGATATTGCGGCTTTCTGATGTGTATAGAGGTATTGTGGGCCGCGAGAGAAAAATATGGTCGAACTACTTTCTTATTGCCCAGGATTCCGATACCTGATACAGTAAACTGCACTTTGACGACCATTTTCTAACCAATTTTTCTGATCCACTAAGAGGGCTTAAAAGGTTTGGGAGAACAAGATAGAGACTGATAATCTGCCTTTTACGGTTAGCTGTTGAGATAAGCTGAATAATGCATACACAGAAATACATGGGTTTTGCGTTGTACGCTCTCTTGATTGAATTTACCGCAAGTTCAACCGATTGTACTGCCCAGTTTTTAACACTATAGACAAGCTGACACTGTCTTTGAAAAGGTAACAGGCCAACTTTAAACGACCTTTTGAACAAACGTTGTTTTTCCTGTCCTCTGTAAACGTCTGACCATCTTCATGATCTTTGCTTTTCGTGACATGACGCCATTCTGCGAACCATGTTTATTGACTGACATTATTGTGTGAATGCCAATGCGTGAAGTGATTCAGTATTTTATTTATTTATTCATTCCATCCATTTATTTACTCATTTGAACAATATTTCAACAGGGTGCCCTTTCAACAAAATGCGTGTATCACAAGAGGCCTTTCACATAAGTTCTACAATAATATCTTATTATATTGTTGGGAAAGCACAGAGTTCTCTTGTTTACTGTCGTTCCTTGAATCATTGAAATGATATAATTAATAAGTATGATTGAAAATATTTGTGAACGTAGTTAGTTTTGTCGAGTGTTGATTTTGGAAGAAATGCTTAAGGAGGCGGCGTTCATGTAATTTCTTTTTCATCTATTTATGAATAGGCTGATCTTCACAAACAAGATCACCTTATCAAAATATTTGTTTCATAAAATCCCAATACTCTTTCATAATGATAGGCCTAGTATGATTGTAAGTGAACTCCCTGCCAGACATGATTCTTTAAACTTCTCACGTAGTGATATGAAAGTGAACTAATACCATAAAGTTTGATTATTCATTCTGTACCCCCCCCCCCCCCCCCCATACTGCTTCCGTCTGCGCTCTACAGAGGCAGTACATATTGATTGCAATATGAATTATTGTGAAGTATCATTCAGGGGTAAAGTCAATGTACAGTTAAAGTCATCCTGTTACTTTCAGCTGAATAGCACATTTTATATTTCCCTTATGTTCTGCAGCTGGCCTCTAACTTAGTAACTAATACCACGTAGATATAAAGGATCATATATAGGTGTGACGTACGAGCGGATAAATTAATGACTACATTGATTCACAAAAACGATAAGCGGCATGCCAACTTGGCGTAAAATTGCTTGTTTGAAATAATCAATACGACCACGGAAGCAATATTAATAGGGGGGTAATTAAGCCAGTTTGGATATAAAATTGCGGGGCGAACACTCTGGGATTATGTTTTAAAGGATTATCAACGGATTTAGCACATTTTACGTCCATCGAACACTCTTCGCCTTTTTCAAGGCCCATGGCTGGTTGCTAACGAATTCAAATCAAATCGAAACATCATCTGAATCTGAATCGACCTTCAATGAGGTCGATGGGATTATTTGCAATTTTTGAAAGGTAACTGGGTAACCAGAAAATGCATGATAAGTTGTCTGATTTACAAGAAGTGGCTGGGTGTACTTCTCCGCTGATTTTATATTTCGAATTAACATAATTCGGAATTTAAAGAAAAGAAAACTAATGGATGACTGTTTTGACACGACTTTCACTTTTCGACTGCAATAAGCAAATCTGAAGGTGTCTTGTCTGACATTACCCTTTTTTGCATGGTGACACCATCCTTTTTTAAAGGGAAATTGGCTTCTTGTTTGCATTGATTTTCGGTATGATTATATCTTATACTTAACAGAAAGTTAATAGCGCTTGATAGTACTCATCCTTCGAACTTATTGTAAGGAGACTAGATCCTATAGGTATATAGTCATATTTATGGGCACCGAATGTCATAGAATATATACTCTGATTAGACTGATATAATGACGTAATCTTGAGTTCTGGTAGTGATGACGATCGATTAATGAGATTTGTTAGACGAAAATTTATACTGTTTTAGAATATTATCATATTTGCAGTTTGTGTTATATACGATGATTGTAATTTGTACCATGACCGAGCTTCTAATCCGAAAGCTGCCATTCCAGCGTCTAGTTCGTGAGATTATAAGTTACCATTTCGGCAGCAGGTGGGTGTGTTGCCGGCTTTATCTTTCAAGAGAGAAAAGAATAAAAACTGATTATAATTTAAAAAAAAAACAACTGAATTACACCAAATTTAAAATGTATATTTCATATTTTTCATAAAAAGTTATATGCTACATAATATGTGGTACATAACGTATACTAGATGATAAAGACAGTCATCCACAACTCTTGTCCCGCTTTAGGTGTTCCTGGTCCCTCACGTACAAGATTTATGTGTGATGTGCTTTCAGTGAATTTGATTATACTATCAATTTTTTTTCTGTTTATTTTTACTAATGTTCTTGTCTAAACAACCCATCAACTGCATTATAGGCAATTCGAAATTGCTTTGAGCCAATTTCCTTCGAAATATTCCCCAAACTCAGATCAAGATTAGCTTTAATAGGTATTTTCATGGAAATTACAGTACACCTGAACTCTTTTTTTGCGCTACATTTGCGTCATGATCGTTTAATGCGACAAAAAGAAACGTCAGTCATGATTTCCTCTCGTCTGTTTGCTGATGTGAACGGGGGTGTATACCCGTGCCGGATTCATGTCGATCAGAATCGATGTACTCTAATATGGAATATGCACGGACACGAAAAGGGTCACTCTACACCATACAGAGCGTGAAATCTTTTGACTAGCTCCAATTTTAAGTGAAGGTGTCATCGTTTCTACGATTTAGACCAATAATATTGGGTCGATCCTTTCCCCTTCGTGGTCATCATATTTCTTCTCCCTCTCATCCCCTTAAACCTTTGCTTCTCATTGGCTTACGTTATCTCTGTTTCACTTATTAAGAATTTAAACAGGATTTACGGTGGGCGATTGGGAGTAAATGCATTGACAAATCACACATGTGATCACATTAATTTTACAATCACCGATCCTTTTTATATGAATGAGGACTGGTGGAAAACCTTTACGCGCGTGCCTAAAATCGGAAATTCCTAAACACACGCAATCTTGTCAAAACGAATACATATTTCGACTGATGCATAATTATAATATAATACTGAAACCAGGACCTTCCGGAACCTTTCCTTTCGCAATTAGTGTCCCATGACGGACATCATGCGAGCACACAGGTTTGTAGGTTGTTGCTGAATGGGATAATTACATGATAAGAACGAATCGAAGGCGCACATTTTCAGGGCAGTTGTAAGAAACTGTATCTATCCCAATTGTTTATTTATTTATTCATTTATTTATTTTAGATATTTAGACAGGGTGACTCAATATCACCCATAGTGGTCCTGATAGCAATAATAAGTAAGAATAATAGTCAACAAAATCATGAATATAAACTCTTTAAGAAATATAAATAAGAACATACATAAATATATATATGAGCTTCACATACACATTTCCCTTTGTTCATTACCCTGAGGAAGATCCGTGAGGATCGAAAATTTGGTGAAAATAAATATAAAAGTTGGAATTCAATGCATTACCAATGTTTTCTCTGGAATTCATTCATTGTATCTCTCTTCATGCTTTTCCAACACGCGGTTATGAAATATCATTATATATATATATATATATATAATGATATACGTATACGGACTTTTCATTCCTATTTTGTCTATATTTTATATATATATATATATATATATATATACAAATTATTTGGTATCCTCGTAATAAATGTTTGTTCTTTACGAAAATGTTGTTGCATATTTTTAATATCTTAATATATCCGTTGAAAAATAACCGTGTATATATATTAGTCATTTTGAAAAGGCACTATATAATTTTGAAAGTATATAAACAAAGTTTAAAGTCTACTTTAGCTCAGTATAGAAACGCACTTGTGATACCAATATTGTTATGTACATATTTACAAAACATGTTACAGGATAGTATACTCATTCAAGGATTACGCAATGATTGCATGTAATATAGTATAGCGATCGAATGTATATACAGTGTTTCTTGAATAACAGTAAAAATACAAATATATTTATTACTGATGATGAATGATATGAAATCATTCATTCAATTTGAAAAGCATTATGTCATCCTACATTTTTGGACTAAGAAAAAACCATCAAACATGATTTGCAAATCAAGACAACAACAAATTACATTTCTGATGAAGACAAAATAAAAGAGCATCAAGTGAAATTTTCCGAGCAATAAGAATGAATATAAATACCGCATTTTACCATGTTGTTCTGTAAACGTATCATTAACCAAACTTTGATTTTTACAAGAGGAATGCGTTGAGATGCGATATGGAATGAGAGTAAAAACTTCAGCTAAGAAACTAAATAAAATTACCATCAGATATACAATTTGGTAAAGTATTTACATAGATGGAAAATAACAATGGAACCAATATAGATCCCTGTGGTACGCCGATCAATACAGTTAATGGATTAGATTTAGCACTTTTAAAATGAACAGACTGTTCAAGAACTGTTAAATAAGAAGAGTTTACATAAAAGTGGATTTTCGTTATGTATTGATAAGTTTACGCCACCTTTCTCTGCTTAATTATTATGACTACAATCCACTCCGCAGTTCCATTTTGTTTTTTCAATTAAGTTTTCATAGCACTGGTTATAAACGATGGCTATGTCGGATAAACCTCCGACCGACCTATTTGGCTTTCCAAGGGCAATTTTTGTCCTAAAGCTTGCATTAAGGTTAAATATATCACCCAAATGGCCTATTGTATGTTGAAGCACACGCTCTGTTATTATTCCGATATTGTCAATTGGATTTCATTAACCCGTGGCAACGAAGGTGTAAGAAGCGTATCAGTTGCATTCTTCGAATGTTGATCATCATCTCCTGATCAAACAATAAAGATTGATGACTTGGACATGGACAATTAGATTCATCGAAACCCAATCGTGCTTCTCGGCGAGATGTTTGCGTAGGAGAAACCAACGATTGTTATAATTTTTTTTGGTTTGAAAAAATACACACGTGATATCGAGCGTGCAGAGTCATGCGAAACGCCACAGCAGAAAGTAATCTCAACTTAACGCGACTGCGCGCTGTTACAACGGCGATAATTGCATGCTTATTCATTTAGCGATGGGCAATTAGATGACAGCGTTAAAGCCAATACCTCGTGTTTTCCAATATCTTCATCGTAATTTGCAATCACTGAGGAATAATGTCAAGACATTTAGGTCCCAGAGGAACCCACATTACCTCACATCAAAATAAATTGGTACAATTTTAATGGTATCTCGCAACATAGGCTGAAATGATATTGTTCGATGGAAATGCCGAAGAGATATTTCCGCACTCAAAATTCGTGCTGTTTACCATAATGGCTTCTTTTCCTTTACAGAATGAAGAACCGATACATGCAATAATTGAAAGAAGCGAACAAAAGAAAGCAAGGGTTAGAATATAGATACATGATTTCATTAGAATGGGAAAATATAAAAAGTTATGAAATAGGAATCGTTATGCAAGTGATCGAAATACACTTCATAAATGATAGAAAAAAAGAATGAGGAATGGAGCAGATGCATCTATGACAGCTTGCAAAACACGGAGACAACAGGTCTGCTAATATACTGACCAAAGTGGAGTTTATGCAAGGGCGTCATATATTTGGGGAGAAAAGGAAGGTTAATTGAGCATCTTGAACGCCCCTCGCCTTTTCGGGGTCAGGTACCTTATGAAATGATATCTGATTACTAATATAATTATTCCGTTGAATTAAAACAAACAAAATAGATCTCAATAAGTGTCTGCATGTGAATATTTTTTATTGTAAAATATTATCATTCTTTCAGTCTTCTTCCAACTACTTAAGTAGAAATGATTTGAAAAACACTTCATCGTGTCTAGCTTAACTACTCTCAAAAATCATTGAAAAGATTGAATAACAAAAATGAATATTAATAATTATCAGGTGATCTCCAAAATATGCAAACATTATCTTCTAAATTCAATGACAAAATGATTTCTTGTTCCGCAAAATATCAAGAATGTTATATTGCGATTTGAATAGCAAGTTACTTAAGGGCTGTGTTTTTACGTACACTCTTAGAAGAGTTGGGCAAATAATTAACCAATTTTTAACCAACACTGGGCAAATTACTGACCTGTTAACTATTGGCTGTCTACCCTATCCTATATTTTAACCTATCCTATCCAGTTGGTGTGTGTAATTGGGTTTTTACAGACGTGTATCAATCAGATATGATTATTTACGTCAGTCTCGAATTGACTGGGTCCGCTGAATCAGTTTATAACTTCCACTGTTAGCTGGATTACAGGCGCACGCCACAACGCCCTGGTGCAAGCTCTTATAATCCCTTTATAATTTGTTATGCATTAGGTGACAGTTAGTAAATCTGGCCCACCCAAAACCGTACGCAACTAAAAATTCATGAATATTCATATTTAACTTTTCAATGTTGGTAAATATATCGTCGGCCTTATGCCAAAAGGGCCTTACCACTGTATAAAGTCTATGGCCTTAAGGCCCTTTTGGCATAAGGCTGACGACATGCCCATTTATTAGGTGAATACAATTGCCACAAATTGGTCAAGCTTGCTTTAGCTGAGTTGGTTAAAATAACTTGGTAAACTTTTAACCAACTCGTGTTTGCCCAACTTAATTCGCCCAACATTTTAAGAGTGTGCAACTGCAGGGCGGTGTTTGAGCAATTGTTGAGCAATGTTTGCCCAATGTTAGAGATTTGGGGAAAACTGCCCAACAGTTGGACAAATATTAGGCAAACATTGCCCAACAGTTGGTTGGGTTGACGATTGCCGCAATATTGGTTTTTGTGGGTTTTTTTGCAGTGTAACTTAAATTAATATTTTCCCTGAATCTTGTGCAAAAGTTACCCAACTGTTAGGTAAACTTCTGTATGGCAAAATTTCCCTCATAGATTTCGACCAACCTTTCTTTGTCCAACTATTTTTCCCCAACATGAAGAGGAACTCATTCCCAATTATCCAACTACGAGGCAAATATCCCCAACCTACATTTAACCAATGCTGTTGGTAAATACGTGCCCAACAGTTGTGTAAATTTATTTGCCACAAATTGGTGAAAGGCTTAGGCGATCAGTTCGTTAAAAAATGCTCATAATTGGGCATTTTTTTACCAACCATGATTACCCAAAATAATTTAACCAACATTTTAAGAGTGCACTTCTGGGAAAACTCAAGGAATCTCGACCTTATGTCCGCCCACATAGAATTAAATAGGAGTGCTTTGGTATAGGGCCCTAATTTCTATCATTCACAAACATACAAGTACGTGATGATGTAATAAAACGATTTCCCCTGAAAATACTACATAATATGCGTCGGAACTTCTTTGAAGACGCTGAATGGTACTGTTCTGGCGGATGTAAAGTGAAAAGAATGCATACAATTTTTACTGTTCTGACAAGAAACTGAATATCATATCTAAGGTGAAAATATTTTTCTTGAATGCAGACGATCTAAACATGATATTCCTTTCTTTGAGAACTAGATCTATTTCTGTCCAACCTGCTGTGTTGCACAAACTATGAATAAAAGATGGCGACTGCAGATCAATGTCATTAACCTCTTTTGACAAGAATGATAGATTGTCCGTTTTGGAGGGCTGCAGAAAACATAACATAGTTGCTTACTCAATCCAAATTGCTAATATCCGAGCTTGTGATCGGTCTTCGTGCGACGTTCTCGTCAGAAAGTATGACCATTCAGATTAATAAATTAGTTAGATTTGTCATGCATTGTGGAAAAGAAAGCTTGAACTAAACCTTTGTTATATTCAGCATTGATTCAAAGCAAACATGAACGCAAACAAGAAATTAGCTCATGCTTGCTTGTGTTTTCAAATTGCATTCATAATAAATTGATTTGACTTGCTTTCTTTGCTGCTTCTTTCGGCGAACACCACAAAATATTTCATGGAGTGGAACTAGTATCTAAAGAGGCTAATAGTCTTTTTCATGATCGAATATTTTCGTAGGCCTTCTTCTAGATCCACTAATGCTTCTCATTGGCGTGCGTGTTTAGCTCTCATTAAGACCGCATCAGAACGACTATCCCCAATGGAGTATCAACCCTCGGACAACAACACCCAAGGACAACTTATCCCGGAAAAATAACTCACTTACAACTACTCCTTAAAAAAATGCCCCTGCACAACGACCCCTGGAAAACTACACTCCAGGACAGCTTAACCCTTGGACAATTGCCCACGAAAACTGCCCTCTTGAAAATTACCCCACTGGCCCTCGGACAATTAGGGTCTAGTGGGTAATTGTCTGAGGGTAATTGTCTTGTAGGGTGTAGTTATCCGGGTGGCAATAGATTGGATAATTGTCCTACAATCACCCAAGACAAAAGCGAAAATATTTTCGTACCACCAAATGACATAATTATGTCAGACAGCAAAATCACTGATGAAAATCAGAGTATACCATTTATTTCCCATCCCTATTGATGACGAATTACCGCGTATTATACATATTTTTTAGATAATGAAACATTCGTTTATATACCACGCTCGGGCTAAACCCTCCACATCAAAACGTCATCGTGCTTAAGTGTTATGGTAACAAAGCCAATTTGGGCTCGGTACGCCTATTCGTAAATTAGTGCCTTAATACATTAACTTCATCAGTGTCGATTGAGTTTCGTTAACGTTTAACCGCGTTAGAAAGATTAACAATCAACGTTTTATGTTATTGCCTGTGCTGTTGATTTTCGCTTTAATTTATAAAACGATGGAAAGGAGGAAACTAAAAGCGAATGGATGGATTCCCGGCTTTCATTTATGAAAGAGGTCAAATTATTCTTTGCAATCGTCATTCTTGATCATAAATCATCACGTATGTTGGAATGTGTTATTCATCTAATTTAATCTTTTCCTTAGCGCGAGACCTAGAACAATCTAAGGCCTCATATTCTAACCAATTCTTCGTGTTCTCTTGTTGCACAATGTTCCCAGGTTAACGCACTTCATCATGATCATGATAGAACATAATTATGTAAAAGTGGTCAAAATTGGACTATATTAGTGATACTCTTTATTGCAGTGCTATACGGAATGATAACCATACGCCAAACACACCCACCGACCCTTTCAAACCCGTATTCCTTACCGAATTTTAGCCGATATTCGTGAGGAAGTCAAAGGAAATTTTGAAACCACAAATGTTTACTTGATAGGCGGTTTCTTTTTCTTCAAATGAATACACAGATCTGTCTGCCTTTCTTCATATTTTCCTCCTTATATCGTGTCTGAGTTGGTTCTATGCAACTTAATAATATCTCCCTTTTTATTATAAAGAAAGTGCGTCATTCGACTTCTCCATAATTATACCACTTCTATTTTGCTGTATCATGGCGTGTGTCTTCAGTCACGCGGGACAGAAATATATTGGAACTATTCAGCTTAGGGATCGTGTTATATTAACGGTACGAGCTACGAGGAACATTGGCGAACAGTGCCATAGCCTTGGTCCAGCTATCGGATGGGGCACTGATGTTATGGGCTGGGCTGGGCGGGGCGGGGCGGGGCGGGGCGGGGCGGGGTTGACATCCATCTTACTAGATGGATGAAAAGCGAGAAAGCAAGGCTATCGAATAAGGGGAGGGTGTCGGAGGGAGTCGTATGATCATTTCTTACCCCTCCCCTCCCTCTTTCTTTCTCTCTTTCTCTCTTCCTTTTTTTTCCACATTCGATTGGGGAGTGCCCCCCTCCTTCCGTAATTACGCCGCTGAACGGTAATGCTTTTCTATAATTCATTGAAAGTTTAATATGTTGTTTTTTAATATCTTTACTATGATTTCAGGCTAAATATCAACTAGTTTAAAAGTTATAGCTGTATGATATAGATTGACATATTTATATGTGATTTAAAAATTAATTTTAACAGCTCGTATCGTGGGCACATGATTCACAACGTAGTCAGCGAAACATGGGTAATTATAGGTCTTTGAGCATCAAGTTTCAACGCCTTTAGTCCATACAAATTACTCTAATATTAAATTCTGAAACAACATGAATAATTGAAATGAACAAAGTCACGAAATGAAAAGGAGAACTCAACTTCATGACGATTTTTTTTTCCGCTGATGTATAAAGTTACATATTTATGGCAATTTGTACGGCCCCAAAAAAGGAGAATTCTGGGCCTTTTTCATAAAACTTGTTATCAATATATCAAGTTTTAATAACTAATAAAGCTACCGAAACTCTTGAATTTTATTGGCTGTGAGCAAATTTTATCATACAATTTTACACTTTTTATTCATAGCAAGTTTATGAAACGGGGCCCTGGTTTGAGTCACCAATGGGTTCGAATTACACCGCTGCCACAACGTTCAGAAAGGAGAATTTAAGACATCGGCTCGGGGATAGGATAGAGGAGACTAAGGCTGAACAAAGCCGGCCAAACAAAAACATAAATGACAGTGAACACCTCACCAACGGGGGGGGGGGGGGGGGGGGGGGGAGCTAACTTTACAGTTGATTGAATTAAAAAGAAAACCCAGATTCATCTATGAATATTGTTGCAATTGGTACATGAAGATTTATTTTTTCAAATACATCGTAATGTTTTCTTTCAATTAACACTGTGGTCAAAACAATCTGATCACGGACAGCTGAACAGTAGCATTTTACCTCATCCATGTCAAATTTGCCTCTGCCCAAGTTTTGAATGAAATGGATGATCACCCCAAGGGTTTATTGAATGGTCGCCATTACAATTGAATGTAACCTCATGTAACGAATGTATCTCCAGACCTGATCAACATTCATCCCAAACTTGGGCAAAGGCGATTTTTGACATGCATTTTGTTTAATTGACCAGAGCTCAGTCATCCATACACAGATTTTGGTAAGAAGGAGCCTATCAAATTAAAGAAGACATTATAAATAACCAAACAAATATAAAATATTTCATTAATTTCAACTGGTTTTTAAGATACTAGGGTTTGAATATGGTTTTTTTTTAATTGACTCACACAGTATACATAACCTACATAGGCGCGGGGCGAATGGATTGACCCTCGGGCGCTCTGGTAAGTCAGCCTGGATTTCAAACTGGCCTAAATTTCAACTTCAGTAACAACGGCCATCAAATTTCTCATAATTTAACATCCTTTTACTTTCATTGGTTGTCATCCCTCTTAGGATTGAATGCCAAGCAGACACCTGTGGAAGGCGGATCAGAAGAACTGCCCAATGATCTCATGATACCTGTAATTGGAACCGATCGGATATTATGCAAGCATATCGCACCAGGTGGTCTCTACAAATGTATAAGCTACAGGACGCCAGAAAGGTACTATATTCCGTAAAAGTGATCAGTTTCCTTCATACTATTATATTTGAGTGAATACTTGCCCTTTGAAATATATATATATGACAGAGATGAAGTGTTAAAATGTAGTAAATTTTACAACATAGAGGATACACACAAGAGGAGCAGAATTTTTATTTCACAAGTGCTTTTGATTTATTCTCTTCGGATGAAGTATATATATGATGTATGTTTATATGTAGTGGGGAAATGCACCTTTTGGAATTAAACTGAAGTTATAAAAAATGTCAAAGCATACATGGACGAAATGTTCCCTATACAAGACGTAATAAACGTTTCAAGTTATTGATAATAAGGCAATGTCCAAAATAACAAAAATACATGCCAACATTAGAGTTAAGTCATCAGATCCAAAGAGTTTATTTGTGTATATTCATATATTAAATTACAAGTCTGTTAGCCAGTAATTTGAACATAATGATTAAAAATATGATACACAAGATAAAACATTCTTCAAAATATGGCACATAATGCCATTCTGTTCAATGTGAAATTGTCACACAATCCCATTTCCTTGGCCATGTTGGCAGTCTAACTTCGAATACTGCATGTAATTATCAAACCCTGAAATACTCCATCTGATGATAGATAAATTCGATATTCTATGATGTACATGGAAAAGACCAGGACTGTTGGGAAAAGAAAGGGAGATTGGTCAGCAAATCATGCTGAAAAATTGAATTAGAAGGAAAGTGTGGGAGTAAAATTACATAAATATTGATCACTAGGGAGTACATAACCATGATAACCTTATCACGTACATACTTTAAATATCAAGTCGTATATGGTAGTTCAACCAAAACGTACTGCAAATAAGGTACTTGAAACTGTAAATTTATTACTTTTTATTATTTTGTTATGACAGTGAAATGGCAATCAAAGTTTTGAAGGTAAATTAATATTATGTGCAGCTCTGACATCACTTTCTACTCCTCTGGCATCCATATACGCATCAAAATGGTGATCCCAATGAAAGAATGTCTAGCATGTAAAGGGAAACTTCGGAGAAGTTATTCCCCTTCCTTAATAATCAAATAAGAGTAGTTTCAAGATTTGGCACGAGGTTATCTGCTGCCGTCTTTGGGCTTTCAATCTCCTTTAAACACATTGAATGATTCCGAATCCTAATGTGTATTGATTTAGCTTTATCATTTTCATGATTCACTTTATCATTTAAATTTTGCAGCGATACTTTGTATGAAATGGAGCAATGAAACCAACGGATCGGTCGCTGATCATCTCATTAACACTGTGAGGACTACAGACAGATATACCATGCATGAAATCAATGGCACTCTGGCATATGTGACAACAAAAGGTTTACATGATGCCATCAGCAATCTTCTTATCCTACCCTTCTCTTCGTCTATCTAAGGTTTCATCGTCGCTTTCATCATCATCATCGTCATCAATGGGGAAACACTAATGCTCACAATCTCTGAAAATTTTTGTCATAAGAGAGCAATTAAAAGTGTCTTCAAATTAATTCTGGTCTTACAATCGGAAAAAATGATGAAGTCCGGGGGTATGGTGTTATTCTTCAAGGTGATGTATCTCTTTGCAGGCATGAAAATTATTTTAAGCTATCTACTCGTAACTAAGTCTAAAAATATTAAAGAAAATAGGTCTAAAAGCTCTCCAGAAATTTTTTTCGGTGGAATTTAATTATATCGACTGCTGGTGGACTATTATTCCTTGCATATAAAAAGGAAATCGATGCTAGTTATTGATATTTAGATAAACAATTACGGTCATATTCTACGACTGTGATATTTCGTTATTGTTAATGAAATACTTATTATCCAAACAAAACGTATTGTTTGCAGAAGGAATACATCATCAATGAAGAACAAGTAGGGATTCGGGGTTTTAGATTTAATATATACAGAAGCGCTACTTTGGACAATTTATGCAATAACTAAAGATTATTGATTATTTTAAATCATGAACCTGTGTATTTGAAACTATATTCCTTTTATCTTTTCTATCATTCACTAATTCCATATCCGTTGTTATCTATAGAAATTAAAAAAAAGAGTCTTTACCTTTTTTTTTTTTACTATTAAACGGATTCGGTAATTCAGGAAACATTAGTTATTCACTGCATTATAACTCAGCATATGTAATGAAATATTATTATTAGGAATGATTGTAGATCAGAGTACAATAAAATATAAGCGATACAAGGCAAATGTTTGAAGTTATACATGTATAATGTTACGAATTTTCCCCTCTCCTTTGTATCTTAATTTATCGACAGAGAAATATTTGACAACACTTTGGGTGAAAGTGTGTGAGGATAATAATAATGTGCGCTAGCATTACATGTATGTTTTTACAGCCCTAGATCAGTACGACAACCGTCCTCAATTAGAAGATAAAAAGGAAAACATTAAAAAAGCAATCCCACAACTTAAATATCACAGATCTGTATTGTCTACAATTCTGTAAATTAGCATTAATCACGTTAATGATATAATTCATTATACCCAGCAAAATAATAATTAGTATTCAGTTATTTCGAGTTCCATGAAATAAATTAATACAAACATAAACATAAGTCATAATCAGAAGTGTATCCACAAATTGATATAAGGGAGGGTTACATCTGTGTTTCAATTTCTTTCAGGGCCGTCGAACGGGGGGGGGGGGGTACCCGTTGGATACGCCACTGATAGTAGCAAACAATTTATTTCAATCTATTCTTTAATGATCAGTACTTACTTATATAATACTAATTACTCTGTTGAATTTTGTCGATTTCCTAATGTATTATTCTCTTACCTATCATTTCTTCACTGCATTATCATTGAAAGCTTTTGACGTTTAATCGAATCGATGTACTGTTTAGAAACAACGGCAGCTACAAATACTGTTCTGAAAATGTATAAATATATATAAAACAGCTTTCGGGTGCGTTTCTTACTACGATGTTAGTAGTAAAATAATATGACTTTGATTTAATCATACTTGTAACAAAACCCAGAAAGAAAGAGAGAACTGAAAAGGGAAATGGGATATATTTTTTTATAGCAGACCCTCTAGTATGGTGTACATTTTTACCAGATTTGTGCGAGGTACATAGACTGGTGATCATAAAGCATTTACATTAGGCGAATTCTGTGGTTGAAATTATTGATGAGGGTCTCCTACATTATGTAATTTATATTTTAATTACAATCCTGTCCCGTATGATCATTTCGAATTAGGTACAAATATGTATTCATTATTCATAAATAACGAAAATAACATGTGATCTATTGAAGAGTCCATATTGATTTCATACGCAAATACAATCGGACTTCAAGAAAAAAAGATGAAATAATGAACGATCTCTTCTGTTGGGTACAACTCTGATACAATTATTATCTCATGAAGGTCGAAAGTGGTACTGTTTGTAGATAGTAGACGAGTGAAAAACAAAGAGGTCAAAACGATTGAAGAGAAATCAGGAAACGGTTTACTCAAGAAAACAAAAACAAAAACGAGAATACCTTGAAATGGATAGTGGGATGTTTCTTGAGGAATTAAACAGAAAGTAGAAGCCTTATTCTCATGTCTAATGAAGTTTTGTATGTAAAAATAAACTACTTAGAAATCTTCATTGCATTTAGAAGAACAAGTTGGTTTGGGAAAAGATGCATTACTCTTAATTCGAATATGGTTATTTATGTCTACAATTCACAAGCTGGCAATGAAATTCTCTTGTAGGCCTGCCCATTATTGCAATCATAGAAGTAATCGAAAGTTTTCTTATATGCGTGAAAAAACGTACAAAAAGCTTGTATAATATGGCTTAGTATTGACATTTTTCTGGTAGTATAGTAGAAAAATCATAATATCGGAGGACGTGGCATATCTATTAAGTTTTCTTATTACTGTGATACCTACAATACATGACGTATAATCTTTAATCGTTAAGAAATTGCAATATAAATAATTAGTGTAAATATTACCCAGAAGACAACGAGAAGATGTAATATTCCTTGCGTTTGCGTTCCTCGATCGGCTACAAAACCTTGCTTTTTATTTTGATGTATATTACGAAGCCTTGTTATATCTATGAGGCAATCTACGTAACTGCCGATTTATGCAAAGTGAACAGGCATTTCCACAAAATATGAAATTATACGACATTTTCTTCTGGAATTCAATCTAGAATTCTATCCAATCACAAAAATCCTATCATTTCGACAAGCGCATGTACCTTGTAATCAGTAACAATATTTATAGATCATAGGCTAAATAAGAGAGAAAAATGCAATAATATTCATAGAAGTCTGAAATTCTGCTCTTTTCGTAGTGACATTATCTTGGAGAGAGAAGTCTTTCTGTTGATATAAGATAATAGTAACCCCAGACTCTTATACAGGTAAAATGCCCATTACGAAAACAAAATTTGCATTTATGTATCGTCAATTCCATGGTGATAGTTTAGCTATTGTAAGTACTAAATATATTACTTTTTCATCTGTTATAAAACAATTTTGTGGTATGGTAAATTGTCAGCGTGTTGAAGTCATTGCATGAATTTCTCTTACATCATGCCATAGATCACGATGTCATGTACTAGAGTAAGACGTTTTCTCTGAGCTCTACAGCTTCCCGTTAATAATCTATGTAAACGACAACTTTTGACAGAGTCATATTATTTCCAAAATAAATTAAAATATCCAATGGCTTAAATGGCAAAGCGATTCTTTTCTTTATTTTGTTTTGATCAAAGAAGACCAATCACCAAAACAAACTAAGTCGTATAAGGATAAAAGGCATAAAACCATCCTCATAAAACTATGAGATATTCAGATGGTTACGGATCAAATATCATAACGGGAAATAATTCTATATCAAGGCTTACAGGGAAGTAGCTAGTAAGACTACTCAGAAGTCACTATTGCGGTATTTAATTTCGTTATGTAAATTTGGATTATCTCGTTACAGAAGAAATGTTTAAACCTGATCATTTGAATACAGTATACCAGCATGGAGCCTCAAACATCCAGGGCAACATTTGTTTCGTTGATTAGTCTCCTTTAAGCCTCTAAAATTTATAAAAATACAATTCTCACGTAAAGATTCAATCATTATAAACCTCAGTTTTGTCGATATTCTTTGATTTTCTGAGTTTCAGTAAAAAATATTTTAGAGCTTTACATCGTGTACAAAAAATAGTATGCAATGAATAAAAAAATGATAAAATCACGGGGCAAGAGGCATGATAAAGGAAAGAGATGAGAGTCCAAACGATCAGGAGAAAGTGAGAGAAGAGAGATGTGGAAAGAAGGAGAAAAGGGAAAGAGATAGATGTTGTAAGAGAGTTCGAGGTGGAGGTAGATAAGAAAGAAAATGAATGAAAGGGGGAGGAGAGATAAAGAGAGAGAGAGAGAGATTTTGAGCGATATATCTATATAATGGAAAGGAAATTCGTGATGAGGACAATGCTTGCTAAAGTTTCTAAAAGTGCATGAACTCTAAGTATACTTGTATAGTCTGCTGGGGATTATTGTAGAATAACTTCTAGAAATACACACCAAACAAGATCACACTAAGAGTTTCAATAATCTGATACCGCGATATTTACCTCTCCGGGCAGTCGGCTAATATCGTCAAATTGTGGCTGTGGTATTGCTGAAAAGGTGACCAATATAGCAAATATTGTAGATCTACACATTTACAGTCTATATTCGCAAGGAAATGTCAGAGTGGGCAAGCTTCTTTACAAACATTATATGAAATAGTGCGAAATGGTATTCATGAAATGTTGTTAATCATGGTCGTGTTCTATTATAAGGGGCTACGTATGCCTACTTACAGGATTTTTTTTTCTTTCTTTTTAGATTAGTGGTTGATAAACGCCATTTGTACTAATTATGTAAGCAGTCCACCTGAATATGGGGCCAAGTCAAAAGAGAAATGTTGAAAAATGCATTGTTACTCTCAGCACAGAATTCTCCTTTCTTTTGAGGATGGATAGTGCTTTGAATGATATTGAGGTAGTTGTTCTGATTGCAAGACGTTTTCTTCTTTTGTTTGGAAGATGAAATGTGCCTTGAATCTCCATGAAACTCAGACACAGTGATAATCTCTATATCAGTCGAGTTAAACATATTTCATCTTCCAAACAAAAGATGAAAACAACACTGCACTTTATGAATGACAACTTCAACGTCATTGAAAACATAATCCATCCTCCAAGCAATGAAGAATCTACTGCTGACAATAAAAATACCATCCAACATTTAACTTTTGACTTGTGTTATAATCTGTCGATTAAAACACATTTCATCTTCTAACAAAAGAAAACACCATTAAATTTAAAAATGACAGCCTAAACATCACTCTACAACAATGCATCCTCCAAACATAGAAGTACAAATGGGACATCATTGTAAAGGGGAATAAACAGACTTTTAAATGATTCCAAATTCAACAGAGATATCAATGCTAAAAATATTGAATTGCAGAATCTTTATGAGTTATAGAGCTCATAAGTCACTTATTATGATATGGTCATATTCATAAATCTCAAAATAAGGAATAATGGGAAATTCCCAAAGCAGAGCATTTATTTTAAGCAGAATTTTTTTTTTTGGCGTACACAAGTGTCCTCCAGTGTCCTCACTGCAGGATACAACGAAATTGAAGGTATTTTAGATCAAATCAAACAAAACATTTTTACAAAAAACCTCAGTACAAATGGACAAAAAATCAGCAAGTTTGGCAGTAAAAATAAAATCAAAGTTGGTAGGATATGTAACTATCCTCCTGTTGGGCATTTCCCTAACCAGCATTTGTAGCTTTCAATGTTTTTGAAGAAAAGATGAAATCCAAATTGGTTTTGACAAACGCTGTGTTAATACTTTAAACAATTTTTCATATCTGGTCATGTGATAAAGGATCAGAAACCATTTCATGAAATAGTTTTGTAATCCTTGTTAACCATACAACTTACATGAACAGTAATATTTTCTATAAATGTACACATTTTGCTGTCTGGTTAAAACTAATGGAAGGATTTTTGGGTGAATAAAAATTGTGATCAAATTCTACCTTACCACGAGTCCTCCCAGTAGTACGCACATGATGCCACAACCGGACCCCCGCCCCCTTTCTATCTCCCTCTCCTCTATTCTTTTTCTTTGTCATTATCTGTGTCTTAAACGCTCGGTTTCCTTGTTATATTTATAGTTTTTCCTCCCATATTTTCGCATCCTCATGTATAATGACCATTTGATTTATAAATCCCCGCTCCCCTCCCCCCCCCCCCTCTCTCTCTCTCTCTGCCATGCGCTCTCATGGCCACACATATACACCCGCACCCACCTACACACACTTCCCCACCCACACATACACCTCTCTCTCTCTCTCTTTCTCATGCATGCACGTACACACACGCGTATACACCATGATATACACCCACACCTCGTCACCTCGCCATCCACCCACACACACACCCCCACTTCCACCCACCTAAACACCCCTCCCAACCCACCCACACAGGGGT
This sequence comes from Heliocidaris erythrogramma, assembly GCA_025617745.1. Taxonomy (NCBI): domain Eukaryota; kingdom Metazoa; phylum Echinodermata; class Echinoidea; order Camarodonta; family Echinometridae; genus Heliocidaris; species Heliocidaris erythrogramma. Next base: position 51,551,199 of record CM046853.1, read on the forward strand.
CCGCTTGCTATTCATAAGGACCGCTATTCATGGAAAACCTGTATTCATTTAACACGCGTTATGAACAGCTAATATGAACAGTTAATAATGGTCCTTATGAATGGAGTCCTAATGAATAGCGAGGTGATTTGTTTTTGTTTATTTCTTTATTAATTTCTCAATATATCAATATACAAATCAAATACATATCTTCATAGAACAGCAATACATAACAATCATAGACATAGGATTATAAATCTTAACTTAACAGCTGAAATTCCGTAGTAGACAAGCAAAAATTGAAGAGAAATGAGAGGAAACCAGCCGAAAAGCATAAGCTTGTAAAAGGTGGCTTATTCCAGAATCGTAAAAGTAAAGGAGATAATACTAAGAATATATAGAAAGAATATATAAGAAATATATATATATATATTTAGAACACGATCAGCATGAAAAAAGCTGTTTGTATGTGAATAAAAGTGTGAATGATTTATAATGCGAATTGCCCGTTTTTGGATCTTCAGAAGTTGGTCAAGTTGGAAATTGGCACTGTCTATGGTTTGCTCGCTATTTAGAAGGACCGCTATTCATACAAAACCGCTATTTATTTAGCCACGCGTAATGGATAGCGGTCCTTACACTCTTAGAAATGTTGGGTAAATGCCACTGGGTAAATGAAGATTGGGCATAGGTTGGTTAAATCTTGCTCAACTTTTACATGCATTTACCCAACATTGGTCAAAAATAAGAATGAAATTGGTTAAGTTTACCCAAAAGTTGGTCGGACTCATAAGGACCCTCATGTTGGGTAAAATTTGGGTAAAATTTTGCCCAATATTTCTAAGAGTGTATGAATAAGTGGTCCTTATGAACGACGGTCCTTATGACTAGCGAGGTTACCCCCTCCCCACACACACACACACACTGCTTTAGAGATAAACGAGATCCCCTCAAATCTACAAATAACTTTCACTTTCTGCAGCAAGACTAATGAGTTCCTGTTAAAAGACTAGGAGAGCCCTGGAAGGTCATTTTCATACGGGAGTGAAGTCCTGCGTTCAACGTTTAAATATATGTTTTGGTCACCCTATAGCAATGCGTCATTAATATATAAGAAGATTCAATCAGATGAGTAGCGTTACATGTAAGACTATACCTTAGATGGGCGTCATTTTGGCATCCAAGATGGCTTGTACCGAAAGGGTGGGTAGTATATATATATATCATGAAATGTTCATCCTTGAGATGTAATTAAGATATCTATACCTAGGTTTTGGGGTCGAAAAATCCATTCAGAACACTTACAATGTGTTATGGGGGTCAAGAAACATGGACATCCAATATGGAGTCGAAGATGGCCGCCAAATTCCTAAAAATAACCGGGAATCGCAAATTTTTTTTTTACACATTAAAGTGCTTTTGTGAAAGAGTCTCAGTCGTCAGCGCACATTCACGATAACCAGCAGCGCTGTGTGCACGAACAGTACAACCAGGGATGATTTTTCTACTTTTAAATTTTAAATATTATCTTGGATTTCCAAGTTTCCTGACCCCCGTAACACATTGCGAGAGTTCTAAATAGATATTTCGACCCCCAAAGCTTAGGCATAGATACCCAAATTACATCTCCAGGATGCTAAAGATTTTTAGCATGTTATTCATGACGCCAAACATTGCCAGAAACCGTTAAAAACATGGGTGTCGATCCCGGGGGGGGGGGGGGGGGAGGGTGAGGGGTATATATCCCCCCAAAAAAAATCTTTAAACAAATTGAGGTGGATGGGGGGGGGGGTAGCCTGTATTGAAATACCATCACATTCTTTAAAGACCTCAGCCTGACCCAAAACAACCATATATTGACGTAAAGCTTAGTAAACAAAGAATATAATTACGCTGGGTATTCATAAATTTTCGTCTCCGTTTATCCATAAAAAATAAAAAAGATAATTTTTTTTGGTCCGCCCCCTCCTTATTGCGTAACAAGAGAGGAAACTGCAGGGGGTCGCTAGACGTGTGACGACATGTCATGTATACAGCTCCGAGTGCGTCTACACGATATGTCGTCATCAAATTTTCACCCCCCGCAAAGTAGCGTTCCTCAGAGACGGGGCCCTCGTCAGAAAAACCACCGGGGCTCAACATTCGGGACGCTGTTACTCATTCCACAGGAAACGGAATCTCATGAAGTTGGTTTCAATTTGTTCAGAAAATATATAGCTCCCCGTGGATGAATAAAGTGTATATTTCAAAATTCGGTCAGGCTGAGGTCTTTAATGATTAGAAGTATATAAGGAAATAAGAAATGCCATAATTTCAATGCGAAAATATCGAAGAAATTTCGTTCGCTCGAATCGTTATTCTCAATTAAGGGGTTCCCTCCAATTGACGTAGATCCGTGCATTCCTTCTGTTCATTAAGGGAGTGGCTTTGTTCTCCATGAATGGTCCCCCCCCCCCCCAGTTAAAAAGAAATTCTTGCATTTTAAGCCAGTGGTTCGTGTCGATAACAATCTATCTAAAATGCTATTATTATCACCTGTTTATTACTTACAATCATGTCCGTAACTGATATCACAAAATATGTAAGTTCGGTTAATAACTCATCAGTGTCAATCAGGACGTGGGGGATACTGGGGATCTGTACCCATGTAATTTCTCCAATCTGCCAGTAAATATAATTTGTGATAATAAAGTTTTGGGATAGAAACATTATATCCTGCGCATGCGATTGGGGTCGATAATCACCTATAGGCTATAAGCCGAAGATACGTTTTGAACCTCAGCTCTGGAATTATCACTTTTGTTCCTTGTATAATAATAAAACTTCTTCTTCGAGCATTGAACAACAAACTGTCTATCTGCCTTCTTTTTCCTTAATCATTACGAATAAGTTATAACACACATATTTAAATATCTTATGTTATGATTATTGATAGTTTGTTGTATTTGCCGTGAATTTAGACATTTTAATTACACAGAAATTTTGGGATGCTCTAAAATGCAAGTTTTATAGACACCCTCCCTCCGCTCGGTCGCTTCACTCCCTCGCAGGTTCGGACGCGAAGCTAGGGGGCGAAAAAGCGGGGAAAGTGAGAGAAAAAAAGCCTAAAAAAGCTTTAAAAAGGCGCTCCGATCCGTTATCTTTCTCTCAAAAATCTGCTTAAACGACAAAGAGTATTACGTCCAAATAATTGAAAAGCAGTCAGACGTCGAGCTAACTTTCCGCCTAAAAAAAGGTGCTACGAGCCGTTATCTTTCTCCCAAATTTACTCAAACGTCGGAGCTTTCGCGCTTCGCGCGTGAGGGGACAAACTCCCCCGGCCCTGCACCCACCCAATGCACCCGAGGAGCACGCAAAGCGTGCTCATCAAATGCCCCCTAAAATTAAATCCGAGCTATGCGGTTGCGCCGGTCACCCCCCCCCCCCCCCCCCCCCATCATGGACACGGATCGACACCCCTGGTTGAAAAACCTTTTGTTGCAAATTATTTTCGGTCAAACCCTACATTGACCCGATTATACTAGTATATCAATTTATTGTAGATAAAACTGGGATTCCTTGAATTCATATCGTGGTTACATTTCAAATACATACTAGTTTTTACTTCGATTGTCAACGTTCTGTGCAAATAATGTTGCACGTATAAGTTCACAATTCTCATATGGGCCATATGCCATATGGGCCTAACCGCAGGTAACAGTGATGACAAAGACACATGCATAGACATCAGAAAAGACCAAAACTAATATCTCTTTATTGCACGATTGAGAAAAAAATATTATTATTATATGATTATATTATTTCTCTTTCTGCCCCCTTTTATTATATTTGTTATCAGTTATACTTTTACAACTTCTTATATTTTGTATATAATACATTTTTACATTTTTTTCATTTTTTCCCCTGGATTAAAACGTATTGAAACTAAGTTCAGGGGCTTGCTTCTTGTACAAGCTTTGCTTCTTTCTGGCAAGTCCCTCCGTTTTACACTTATTATAAGCTAAAGTGTTGTTACGTTGCTGATCCTTTTTTCAAGAATTATGATATTTTCATGTATTCTATATGACACATGTTCTAACAACTTTGCTGTATTATATTTATCATGTCATGTTTCTTTATTTTTTGTTTATGTGAAACGGAAAAAGAATAAATAAATTTAAAAAAAATAATAAAAAAATAAAATGGTTAATATAGCGTTTGGGGTCTCTTTTTAACTAAAAAAATCTCTGACAAGCAACAAAAAGCACCCCCTACAGCACCCCAGCATCCACAGCCTTCATTATGGGGGGGGGGGGGTGCTGCACCACCCCCAGCTCCCAGGGGGGGGGGGGTTTACAGACGTGTATCAATCAGATATGATCAATCAGATACAATTCATTTATACACGACTATGGCAGCGGCTCGAGGAGAGTACATGAATATCTCGAATACGGACAGAATTAGGTTGGCTGGAGCATTCGACAACCAGCTGGCCGACACCCTAGGAATAAACATGAAATATGATTAAAATAAACTTTGAAAATGAGAAGGAAATTATATAATCAAAAACAGTAAAAAGGGTGCAGCATACGACATGAAAAAATGAGGTAAGAACTACAGAACTTGTTTATGTTAATTGAATTCGAACGTTCAATGTGCGAAGGTGTGTGCCTATAAATGAAATTGAAATTGGTATTTGAAATTGAACGTCTATCCAGCTGGCGCGAAATTGAATGACAACTTCGCATCGTCAAATTGAATGCATTTCTTTTAAATTGAATGAAATAAAATTTAAAAGGAGTGATATGAAACGAAACCGAATGCTCAAAGAATGAAAATGAACCATGATAACAGAGAGTTGACGAAAATTGTTCGAACTTGAAAGCCTATTCATGAATTCGAATGCAACTCTGATGAAATTGGGCGGGAAAACCTATCTAACGCTCGATATAGTCGGAATATGTCAATTTCACCAAAACGAACTGATAATATCCAGTATTGATAGGTTTAAGTTATTTGAACAGTTTGGTAGGCCTCTTTGAGTTACGGCCAAAAGACCGAAGGCCCACGAGAGCGAGGGTCATTTGCCAAGCAAACTCCTCTGCCCCCCCCCCCATTATTTTTTAAGTTATTTTAATTTATTGTAGTGTCATTGGCAACTCTCATCAGATCTACTTGCGAGCGAGCGATTCAAGCGATCAGGAATCTTGGCCAAATGTTGTTTTGACAGTTATGGTGCATTCTATATAATTCAAACCTTAAATGCTATTTTAGATTAGAATTCAATTCACAGTATAAAAATTGTGTTCGATTTCCCCTGTTGCATGGAGTTATTATTAAAAAGACACGTGCCCCCAATCCCTTCCCCCACCCAAATCTTCACGTTAGAAGTCTGGCTTCAAAACTTGTTTAACGGCACCGTCCTAAGAGGTCACATAGCGAACACGCAGAAAATATCTGGGGAAAAAACATGTACAACTTGTGAATTTTCAAGGGAAATTTATGATTACATGTACTTACCTTTTAAGTTTTTCTCTCATGTGACTGAAAGTAAGTAATAGTTTTATCATGTAGAGGCTATTTGATATTCGGGCAAAAATTGTCAGCCCTCTAGGCTATGAAATGCTGCAAACATATAGTTATATAAATTTATACCCAATATGATAAAGACATTCTAGACTGGGAAATAGGCTAAACTAGAAATTAATCGCAAAAGAATTCCGCAGAGAAAACGATGTCGATGTAAAATTGCAACGCAAACGCTCATCACTTGGAAAGATATATTAAAATAGAATAGAAATAGAAATAAAATAGAGTCCAAACTTCGATGATGCGAATTTACTGCAACTAGAGCTCCATCAAAGGTCAGTAAATGCCTTAATTACAAGTAATGATACCATACAGCATGTTTATTGGGTTTTATTTACAATAAATGACGTCTTCTCGAGAAATTATGAATTCCAGACCTTATTGCTGGCGAGTTCTTCTTTTCACAAAAAAGTTAACAGTTGGAAAAGTCTCCCCAAATAAATATTTCAACATATTCATACCTGTGAACAGCTGAGGGTCTCTCCCATTAATGACACCAAAAATTCCAGACTCGACAAGAATTGGTATTTTGTTCTGGCTGGCAGTGGCGGATTTAGGGGGAGGGGGCAGAACAAAATACCAATTCTTGTCGAGTCTGGAATTTTTGGTGTCATTTGATGGGAGAGACCCTCAGCTGTTCACAGGTATGAATATGTTGAAATATTTATTTGGGGGACTTTTCCAACTGTTAACTTTTTTGTGGAACGCACGGTAGGCCAAGTTTACAGAGTTGACGTCAGATCCGTTTCCTTCAGTACTTACATGTAGATCTAGTTTTACTCAGTGTAATACATACGTTTATACATAACTTGAAACTTGTATCAGAGCTTGTCAGCTCGAACGAAGCCGCCGGGTTTGGCCCCCAGAGCGCCCCCCCCCCCCGGCCCCAAAGTCGGGTCGATTTCAACCCATCTAACATAATTATGCACCAAACTGTCAGAAGGAAGGTGTAGGACATTACCAAAACAACACTTTTGTCCGCTTAAGGCCGATTGACCAAATTTTGTCAAAAGGAAGAGGGTGTACATTACAAATATATAAAAATTTGACAAAAATTTCCATCGGGAAGAGGGTGTAATACGCCCTTGAAAAAACACCAAAGTTCCCCTAAACCAAGCTTTGCTGCCCAAAATGCCCTTGATGTAGAGAACTCCAAAGTGTGTCTTTCAGTTCAGGTAAAATTTACGTAGTACAATTTTGAGTATTGTAACAATATCATTTTGACTACTTTTGAGAAAGCAATACATTTTTCACAATTTAATAACTAATAAAACAAATAATTTATTGAATGATCATTTGACACGAAATTACACAACAAGAAAGTTACAATACTCAAGATTGAACTATCTAAATTTTACCTGAATTGAATGAAACACTTTGGAGTTATTAAGGTTGTAATGACTAAAAATGGTTTTTCTCTACGTCCAAAGTATTTTGGGTAGCAAAGCTTAGTTTAGGGGCACTTTGGTGTTTTCTTCAGGGGCGTATTACACCTCCTTCCCGATAGAAAGTTTGTCAGTTTATATATTTTTGTAATGTACAACCATACCTCTTCCTTCTGACAAAATTTCGCCAATGAGCCTTAAGGGAAAAAATTTGCCCAATTTTAGGGGCGGGCTGACAACCCATTCCAACAAAAAAATTCTCCAGCCCTCCAAAATTCGCTCAGTAGGGGGGGGGGGGGGGGGAGTTATGGGGGTCTAGTCTCCCTCCATAATTCTCTGACAAAAAAAAAGTGAGACCCGTATTGGGTCTCACCAGCTCTCGCAAAGTCGCTCAGTTGGGGGGGGGGGGGGGGGGGGGGGGCCTCTGGGGGCCAAAGCCGGCGGCTTCGTTGAGTTGACAAGCTTTTTGTGAATGACATGGAGGGTCAAAATAGATTTAAGGGGTTAAATCTCATATGTAAAATGGGTTGACTTTTTCGGGACAGGCTCCTGGTTAGTACAGTACAAATGATATGCAGTTGTAGATTAGCATTCATAGGCCTATAGCCTATTCATTTGTCATGACCCCTTCGATGATTAACGGATGGGGAAAATGCACCATGTTATATATTATTTTTGTTTCCCTGTTCTGTTTGTAAATACTAAAATGCCACGTCCATGCATAGTGCAACAAGCTATAGGAAGAAATAAGACAGACAGCAGTATACGAGGTTAGCCAGAACGTGTGACCAAGCATACAGAGCAACGCACATCTCACCGGACAGGGTCCCCTAAGGTAGCCGTCCCTACCCGCGCATAGGCTGCCAGACGATCGATCCTACTCGCGCGCGTCCTTTACTTTTCGGAAGCTTGGGCGCTTGGAAAACACACCTCTCTGCTCCCTGATGGATGCAGCTCTATCCAATACATTCTACTGGTTCATGTACAAGCCTGGGATCCTTCTGGCGACTGTACACAATGAAAGGTTCCGAGTGGGGTGTCGTCCCGGGAGTGGCACTTACTTTCGCTTGAAGGGGGAGTAATCAAAATGACGAAATGGAGAGAAGGAGTACATAAGAGACAGAAAAACACTAAAATTTGACGGAAAGATAAAGATAAAGAGAAATAAAGATAGGAAATGGAGAGAAATAGAGATAATGATACAAAACACGATGAAGAAACATGATGAAGAGGCTTTTAGTTTTTAAAAAATACCTAAATGAAAAGACTAAAGAACTTGTGAAGTTATTGTGTGAAAAGAGAGAGCGAGAGAGAGAGAATGGAGGTAGATGGGGGGGGGGGGGGGGGGCAGATTGAGATTAGGATGAAAAGGGGAAAGGTATACAGTAGAGATATTGGGAAAATAACAGATTTTCTGTTTCGTTACATTACATTTAATATACATCATTAAAATAAGGAACAAAGATGTTACAAAAATCAAATAAAATCTACATAACGAAGCCTATACATTCTATGATCATGTATTTTCCACCACTTTTCATGATTCTATATTACGTGAAATTGAAAAAAACGAAAGTATTTAGACTCATAAGACATTCAATATATTCGTCAAATTCCGTACATTTTAAGTATTTACATAATATATTTGAAAACAGATCTATACTTAATGTTTATGACGTACGTTCAGACAGATGGTGGACAAAGTCATAAATAAAATAAAATAGCGGCGAACTGTAGCCTCGACGCACCCGTCAACGTTACTTGTTGTTTCCTTACTTTCAACTTTGAAATCTTTGGTCAATTTTCTACGAAAATCTTTCATGCATGATTCAGTTTCTGGTAGAGAAAATGAACCAATCAACAGCTTCTGTGACGTGGCGTGAAAAGACCGCTCAGATGATTCCAAACATGGGGAAAGTTGTTATCGCAAATAGGACATGATAATTTCCATATAATATAAGAAAAGTATGACTGTTGACCATTTTCTTTTTGAAAAATGAACAAAACATCTATTTGTGAGTGGAGTTTTTATCAAGAGAAAAGAAAAATATACATAATTTAAGCTTTATCCCGTTATCTACCCTTTTCGGTCCCCACTGAATAATGGAAGAGCTCAGTCTGTTCCTTTACGGTTCTTTTTATTTGATTGGTTACACGCGCTGAACAATAGAGTTCAGTGTTTAAAGGTCCCCTTTTATGGAATTACAAAGGAACTTCATTTAATAGACTTTTCTACTGTGAATCCAGATCTGTCAATCACATTACCTGAATTCCATTCATTAATCTGTAACCTTGAAAATAAAAAAATAACTGGGAACGCCCCTAAAATTTTTGGAAAATCGGTCCAGCGATCGATGACGTCATGTGACGTTACCCACAGAACGCTCGACTCACACAAGCTGGATCAGTATCGATGTGTGTGTGTTATGGCTATTGAGCTTCGTGTAGATCCCTTCGACTTCGTGCCATTTCAGCCCTTCATTTTAGCTTTTTAAAGACAAAATCCTACATCAACGATGGCATCATCTTCTTCAGCCAGGACACTTATTCAGGATCAGATATATCTGATTTGGAGCATCAAGTCCCAGAAGAAATTGAAGAGGAATTAGGGGCCCGGCCGTATACTATGTTTGAGCCAGACATGTCGGATTCTGGGCAAGATTCTGATGATGACAGAGACGTCCCTGATTTTAATAACGGAGAGGATATCGACGGGAGACTTGGGAATAACAATTGGTAATTATTTTTTTATAATAAATTATCAATTAAAGTTTAATTCACGCATATCCACGTATTATGAATCTTGTTTACGCTTGCAAATTGCCCGAGAGGCTGAGCTGATACTTCGCTGATCGAGGCAGTGAGCTCGATGTGCGCAGGGCCGGGGTACACGCCGCGCAGTTTGGTTGTTCGCCTGCTGACCCTGCCTGGGCTTGCGCTTGGGCAGTTTTACTGGTGCATGGGGTGGTAGCGTTTGATTCTAGTAAATTCTAACATTGATATCCAGAAAACTCTTAGCTCTCCTGTTATCTTGCTTGTTTTCTTTGTGCTGTAACACTAAGTAAGTGTAGGTACCGTTATAGTTGACAATAGATATGATCTTCTTCTTCTCCACCCAGGGTTTCATCCAGTGTGTCTGCATGGAGCGGTATGTGATGAAAACTGCTTACTATTTGTATCGACAGCAGTATGGCGGACAGGCAAGGCAGGATGCAACTGAAAATCAGTGAGTACACCATATTTTTTGTTTTAATCCTTACTGCAGTATTCCTGTATTATATAAAGCAGTTTGGATGCAAAATGCCAATTTGGCTCCTTATGAAATTAATATTACGATATTCTATAAAAGAAAATAATGTTTTAGCCTTAACGTAAATAGAGGAAGATTATTCTATTTGCAGTGTACATGTATTTTCTTGTCCTATGTGCAGATTAACGTTTGTTTCCTCTTTCCCCATCACAACATTTTACACTGCGGTGTTGACAACTAAATTATTAGCTAATCTTCTATTGTTTATTTGTGAAGTTCAAAGTAAAAGTTACCTCACTATCACCTACATCATAGACTACACTGTGCATTGTTTTGAAGTTGTCTAATCATAGTTTCCTTTGTACTCTTAAAAAAAAAATCTTTTATAGGAAAGCCAGGCAGGGCAGGACGTGTTCCTCTCCCATCTTGTGCCGTGACAAGAATCCGTGCAGCATTTCCATCAGAACCATTGGCGGATCCAGGAGGCACAGTCGGCCCGGTCCCCCCCCCCCCCCCCCCTTTGGAAGAGAAGTATGATTTTTTTTGTGGCTTGTCAGGGAATTATGGAGGGGAAACTGGACCCCAATAACCCCTTACTGAGCGATTTTTGAAGGTTTGGCGAATTTCTTTTTTTGCCCCCCCCCCCCCCCCCCCCCCCCCCCCCCCCTCACTGAGTGACTTTTCGAGAAGCTGGCAAGACCAGAAAAATATGGGTCTACCTTTTGACAAACTTTCATTTTTGTGCCCCCTCTTTTACTCAATCCTGGATCAGAACAGAACAGGGGCTTTGAAGAGGTGTAGACCTACATACAATTTTGCTGTTATCTTTTCCCCCACCTTGTCAAGATCTATGTTTACAGAAAAATAAATGTTTTACTTCCACCTTATTACTGAGATTTTTATTACTGTTCTAAGATAGATTTTCAAAGATAATTTTTTTAAATTGGAAATATTCCCTGCATTTTACCTCTTTAGGGTATTTTCTTTTCAAAGTTTACTGTATGTATATATATTTTTTTAACCTTTGCAAAAAAATCAAAAGGGAGGGAAGCTCTGTGGAACTTTAATTTAAGCTATGCAACCATTATTCTCGTATTTTTTTTTACTGGGGCTTGGATATGACATGCACAAATCTCAACATTATGCAAAGGTGATAGTAGAATTGAACATTTTAAAAATATTTATGTATCAGAACTGTTGTTCCATCAGTGTAAACATTTACACAAAGTCATCATTTGAAAGAAAAAATTATTCAGTACTAATGACTGGCAAACATCTTTTATTTACTTGGGTCATTCATGTGATCATCATTATTGTTGCTTCACATCATATTTCTTTTCAAATTGACATTTTTTCTACAGATTTTTTTCTTCTTCTTTCATTTGATTTATTGTTGTATTTATTATTATGTGCTTATATATGTTGGTCTAGTTGTTAACTTGATAACGCTTAGATAGCATATACATTTATCATGTATATAACTGTTTATAAGAAATGTTAAAAATGCTAGTACGTCATTGTTCAGTCTATCTTTTCATGATATTTAATTCCTATACATGGATATCAGTTTCCCTGAAAGTTGGGTTTATTACATGAGGGTGTGCTACACTGTGACAATGTAAAAATTTTATTGCTGTTTTTGCTTCAAGTATCAGAAGAAAAGAGGAGTCTAGGAGGCTTATTTTGAATATTCATTTTCACTGTCAGAAATAAAATTGGAATTGGGTAACTGAGTTCACATCTAAGTATTTGCCCAGAGCATTTTTTGTAATTGATGTTGTAAAGATGCATGTATCTCAGTCAAGAATGATAACTCTATTGTTAATGGCATATGAGGTCTGTTATTTTTTATGGCATTTGTTGTTGAATTTGTTAATGAAACACACTTTGGAAGCTAATCAGTTTTGTTTGTTTTGTTTTGTTATGTTTTTTTTTTTTGGCGGGGGATGGGCATTCTCCTATTGAATTTTTGATGTTCAATTGTAAGACAACCATTTCCTGGATACAACATCTATATCTACATTTCTCCAGAAGTAATAATATATTTCAAATCAATTGAATATTTTTGTCATCTCTGGAAGAGCTCAAACACATTTACTATGCAAGCTTGTCGTGAATGAAACTAACAATTGAAAAGAAAGGTGTGAGTGCGTGAATGAGATCAAAACCAACAATTGGCAGAATGGAAAAAGAAAAAAAAAAGAGAGATAAAAAGTTGAGAGGAGATGTGTGTAATTGGAGAATATTGGGCAAAAAGAAGGAGAAAGGGAGACAGAAAGCACAAGAGAAGAAATAGTGAAAAAGAGAGGGAATCACTGGGGGAAAAAGGGAGAGATAAAAAAGTTGAGGGAAGATGTGTGAAAGTGGAGAATTTTGGGCATAAAGAGGGAGAAATGGAGGGAAAGCACAAGGGAAGAAATAGAGAGAGAGAGGGGGAATCATTGGGGGGAAAAGGGAGAGATAGAAAAGTTGAGGGAAGATGTGTGAAAGTGGAGAATTTTGGGCATAAAGAGGGAGAAATGGAGGGAAAGCACAAGGGGAGAAATAGAGAGATAAAAAGTTGAGGGAAGATGTGTGTAAGTGGAGAATTTTGGGCATAAAGAGGGAGAAAGGGAGGGAAAGCACAAGAGAAGAAATGGTGAAAGAGAGAGGGAATCATTGGAAAACAGATTTTCTGTCAAATGAACTACACGTATAAGGTAGAGAAGTAGGAATCAACCTGTAACTGTGATGTATACCCCTTTTTCCTGCCGAAGGAGGGGGAGGGGGGGGGGGGGGGGGGGATTGTAGGTTGAAAATTGCCCGTTATATTTTCACTACATTCAGGGTGGTAACAAAAATCAATATTAAATATACGGTGGAAACTTAGTATAACAAGGTCCTTGGGACCTGGGTAAATCCAGAATCTCGTTATATCAGTTTAAAAAAAAAGAATATAAAGAGTTGAGACCAAAATATTGCCTTGTTATATCAGGAATAGAATATTGTTGTATCAGACCTCTTTATACTGAGTTTCCACTCTACCATGATAAACATTTTTATAACACTCTTTATGGAGAAAGATCTTTTTCTTCATCAAGAACAAAAAAAAATCATTTTTAATAGTAAAGACCAATTGAGAGAGGTGCTTGTGAGGTAAAGCTCAGAGTCGCCAAATTTCATATTATTGATACATGTATGATCAAACTTGTTTCAGGGACGGCCTCTTCTTGATGCCATACGCCGCATGCAGCCCCGTGCTATCGACGAAGTCCTCCGCACAAAAGTGCTCGGAGCACACAACACTGTGGTCACTCGGCCCCTTCCAATGGGCGCGAGTTAATTTTACTTTTGCGGTCCATTTCCTTCTTATATTTGGGTCTTTAGGGAATAAATGTAGACTGACACCCTCCTTTGTGGTGTTACTGCAACCTGCAACATCGCAGCGTTGCGGCATACTTCGCTTTAGAGGTGGTTTTCAAGGTGGTATACACAACAGCAAGTTAGTTTGCACATGTAATACATCGGCAATATTGTAAACAAGCATCGGCAATGTCGGTTTGTGACGTCACACGTCAATCATGCTCGCGGAACGAGAATTCGGGGTTTAAAAGGGGGCGGAGCTTAGCAGACTGTTTTGGACATGAATACCTGGGGGAAATATTATTTTAAAAATATTTTGATACGTATTTATTGCAAACGGATGTCATTTTTCAATTTAGATGAGATGCATGTACAAAATACCAAGAATTATAATTCCATAAAAGGGGACCTTTAAAGGTTGACTAAATTAGAGAGAAAATGGGTGCTCTTTCCATGCATTTTTGCCTTCTAATCACGAATCTGCCAATCGTTTGTCCAAATTATGTCTCGTTTTGACGAAAAAGGGGGAAAAGTAGAGGTTTTGGGACCGTTCCTTAAAACTCGTGAGCTGATTGGCTAACCCCCAAGTGACGTATGAAGAGTAAGGGGCACAAGATCTGCAGGCTGTAGCATATAATATTGTACACAGAATGCAGTATTTGACCCCTCTGTTCAACGGACAATTTATGAAAAAAGGAAATTAATCAATAAAATCTTAGGAATATATTTTCTACAAGATCAGAAAACGTTTTTGCCTAAATATACAGCTCTTGTTATGTTTTTTAGCTTTTCTTTTGAACAATGTTCTCATCCATCTGAGCTTGCCGAACGAAAGTTTACGCGTGCACAGCCGTTTTATGCGTCTGTATGTATGTCCTACACATCTTTAGTATGGCAGTGACTATGTTCCCCTCGTATAGTATAGCGACTGGTACGGTGAACGCTTTTGTTTTGTTTATTTCACTTGCGGCTTTTTTTTTCCCTTCGCTTTACATAGTGCGGTAGTACTGACTTAGATTTTGGCTGAATTCGAGTAACTTATATTGAGAGAGGAAAAGTGCCCGCGATTCCGGGTTGGAGGACTTTTCTGAGCCATGCAGATACGAACTCTGATGTATCAGATGATTTATCAGATGATTTATCAGACCCCGAAGGCAAAGAAGCTCGAGTGGCAAGGGGAAATTCGACCATATTATATGTTTGAACCCCTCGCAGAATACGGTGAAGGGCCGTGGGTGAAGTAACTCCAGGGAGCGTTGGAGCTCCCTGGAGTTACGGGTGAAGTAGACCGAAAATTCTGTCTCTCGTTCGTTAGCTCGCCTTAGCTAACGCCCGGGGGGGGGGGGGGGGGGGTGTACTCAGATTAGGGACAACATTTTTGGGGGAAAATGGGACCCATGTCTAAGGATTTTTTTGGGGGAAATGGGACCCATGTCTAAGGATTTTTAATGAAAAGGGGACCCATGTCTAAGGATCTTTCTTCAAAAAGTCACCCTTCCCAGCGGCACGTCCCCGTATACCCAATATACATGAGTACCCCCCCCCCCCCGGGAGCTAACGAACGAGAGTCTACGGGTGAAGCTGCTGCAGCTGCTGTCGTTGAAAAACAGATTGGAAGACTTGACTCCACGTCTGATCGTTGGAATAGGTGAACTAGCTAGCTTATCCCTTGTAAAAAATAACCATGATTTTACTGTCATAACCATGGAAAACCATGGTTTTACAATGGACCAATAACCATCCATGGTTTTGCCATCAAATCCATGGTAAAACCATGGATAAACCATGGTTTTACCATGGTTAAATAACCATGGTTAAGCCACGGTTTTACCATGGTTAAAAAACCATGGTTAAATTACCATGGATAAACCATGGTTTTACCATGGTTAAATAACCATGGTTATAGAACCATGGTTAAGCCACTGTTTTACCATGGTTAAAAAATCGTGGTTAAATAACCATGGATAAACCATGGTTTTACCATGGTTAAATAACCATGGTTATAGAACCATGGTTAAGCCACGGTTTTACCATGGTTAAAAAACCATGGATAAACCATGGTTTTACCATGGTTATGAGAACCATGGTTTTACCATGGTTATAGAACTAGGGTTAAACCATGGTTTCACCATGATTTTGGCTGTAAAAGCATGGTTATACCATAGTTTTGGTTGTAAATCCATTATTATACTATGGTTCTACCATGGATTGGATTGTAAAACCATAGTGATACCAGTGATTTTGATACCGTGGTTTTGAGTTTTGATTGTAAAAGCCATGGTTCTACCGTGGATTTGATTGTAAAACCATGGTTATACAGCGGTTTTGGTTGTATAACCATGGTTATACCACGTTATTACCATGGTTAAAATAACCATCTATAAACCATGGTTAAAAGAAACCGTGGTTATAGCCGTTATAGATCATGGTTAATCCACGATTCTACCATGATTTTGGCTGTAAAAGCATGGTTATACCGTAGTTTTGGTTGTTAATCCATTATTATACCATGGTTCTACCGTGGATTTGATTGTAAAACCGTGGTGATACCGTGGTTTTGATTGATTATGGTGATACTGTGGTTTTGATGATTGTAAAATCCATGGTTATACCATGATTATCCCATGGTTCTACCGTTGGTTTGGCTGTAAAACCATGGTTATACAATGGGTATGGTTGTATAACCATGGTTATACCGTGGATTTGATTGTAAAACCAATAGAAACCACTTAATTTGCATATTAAATACTGGGTGCTTGTGTATTCACGTTTTCATATTATTTATTAAAATTTGCAGTACATTTCTTCATTGTTGATGATTTAGAGTACATCAAAACGTTTATCAAATACAAAGATGGGTCAACAAACGGTTACTAGAACAATTCATTCACTGGTATCAATTACAGGTAATTAAACAGGAATTAAGGAAACACTAACCAGGAACTAAAATATGTTCATTCAATACATATATATGGACGATTCCCTCACACTTTTAAATATGCAAAGTCTTCAAAATTCCATTGCACTTTGGAAGTGTTGCAGACATACCAGAGTAACTTTGTTGCTATTGCCACTGGTAGTTACTAGTACAAGAGTTTCATATCTTGTAACATACCAAGGTCAAATAGTTAAACTGGTTATACTGGTTTTCACTGGTCTAAGCGATTGGACTTGTAGAAATTTCTTTCTGGTTTTACCGTCGTAACGAAGGATAAACCATGGTTTTACAATGGACCAATAACCATATGGTTTTGCAATCAGAGCAAAAAAAGGTTCAAAAAGTTAATAAACCATGGTTATAGAATCCACGGTTTCACCATGGTTAAAAAACCATTGTTAAACCATGGTTTTACCATGGAATTGGCTGTAAATCCATGGTTTTGATTGTTATACCGTGGTTTTGGTTGTAAAAGCCATGGTTCTACCGTGGATTTGATTGTAAAACCATGGTTATACAGCGGTTTTGGTTGTAAAACCATGGTTTTAAACCACGGTAAAACCACGGTAAATCCATGGTATGTCCGTTCAATTTACCATGGTAAAACCACGGTAAAACCATGGTTTTACCATGGTAAATGGGAACCATGTTTTTTTTTTATAAGGGATCCTTTTCTTCATGCCAAATTCGGAATACAGACCAGGATCCTCAAAATCATCTTCGGCAAAGTGATCGCTGCAGATTGTACTCCACTCACTTGGCCGGTGTAGCGGCACATACAGTTCTCCGGCAGATACCGTATCCGCCGGCAGATATCGTTCTACCTCGGAACCATATCTGCCGGGTTTGACGTTTGCAGATTTGGTTCCCCGGCGGATTTGGTTCCACGGCGCTGCAGATAAGGTGTATTGTATATTGGCAGATTTGTATGAGACACTCTCGTGCCTAATAGACCTGTTTACTAAGTGATTCGAATTTATGGATGTTTCTTTCCTGGGGACCTAGTCAGTGGCGTATCCAGGGGGTGGCGCAAAAAACTAGCAAAAAAAAAAAAGTTGTTCATTAAATAGGCTTCAAAATTGGTATCCAGGATATAGGATTATTTTGCATCTCAGCCCTTCTTCAGAAGCAAAAATTTCCAAAGGGGGGAGGCCCCTCCCCTTAGGCGATGATGCCTGGCGCCCCCCCCCCCCTCTTATTGGGAAATCCTGGATACGCCCCTGCTACTAGTAACGAGGTATTCCATTAACCCGTTATTAATGAATGAACTACAATACTTGGAATCCAGTTTGCATACATTATTTGTTGCTATGTCTAGGTACGGTATCTGCCGGGGTTGGAACATGATCCGCCGGCAGATAGTGTTCTTGGCCGTTTTTAGAACGGTATCTGCCGATCCCCGTATCTGCCGCTACACTGGCCCTTGCCACACTGCCCGCGTGAGCTTTACCTTTGCGACCCACAATTTCCGTAGATTTTCATCTTTAGGAAAAAGATGTATAGGCTTACACCCCCTTACATCATCTTTAGGGGTCTTGCTACAGCCCACAACTATACACATAATCGGCATAATTGATGAAACTGTGTCCTCAAATCAACGTTATTGTTAGCCTTTTGACAAGGCCTCGTGACTTGGCTATTTTCCTCGTCATGCTGTGCCTGAGATGAGACTAGCTGGCGACGAAAAGAATCAACACGGCCCTGGTGAACGCGCGATCGAGCAACTTTAGTCGCGAGGCCTTTTGGAACCTGGGTTTCCATCGTCCGATATGAATTATTCACGAGTTGACATTCGTATGCTAACACGCCTACCGAGGATTATCGACCAATCACAACGGTATCTGCGGGGCTTGCTTTCCATGATTGATGTACTAGTAGCTTGCACGGGCCGCGCTAGCTCGAGATGAAGGCGAATTTGCATACCAAAATGTATGCTGACGTCATGCGAAGATACGTTTGCTGATTGGCTCCTACCTATAAGGTAGCAGATCCTCGCTAGGAACAAAGGATAACATAAGAAATACGGGCCAGGTTCCAAAAGGCCCTCGGACTCACGTCGCTCGATCGCCCATTCATCGGGCTGGGGGGCTAGTCTTGTTATGCAGCCACTACTAGCTTACTTGCCGAGAAAAATAGCCAAGTCACGAGGGCCTTGTCAAAAGGCTACGTTATTGTTAGCAATTACCGGTAAACACGAAAATATGCAATGCAAATGGTCGATACGGTGAATATCATGCTCGCACTCGGCACCGTACCGGGCCGGCTGGGCCTGCCAGGCCTGCGTGCATACACGGTATACAGGTGGGTGGAATATATTTTCCTTTTCTTTTCCTACGTCACAGATCACGATGTCGCTTCGATGGTTTTTTTAGGGGCGGGGCTTATGACTCTGTAAATCAGCAAAAATATACTTTTCAAATGATTATGTAATACGACTAAATGCATAAAAAAGTGTGTGATAGAGATTTTTTGGCTCCTGATGACTCCTTCCTACGAAAAATGGGCAATTCATTTTTATTTTAGTAACCCTTTTAAGTTTAAATCTAGCTGTGTGTTAAAAACGTAACGAGTGGTACTGCCCTATTTGGGAAGGTTGTTGAATGATGCATAATAATCTCGGTTGTCTTGAATATATGAATATTTATGACGTTGACAGGTGATTCAAACCCTCGTAAAAAACAGGCCGTATCTGCCACGTAAAACCACGTAATTTTCTTAATGGCCACAATTTAAAAATCCATATAAAAGCCACATATAAATGTGTGTGTGTGTGTGTAATTGGGTTTTTACAGACGTGTATCAATCAGATATGATTATTTACGTCTGGGACCGACCTTTAAATGCCACGTAGGCCAAGTAGCCTCACGACCAAGGAGGTACTAGGCTTGCCTGGTATACCCCTTGCTACGACAACGGACAGAACTGGTTTTTTAACATTTTGCAAATAAGCCAGTTCGGGGTTAGCGCATGGTACAAATGACCCCAAATACATGTATCCACAGATATTTTAGACATGGAGGGTCCCTTTATGTGCACTTCAGAAAAATAACTCTGGGAGTGATAGAGGTGCCTCATGAATAGCTTTTGTTTCCCCTTTAAAAAGAATACTGGATATCATGGAATGCACCATTAGTGCATAATTGAATAATGATTACATGACATTCATGAGCACATATCGAATATTAGTGTCAGTGGGTTTTAGAATTTGGTACAGATGACCTTTATCTGCTCATGCTCAGATTGCATCTCCGAAGTGGCTTATTTGCCTGGCCTTCTAGTGACCGCCATTAAAAGTATGACAGAAGCATATTACTGATCAGAAACATAATTATCCAAATAAGGTGCTATTCTTGAATGTTATTTGCCTCACTTTGAAGGGAACAGTTATTTTTCAGGAGTATACAAGAGATGAAACCATATTTCTGAAATTTGCTGAAATAAAGTGTAACTGTAACCATTTCTATGAAAGAACAGAATTGATGAAAAGTTAACAATTATATTCAGTATCCTTGCTAGCGTGAAATGTTATGAACATGTTTACCATCACCAAATAAAATAGTATACATTCCTTTGTGTAGTTAATAATTTTTGTTTTCATTATCTAAGAACTAACTACTGTTATTTAAAACATCACCTTTCATGTAAATTATTCATTTGAATGTATTATCTACGATGTGTATGCATGTATATTTTATATTTGTAAATTGTGCCCAATTCAACGTTATGTTGCGACGCATGATTATTTTGAATTGAATTGAATGGAATTCAATCTTGGTTTCATTGTTATCCGTTATTTGTTTTAATCATAAAATAAAACATTATGTTAATCATATTAATCAGAAATGAAATGAAAGATGTCACGCTCAGAAATATAACTTTATTATCAATGCAAAATGTATGGAAATATCAATTTGTCATTTTTATTTTCCACTCACCTTTAATGATTATTGTTTACTCATTTCAATGGGTGATATGTAACAATTACCTTGCTCCTAAAGACATCATATCAAAGCCAATTACAGGGTATGGCATTAATCGAAAGACTGCAAACTAAAATAGTAATAGGGCTTTTTCATAAACACTTATTGACAACAAGTTACAATAACATCTATGAAGTATTGACATCATGGAATAGCTTTGAGCATATTTGTCACAGAAATGTGGCAGTTTTTGTTAATAACAAAGTTTATGAAACAGGGACCAGATCTGTTTATTACCTTTCCCTTCTTCCATTCTTAAATTAAATCAAATTCAAGATAAAACTGATACATGCCGCCATTTTTATGTTTCTTGGCTGTAAAGACAAATTCAAACTCATCAATGATTCTTGTATCATGATGTGGAGTGGCCACCGCGATCTCCGGATCTGACTTGTTGTGACTTTTTTTCTTTGGGGTTATCTCAAGAGCAAAGTGTTCACTACCCCTCCACGTGACACTGCAACTCTGCGACAAAGAATCATTGATGAGTTTGATGCTATACGCCACCAAGTCCCAATGATTTGCAGGGCTGTGCGTGAGATGGAGATACGAGCTAATCTCTGTGTGGAAAGGAATGGGGGCCATGTTGAGGGGCATGGGATGTAATGTTAAAAAGAGATATCCTAAAGAAGACAATGGTAAGTTGCGATTATTAATTTCATTATTCCATTTTGTTAATTAAGTTAATTTCTAATAAGGTGCCATGATTCTCGCAGTGTCTAAAACTTGGTCCCAGGTCTACTTTGTCTCATTGTCCAAAAAGTATGATTACTCAGCCATCCATGACCGTGTATGAATAAATAAAATATCATTATATATCATTGGAAAGAGGAGATATGTGGCTTTTATGTGTTACTACTCACTTTGGTGTTAAGCTACATGTAACACAATCTTCACAAATTTGAAATTGAAATCTTGTTGCGTTTTTTTTCGATACGCACTGTGTAACATATTTGATGCTATAGTTTCAAGCTTCAACTTAGCCATGGGCCAATCAAATACTAGTATTTGTCTTCAATCCCTACTCCATGGCTGCTTAATGTCCTTTTCTTATTATCACATACCAATGAAAAAGTTTATAAGCTAAGGTCTGATTGATGAAATATCTCATTTTACTACTAGTATATGTTTTCATTCCATTTATCATTAAAGTTGGCTTCAAAAGAAGCAGAAAAATTAAAGAACCAGATCAGTGAAGGTTTGACTGAAATACCATAAAAACATAAGTTATGAATTTTTGAAGTTGTAATCAATCAAACACAAATTGGCAACTACATGACGTATTTGCCCTAGCCTTATACCTCAAAAGTCATTCATTTCCTTTATTTTTTAAATTAAAGTCATTTACGATACCCATCTTCCGTGACAGTAGGAAAGCAAGTTTTACATTTTTTAACTTTTGAGTTACCCCAAGCTGATTCCTGCATTGGGGAACCACTGTGAAGTCAAAGTTCTGAAAAATTAAACAATATCAAATCCAATCATCATTGTAAATGAGCATGCTTCTAATACCAAATGAAATTAACATAGTAAAGGCGAAGAAGCAGGCTTTTAAATAATACCAAATTGAATTATCAAAATGAGGAAATAACAGATATGTCATCTATCAAACTCAAGTTTCTAAAGAACATACATGTACTTACTTAAGAGTTTGTTATTCAAATATTTTCTTAGATTTTGTAACATTGAGTTGTCTCATGCAATTAACATGCCACTACAAAATCCCTCTCCAGTATTTGATGCATTCTTCCGCAATTAGTCCAATGACATAAATAATGTTAAGTGTATAATTGATGCCAGAATACCCACTTAGCAAAGTGTTTGTTATCAAAAGACTAAAATATAACAAATAATTCATATTAAGTCGTACAATACCCCAACGTGAGCATGAAAACAAAGAAAATTCTAAAACAAAAAATTTCATTACAAAGACATCTCTTATGAAACAAACAAGACTCAAGTAATGTTGCCTCTCCAAAATTCCTCTTTAATATGTCATTCAAGAGATCTGTCCGTGACATTTACGATGATCACATGTCCACACATTCTTTGGAAACAATGAAAAATAGGTTTTACTATTTAAATCACATTTCAATTGCACCTTTCCAGGTAATGCTTGTGATTTTTCAACTGCATTTATCTGAGAGCAAGCATTCGAGCAGCTCCAGAGAGTGAAAGGCACTTGTCTAACTTGAAGAGAACTTTTTTTCTAATATTTTAATATCCCACAAGCTTAACTCATAAGCTTTTGATTTTTTTTTTATCAGATCCCTAGTGAAATACAATAGAAATTCCAAATTATTTTCATTTTTTGCAATATGAAACCTCGTTAAATTCAATATGGTACTCGGCGGTATGGTTTCTTTTTTTATCAATTCTTCTATTTTGCATTGTTCTAAAATGAGTACTTTATAGCATTATCTAAGCATTCAAACTACATGTACATCAGCTTACAGTTGTGATATTGAATGGTTTAATGAATCCTCACCAAATCAAATGCGATTTAAATCAAATCAAATGTGGACCTGGAAATGGGTACATGAAATTGTCAAAGAGTTCTATGAAACCTCTGAACCCAATTGCAGAATCAATATGAAAAGCTGTAAAAATAGAATAATTTTCTCATAATGAAGAGTTGTGTATGAAATCCCAGCTTGCAGATGCTCACGGATACATGTAAAACTAGCTGTAATTATTATGGGTGATGAAATTTGTTTTTTCCTCTAATCATCAAGGGCTTTGGCACGATGTTTACCACGAACCTTCTCCAGCAATTCTTCCCTGAGTAAAGCAATTATATTTGGTTGTGTCAAGCATTCAACCAGTGTCACCATAGCGACATCAACAAATGAATCTGAAGTCTCAAGAGCAGAGCTGGAGGGCACACGGGTCTCTTGCTCAATTTTCAAATTAGCACAGTCATTACCTCTGTGTGATGCAGTTAGCTCGGTAACAGACCCATGGCAGGGAACAGAGAACACTGACTGCCTAGCAACCAGCATCCCACTCCCGGGTATGGTGACATTGTCACAAAGCTTAATTCGTTTGACAGATCCTGGCTGGTTTTTTCCTCTATCTGTACCCTTAATGCCACGCTTCCTATCCCGCCAGCTACCCAGCTCCGCACAAGCAGAGTCGGCGTTGCAGACGAGGCCATGGGTAGGACTTCCAACATGAATAGGAACTCTGGTAATGGGAGATGCTGAGAGGTTGGGAGGACAATAAGAAGGAGATGTTTGCTGGTGATGGGACATCCCCCCAGTGCTTTCTGAATCCATCTCCTCAGCACTTGTTGCCCTATCTCCCACGCTTACACATGCATCACCCCTGATCTTTTCATCTGAATCAACATTTCTTTGAAACTGTTGTTTTAAGGTATCCCTTTTGCTCCAAGTATGGCACTGTCTCAAAGAGGGATTACCTTCTTTTAAATTTATCAAAGCTCCTGGCAGGTTTTCTGAAATATTTATCACGCTTTGTCCTTCCTTCCCATGTGATGTTTTTGAACAATGTGTAAGAGCTGCATCAACTGCTCCACCAAGCAGAGCCAAATTGGTGTTTGTGCTTGTAGCTTCCTAAAGAAAAAAAAAATCAAACAAATAAGAATAGAAGTACTTGAAAATAAATATATGAAGACAGGAAGAGTAACTTAAAAAAACAGTCATTTAAGTTCACCTGCTAGCTGTATCATGTACTTGGTGAAATGCAGACTAAAATAACTAAATCAATCTATGATAAATTAATCAAAGATGCCTGATAATCATTTGCACAATTATAGTTATCTAAAATTGAATGAGTGGTAAACTTAAAGAATATTAGATTTTCCTTGGAGATACATGTAGTAGCAAAAGCAAGATAATAAGATAAGTGTCACCAATGAAGTGCAAGGGTAACAAGAAAAAAAATATCAATAGCACAAGGGGGGGGGGGGGGTGTCCTTCGTGAGAAATTCAAAATCACCATGGGGGTAAATAAAGTGATTAATATTGCAGAAGGCCAATTAGGCCCAAATAAAAATGTACACAATGTTATCATAAGGGGCATAACCCCAAAATCTGTGGCTTCAACTTGGAGAGGGTGAATAAAACCAAAGTAAAAGTTACAAGGATGAAATATGAAAAAAAAATCATTGTCACCAGGGGAAGGCCAAAAGAGAATTAACATAAAGTATTCAGTGTGCCAAATGGGAGAGGGGATGAAAAAACAAAAGAATGTGTTTATGAGTAGAGCTCAAAATCAGGGGCGGATACAGGATTTTCAGAAAGGGGGGCGCATTTCAGAGGGGGGGGGCGCACACTGCGGAACCCTCTGTTTGACAAAGCCAAACGGCCATTTATGGGGTCCGGGGGCATACTTTGTCAGACAAAACGGGGGGGGGGGTGCACGCCCCTTGCCCCCCCCCCCCCCCCCCCCCTCTGGATCTGCACCTGAAAATGTCAAGAAAGAGATGGAAAGATTATACAAATAATTCATGTCATGGGGAGGGGTGTAGAAGGCTTATAAAGATATAGAGTGGCAAAGTGATAAAAGGGAATACTAAAAGAAATGAGGGGAAAAACCTGCATATGTGGCAGTAGATTGCATAAGCTGTCGTAATAGAAAAAAATCTAGTAATGTAGGAAGGCATTGTAAATTGTAATATTCTGTGTACCCTAGCAGTGGATAAGGCAATATTTTTGCCTAGTGGCACTGTATTTTTTAATTTCCTTGTTTTCATTTCGCTTGTTTCATTTTGAACATCGTTTTGGACATCATCTTTGATATCGCCTTGGACATCATCTTTAATATTATCTTGGACATTGTATCCAACATCGTGTTTGACAGCATCGTCAACATCAACATCAACGACTCCTGGAATTACCTTGGACTTCTTCATTTGAATCTAAATTGATTCATTCTTCTGGATCCTTCATTCTTCATTGGAAGTTTTAAAGCCAGCAAACTTTTGGGACTTGATCTACATTTAAAGAACATTCTGGACTCAGATTAATATTCTATAGACGTGGGTTTTCCCAGCTGAGAAATTATAAGTCTTTGCTCATTTATATATGTAATATTTGGGTCTTGAAAATGTTGGTTTTGATTTCATGTCTTACTGAGACATTTGTAAATATTAAGAATAAACTAAATATTATTTAATCAGATTTTTTTTGTTCGATTCTGATATATTTTTTATTTTGAATCCTTACAACCAAATTAAATACACTGATGTATCACAAGCTGGAAGAGCCCATATAAGACTAAAAGACGTCATCTGCAACAGTGAATTTTAGATATATATAGCTGTAAATTCTTTCGATCCCTAATCCAACTTTCACCCTGATGATAAAAACCTTGCCGATGAACACTTTGTTTCACAAAGATGTAGATCTACTTCAATATCATCAGTCCTCTTTTTTTAATCATTTTAAATCCAAGTATAGAATACAAAGAATTTTAAAATATAATAAAGAGAGAAAAGCAAGCTGATGGAAAATACAAGATAAGAAATAAATAATTTGCCTGTCTGTCTGGGTCCATTTCTCTCTCAATGCAATGGTCATTGTTACATCTTGATTGGGATATTAACATGAAAAAATTACACCTAAAACACCAACAAAAACAGATGAAAAACAGATAAAAACCATTTTACACTGATGCAATTTTGTCATACATGTAGATTTGCAGACAATGCGGTTACACATTACAAGTATTATGTAATGATCAATTTCTGAACTTTACTGGCCATGATAAACAAGGCACCCCCTATCAGTGGCCGATATCAAGAATTAATTATATCCCGAAGGATTAATCAATCCAGTTTATAGAATTGCACTGAACAATGCTGAGATTTACTTTTATTCGGTGTAAGCTTTTATACAGGCCAGGTGAGCTCTACAAATCTTACTTTGCGTAGCAAATACGAATTCTGCATATTTAAAAAAAAATTGTTACTGGGTTAATCAACCTCCCTGCCCTGCGTGTCCACTAACTGATGCATTTGCTCCTAAAATACCGGTATGGTAAAGTTTCTAGCTTTCAACAACACGAGTCGTTACGTAATCAGAAACCATAAAACCTAATGTACAATAAATTGCAAGACCAATTATAATGTCACTTACATGTAGCACTACAAACCTTCTATAATCATACAAATTCATTGCACAATCTTTAATTAGGGATACGGAATTCAAACAATGTTCTTGATATAACACAAAAATGAAGGTGATGTGTGTTCCTTGACATTAAAGGAGAATTAACCCCTGAGTACAAATTTACTTATATTGGAAGGTGTAATATATTCCTACTTATTGGCCTAAATTATTTTCTAATAAGATATCAGAAAAGGGTATAAATAAAGATATTCCAACACCCGGCATCGTCTCCTACTCATTTACATGGAGGCTGCCATTTTCTTGCTGATTTGGAGTTGTACATGAACCATTGAGAAATGTTCCAGTCAGGAAGATATTTTGAATCCAAGACCTAAATTGATTTTCTTCATTACCTAAAATCCCATATGTGACGAAAAATATAAAGTGGGTGTTTACATATATTATACAAATTAAATCTTTATAATGATACTTTTAAATTGTCTGGTTTTGCTTAACAAAAATCTATTTTCTTGGGTTTGCCAAACAGAGCGGAACATAATATATACAGCATGCATTCTGACTTTTCAAGTCCATTATCCGAAAGCAGGCGAATGCATAGTTTGCCGCTATAGATGCTCAGGGAAGAAGCATCCATAAAATTTGAATTAATTTGCTCCGTCCCATACGTCCAGTATCGAGAAAATAGATTTCTATTAAGCGAATATCGATTTTCAACAGAAATATATTTCAACAGAAGCCATATAGTCTAACAAGTCGGAATAAATAACACCTTTGAACACTATCGTCTTTATTGTTTGAGGTTAATTCTCCTTTAATACTTCAGTCACATGACAAACTTAGTTTACAAACTAGCAAAATTGATCTCAGCATCTACATGTAGAATACGCTGCTTATATTTGTGTTTATTGAAGAATGACAAATTCTAGACTCCCAAGAAAACGATTATTACACAAGTTTACATGTAAGAGTTTTCTGACTCTCAACTTTGCTGATACTAGCCAGAAGAAATACCAATTCTTGTCCCCTCTGGATTTTGCACCTTTTCACAAAAGTGGTCCTTGCTCACTCGAGCGTAAAATATCACCAAAACTTTAGGTGTCATCCACAGGTATGAAATTTTGCTTCAAATATTTCGAAATATTTATTTGGGGAGACTTTTTCTGACTGTTATTTTTTTCTAGGACACACTGTATAGCATCATGCTGTCATCTTCTTTTATAAAAGGGACATTAGTGGGAAGATTTATAGATGGAGAGTGAGATTTGGATAGAAATAATATATTGCTTTATTGTTACAGTCTAATTCCTCTTCATAAAGATAAAAACTGAGTTCAGGTCATGTGATTTCACTGCGAAAGACACCGTCTGGAAGCAAATTGGGAAAGTTTGGTTATGTAGTACATAGGAACTGATGTACACTGCGAGGTTTTTGACTCATCAAAATGATAAGAAATAGACTCAGTCTTGCTGAAGTCACATGCACTGCACACAAAAATGTGTATATGGGACTACTCACACACACACACAAGCGCGCACACACACGCACACACACATGTGGAATGAAAGTTTGGTTGGTCCAAACTTTCAGCTATTTCTTGTCATTTTTTTTAAAATGACGGCATCTGAAGAGCAATCCTTTTTTCTGGGACATTTCTTCTATTAAAAGATGATATTCTTCCACACTGATACAAAAAGAATGAAAAAGCTCCCAAATTATTTGTCACCTTCACGGCAACCCAACCTTCTCTTTAACATTACACACTAAATTGCATTGCCTGCTCTCATTTTCCTACCTCATATTCATAACACATACATGTAGCCCAAAAAATTGCAAAGCACCCAGAATGAATGAAAAGAATAAGGGTAGTTAAAAGCTAAAGCACATGTTGAGCAGTATCAATCCATACATCTACAATTTGGGTTCTTTTCAGTATATGTATATTCTGCTCAGTGAGAGCCAGAGAGATGTTAACTCTCATGTGCAACAAAGTTAGTCAATGCCCTTTTAGCTTTCAGCAGAGAGTATTGTGTAATTTAGTAGATTTCCCAGCATGGCTTCATGATTTTTTTTAATGTATATCATAAAATAACTTGACCATTTTTTTCCAGACCCTTAATATATGTAGCTGAAAACAAACAAAAAAAGCTCTAGGAGTACTTGCATTAACTAATAAAAGTGATACTCCATACATGTTGCCCCAGGCAAGTTACATTTACTCACACAAATAGCATAAAGAGGATATTTTGCAGTCCTCTTCGCGGGGGTTTAACCTTCCTGATTCGTTTAGCCGAAGACATCGATTGGATTTCACCAATTCATCACATTTTTGGAGAAATGCACACAAAAAAGACAGAGAGCAGCAGAGACATGCATGAAGCACGTTTTAGTCTCTTTTATTCTTGTGTTATTTTCCATTGAACTGTACTCCTTTAATTACTTACTATCACATCATCAGAAAACCTAAGCCAAATGTTTCTCATTTCCTCTCATTTCCTAATTGACTGTACTTTAATCCAAAAATCAAAAGCAAATCCATATCATGGAAAAATTGCAATTAAGTTGTCCTTTCTCTCCATCAACACATTTCAAAAAATAATGATGTAATGAACAAATAAAGAAAATCCCAGTAAAAGAGATGACTGTAAAAAATACTGTATCCCTAGGCCATGATATGAACGTGCCTACTCACCTCTGTCGGATTAAGCCACGAAGCGACACTCTCCTCATCTTCATGTCCTTCCAATGACATCAGCCCACACACCAGCGTTCTAGCAATGGCTTCATCTACCCGACTTACATGGTCACTTTCCTGCAAAGGATTAGAGCATGATTAAAGCACGATAAACTTTCGCTGTCTGCAATTTAGTTTCCTCTTCAATGTCATAACATTTCATGGTCTCATTTTTTGGTTCGCTCATAAAAACACTGGAAAGTTGATATTTGGACAAAAGGTGTCCCCCTCGGCAACGGACTGCAGCCTCCCCCCCCCCCCCCCCACCCCCGAGGATTTTCAAAGTACTGATAATCGGGCAACCACCATTTCATATCTGGGCCGCGAGATTCCTAGATAATTATGTAATTCTATATGTAACTTCTGTACATTTTCACTATGAAAAGTAAAAAAAAAAAAATTGACAAGTTGATATTTGGGCAAAAGTCGTCAGCTCGCCCCCCCCCCCCCCTTGCGAAAATTAAAAATAATTATGATCAAGATCTCTACAGCTGTGATTTTCTTTTTGATTATTATTTGTGGGGGGAGAGATTAGGGTGCAGCATTTTTGTAGGCAAATTTGGGTGTCACACCCCCCCCCCCCAATTCAAAATGTTCTAGCGACGCCCCTTTAATGATCAAAGCCATTTATCTAGCTTAAAAATGCTTGTAATACCATTAGTAAATACTTTCAAATGTATATACCAGTGCAAAGCTCTTTAGCATGTATGTGGCCTGCTTCAAATTGGTGATATATAATCATATAATAATCAAAGCTGTTTATCTAGCTTTAAAACCTCTTGGAGTAAGGTACCGGTAGTAAATACTTCAAATGTATATATCGGTGCGAAGCTCTTTAGCATGCATGTGGCATGTTTCAAATTGGTGATATATATATATATGTGACCAGGCACCACAAAACCCCCAAAAAAGTCGCCAGATATAATTTTTCAGGTAAGGTCTGATTCTGAAAGAATATTGTTGATGGTGGGGGGGGGGGGGGGGGGTAGAGAAAAGGCACATTTTGTATGGAAATGTCATCAAAAGAATGGTATAAAGGGCACGTAAGGATGAAATATATCAGATTATGACAACTTTCCACCTGCAGAATGGGCACCTTTTCCATCACAAGAGGGATATTTAAAGTGATTAGGTAACTTTGTGGAGGATTGATAAAATCTGAGCTGTCTGGCCTTACATGTTATCAGTGCATGTAATATGGTGTAAAAATGAAGCCCATGTGGAAAAAAGCACTTCAAAATCATCATGTGCTTCACAAAAGTAAACATATGCAAGTGACCGGAAATGCCAGACTCATTTTCCCCCATAGACTCAGTGTTAGACTAAAGCGTATGGCCATAAGCTTTCGTAAATGGTAGTATTCAGTCGCAGAAAGCTTAATAATAGCATTATACACTAAAGGAAAAAAGAAACTTATAAAAGTTCAAGAGATCACCAAATTAAATTCTCTGCATGGAAATGTACCAAATTTGGATATAATGTTGATTCAATGCATGGCTTTAAATGACAGTCAATAACAAAAAGTTTTCTTCAATGCCACAAAAGAAATGTGCACTGAAGCAAAGGACTCTCTAATCCCCAAGTCACAAAGACAAACTGCAGCCTTGTACACCATATGCATGTCAATGAATGAAACAAAAGAATTTCAAAAGGGATTTGCACCCTCGAGCAAGAGGATATTGATGTTCTGCCATGGTGCGCCCGTTCACCAGACCTTTCCCCAATTGAACATCTCTGGGAAGAGCTTGGTCGACGTGTGTCAAGGCGTGACAATCAGCCCATCAATAGGGAGATGCTCATTGCAGCACTGCAAGAGGAATGGAACAATGTTCCCCAGGCTACCATCGCGAATCTGATCGGAAGCATGCGAAGACGGTGTACAGCTTGCCAGCAAGCTAGAGGTGGACATACTGGCTATTAATCTGTTTGGATATGAACTTGCAAATCCCTTTTGAAATTCTTTTGTTTCATTCATTGACATGCATATGGTGTACAAGGCTGCAGTTTGTCTTTGTGACTTGGGGATTAGAGAGTCCTTTGCTTCAGTGCACATTTCTTTTGTGGCATTGAAGAAAACTTTTTGTTATTGACTGTCATTTAAAGCCATGTATTGAATCAACATTATATCCAAATTTGGTACATTTCCATGCAGAGAATTTAATTTGGTGATCTCTTGAACTTTTATAAGTTTCTTTTTTCCTTTAGTGTATATTTGAAAACCTTTCTATGCCTGGCTATTTATTTATCCTTCTGAACATCATTATACAAGACAGATATCAAAATTCAACAATTTATTAAATCAAGCCTCCACAATTGGCGTTGGCTCATGTTTCATGAAAATTCAGATTGAATGCATTTCATCACACAATGTGTATCCCATTTTTGTAGCGTACATTTCCCTTACGTCATGTTCGCTTATGACACTAATGTTATCACAGACTTTTGATTTACCAAAATCTGGCACAATTGAATTTTTATATGCCATTTTGAAAACAACATTGCTCTGTGATGCTTGCATGATTTATGCCATCAGTATATCATTTTAAAGCATATTAATTCTACTTGATGAAAAACAAAGAGTTATATCCGTAATGCTCATAGTTTATTCACAATAAGCCTTTGTTTCGGGGTTTTGTTTTTTCTGGGATGCACCATATATAACCATATAATTATCAAAGCTGTTTATTAGCTTTAAAATCTATCAATTTGTCCTCATAATGGATTCCCTTTTTCTCATTATGCATTGCAGTCTTACAAGTTAAACACTTCACCTTTCGGCCGATATGAAATCAATGTGACATACATGTATCCAAGAGTTAAAACCATCAGAAGCCAACAATCAACAATGTGTGGTCATAAGTTTTTAAATTTAGGGGTTTCAGTTACTGTTTCAGTGTCATCTTAGGGCAAAAACATTACTATTCTATTATATTCTATTGTGAATACTGAAATAATAAGCCTTAAAGCCCACCACACACTATACAATCAGTCTATGATCCGATTTTGCAAGAAAATGTTACAGCATTAGATATAAACAGTTAAACACAGGCCCGTATTCTGAACTCCGGTTTAGCTTAAACCATGGTCTAAATGTGTGGTTTAACTATGGGCAGCCAAATGTGACACAAATATCTAACAGTAGATATTCAATTAATCAGCATTTTTGGTACTCAAACTTTTAAAAACTGTCTGGGAATGATAAGTAAAATAGTTTTCTTGACCATTAAAGCACGAGACCAGAATCCAGTAAACATAAGGAACATGCAATATAAACAAAGTTTTGACATTTTTGGCTACCCATAGTTAAACCACGGATTTAAACCATGGTGTAAGTTAAACCGGAGTTCAGAATACGGGCCATAGAATATGTTTTATTGCAGTTCTTGAATAGTTACACAGATTGTAATACTGCCTTAAAAAAAAAACGCTAGTGTTTTTTTTTAATAGCGTACAGCGCTTCACATTTCTGTATCTAATAACACATAGGTAAGTGAGTTCACATAGGACTTGTGTTGCGTCATGCATCCCTACTTGCCATTCATTTAGTACACAAAATACCCACAGTGTTTTTCTTATGTGGGTTTTACAGTGGCATGTATAACGTGCCTTCAAAGTAGGAGCAATGGGCTAAATACTATACAAATGATGCATGAGAACGAGTTTGTTGTAAGATATATCATCACTCGAGTTGAGGCTGTGTGTATCTAGATGGGTGCAATACAGCCTCAATAAGATCGGATAGATCGTATAATGATTGAATGAAGACAACATTTGTTTTATACAACAAAACTCCGAGATCTCTGTTATTTGATTAAAAAACGATTCTTTTATGATAGGTCCATATCATTACTGATGACATAAATATCACAAGTTTAGTAGGCTTAATCTAGCGTGCGCACAAAATATAGGTGCACTAACCTCTACAAGACCTGTACCAAAGCATTTAAAAAATTTTATTCCTTTGAAATAATTCATTGTTTGTACTATATCATCAACCTTTCCCAAAAAGATAAATAGGTTTGGGGAGAGCGGCAGCTATTTTTTTCTTAATAATTAAATGTTAATTGAAAGTACTTTCTACAGTCAAAGCATATTGGCACAGACATTTTCCGGATATGGTACTTTAATCATGGATACATGGCCAATAGGCCATCCACACACACATAAAAAAATGTTTATTCCTTGATAAGAATTGAGAAAAAGGAAATTTCAAATTAATTTTAGGACGCTCAGCAAAACTTTTTTTATTCTTTTTCCCATTTATCTCAACCTTTTACTAATCCTTTTCTCTGATTGGTCTGCATCACGTAAAGGCCAACCTGGCACAAGGTTTGACTCCTCTTTTTAACTATGTCAAAGAAAAATATGCAATAAGACCATCTACATCCCAAGATACAATCTGACATAGAACTATGGAAAATACTTACTAATGAAAGATATGACATTGATTTAAAGAAAAAAAAGGAAAAACTTTTGAAGGGTTGTCACGTAGCAGTATAATAAAGTTCAACCCACAAACATTCCAAATCTTGGTGATATAATTCATCTCTCCTCTTGTACTCAAATAATGCTCTAAGCACTTTGGTTGGTTACATTGTAACTGATCAGGTGCTATACAAGAAACAGCTATTATTATTAACAAATGATGTGTGTGTGTGTGTGTGTGTGTGTTGGGGGGGGGGGGTGCAGGGCTACTTTTTCTTAATAACTAAAGGGTGCTTGAAATTACTTTCTAAAATCTAATCATGTTGGTACAGACATATGTTTGCTCCATGATATGGATTGGAGAAAAGGGAAGTTTCAAATACATTTTAGTACTGACAGGCATAACTTTTTTATTATTTTTCCTTTTTCCCAACTATCTCAACTTTTCACTAATCCTTTTCTCTATTTTTGTCTGTTTCCAGTAAGGCCAACATAACAAAATTACAATTCAGGACTGTTTTGTCCGTAATGAAGACCTTTGATATTAAGACATCTGACATATAACAATGGAAAGTGAGACTCACTAATGAAAGATATGGCATTGATTAAAAAAAACATATAAATAAATAAACAAGATATATATAGATTGCTTGTCACATACAAAAATGTAGCAGTACCTAGCCAACAACAAAATGCTGTGGTTGTGGGAGGGGGGGGGGGGGGCCAAGCTGGGATTAGTCCTTCACAATAACTGGAGCATGATTTGAACTACTTTCTATAATTTCATTTTATCTCTTATTAATGTGCCACAGGATTTTGCCTGGCCCAAAATGGACACTTTTCATTATTCATATACCAGTAACCATATCTATGTAACTGCTGGATCAGATTTGCTGATTTTGACATATTCAGAAAGGTGATTACGCAAGCAAGCAAATGTCGTCATGTTCGAATGATTTGGGAATGATTTGTTTTTCGTTATCATTATCATTATAGGACTGACCAGCTTTTCTGAAATCCATAAAATTTCTGTATCAATAATCGATCATGCCTCTTTGAATACTTTCATGGGTGGAAATATGCAAAGGTGTCTAAAGAAATATAGGTTACCTCTGTGTGACATGATTACAGTGTACTGTGGGTACATCCGCCCTATTCTTGATTACGGGGCACCTGTGTTCAATGGAAATTTAACGAAACAAAATTGCCAGCTCCTAGAAAGTATCCAAAAAATTTCTTTGCAAAACAACGAGGTTCTAAAACAGCCCCCTACCTTACCTCATCCATTTGTTAAATGAATAAGTTGCAAGGTACATGCTTCTGACTATTTTGTATGCACTATCACAACTGATCATGTACCACACTTTCTCATCATTTCAAATAGTATAATATCCTGATTGTAATACTTTACAGATATTTTATATGCAGAAGGATTATTATTTTATTTGTGTTCTGTAGGGGTGGGAGTTTCGGGTATTTTTTCAATTCGGGAACCCGACAATTTTTCGGGCGGGTTCCCGGTTACCCGAAAATCATATAACACAAATTACAAGCTTATATTTACCCTTAAGAAGCTATTAACACTGGGAAAAACTCGAAAGCGCATCACTGCAGTGGGGCGCTACATGGATATTTACATGTACATGTAGATATTGAATGGCTGGTCGACGTTATCTACCGCCTTGTCATGTTACATACATGAGTAATCATTAAATACTTATTTTCGGGAAACGGGCATGTAATATTTTGACCCGGGACCCGATGCTCTCGGGCGGGACCCGGGTACCCGGTTTTTAGTCCCAGCACTAGTGTTCTGTTTTTGATCTTATCTAATTTTTTCCAGAGTTCCGTCAGTTAAAATTATTTGGATATAATTACATTAGAGTTTTTTTTAAATTTTCATTGTGTCTTAGGCTAAATTATCTAAGTTATTTATCAACTTTAACTCTGTTCTTTTTCTTTCTGTTAATATTTACTTAACAAAACAATTATGTAACTATGTATTTCCAACATTGATGTGAGGTCATGTAACCCATCAAAAAAGCAAATATTGCTAAACAGTGTTAAAGGAAATTCAAAATAATGTCAATGACTACATTAGTGCTGGGACTAAAAACCGGGTACCCGGGTCCCGGGTCAAAATATTACATGCCCGTTTCCCGAAAATAAGTATTTAATGATTACTCATGTATGTAACATGACAAGGCGGTAGATAACGTCGACCAGCCATTCAATATCTACATGTAAATATCCATGTAGGGCCCCACTGCAGTGATGCGCTTTCGAGTTTTTCCCAGTGTTAATAGCTTCTTAAGGGTAAATATAAGCTTGTAATTTGTGTTATATGATTTTCGGGTAACCGGGAACCCGCCCGAAAAATCGTTGGGTTCCCGAATTGAAAAAATACCCGAAACTCCCACTCCTAGACTACATGTGAAGTTAAGAAATATAATGATTACGAGTGATATTAGCAATGTTTGTCTTGTTTCTAGGTTTTTTATCAATATTTTTATAATGCAATTATTTATATGCCTCCAACATTGATGTAAAGTCAATCTGCAACCTAAACACATTCATCCTTTAGTACTTAGTAATGAAATTAACAATAACATCATCTACTATTAATATTTAATGATTATCCCATATATTCAAGACACTTGAATTTTCAATAAACCCCTATTTAATAATGAATACTCTGTGAAAATGAATTTAGAGTCTGATTGTAAATATTCAAAATGTAATTATAATGTATTTCTATTTTGTATTTGTAAGATCAATTTATAACCCATGTACAATTCAACTTCTGGTTGCGATTTAATAAAGACCATTTTATCTCTCTATCTATCATGCAGGAAATTCTTTTCATCAGGAGGGGATGTAACAATAGGTCATCCCCCCCCCCCCCCCCGATGAATAGAATTGCATAACACATCTCCATTGCTGAATACTTTTGATATTGGCATAACAAGTCAGGTCAAGTCTTAGGTCATATTTTAATACAATAATCATTTTTTTAAAAATAATGTCCGATACCTAGTCCCAAACTGTTCAACTGGGTGACAAAGTACATGTAAATTACCCTATTGACATAGTGTACTCCCTAGTATGAATAAAAGCAAACTGAGTTCCTGTCACTAGATGGCGCCATAGCAACATGGAGTTCAATTGACTGAGAAAACAAAATTAAAGGAGAATTAACATTAGAATATAAATGTGCTCATATTCAAAGATGTAATCTATTCCTTCTTGTTGCCCTACGTAGTTTTGCATTAAAATATACGAGATGGGTATAAATCAGGATTTTCTCGGCAAGATTTATCGTCTGCTAGCGATACCAGGGGGCTGCCATTTTCTTGATGTGTACATAAAGACATTTTTAATCCGAATGCAAAATTGTCTTTCTTCCTGATACAAAATTCCATCTGAGATTTAAAATATTTAACAGATATATACATATATTCTAGAAACGAAAATGTGTTTTATATTTCTTTGAAAATTACGATTTTACTATTAAAATATCAATCTATTTTCTTGATACTATGACGTACAATGTACGTGACGGAGCGAATTAATTCAATTTATGGATGATGACTTTCCCCGAGCGTCAATAGTGACAAACTATGCATTCACCTGCTTTGAGATAATGGACTTCAAAAGACAGAATGCGCGTTGTATAAATTATGTTCTGCTCTGCCAGGCAAGACCAAGAAATCGATTTCTAGTTAGCAAAACCGGAGAATTTAAAAAGAAATCTATAAATTTCAAATTTTAAAATAAATGTATACACCTGTTATGTATTTTCCATCATATATGGGGCTTTTTTTTATAATGAATAGAAGCAATTTAGCTCGTGGATTAAAATATCTTCCTGACCGGAACGGTCTCCAATGGTTCATGTACAACTCCATGTCATCAAGAAAATGGCAGCCCCCATGAAGTGTTAGCAGATGATACCGTGTGCTAGAATGTCTTGATTTAAACCCTTTTCTGATATTTTATTTCTAAAGTGATACAGGTCATTGATTAAGAATATATTACACCTTTGAACATAAGTATATTTATATTCTAATGTTAATTCTCCTGTAATGTCGGATGAAGTTATGATTTTTTTGGGGGGTAATTTTCTTTCCAAATCTAAAGACCTAACAATTCCACACATAATGCACTACCAACATGTACATTTCTTGACTCCAAATCTTTTTATCCCCCTTTTTTTTTAAATACAAGAAAAGGAATCAATAAATTCATGCAAACGATAGGTAAAATGGATTTCCATTACAACACATAACCTAAATAATTCTTCAGTATTCCATGTGTGAATTTGTTAATTTCATCTACATCACATGATCTCTCTCTCTCTCAACGTGTTTCCAATTTTCACATTTCCTTCCTGCCCTATTTCTTGACTACTTTAGGAACAGTTTTTGAAGACCTATTTCTTGCACTGCATTATCTTTATTTTTACACTATTATATCTACACATGTATTGAATAATAGATTGTTGAAAAAACAGCCTTTCATAAAGGTGAAAGACAAAAACAATATAATTATATATTAGAAATCTGTCAGAGCAAACCCTTTCTTAGACACCTCTGAATTTATGCCACATAATCTTTTCAGCGTAAGGTTTATATCAATCATGGACTTAGTAAATGCTTAATTGTTTTCTACGGCTCGTTTTCTCGAAAGGCGTCTAACTTTTTAATAAGCCCCCGCCTTAGTGTGTAGATTTAGGCCACCGAATTATGGAGAGCCAAATGTCACCCTCTTTTAATCCTACAAAATCCCCATAGTTTTGGGACTAAATACAAATACAAAAACCGACACGATAGAATTGATTTCTGATGCTCATTTCATGCCAGAAAATAATGTTTCTTTATTTTGTTACATATTAAATACAGTAATTTATACAAGACTTAGGGAATGACGAATGGCCTTCCATAAATCAGTGGCGTAAGTTTAAGCCAGGCTTAACTTAGGCCACTTTGGATAATACGAACCTATGACTCTATCCAGTTACCCAATATCCCCACCAATTTCTTGCCCTTGTAATCCTTCAATATTATTTAGTATAAAGTTGATGATAGCAAATAACAGTTCCAAGTTCAGAACTGTTCCATTTTTGTACTTACCAAATCCATCCAACAGTTTATGCTAATAGATGTATCCAGGCTTTCCACAAAGTGCCACCATAGTTTGGGAACAAACAGAATGTCTCCTGGGTGCAAGACTGCCACATAGGGTGTGGCTCTGCCAAACTTCGGATGCTGATCAAGGTCTGGTGACTTCACATTGACCCTGCTGAATACACTAGATTCCTCGTATGGAATCCTGGTGGGGTACATCAGCTCTGTCTGGGATGGGGGAAATAGGTGCCACTTTTTCCTGAGAAGAAAATTTAAAAAAAAATCATAGTATCATCATCATGAAGAGATTATATGAATAAGAACATCCTATTAGAAAGAAAAGACACAAAGCTGAGATCAGCTTTATTTACTTCAGAATTAAAAATGACCATAATTTGTACTTTCCCATTTTAATGTTACAGCTCTTCTGACTATTATTATAAATTCAACTTTATGGAAATTGGGAGACAGAAATTAGGTCACCTTTCTTCAAATTCTAACAACCATCCAGGGGGGTGTTTCATAAAGCTGTTTGTCAGTTACACACAACTTTACTGGTGATCAGTTTTTGTGCGAAATGATTGAGAATCTGATTAGTATAGCACCCAAGAACATGTTCCAGTCGTTCGTAAAGTCATTCATAACTTTACGAACAGCTTTATGAAACACCCCCCAGAACAGCTAATTATACTAATATGCACTGGATTAGATTGGACTTTACATGACTTCATACTTATCTTTTTATGAATTTAGACTGAATATATATGTCTCCAGGATATTTGAACAACACATTATAATGATCATATTCTGTACTAAAGAGCTCTAATGTAAATGAGCCTGATAAGTTAGTCACGATCACGGACAGACATTTGACAAATTTAGAAAGTTTGAAGGCCTGTAGAAAATAATAATGTACTTAAAGAAAGTTTTTTTATTCTTTCATTGTGAAGGGCGTCACTAAAGGAGTTGAAACTTGATAAAATTTGGTTGTCATGCCGGGTTGCCTACTAAAATTATAATCCATCTATTATTCAATGTCACGGACGGGCAAAATGCCTACTCTTAACCGATCAGGCTCATATCCCTCGTATCCAAGTCAAATGGTTCAACACTTTTTAGATCACGAATTTAAAACCCTAAAGCCCCATAAGATAAGAGGCAGAAAAACACTTTAACCCCTTCTCTGTCGCTATAGTTTTTGAACAGTTTCCTAAATGAAATTTCAGGAGTCTAATTCAGGCTTTCATTTTTGTTTCACGGGCATTTTTGTTTCAGTAATAAATTTGGCTTTACATATACATGTATATTAAATGTTAACTACCTTCCCAATGCATACATGTACCTGT
The DNA here is from genome assembly GCA_025617745.1 of Heliocidaris erythrogramma. Classification (NCBI taxonomy): domain Eukaryota; kingdom Metazoa; phylum Echinodermata; class Echinoidea; order Camarodonta; family Echinometridae; genus Heliocidaris; species Heliocidaris erythrogramma. The sequence continues at coordinate 51,591,364 of CM046853.1, forward strand.
TAATATTTCAGTAAGAAATCAAAAGCTTTTTTGGGGGGCAGATTTATAGCAGAACTGGTACATGTATATTATTGAACAGGATTTAGTGCCTATGTCATGCAAGGAGTTAAAAAAGATGCATGATCTGCAAACAAACGACAAAATACTTTATGTACAAATGAATGGCAAGAAGCAATGTGGTGGGGTAAGAAAAGCTACCTGCATGCAATAAAATCCTATATTTTTACTCATTGATCTGTACATGTTTTAAGATTTGCGTGCACTACACGTAACATTTTTAATACACTGCTGCAGTGTTTTCTTTTTGGCAGTTTACCATCTCCTTTGTGAATGGGGCTTAACACACACACACACAGTTGGTTGATTTCTATACCTGCCTCGTATCTGAGCCACAAGGTTAAACCCATATGTATCTTGATGACAAGGAGTGTTTGCGCCCTCGCTGCCGATCCATATAGTACTTTGGCTTCCGTCGCGGTCAGCAAATCCTAAATCTTTCCATCTCACATCCTGACAAAATAATGTTTTTAAAAGAAAATGTATGACAAACAAGATGAATGCGACTGCGTCTCCTATATGCCTCTGCCTAAATTCAGGTGATGGCTCAAACTGTTCTTGAAATATTGTGATAACCAGAATAAAAAGCCTCTAATTACATCTTAATTGACCTCTTTGACATTTGACCTTACACCTTATACAGAAACCCCAAAGTCTGATCACTTTATCTCCTCCTAGTCATGAATACAAACCAGTTGAGATATGGTGATAGCAAAGGTAAAAAAACATTAATTTCACTGGTATAATGACCTCTATGACCTGTCACCTTTGACCAAGTGCACAAAAATCTAACCAGTTTGTCTCACTATGGTGATGCATACTAGTTCCAAGTTTGAAGTTAATATATCAAATGGTTCTTGAGATATCATGTTAACAAGGCTAAAAACCTGCAATTTCAGAATTGACCTCTATGACCTTTGACTTTTGACCTACGTATCCCAAAATCTAATCAGATCGTCTTTGGTGATACATACTAGTGCCAAGTTTGAAGTTCATACCTCAAATGGTTCTTGAGATATTGCGTTAACAAGGCTAACACCTGAAATTTCAGAAATTGGTCTCTGTGACCTTTGACCTACGTAACCCAAAATCTAATCAGATTGTCTTCCTATGGTGATACATACTAGCACCAATTTTGAAGTTCATACCTCATGTGGTTCTTGAGTTATCGCGAGAACGAGAAAGCGGGACAGACGGACGGACGGTCGGACAACCCAAAAATATAATGCCTCCGGCACCACCTTCAGTGGGCGGAGGCATAAAAAAAAAATACTGAGAAATGCATAATCCTCTTTTACAAATGCAGTGAGAGCACTTTGCTTGAACCATCTCATATAAGTTAAGAACAAGAAAGTGTGAAAATTTCCACCACAAGGACAAACTAGCTGAAAGTATCATTGAAACTGGATACTGCCATAAATGTTTCAACAGACAGCTCATTAAAATCATATCTGCTGGTACCATCTATATGTATCCTTATGTAGAAGCAATAACCTACCTCCAGAACACTAGGGCAATTCTTGAAGAGATGTTTCATATGTTTATAATCTGCATAGCACCAGTAATGGGTTCTGTCATAGGACATTAATGGATTTACTGACTCCTCCGTTGGACGATGCATCCTATCTTCACTGTGCTTTTGGTCTGTCATAGAGAATGGTAAAAAATAAAAATGAAAATGAAGACAAGGCAGAAGATTAGAAATCTGACCGAGGTTTGAAAAACTTATCAATTATGATTGGATAGAATACATTTAGCAAACTTGGAATTCTATTTTCTCCCTATATTACCAAAAAGAATTTATGTAGATTTATATGCACAATTAAGGCACCCAAAGCAATTTTCATAACACAAAACTAAAGTGAGAAGATTAATTCATACTTGGTTTTCAAACTAGAGAGTGAGACCACACAAATAAAAATTTGAAAACAAAATTATTCCAATCACTCAGCTTCCTTATCTGGAAAATAACATTACTTGCTTTACAATAACCAAAAGCAATTTAAAAAAAAAACAGGCCTCACATTCAAAATGACTGAAAATGTTCAGAACATAAACATTTCAGGTCCATATCCCCTATTATTATTTCTTATTACTATTATTTGGGAAAGGAAAAGAGAGGGGAAAAATGGCTCTGCCAAGCAGTTCAAAGTAAAGATTCAGTAAATGTAAGTATATGTCATCTGAAACTTCATTTTTTTACTAGGCAGAACACGAGTTGAACACATAATAAATCCAAGAATATAGGTGTATGGGCACATTTTCGCCAAGGGGGCTGATGCCTCTTGCCCGATGATCAACTTTCCCGGTTTCTAAATTTGTCAAGCAAAATATTCAGGCACCTCATTACCCAAGTATGAGGTGCTGGTTGCCCGAATATCAGAACTACTTGGAGGAAGGGTGAGCCTTACACACCTATGGCAGTACTGACTGCCCCAGGCTCTTACCTGCTATGTCAGAACTGTGCGATTCCATGGATGGAGAAACAGATGATGCAGTCTTAGACAGGTCTTTCTTGGTGGAGTCCTGTTGACACCACTTACAGAAGTCTTTCATTGTAGCTTCCTTATAAATGCAATCTCCTTCAAATTCAAAACCTAGAGTAGGAAGAAAAATAGCATATCTTGGAGACTAGAGTGATTACTAATTCAAATTTGTAGATAGTCCTAGGGCCCAGAACCAGAACCAGTCTCAAACTCGCAAGACTGAAGGTTTCGAGCTGAGACATGAACCAGACTAAAACTTGAATTGGGTTAACCCTTTCATGATAGAAATAATTATTCAAGGGCTAAATTGATCACATTTTGTTCTTCAAATATGGTGTAATGTCTTTGAAAACAATATACATGGTTAGGAATTTTGTCAAAAAGTTGAAAATATTGCAAATTTTGATGAAAAACAATGATTTTGAACCTCTCAATGTGTTGCCAATTCAAGGATTTTACAGCTTATTCTTGTTTTTTAAATTCCTGGCATCAAATGCAATATGGTCATGCAACAAAAATGGGCATGGTGTGCACAGAAAGTTTTGCTCTTTCTGCTCATGCAGCTGGTATATATTTTAAAGCTCTGAATCAAAAGTTCGCCAAACCACAAAATGTGGTCAATTATCTTGAAAGGGTTAACTCAGTATAAACAGAAGTCCAGTAGAAAAGAATTGTGAAAAAACTGACCTTTTAGTCATCTTTTATCACTTAGAAAGTGACTTTTTGTAATATATTTTGGAGTATGTACATGTCTGCCACACATTGGAATATGTTTTACAAAGCCCTGTAAGGAAAAGTACAGACACTTTATTGGTGTCAATATTTTTGATGATAGATTCAACTGTGTTACCGGACCGGTCCAGATTGCAGGAAGGATTTTCAGAAGCTAACGAGCCAGGACAGATCAGTATATTGGGTTATGAGCTACAATACTATTTGAAGAACAATATTTCACAATTAATATTATGTTATAGGACTACAGCTGCATTTCTGCACTACTCTATGTCATTTGCAATGTGGGGATATGGCCCTAAATCACTGCTGCACTCGTCAAAACGAACAACAAAATCAATGTAAGAACTAAGAAAGGTTTATATTTTCTTACAATGCTGCATGACTACATTTAGGAGCTTAGCTCTGCTACATGTATATTTGTGGTTTCCAGAATGAAAAATGAACTTTTCAAATGCTCCATTTCTCCTTTCTCCTTTCTATGCCTCCTCTCCCATTGCAAACTATACACCCAGATATTGTTTTGTTTTACGAGATTATCCCAGATATGGGAGTGGCATTTTCTGTAATTTCTGGATTTTAAGAAAAGAAATTGCACAGTTTACAATATAAAACAGAAGAACAGACACTGTTAGTCCATTAGTATAAATTAGGAGAATGTTTTTCATTTAAGAATTTAAGTGCATAACAAAGACATTTCAAAACAGCCCAGTATCTTATATGGTTATTCTATTGAATGCCCAATAAGATTCCACTTATTAAATTTTTTTCATTTTCATTCGATAAGTGTAAAAGCATTCTTGCGTTCCAGTAGCATAAAGCTAAAATGGAAGTAGTATGTACATCAAGAAGTGGACAATTTTGCTTTCTATTTGAACAGATTCCAAAGCCATGAAAACCCAGTTATCATGATTATCTAGATCTAGTTACTAGTATTACCTAGTGGCCAAATTCCCCCCCCTGCCGCACACTTAGTGTGCGCAATCCGATCACCCCTGTGCCACAATAAAATCTGGCTACATGGCCATGGGTGTAAGGAAACCACTCGTTCGTCAGCAGTACGCACACACTTGCGTGCAGTGACATGGTTTTTATGGACAGGGAATGAGGAACCCAATGGCATGTGACGCAATGAGGCGCTTCTGTGCCGAGTGAACTGTGGTATTCTCAACCATAATAATGCCGATCTGGGTTATTTACTTCTCATTTTTGTCAAACCTCTGTCCAATATCCAAAATTCGGCTATTATAGCTAATAGTAATATACCCATAATAAAAGGCAGTAATCCTCAAATTGGCAAGAATCCTACCTAGGATATAAAAAAAACAGAACGGAGGTATACGATAGATAGGATTTGTATGGAGCGGAGGTATATAGTACAGCAAGATCAGATTCGCTGTCAATTGCTCGTGGTCTAGTGGTAAAGGCGTCTGGCATGTCTGGTCAGACTGTCAGAGTATTCTCTTTCTACACCGCACTCGCATTAAAGGTCCCGGGTTCGAATCCCACTCTTTCTTGCTTTATAATTATAATTTTTTCAGTTATGAATCGATAACGATAGCGTTTATTCCGTTATAAATAATTGAATTTCAACAATGAAAACCAAGAAACTTGACTAATTATTCACTTGTTCAGGCGGATTTAATGGCGGCTGGGCATAATATTAATAACGACTTTGGCCCAAAATTCCAAAGCGACTCCCAATAGCATCGCTCCCTCATTGATATAGTGTGCATATCTCTGCAATTGCGTATATTGGCACAATCAGTGCAGACTACAAGTACAAGAAATGAAAAACTCACCCGAACCTCCGACGTTTTTCCGACCTAAACGAAAGCGGATTTTGTCATCTCCTAGTACTTCTGACAAATCTTCTATTTCCCAACGAGAACATGACCATGACTTGCTAATATCTTTGATGATTGCGGGTTCAGTCAATATATTTTGGTTAAAAGATTCCGGAGAAATATGTCCAGTGGAGGCTGCCATTTTTTCTCATACGCATGTCTATTTACGCCGCGTCGCGCGCGTCGTTTGTGGAAGGGGGGGGGGGGGGGGGGGGGGGGGGGGAGGTCCTAATTGGAGCAACCATAGCACTCACATTTTCACTAAAAATGAAATAACAGAAATTAGATACAATTTTTCTTTCTTAGTCAAAGGGCAACTAACCCTTAATGGCGCAAGCAGAGAAGCAGAATGGTGACAGTTTGAATGACATCGGACAAGAAATTATATTTAGAAATTAAGAATGCTTTTTGAAGGTAGTATAATCACTACATATATGGGAATTCAATTTGGTGGAATTGGTAACTGTGATGCAGTGGCAGACAATTCCTCATTTGCTCCAATTAACACGCAAAATGACTTAAATATTATTTGTGTCAAAATGTATACTCAGTAGGATATTTTTCTTTTATGAGAACCTACCGGTATATCAATATGCTATCTACAACATATTTTGCGTATACAGGTACTGCCCCTGAGGAAAAAGCGTTTTGGGAGAACCGCAAATTAATATTTTAGCAAAATCGACTCACAAATTTGCTGATTTGAGATTCGCATAGATTTACTGATCTCATTTTTCAAACTGTGTTATTCCTTGTCCGATTTCTTTCAAACTTTCACCATACTGTTTTTCTCAATTTTCTGCTTTCACACAAAGGGCAATCCATTGACCTTGGTAATAAGAGGATTTGTGTGAAAGCATAAAAATAAGAAAAACAGGATAGCGAAAGTTTGAAAGAAATCGGACAAGGAATATATAAGAAAGTTATGGATGTTTGAAATATGAGATCACTACATCTATGCGAATCTCAAATTGGCAATTTGGTGAGTCGATTGTGACAAACTTGCGGAAAATTAATTCTTCCATTTGTTGTACACAAAAATATAATTTATCAACTTGGCCTTCGGTTGGATTTCCCTTATTTCTCTTTAAGCCTATTCTTCGTTGGGGGGGGGGGGGGGGGGGGGGACATTCTAACTCGCAAATATATCTACTGTAGTTTGTATGGCCCTAGATAATACGTCATTGCAAAAACAAAAGTGGGTTTAGTTCACTCTTTGCTGTCCACTTTTGTAGTCCACCACCTTTATCTCCTCTTCTTTCACATTGAGGATTGTATAGAACAGCTAACAAATTGCACATTCCTTGAATCTTTATAGTGTGTTCCTGCTGTTTTTCAATGACTGATATTCTGCTTTGATCATTTGTAACTTATATTGAATCTTCCTTTGTATCTGCAAGTTGATGATAATCCAAAATTGTGAATTTTAGCTCAATAAATTGATTTGATTCATATTTATCTTTTTTTAACATCAGGCACGCAGCCAGAAGGTGGTAGGGGCAGCCATCTCTCCCTCACCCCCCCCCCCACCAAAAAAAAACTAATTAATTAAATAAAATAAAAATAGGGGGAAGGAGAGTGAAAGCAAGGGAAAAGCAAGAGAGAGAAAAACAAGAAATGAACATACAAGGGAAAAAAACCGAAAGAGATATGAAGAGATAGAAGAGAGGGGTGAGAGAAATTTTTAGAATAGCTAGCCGGCAAGTTGGTGCAGTGTATTCTGCAATAAATAGTGTGGTCACAAGTTACTAATCCATGTATCAAAGTAACTTTCCACCTCCAAAAAAAAAGCCATCATCTTTCTTGTCCAAACTTCAGGAGGGGGAAAACTTTCTCCTAAAAAAATAAATCCCAGCAACACTTCACTCATTATCCAGTCTCATTAATCAATTTCAATCACATTTATTTAAGCCCCCCCCCCCCCTTAGGATTTAACAAATGACACTTCTTACGACATACAAGAGAAAGAGGTATAGATGAAAACATTCAAATTTAATATATTTTCCCCCCTTCAAATCAACATAAAATGTATGAATGCATTATTTACCAAATGTTTACCCCCAATAAGACATACATGTGATACACTCAAAATTATACAATGTTTTAATATTATTCACAAAGGAAACATAAACAAAAAGAGTACAAAAGAAAATCAATTGCTAAATTTTACACATGACCTTCAAATATGTATTCATTTGTTCATAATTTATACAGCATTTTATCATGTGATCACCTGAATGAGCATAACAGAGAATGGCATAAAAAGGAAAGCTCAGAAAATGAGCTCTTCGGATTTTCATTCTTGTTATGTTGACACTGAAAATACTATCTGAATCACACTGAATCTCTCAGGTTAGGCATCTTAAGGGCTGGTACAAAAACCTGAATGATAAGGAAATATGCACATAAAATGTAACAATAACAATAGCGATTAAAATGGTCCCATCAATAACGATTTGGGTAACTATAACATCATTGGGGTTACGTCAGTCAAAGACAATGGACACTGCCCTCATGGTTTAGCTGATCTGACGTCACATTACAGGAGTGGAATGATTGGCTCACAAATATTATAGTTGAGATCTGTCCTAAAAAAAGAAAATCGCTCGCTAACCGATCGTAACAAGATGATAAAACTGTTGCAGGAGGTCAGTTCATAAAGAACACTGTTATAACAAACTCTTGTTATAACAAGGCAATTTTGCCGGTCCCACTTCTTTGTATTCTATTGATTTTTAGGCCTGATGTAACAAGGTTTTGATATAAAGAGGTAATTTCCTTGGTCCGGAGGAGATTGTTATAACGAGGTTCCACCGTAGTATAAAATCTTTGAGGTGGGACCTACAACAATGATTTCCAATGCATTTTCAAAATAAACAACACAGGGAGAGATTCAAAAATAGTTTATCGCTATTGTTATTGTCATCATTCAGGTCAGACAAGCCTTTGAAGGTAAGCTGAAATCAACAAAAAAATGAAAAAGGATTGTGCATAGACTGGACAAGATAAGGGTAGAAAGACCACTACCATACCCTTTCTCGTGTTATCATGACAGCATTCAGATGTTTGAAACACATAATCATCATATTAAGTTGTACAATAACCCCCATATATATTCCATCCCTGCATATTCTCATTCATCATTACGATTTCTGTACTAAGGAATGAAATGATGTTTTATTATTTACACTAGTATTGTTTTTGCTTCTGTCTGCTAATGGTGTCTGCTTTTCAACAAATCCCTAATACTCAAGTTATTGTCATGAGTTGATTTCTCAAAGGATGTAACAGAGGCCATACAATCAGGAGTGCCCTTTCATCTGTAGTTCCTCGAGTCTGAAGGTTCATTGATCGAAAGGTTAAATGGCCCAATTAAATGAGTCCCGAATACACAAATGTTCACGAGTCCGAAAAAAAACCGCCGTTCATAGACTCATGGAACAGAACATTGCACGTAACAAGCCTTCAAACTGTCCTGCCACCTTCCCAAAGGCAAATGGTATTGCAGATACCTTTGGATTCCAAACAAAATATTTTTTGTAATAACATCATATGTCATCATCACCATCATTATCATTATCATCTCCTTTTTACAAAATATACATTCATATTCATGATTATGAATACAATACCAATCCCGGACTGTTCACTCTGTATAGAATGTGTCAAACATGATGGTGCCTGGATTTCAAACTTATCCCCAATGTTAATAGCAGAATTTCATTCAATTAACCCCACCCTTATTAACATGAAAACAAGGAAAAGGTACATTGTAAATGTCCCCCCCCTATTTAAAACCATTTCAAGAAGAGAAGGCTGCTTTGTTTTGTTTGTTTTTTTTTTTTTTTAAAGGATTTCAAACTACCTTAAAACATGTATCCTTGTTTTCTAGGTCTCAAGTCTGGATTTTCTATTAAGAAAACGCCTAGATAATATTTTATTTCAGATATTTTAGTGAGAAGGCCCCCTTTTTTCAACTATCGCGCTCCATGGTAGAGAATGGCGACAAAAATACCCCTTTCTCCACGATTTGGAACAGTCATGCATATATATATATATATATATACAAGGGTCCCAAGTCCTTGTGTTGCCATAAAGCCATTATGGTAATAGCCGGGAGGGCGCATTGTTATACATAATTTGTATATATATATATATATATATATTGATTCTGAGTGAACACCCCAGGGCAATACCAACATGTTCTACTCTGTTTCTATCCTCATACAGTGACTATAGGCCTACATGTGAATATTGACATCAATGGTAACACAGATTGCTAAGGCCAAATTTCAATATCGCTCATTCATTATCCATTTCCTCTTTTTTTCTAACACATCGTACACACGAATAAATAACCCTCAAAGTATATGCTTATCATATCAAAGCCTCGATCCTACATAAAGAAGAAAGTTTACTGATCAACACTTTTTGCTTCTGATATAACATTCAATTGATATTGTGCGGTCCAATTAAAAATTCCTTCATTTCTAAAAGTACAATGCCTCTAATTTAAAGGCTCAAAACAATTTTTAAAAAAGATAAAAAATTAAAAAATTGTGCTTCAAGCCTGCATACCAGCTTACATGTAATTTTCACAATTATTAAATACCAGTATATTTTGCACCCAAGATGTACACATGGTTAACATTCAACACTAAAATATTATTAAGACAATACATAAAAAAAAGATGAGCTCATAAGGATTAATGATTAATATACTAAAAAAAAAAAAGAAGATACATGTAAATCATTCTTACACTTCATTGTATTATATCCTTGTATATGTCAAACCGGCACCAATATATAAAAATTACCATCATGAACATTATGCAAAGAGATTAAACTCAACCCTTAGTACTGCTCTCACATCATCTTAACTCAATGATAACACCATAGGGTTTCATAACTAACCAATTCTACTTAACCCCTACCATGCCGTGGGTGGCAAATCCCACCCAAAAATGTGAGTGTTGAACATTTTGTTTAGGCTCAGAATGGCTTGAAAATTCTTTCTCATACAGCAACCTACATGTATGCCTCCAATATAATGTGTATTCCTATGCAATAAATCTTTGCCCAGTTTGCTCAGGAAAAAACTCATTGGAAAGTTGATATTCAACTCTTGAAACTAAATTTTTGACAACTTCTAAAAAATTTGGTGGCATGGAAGGGGTTAAGGTTTCATAACTAAATAATTCTACACAGTACAAAAATGAAATGAAAAATTGATGAATTAAACATTAACGATGAAAAGAATAATCAATTATTAGACAATACTAAAGGTATTATTCAACACTCAATTGAGGATGCAAGAGGTTTTACAAAATATACAACAAAATAAACACATTCAGAAGTTTCAACCCAAACAATTATCCTTATTGTATTTTAGGAGGAATCTTGTTTGCTTTCTATATTGAAATTTATGTAGACAAAAAATCTGGTTTTATGAGAAACTTTCATTTTTATCACTTTTTGTAAAATTGCAAATTAATTGCATTTCATAGCCTCAAAAATGTCCAACAATACCTTTAAAGGGAGTGGCAAGTCGTAATCCATGGGCCTGACCAGTTGGCCTGACTCGGGGAAATTCGGATACAATCAGGTCAAATCGTGGCTACCGAAGGAATGTTATTGCCGAATTCCTCGCGTGATCGTTAACTCGAATCCCTACATACGTAACCAACCAATGAGATTCAAATACTGGAATAAAGAACGCGCGATCTTGTTTACTCAAATTTCAATGTGCGAACTTTTATTAGCTGCGCGCGATAAATTGAAGTCGCTTTGAACTTTGATCCAGAGAAAGGAGCAGCCAACTGTAAAACCGCCCATAGATTGCGACTTGTCGCTCCCTTTAAGTAAGGTTTTGAGCAGGAGTTTTCATACATAAACATATTCTTATAAAATACACTAGATTAAAGAAACATTACAGGATGTTGTACATACGGGGATGCCAGTTAGATTCATGATTCCTGAAAATAGTTCTCTATATAGGGAGGCCTACATGTAGCATACAGAAAATTTCAATGAAATCAAAGAAAAGGCTGCAAACGGGCATATTCTAGTAAGCTGCCATCCCTGTATATACACAACTGAAAATGTTGGAAGAGTAAGAAGGTGATAGACAAGGAGAAAAGAAGACCTACAAAAACACAAGAAGGAAGTACAATGACAAATACTAATAAATGTATATAAATGAAAGAAGACATGGTAGAATAAAAACGTAACTGTATGTACTGAAAGTTGCAAACATTAATCTTCTAGGCAGGTTGTCTCAAAATCATTCCATATTGGTAAAGTATTCAAATGATTTCATCTATTTGGGGGTTTAAAAGAGTATATTACCAAGGCTAGTGTCTCTTTTTGTGTGCTTTATCCCCTTTAGTTCCTTTATATTGTTTGATTTCAGCTTTCTGTTCATTCTTGCATTCAACACTGATGAAAGCAAATTGAAAAGCTCCAACGAGTCTTTATTCAAAGCTATTTAAAAATTTGAAGTATTTCGCGCTGTATATTCCCAGTATATTCCCAGCTTGTGCGATATACCCTTGTATCCCACTCAGAGCCATTAAATATAATACAGTCAATACAGGCAAGAAATTATTTCTTTTTTCCGTAATTCTTGGTGAAACATTCAACTGCACTAAAATTTTGTAGCAAACAATGTATAAATCAAATCGCTCCTTTCTTTGATATTTTAAAAGGTATATTTTGAGTTAGTTCAGAAGGATGAATATAATTATATGAACAATTAACAAGAAATCTCCCTCCATTAACCATTTGTATGAAATATACCACTGGAGAGCTAAACCCAAGGTTCCAAAGGAAACCAAGCTATAACATCCCAAGACAAAGAAGTAAATCTTATTCTGATGACAACATGGGCATAAAAGATATACTTTTGGTTAAATATGTTATTATGCTTACCCTTCCCATACTTCTTGAGGAACAAAAATATAGGTACATTAGCCCTGGCGACATTTGGTCCAGGTTTCATTTTGTCAAAGATAAAAGATTGGGTTGTAATTGGGTTTAGGTTAGGTTTAGGGTTAGGGTTATGGGTAGTCTTGGGTGTTTATTTGTTGACATGAATTTTGAGAAAACTGAACACAGAAGAGAGGACAAATTGTCCCACCAGCAATGAAGATGTGATAAAAAGTGTGCATGTGTCTCTCAGAAAAATCTGAGTCCAATGAAGAGAAAGCATTTAAGATGTCCCCCTAATATACACAGTCCTTGGAGACTAAATCCTTCTCTATCCCTGCAGAGGACAAGTTAGGAGCTTGTAACTGGATGCCTCTTCTTCAGGCCATTTCCATTGATGGCAGCTGTATCCTTGGTAACACTATGGCAGCAAAGAAAGAAAGCCGTTTTGATAAGCCCCTCCAAAACTTTTGGTCCAATTTCTTTGATTTTAGTTGACAAATAGCAAGATATTAGCGATACTAAGCTAGTGTTAACTTGTTTTTTCAATCATTTAACTGGTAAAGCACGTGCCCCCCCCCCCCCTCCCAACAGCCAGGGGTGGTATTCTGAAATTTATTCTATCTTGATTTTAGTGAAATAATTTTAATTGTCATAACAAAATGTACGCTTATGGCACATCATTGGTAAATGCCTGCGCAAAAATGGCTGCGTACGCGGAGTTCATCTGCGCAAACACCAATGAAATGTTGCATTTTGAAATTTGTTATAATTAAAATCTTTTCACTAAAATAAAGATAAAATAAATCTGAATACCACCCCAGGCCATTAAATAACTAGTACGTTAAATGTAATATATTTTTGGCATACCCATTAGCTACATTAGCTACAGTAGCTGCACGCTTGGCACCATGCCCCCACCTTCCCCCCCCCCCCCCCCCCCCTTCCCAAAAGCTACACCATTGACTACATGACTAGTACAGTGAATGTGATATATATTGCGACATACTACTTAGATACTGCATCACCAGCTGCATGCTTGGCACCATGCCCACTCCCCCCCCCCCCCCTTCCCCACAGCTAAGCCATTGACTACATAAGTAGTAGCAGTAATAACAATAATAACAATAATAATATATAACATTTGTAATGCACCAAATTGAAATCAAATGCTCATAGTGCACTGAGTGAAGACAAACTCACAAAAAGATAAAAGAACATTAGGGTGTGATGTAGTTTTGACATACCCATTACCTACCGCATCACCAGTTGCATGCTTGGCATCATGCCCCCTCCCCACCCACCCATCCCCCACAGCGAAGTCATTGACTACATAACTAGTACATGGAATATGAATTATTATAGTCTTACCCATTAGCTACTGCATCTCCAGCTGCATGCTTGGCACCAAGTCCCCCCCCCCCACCCATCCCCCACAGCTAAGCCATTGACTACATAACTAGTACATTGAATACAAATTATTATCGTCTTACCCATTAGCTACTGCATCTCCAGCTGCATGCTTGGCGCCATCCTTCTCCTTCTCCTCCATCACTAAGTTGTCGTCTTCAATTGGATCGTTGTCTTCACGTATGTCTTCAAATTCAGACAGCTCCTTGGTAAAGATCTTGTAGAGGAAGATTACGATGTACTGGAAGGGAAGGATTAAGAAATGTCACTGAAGAGATCACAGCAGAAATATTGTCATAGATTGGCCTAAACCACTAGCTTGTGTATTACCATTACCTAAATTATGTTAACTGGCAAAAACAATAGCATGTATGCTTTTTTTTTTTGGGGGGGTGGACAGGTTGATGGAATCAACAGAGGTATGTACTATACAATATGCACATCAAATGTAATTTTTTTTTTTAATCATCTACCTACGTGAGAGAGTTATCTCAAGGAAGCTTGTCTATTCTTAGAAATCGCAAATTTTCTCCTTTTAAATTTTGTTTTAAATTCCAAGTATTTGTTCTATTTAACTGATACAGGACACGGGATGAGTGGGTACAGAGTAAATACAGAGTATTTTTAGGTAGTATGAATTGCTCTTATGATTGGTTCAACATTAAACATAAAGGACATTTTGACCAGCACCATGTTTTGGGGGATTTTTTTCTAAATATTCACAAACTCATATGGCATTACATAATGAATTAGGCTATTGAGTTTGTATCTTACAAGCAAGAAAAAACATATAGAATGTTTTTCACTGCAATGAAGAAATCTATGGTAATATGGCAATATGGCAACATTACAATCATTACCTGATTGGCAAATACCCAAAATATTAGCTTACAATGAGTGTTGCCAAGTTGTGCATTAGCTTAGTTTAGCTATGAAAAGTACTGAAGCACAGTGCATACCTGCCAACTTCCACAGCAAAAATCCAAAAATCTGTCACTATCTTTTAATTTGGATTTTTTGCATATTGTACACGTATGCCTTTACACATATTTTTTTTGAAAAAAAATACTTTGACTACATGTACACTTCGGCTTGCTGGAGTAATATATTTCAATATCAAAAGTGGTAGGCATACAGTTTAAGCCATTTTACCTAAATAAAGGCAAGCCAAATGCTGAGTAGATTTTTTACAGATTCAAATGTTAAACTGAATATGGGCCCAGTTGTGTAAAGTATTATGGGACTGTGTACTACCAATGGCCAAATACTTCCAACTTTCTTTACTTTACCACTCAGCTATCACACATTCCCTATCAAAATTTGTTTGGGGAGATATCGTTTATTTTTACTGTAGTCTTCAAGTGTAAATTTATTGGATTCTGTCCTTTGTTTTTTTTTTTTCTTCAAAATACAGTGAAACCAGTCCTGTATATACAAACCACTCAAGGAAGACAAGAAAAGCAAGTTAGTACAAGCTTCAATGCACTTTTTTTTTTTTTTAATTTTTATGTTTGATCTGGATCTATTCATGCCAATCTGTTTTAATTGTTTGTAAAAATATTGTGATTATATTTTCATTGAATAAACACAGAAAAAAAAAAGAAAGTGTTGGGTTTTTTCTAGACAGGTGATCACTAAAGCAGGGTTCACTGTAATATTATTACTCTTTGTTAGAATAACTCAAGACTACTCTGACAAAGTTATATGCATGCAGTATTCTCGCCAGTGTATAACTCCTTTGGTACGAATACCAAACGTGAGGGATCTCAGAACACAAAGACCAAGTGTGAATTCTCTTCAAGAAGGGTACTGGCAAGGGTAATAAATAAGTCAGTGCATACTTTCAACATCAAAAGTTTGTTTTGATCCTCCCAAATCACCTGTCTGATATGACACAAGACCGTATTTCACTCCACGTGGACCAAAAGGTGTGCCAATTCATACTTTCAACCTGCAGACTTGCTCTAGTCCTCTCGAATCACCCCATGGGATTAAGCAAAGCCGTATCTATTTCCATTCGGACCGTGTGTAAATAACTTTCTGCCTAGAAGGCTGCATGCATGAACTTACCACAAACCAGTAGATATCCAAGATCATGAGAAGCCACATCATAGAATTACACTCTACACCAAACGGCAAATGGTCTTTGTAGTAGACCTTAGCAGTTCTAGGTAGGACATTATAAAGGACCTTCATAGGGAACAGGTACATTCTCATTATACACCTGCAAAGGAAAAGATGAGGGTGAAGTGAAAGTAATATATTTGACAAATGAATATGTTCATGGAGAGGCCCTAGTTTACATTGCAGGTTATACATTTATAAATTTACAATATTAAAGACATACTAGACTTTGAACGGAGAACCATTAAAGAGGAAGTCCCCCCCCCCCCCCCCCCCGATAACACGTGGGGTTTTAGGAGAAGATATATTAGAGAAACAAACCGTTGTAACTTTGACCAAAATCTGGGAAAAGTGAGAAAGATATTGACTTTTGAAGATGTAATGGATCAAACACAAATTGGCAACTCTGTAACGTATCTTGCAAGGTCATCCCCAATTTGCCCTGAACTAAAAAATAAATCATAAATATCTTTTTTTATTTATAGATATAATCTTTGCCCATATGTTTGACACAATCCTGTATAGCTGTATGAAACATATCGATTCCTTCATCAACAACTTAGAAAATGGACATTTTCCATGTTTGATCGATTACAACTTCAAAAATTCATAACTTTTAACCAGACTGAAGGTTTTCAACGGAGCCAGACACAAACCAGACTAAAATATAAATCATGTCAACTCGGTAACAGAGGTCCGGTAGGAAAAAAGTTGTGCTTAATTGTTAGTAATTTTTTTATTACCCATGTTTATTTTTTTAATCTACATGTTGGTGTAGGTCTTCATGTCTGCATAGAGAATTGCCATATATGTGTTGCAAAACCCTTTAAGGAAACAAAAACAAAACATTTATTGATATTAAAATTTAGATGATGGATTTTACTGTGTTCTTTAATAAGTTAGCAGACCAGTCCAGAACCCGGTAAGGATTTTTAGAAGTTAATGAGCCAGACCATACCAGAGGAGCGTTTCATCAAGTGTCTTGTCAGTGATTTTGACTGGCAAATTTGCTCTCAGCCAATCATATGCAAGGATTTCAGTAGCTTATAACAGTTGTCGGTAAAAATCACTGACAAAACACTTGATGAAACGCTCCCCTGGTCTGGTCTGGTTTCATCAAGTGTCTTGTCAGTGATTTTGACTGACAAATTTGCTCTCAGCCAATCACATGCACGGATTTCAGTAGCTTATAACAGTTGTCGGTAAAAATCACTGACAAAACACTTGATGGAATGCTCCCCGGGATTATGGGTTGCTAGCTCCAGCACTACCTTCAGCACTACCTTCTAGTCTTCAATGAAATGACTCACCATGATACTGTGAATATAGCGAAGCCAGCATTGGCCAAGTACTCATGAATCATGTACTTCTTTCCCCCTCGTTCCTTTAAATAGATTTGGCACTTTGAAAATTCTAAGAAGATATCATTGAAATCGTGGTACAGCACTACCATTAGACCAATAAAGTGGTATCTGTAAGTGGTATAAAAAAAAAAAAAGGAATAAAAGAAGTCGAATTCAACAGAAATAATACTACATCACGAATTACATTGAAATAATATTACATTTATATATACAGAATATTGGTAAGAGTCTAAACAATGTGAAAAAATAGAGTGGGATATTTGAAATGTAGACAAGAGGAAAATCCAGAAAGCTTTTACTTGAAATCTGTTGTCTAAACAGGTGTCAGAATTACAAAAACAGAGCAATATACAGTAATTTATATCACACCAGGAGATATAAAATATTTTTCTCACTGCATTTGCTTGATACTTGATAAGGAGAAAACAACTCACACCAACTAGTAATAGAATCATAGATAGCTTGCTATTCATGAAATAAACACAAAAAAGTCTGACGTAAATGACATAAAGGGAGGGGGGTTACCAAATAACAAATTCGGAATACGAAACTTGTATGCTGAGGACATTATAGAACGACACACAATGAAAAATAATTTTACGATAGGGAGAATTATGTCATTACCTCAAGTACTTTGCACGCACAACCCTACCATCAAAATGCACCATAGACTATATGAGTTTAGGCTCAAGTTACATAACTCTTGAGGATACAGTGACAACTCAGTAACCCTGTTCATAAGGATGATCTCCCATTTTAGTGTGCAGGCAGTGCAGCCCTATATATAACTAGTCAGCAAGTTACTCTGAAGAGAGTCCTAGCTGTACAATACCTGCAGGCATAGGAAAGCATGATGAGTACTACGGTGAGAACATGATGCATACACAGCACCATGGAGTCACTTCTCCATACATCTAGGACCAAAACCGTCGCTAGGCCGTGGAGGTAGTAGCTACCCTGGATGAGGTAACACATCTTGATATCCCAAGGAATGTCCATATCCGCTGACCACCCTGCAAGAAATGAATGTAAATGTAAGAAAGATTACGAAAAACCCCTACTATATTTAAAAAAAAAAATTATTTCACAAGACTGAGTGACTGATGTATGTATTTGAATAGGACTTAGAAAAATAAATCTCTTCTTGATCAGTATAATTATGTGAGTACAACAGTGATAAGTTTTTTAATAGGAGTTGTGGTGTAGTGTGTATGTGTCCAGACTATAGAGATCACTAGGAACAGGATTCAAATCCCTGACACCATACTAACATACATGTACTTTGCGCAGACTTTAATATACATTTTTCACTTTCAACCCAGTGTTACATGTAAATGGGTACATGGTAGGAAGGAATTCCTTGAATGCTGTGAGCACCAAACTCAGCAGCCTGGCAGTAGCCATGGGGTGGGTAGTAACACTGGAGCGACTCAAGCACCTTGCATGGTAGATATGAGCATTGTAGAATTATTATTATTATTAATATCATTTCAAGTTGTTGGTATTGTGCAGCGAATAGTTCATCAGCAAAAACATTTGGAAACCACAATGTAGAAGATAGGTTTATAATGTCTTTAGATTTCCATAGTAGCCACCAAATCCAAATCTGACCAAATCTGAAGGGTGGCAGGTTTATATTTCCATTAAAACAAGCTCATCTCTACATGAAATTATTGTAGGTTGCAGAATTCTTTGATACAGGAAAAATTCTCTTTAATGCATTTCAATGCATGTTCTCAGCAAGCTCGTGAATGTGCACACTGAACACATGTTGAATTCATCTCATCTGAAGTTTTGATAAACAATATGTCTCTAAAAACAAACTACTTATCAAGGACATGCAATAATTTTCATATAATTCATACGATTCACGCCATCGTAAACATGTAGTAATCAAGCCAAAAATATGTATGTCATACACTACAATATACAACACAAGCTCCAGCAACAATTACTCTATCTGTTGTTAATATCCTACACTAACCGCTACCAAAGTCCAACCTTCAACCCTGAACTACATATAAATACTACATATACCTCCATGTAACCTCTTACCCTAAACCTACATGTATCCTGAAACTCAATAGACCTGTTTACTCATTTTATGCATACATGTACTTCTTGAACAAACTTTCATATCGACTCGAAAGCTTGCCCCATATAGCAACAACTAATGTATGCAAAATGGATTCCATCCGCAGCAGGTGCACTAAATAGTTGGTAACCAAGGATTCTGTAAGGAGAATAGCCGAGGAAGTGTAGATTCGTAATTACGATTGGGAATAGCGAATCTACACTTCCAAGGCTGTTCTCTGACTTAAACCATTGCTACGACGTCATCTATTCAATAAAGTGTAGATTATTTTTACGAATGTACTGTTATCGGTAGCAATGGTTTAAGTCGGAGAATAGCCGATGAAGTGTAGATTCGTAATTCCGAATCTACGAGGCGTAGCCAAGTAGATTGGGAATAGCGAATCTACACTTCCAAGTATATTCGTAAAAATAATCTACACTTTATTGAATAGATTGACCTCATAGCAATGGTTTAAGGTGAGAAACATGCATATATAGGCCTGTTTACTAATGTATTTTAATTTATGCATGTTTCACTCCAGAATCCTTAGCTACCAACTATTTAGTGCATCTGCTATGCATAATAGCATCTCTATGGATGGAATCCACTTTGCATAAATTAGTTGTTGTTATGTCAGGCAAGCCTCTGGCAAGCTTTTGAGTTGTTAAGAGCAACTTTTGTTCAAGAAGTATGCATAAAATTAGTAAACAGGTCTAGTGAGATACATTTATTGCAGCCCTAAACCTAAAACCGCTTATCTTTGATGAAATAAAGCCTGGAGCAATAGTCGCCGAAACAAATGTCAGAGCTGCACTACTACATGTAAGGTGAATAATAGCCCATCACTACCCATATACTCACCAATGAAACTCTTCGGTGGATCTCTGACAATGTCCGCATGATTCCAGAGCAGGGCGTAGGCTACAAAGGACCACGAGGTAAGGTAGAAGAAGAAACGCCATGCACTCTCTGGTAACTTAGCCCGGTTGGCCTTGGTCAGATCTAAAGACCTTCCCATTGGCTGAAAAGAAGGCAGAAACGGCTGATTGATTAATTACCTCAAATCCAATTTTCATGAATGTTCATGTTCTTGTTATTGTCATATTTGGGGGGGGGGGGTTTTGTATATTATTACCATTATTATGATTACTGTTATCATTACTATTATTATTACTATCATTATTATCATCGTCATCATTATAATCATTACCATAATTACCATAATTATCACCATCGTCACCATGATTTTCATCATCATTATTCTTATTGGCACATATTCTGAACTCCAGTCAGTTCTGATTAAAGTCTGGCTCAACTTAGACTGGAGTTTAAGCTAAACTGGAGTTCAGAATACAGAGCATTACCACTAACATCTGCTTACAATCCAGTTTAGTGCATGGTACGGTGGACTTTTTAAAGTATAGATTAGGGACAAATTAGGTCTCAGAAGATTAATTATTTATATTGAGCACAATGAAGTAACATGGAGGAAAATTGTCTCCATTCCATTTTGGGATACAGAAGGGTTAATCACAGCAGGGTTGTGGTTTTCTCCCTGAACTCTGTATTTATAATCAACAGATTAGTTGGGAGATTTATCTGTGTACATGGCTTTTGGAGAAACACCAATGCAATGGACTTTGATAGTCAGTGTAAATTTTCCATACATCTCAGTCATAGTACATACATGTACAGGCAAGCCAGGCATACAATTGTTACAACTCAGGGACGTACTGCATACTACAATGTACATGAATGTTTACATATATCCCTGTGCCATAATAGAGCACATACATGTATGACCAGTGCTTCACCATCAAATATGTGTATAAAACAAGGATCATTATTCATTAGCATAATTGAACCATATATTACACATAATTTTCATTTTCTAATTAGCTTGAAGGCAATAGCTAAATGTAGATTAGCCTGTTTAAATATGGGTATCATTGGAATTGCTATTTGACTCAGGACCATGCCAATTATCCATAATTTTATTGACCACATATATATATATTAGCCTGCAACCTTTCTGATTGTTAGAATGGAGATGTAGATGGTCAGTGGCACCAAGGCAACTACTAATTTTGAGCCTTGATTCACCTTCAACCTACAGCATACATGACGAGAATGGTACTGTACGTGTAGATCTAGAGATTTTTCTTATCTACAAAAAAATTTCCTCAACACTAATTTCCTGCCAATATTGACTAGTCATAATTTGACCTACAAGTATATGTTCACCATACACATCGATCCATAGTTCTTGCCAATACATGTTTACACTTAATTTTGAATTATATGTATTAAATTTATTAGTTTATGACCAATATCAAATAGTCCTTTATATAATATACAGGCGTATTTCATTAGTTCTAAAGATAAAATAACATTTCTTTTAATTTGAACTTTGCAGACAAAAATGATTTTTTAGAAGGTCTGTGCCTTCATGTTGAAACTTTAATACAGGTTTGTCTATGTAACAATTGTTTGGTAGATATCATGGAATAAACAAGCTGTTTTTAGCATTAAAGAAAAAAGAATCAGGAGAATTTATATCAGCAAAATATATTTCCCCGATTAGGAGGGCAAGTCCAAGGTATAAGTAATGTACACATGCGACATCACAAAGTACAGTGTAATCTCTCGGTGATAAAAACAAAATTCACTTTACATAAACTTTTTATCACTTTTTTAGAATTATGTTGGGTCTTTCAACTTCATAAAAATATCAGATTAAGTTGATCATTCTATGCTAATCAGTGCATAATATACATGTCCTGGGTAATATAAGGCACCATAAAAAAGGAAAACAAAAACCAGTACTTTAAAGCTCATGTACAGTCCTGGTAGCAAAAAGGAAATTGGAAAGAAAAGTGTTAAATGTTTCAACTAAATGTACCAACTGTTACGACCAAATCAAATATTGTTTGACAGGTATGTCCCTGTAGTAAATTGGAACTTTCCCATATTTCAAATTTATGAATTATATCTAGAGGTAATGAAATAAACTTTCAAATTAAACCTCAAAAAGTAACATACATGTATGGGACACCATTATTTGGGAATGCATATCATTTGCATACAAAATAACCTTGAAATTTACTTCACCAAACCCCTTGCAAATCCTCATTTTCTTCTTCTAGTAAAGTACAGTCGACCATCAAGTGTAATACTATCGTACAATTGGCAGGTCTGGCGTAATGTACATGTATGTAGTGTTTTTTAATTCTACATAGTACTACATGTATGCGCAGCTCAAAAATCAGTGCCCCTCTCTTAAACCCTTTCGAGACAATTGACCACATTTTGTGGTTTGGCTCAATAACTTTTGTTTCAGAGCTTTAAAAAAATATATGCCAGATGCATGAGTAGAAAGAACAAACATTTCTGCACACACTATGTCCATTTTTGTTGCATGACCATAAATGCGTTTGATGCCAGGAATTTTAAAAAGGAGAATAAGCTTTAAAATCCTTAAATTGGCAACACATTGAGAGGTTCAAAATCATTGTTTTTTTATCAAAGTTGGCAATTTTTGCCCGTTTTCGACACTGTTCCTTTTATTTTTTTTTATTAGAACCATGTAGCATTAAAAGAAAAATATTACTGTTGCCAATTTGAAGAACAAAATGTGATCAATTTAGTCCTTAAATAATTCCTGTCATGAAAGGGTTAACAAAGCAGGATGCTCTGTACCTCCTACTTGAAGAGGTCAGAAGAGGTTAGCAGAGGTACATGTCGTGTTGACAAAAATCATCTGGCAGAGAGTTCCATAACCTGATGGAGTCTTAAGACTTCTGACGGACGAGAGAGTCCATGCATGCAAAGGTATCTGGAACTAAACTGCCAAGTGGGTCCACAGTGTGATGTTACGGTAGTACCAGTAATACCAGTAACTCTGGGAAATGTCCATTTGCATTTGATTGCAAAACATGCGTATGCCTGTATTTGTATAATTTTGAAGTTTCCCACGTACATACCATGACCATACCTGTTTACAAATATATTCAAATTTTATGCATACTTTTAAAACAAAGGTTGTTCTTGACAGCCTGAAAGCTTGTCAGAGGCTTGTCAGACATAGCAACAAGTAATGAAAAATGGATTCCAAGTACTGTAATGTAGTTCATTAATTAATAACGGGTATAATGGAATACCTCGTTACTAGGTCCCCAGGAATGAAACATCCATAAATTTGAATAACTTAGTAAACAGGTCTATTGCATTCATGTACATGTATGTACATGTAACAAGCAGATATGTCTGTCACTATGTGAACACGATGACAAAGAAAGTGGACAAAATATACAGCTCCTCATTGTACCCTCCACAATTGCTCTGGTAGACAAAAGAACTTCCCTTCATAATTTGCTATTATGTAAAATAAGTAGAACAGGTGAATACATGTATTCATGTGACGCCTGTTCTACATATTTTTACATAATAGCAATGACGGGATGTTCTATTGTCTACCAGAGCAAGTGTGGAAGGTACAATGAGGAGCTGTATATTTTGTCTGCCTCTTTGTTCGCCATGTTCATAGTCTGTATAAGGTCTATATTAATAATGTTCTGGTAATTGTTTATGAGGCAAATTTTTTTCAAATGATTTCTCAAGTTTTGACAAAGTCAAATATTTTCTGATTCAATATAAAGAAATTGGCTGTTCTAAGGCTCATTCACATACATGTATTTGCCAATTTTTTGGGGAGGGGTTTAACCCTAATAGGACCGGGGGGGGGGCGGATTCCGCCCCCCCCTCGACGTTTCGCGTAATATGTTCGCATCGCGAAAAGCAGTCACCACGCCGCTTCACTACTTTTTTCTTTCAAGTCTTGCGCAATTTTTGAGACCAAATTTGTGATGTCCGCGCGTGCGGTTCCGGAGTTACGCAACATTTCGTAAGTGCATGTCAGACCCAAAATTGCTCAAAAACGTGATTTTGTGTACAAATCCAATGCAAATTGTGTTTCCAGCTAAAATTCATAAATGTTTCATTATTTTTATTTTTACTGTTTAAAAACAATTAATTTTATGTTGTTTATGATTAAAATAGTGTCGCCGACGAATTCCATCAAAAAAACAATAAAAAACAAAAAGTCGAAAAACAAAGAAATACATAAGAAATTTAAAAAACAATAAAATACATAAGAAAAAAAGGATTTTACCGAATTTTTTTTTTGTTTATTTGATCAGAATCTGACAAAGAGTCTCTATACAAAAAATTAGCAGTTTTGGGGCTTTATTTAATTAATTAGAGCAAACCATTAATTTTATGCATAAATTAGCATAATTAATTAGTTGTGACATTTTTCGGAGAAATTGACTATACAGTTTTGTAGATTACGTGGTCGGCGACGTGTGTGCCGATTTTCGTTGCGAATGCGCGTTGGACGGCCGAGATCTTGGGGGGGGCGGAATCAGCCCCCCCCCCCGGCTGTGAGATGGGTCTAAATAACCCGGCTCTATTAGGGTTAAGGGAAAGTCAACCCTGATAACAAGTTTGTTTTAAAAGAAGCAGAAAAATTAAAGTAACAGATCAGTGAAGTTTGGGCAAAATATGATAAGAAATAAAGTTATGAATTTTTGAAGCTGTAATCAATCAAACACATATTGGCAACTCTGTGACGTATCTTACGAGCTCCTTTCCCATTTGCCCTGTACCCCAAAAATTATTAATTTCCATTTTCTCTAAAGAAATATTAAAAACACATGTTTTTACACCAAACCTGTATGAAACAAATCTATTCCTTCATGAGAAACTAAGAAATTAAATTTATGAAAATGTCTGTACTGAGCAAATGAAAGAGGAGCTCGCAAGATACATCACAAAGTTCCCAATTTCTGTTTGATAGAAAGATCAAAATTTCATAACTTTCTTATTTCTATTGGATTTTGCTCAAACTTTTACTAATCTATTTCTCTCACTTTTCTGCTTTTATTAAAATCAACTAGGGTGAACTTTCCGTTCAATGTATGTATGTGGTTGTGTATCTTATAACACACGGAGAAATGAGTAGGGCCTTGATGGGTTTTAATCCCTCTGGCAGCTCACATAAGGAGCTATAATGGGATGGTAGGTAGATAAAGGTATGAATCGATTAGTTGCAAGGAGTTTCATAAAGTGCAGAAGTGGTGTTGGGTAGGCATGTACATGTAGCACTTATCAATGTACAGTTGTACACAGTTATTTTTTTCCATCCCCACTTGCCATTCATTAACACAGAAAAAAAACCATGCCAAGCTATTAATCGGCAGCAGTTTACCAAAGAACATTCGAACAACATGTAGCCAGGTCGATGGGGGCAGCAGTTTTCATAAAAGGATTTACATTTAAGCCTCCATCTACAACTCTTACAATTTTGCTGATTCTTGACCACATTCAAAGACAACTTTTCACTCAGACTTGACGTTAGGAAAATGACTTTGACCTTCCTCTCCTTTGCGCTTTCCTCCCTCCCTCTCTCTCTCTCTCTCTCTTTCTTTCTTTCCTTATTTTTTTCACTTCATCACCCTCCATGCCTGCAATAATATACCAGCTACAAGATTTGAACTCTGCGATATGGTAGTGTGACCATATATTTTGCAAGACCAAAGTTCATGCACAGGGCAATATCTCAAAAACTAGTAAAGATTTCAAAAATCTCACAGTACCAATAAAAACAGAGGAACCTGTAATTTGTTTTGAAATTGGGTGATAAATTATGAAAATATTGACAAAAGGTTGGCCAATTTGGATTTTCTTGCATTTTGTCCAGAAAAAGTGTTAAGTTACTGACACAGGTCTAGAAATCTTCAATTAGAGAGATGTCATCAAACTTGCAAGTAAAAAGTAATACCAAACGACAGTATATTTTGCTTTGCAAATAATGCAATTAATGCAATTAGGGTCTATCCACACAAAGACCCATGCCTACATGTATGTGGGACTGTGTCAAACATTCACTGTTGCAGTAGTCAAAAACAGACAACAGAATTACTCTAGCAATATTTAATTTGGAATTTTCTTAAATTTGCTAGATTATTAAACCGATTCAGGGACTGTTCAACTCTTACTAATACTATGTTACAAATTTGGGGTTTTAAAGTTGAAAATGAAATTTTAAATAATTATTTTCCTCTCATGTTTGAATAATCTGGACTGGACCAATTCCCGCTAATACACACAAAACTTATTGAAGCCTATTCACCCGTTAAAGTTATTGTGGAGTACAAGCTTCAGATAAGCTTGTACATGTATAAGTGGGTCTAACCGTAATACCTTTGATGGAATGCTGCTCCGTATAAATCGGCTCTTTCAGTTGCAGCACATTGCCATCCAAGAGTAAGACATCAAATTTTGAGATCGCGATATCTCCAAAATTTTTGGTCAATTAATTTTCTTGTTGGACCCATTTGTGGGTCTAACAGTTAGTCCAAAAGTAAAGCGATAGTTTACCGGTAGAGTATAGACTAGAATTAGACAAAAAAAAAATCAGTCTATTTCGTTCGGGGATATGCGGTGAGAAAAAGAAAAAAAATCCTCCAATCTGAAACTGACCGATTTTTCTATCTACTCCTGGACCTGGGCAGCGTTTCATCAAACGGTCTGAAGTAGGCCTAGGTCTACAACTTACAAGTTTGCCGACATCCCAATGAAACGTGTGTATTAAAATTAACATGCGTTTCAATGGGATGTCTGCGAACTTGTTTGACTTGTTTGAATCGTTCGATGAAACGATGCCCTGTTACTTTAGTGTTAAATTAGTTTAATAACAAGCAGACAAGTTAAACGGTTACTAGGTAGGGCCTAATTTAATTAGTTAATCCCAGAAGGCAAAACTTTTTAAAACAGTTTAAAACAAAATGTTAACAAATGGTTACACTGAAAAGTACCTTTTACCAGTTATAGATCTAAGTTACTCACCTTGAAGACCAATACTGTGAGAAGAGTTCTCACAAGAGTCCATACCACAGCCATGAGAAAAGCCAACCCGATTTCGCTCCATGTTATGTAGCTGTACAGGCGGAGTTCATTTATTGTCCCTTCAGACGGTTCAGTACGATAGTATTCCGGCAGTTCAAAGATAACCATCCGAATTAGCCCTCCGTAATCGGGATAGGGGAAGTATTCTGACCAGGACCACGACATTGTGTCCTTTCTTGTGATGGCAAGTTGATTGAAGTTTCTCCGAAACAATCACAAAGGGCCAATTTTATCGATTCCTAACAGTATTCTAAAAAAATATGATGCGATGGGGGTTTGGTTGGCTCCAGCTAGCTAGCTCCGATCATCCCGGCTTTCAGGCAACTCGTCCTGAATGAACTCGTACGAATACGGTCGGCCGGACATCGGCGTACACGATGCGATATGAAGAATGTTTGAACTCGTAGTCGTATCTTCTGATTTCAGGATTAATTATTTGAACCTATGTTCCATGCCGTGTGGGCGTTGGGGGCTCGGGGGAGGGGTTCTGCGTTATGAGGATGTACTTTTCAGTTAAATTTCAATAATGACGAACATATTTAGGCACATAACTATAATAAATGAATTCACCAACGTAAAATGGCCGTCAACTTTGTCTTTAAACGTTTAACCTCATTTTCAGCATTTTCAGTGTCCTTTTCTGGTCAGTTGACATATGCTTCTTATATTATTAATTTATTGATCCACAAAGCACAAGGTTGTAAAATAAATGTGTCTTGAGAGGGACTTAATATAGGATAGTTTGGGTCCGGCCAGGATTTCCTTCGATAAGATACTTATTTCGATATTCTATCATGACACTTATAAATATTATTATGTCTGTTTCTTGGGTCTATTTCTCTTTCTCTTAGTCTTAATTATTTATTGTGCCTCCTCCAGTATTTCTTTTATGTTCTCTCTTTAGTATTATGTCCATTGTTGATAGTATGCACTTCATGTTATATTATCGCAGCTTTTATCTTTTGTATTCTGTGTCCATTGCTTAGTTCTATAGTGGTATATTAGTTTTGTAGTTTCTCTTATCATACGCTTATCTTTGTATTCTTTGTTCCTTGATTTTTTTATGTTTGCTCTTCTCATGTAAATGTGTTATATGGACCTCTGCTTTTGCAGCTGAGTCTGGAATAAAGTCTTGAATTGAAATTGAATTGAATTGTTACATCTGACGGATTTAGCATGCAAAAGTCTTCCGATGGCAGCACTTTTGCTGCCGTCACCGCCCGCCTCTACCATTCATGTGTTAATTACACAAATACCTTGCAAGCCCCTCTCTGTCAATCATATACCTTGTCAAACAGGCGCAGATGGACAATGGGTGCATGTTTACATAATCCTGACAATATCATTTGGATACTTTTGAGAAGGTATGCAATTTTCAACATTTAATAAATTATTATTGAAATGATCAATAATACTCAAGACTGCATGTACTATGTAAATTTTACCTGAATTGAATGACACATTTTGGAGTTATTAAGTTTGTATGCCAAAAAATGGTTTTCTCTACATCCTGAGCATTTTGGGCAGCAAAGCTTGGTTTAGGGGCACTTTGGTGTTCTTTACAGGGGCGTGTTACACCCCCTTCCTGATGGAAGTTTTTCGTCAGTTTGTGTATTTTTGTAATGTACACTCATACCTCTTCTTTCTGACAAAATTTGGTCCATGTGCCTATTAAGGGGGAAAATTTGCCCCAATACGGGGGCGGTCTGACAACCCATCCTGATGAAAATTTTTGTCAGTTTTGGTGTTTTGGCAATGTATAGTCACTATGTACCTTCCTTCTGACAAAGTGACTTTGGTGTTCTTTACAGGGCCGTGTTACACCCCCTTCCTGATCGAAATTTTTCGTCAGTTTGTGTATTTTTGTAATGTACACTCATACCTCTTCTTTCTGACAAAATTTGGTCCATGTGCCTATTAAGGGGGAAAATTTGCCCCAATACGGGGGCGGTCTGACAACCCATCCTGATGAAAAATTTTGTCAGTTTTGGTGTTTTGGCAATGTATAGTCACTATGTACCTTCCTTCTGACAAAGTGACTTTTTCAGAAGATGACCCATATAGTTACGTTGGATTGGTTGAATTCGACCCGACTTTGGGGCCCTTTTTTTGGGGGGGGGGGGCTCTAGGGGCCAGGGCACAAACCTGGGGGCTTCGTTCGAGCTGACAAGCTTTTTTGTGAATGACATGGATGGTCTAAGTAACTTAGGGGTCAAATTTCAAATGTAAAATGGGGTGACTATTTCGGGACAGCGGCTCCTGCATATGGCCTATAACTGCACCGACTGATACTTGTATATAGATAATTAGAGACTTGTGACCACGGAGGACCTAGCTTCTGGGCGCCGAGCGAACAGCAATCTATGCTGATATTGTTTCAGGATGTAACAATAAATTGTCTCGTGCCGGAGGGGGAAGGGGGGTTCGGGGCTGCTAATCTATTATGTTCAGGATTTCATGTGTTGTACTGCGTCATTAACCAACATGAAATGAGAGAATTTATAGCTAATTCACTGTGTGTGAGAGAGCGAAGTGAAGTGAGAAAACTAATTTCCAGTATACGTGTCAGGTGCAATTTTTAATGATTGATGCATGCCTATTTGAAGATATTTCAGATTTCATTTTGCCTCATAAATTATGAGAACTGTGTTTAATTTCACTCTGTCGCTCGTCAAGTTGTGTGCCTTGATTTACTTTCCCGTTTTCTTCGTTTTGAAGTTTCGCTTTGCATGCGACTGAGCAGAATCTTAAAGAAATTTACTCCATGATGGTAATTGTTTGTGGGGTTTTGAGACGGCATGGCTCATTTGTTAAATTTCCGTATTCATTAGTCATTTATCTTCTTTCTCTTTTCTTGTTTGGGAATTCCGTTATAGGGGTGCAAGTTGCCCCGGTTGTGACCCGGTGGCCCCGTCTAAAGTGAGAGCTATATAGGGATCGGTTAAATTGCAGTTTGCTGTCTAATTGAGTATAGAGAGAGAACAAAGTCAGTTGAAGTTAGAAGCTATATACTAGCATATCATTTACTCAGATGAAGAGTATAACATGAAGATACAGATGAATATAACAATGAAGCCTATAGAGCAAGTCTGATGGCATGGGTGTCGATCCCGGGGGGGGGGGGGGATGGGGGTATATATCCCCCCCCCAAAAAAAAAAAAAAAAAAATTGAGGTGGGGGGATGGCCTGTGTTATCACCCCCCCCCCCCAATATTTTTGGATAAAATAAATAAGAATTATGATACATTAACTTAAAACTAATAATTATTCAAACTCATTATGTTTGATCTTGAAATATCATCACATTCTTTAATGACTGATTAGAAATTCCATAATTTCAATGCGAAAATATCAAAGAAAATTCGTTCGTTTGCATTGTTATTCTCGATTGAGGGGTTCCGTCCATTGGCGTAGATCCGTGCATTCCTTCTTTGGGATGCTCTGAAATGCAAGTTTTATAGACAGATTTTTGAAAAAGTGCCTGGTGTGGGAGGGGGATACCCCTCCCACATCCTCCCCCGCTCTGTCGCTTTGCCTATCTATAGGGGGCAGGGACGCGTGCCCCGGGCGTCACTTGGAGGGGGAAATGAAGAAAACTCATAATCCTTAAGGATTATGCGCCCCCAAATCCGCATTGTAAGTGCACTAGAAATCTGGTTTTTTTTAAGGTTTGAAATGCGAAAATTTTCCAAAGCTCGGTCGCTCCCCCGCATAATTATTTTCCTTCAGGATCTCGTAATTTCGCGCCCCCAGTAGGGCTATATAGTTCGTAAATAGCTTAAAGGGTTCAAAATTTAATAAAATAAAGATGTAATTGTTTTGCTCGCTATATCATGTAAGTTTCATAATGACTCCTGCTAAATATTGCGCCCCCAATATAGGATAAAGTGTATAAAACAGCATTTGCAAAGGTTCTCAACTTTACGTAGCCTTGCTGAATTTCTCGACTCTTTCTCAAGCCTATTTAGGGTTTTCGTTAGTTTTGCTCCCGATTGTAGAAGTGAGTGAATAGAAAACCGTTTTAGCAATGCTGTATAAAATTCGAGCTTCTCTACGGCTGAATTGCGGTGGTCAATTGCAAAATTTCCTGGGTAAAATGCACAAGAAATTGCGTTGTTTTTTTAGGGTTAAAAATTGGAAAATTTTCCGCTCGGCCGCTTTGCTCCCTCGCTAACGTAGCTAAGTTTGGGCACTGGGGGGGGGGGGGGGGGGGGGCCTAACTTCATGTTTTGCCCCGGGCGCCATAATCCCTATAGATAGGCCACTGGCTTCGCTACGTCGCCGGTCATCCCCCCCCCCCCCCAATCGTGAACACGGATCGACACCCCCGTCTGATGGTGACTATACTCTCATGATGTCTGGAATCTATTCTGAAGTAAATCTGCCTCTCTTGAACGTGCCTCGAATATATTCTGAATTCTATCTGTCTGGAGTCCTGAAGTGAACCCCTTTTATAATGGGTAAGCCCTCTATTGGGAGTTGGAAGTTGTATAAGTAATACTTTCTGAAGAATTGAAGTTTATATCAAAACATATGAACTTCCTGTTTACTTCCTGTCTAGGTATTCATAAAGTATTGACATATTATTGATAAAATGTAAAAGTGGTCTTCTTATCACATGTATAATAATTACAATAGAGGTAGGGTACTGAAAAAAAATCTTTCTTTTTTTTTGTAACCAAAACGCGCGCAGTGTAACTCGTGAAAACACGTTTATGCTGGGCGTATTTTACAAGGGCGTGATGTCGACAACCGCTATCACTGAAATGCGCATGCAAGCAGGGCATGAGTCATGCCGTCATGCCACCCGAATACCAAAGCAAAGCAAAGAATGACTTGACCCCATGATCTGATACGGAACTCTACTACCACGCACATGACCTCAGCCGAGTCAATCCATGTTGCATATTGATAAATCTGCGATATTTTTCCAGTCGGGAAATAAGAAAACATGATTCTAATCATGTGATCAACTACTGCTCATTATATTATAGCCAATGAACAAAACAGAAAGTCGACCCATCGTAGCAAGAACCACCAGATCAAACACGGGTTTATTACATGAGATCATAAATTGGGGCGTGGCCACCAAGTTCGTGGAATTGAAGCCCGGACATACGCATACGGAAATCAAACTGGGGGTATATAGGGAAACCGGAATTAAACCGCGCGATGACAATGGTTTTGGTCTCATCAATGTCCTCATCAGTAAAGATCTCTATAGTTCCCATCCTATCCTTTGTTTTCCATTCAATAGTATACAAATAATGAATGTTTATGAGTGCAATGGACAGAATATTTCATGAGGTGAAAGATGAAATGATCCATTCAACGAGGCGGAGCCGAGTTGAATGGATCATTTCATCTTTCACCGAATGAAATATTCTGTCCATTGCACGAATGAAAAAACATTCATTATTTGTTTTATATGACACCTAAAAATAGCTATCCTTCTCATTTGACATTTTATGAATAAAGAAACAAGAGTGAAGGGACTTACGGTACATTTTGTTTTGCAACACTGGTCCTTGTCAGGTCAAGATGTTCACAGTCAAACAAGAAATTCAAATAGAAATCCAATCCAATCCAAAATTGTTGTCAGTTAACTTGCAAAAACAGTCAGTTATTTCAAACACAATACAATCCAAAATTGTTCATAAATCCTTGGCATAACATTAACAGATAAACTACGGCATGGTCATTTTATTTTTCGTTTACCGGCCAACCATGCATGTCAGAGGTTAGATGCTAAGCGCGCAGCCGCGGCGGTCCATCAAGGTACTTGATAGTCGCATGCGCGCTGCAAAGGCAAGTCGTTTGCGCGTGTGTTGGTGGTCGCGAGTGCAATATGGACAATTTCGTATGGATCCAAAATTGCACGGTGAATGGATCAAATTTGCACGATTGATGACGTCATTGTTCAATGGGACAAATGATCAACATCAAACAACCAATCAAATGGCAAGGATCTAATGAGGTGTCATATAATAGACCCTGTAGCGAGCGTCGAGTAGGCATCATGATCGAGATGGCCGCCGGGTTGGGGTGGGGTGAGGTGGGGTAGCCGCGGGCGAGGGGAGTTGGGCCTATTGATCAGTAATACATGTATATTCCACGGCAAATAAAAACTTAACATATGGAAACTAAACGAAGGGGTAGGGTGCTCATGCCAATGTAAAAAACAAAACAAAACAAAAACGAAAACAAAAAGTACAGAGGAAACTCGGTATGGCTCTGATATAAAAAGATTCCTGATATAACAAGGCAAGTTTGCTGGTCCCAAGTTAAGTCTTTATGTTCTTGTTTTTTTACCGATATAAGGAGATTCCTGATATAACAAGGTAACTTTCATGGTCCCAATGTCCTCGTTATAGTGAGTTTAGACTGTAATAAATAATAAAATTTAAAAACTTGTTACACAACAGTTCCTGCATGGAGAGATTAGGCAGCAAACAACATTACTCTCTCCTCTCCTCCACTTTCTCAACCTTTTTTCTCTCCATCTCCTCCACCTATCTCCCCCTCTCTCTCTCTCTCTCTCTCTCTCCCTCACAACGGGCTCACAACCCCCATATACTTTCACTCTGAGGATCCTCCTTATAGGCAATACACAGCAACCTTCTAAAATACATGTATTTCAAAAGTTGCACTCTGCCCTCATAATGTGCATTCAAATTTTGAAAAAATTAAAGATATGTAGCTGTAACTCCCTAAATCTTTACCAACACTGTGCATGACCTTTAAAGTACATCTATTCTCTCTTCTTGCCTTTCTCCTAACCAGTCTCTGATTATTTGATCATCTTAATCTTCCCAGCAACAGGACAGCTTGTGAGGGAATTGCTGACTTCATGAGCAACACATATATGCAAGCAAAAATGCGAAATATTTATTGCTCTCTCAGATTTGTCAAATTCTGAAAAATAATCATTCTTTTTAAACATGTGATTGATACAATTCTCCTCTCTTTACACCCTACAAGAGAAGACAATAATTCACTAGTATGTGTATAACAGTAACAATATCAACACCACCAGTAAACAATGCTTTACCAAAGCTTGCTCTGTTCCCCTCAGAACACAAGAAACATGGATACATGTGAAACTATGACATACTCACATCAACAAAATAATATTGATGGTCATTAAAATTCAAGGGAGGTGTTTTCATGTATTGTTTGTATTAAAGATCTCTACAAAATCATATTCTTATTTGACCTGATTTCAAACCAAATCAAGATTTATGATTATGATTATGGGTAGATCAATATTTTGAATATATTGTTTGCATTGTGAAATATATCATTCTTATTTTGTTCTCCTCGATATACATGTACTGAAAACATAATGACTGAAACACATTACTCTTTTCTGCTATGATGCATGGCAATTATTTTATTGGACTGAAAGTGTGAAAACTTCATCACAACTTGTCTTGAAATACAAAAATAAATAATGAAAACAAAAATCAAATGGTAATCTATTTGAGAATGTGCCCAACAATTCTGAACCTAATCTTTCTAATTTACTTTCGTATCAATTTTCATTTGTTGTAACACAAAGGCCCATAATCTCCAAAGCAGCCGAAGTTAAACTTGACTGAACTTGATCTGCAGACTTATGGGGTGTTGCAAGAAAGTTGCAATCGATTGCAAATTGTGAAGCAAATTAGAACAACCATTCTGAATGGTTCAGGGTCTGCCCATTCAAGAAGATGCGCTTGCAAAAATGATTTTGATTGGTCAGTACCGATCAGTTGCAACTTGCAATCAATCACAACTTTCTTGCAACACCCCATTAGTGTAGGCCAAATGTCAACCTTTATGTGCCAAATGTCAAACTCTACGTTCCACGTAAATCACTACAACTATGTAAAAAAGTACATGAACAAAATTATTTTCATTATGAAATGCATACAAAAGATCTATTTTGCACACACAGAAAGTTTGTTTAAAACTTTTTCTAAGTTACAGAATTATGGTGACTTGTATAGGATGACATTTGGCACTCACTAATTTTGCGCATTTCACGCGGCATGAAATTTGCGCGAAAATAAAAACATGCAAATATTTTTGTTTATGCATTCTTTTACCCATGGACCTAGCGTGTCGGTGAATCAAAAACGTGAAATTCACTTTACTCGGCCGAGTGCGAAATATTAATTTCCACTTTTACAGTAACCCTAGGTACTGAGGCAGGGTTTAAACGTAGCCTACAGTTAGGCGGCTTTAAAGAATACGGCCCAAAGACTATCAGCTGTTTACATAATGAATCCATCATTTCCATCTAACAAACATGATACATATACATGTGTGTACTGTTAGTAAATGGATTCAATAGCAGCCTTTAGGAAGCATATTTTCATGTTATACAGTGGAACCTTGTTACAAAGAACACTGTTATAACAAACTCTCGTTATAACAAGTTTATTCTGCCAGTCCCATTTCTTTGTATGCTATTATTTTTTAGCCCTGATATATAACAAGATTTCGATATAAAGAGGCACCGTAATTTCCTTGGTTGCAAGGAGTTTGTTATAACGAGGTTCCACTGTACTTCAATTGAAATTTTCATCACTATTACCCATGCAGATGGGTCCATGGAGCTAGACCCATGGAATATCAAAAGTTCAAAGTATTCCTCTTGATCTGAAGAAAAAAACCCCCATTAAATTCGGGTAAAAACATTCATGGATCAATATTTCTAATATGGCAACTTACTTGTCAACAACATTACTTGTCATCATTTCCGAAATACATGTATAACAATTTTCCTGTACATGTACTGTCACGTCCCATCCCTCAGGGGCCCGTTTCATAAAACTTGTCATCAATAAAAAGTTGCAATAACTGTTATAAGCTACTGAAATCCTTCCATCTGATTGGCTGAGAGCAAATTTGTCGATAAACATCACCGACAAGACACTTGATGCAACACCCCCCAAGGTTTCCTCTATTCATGATCCAATTACAACAATGTATTTTGTATGGATTTATGGACTTATGTTAATATTTGCCTGTAAATATATCTGATGTACTACCAAAGGAGGAAATTAGAAGTATCATCTTTCAGTGCAAAACATGAACAACAGATATATAAAGATGTGGTTAGTAAGACAGTTATTGTGTTTCTTACAAAAGTTTCATCTCGATTTACTCCAGAAGACTGTAATTTGAGTAAGGATCCCAATCCAATTTACAAAGAAACTTGCCACACTTCCATACTGTTACATAGTTTATGATACAATTATATACAAATGTTCATTTTTCACAAATGTTATGATCTCATGGGCTCTTGCTCTTGGTTGTTGACTTTGTGACCATGTTTTTCCAGCTCAGCTCTGTACAGAGAGAATAAAAAAAGAAGGTTAGAAAGAAAAAAGGGAAAGGAACAGTTTGAAAAAGTATACACTGACTGTATTTCACCAGTGGCAGCTTTTATTCAGTGGTATCTAAACTTGCATCATCTCTTTACAGAAGTAAATATGAAGCTCTTAATTTGAATAACGTACAGGAGCATGGAATACGTAATATTACAAAGCTAAATATATTTTGGTGATTAATAACTTTAAATAGACAGCACCACATTGCAATTTGCAAAGATTGTTTAAAAAAATGTGCTACTGATGTATGTACATACAAATGTATTTCATGGTATCATTTCATTTTTTCATGATGTTTTTATAACTTGCAGATGCCTTCTAAACTATTACTTTGTTTAAGCATAAAATTAAAAAAAATAAACAAAAAAATTAACAAGTTAAAGGGATAGTTCACCCTGATTACAAGTTGATTTTAAAAGAAGCAGAAAAATTAAAGGAACAGATCAGTGAAGGTTTGAGAAAAATCCGATAAGAAATAAGAAAGTTATGAATTTTTGAAGTGGTAATCAATCAGACACAAATTGGCAACTCCGTGACGTATCTTCCGAGCTCCTCTTCCATTTGCCCTGTACCCCCAAAATCATCAATTTCCATTTTCTCTAAAGGAAATACAGTCAAACCTGTCTATAGCGGCCACCAAAGGGAAACGGAAAAAGTGGCCGCTATAGACAGGTGGCCGCTATAGACAGGTCGGCGGCCATTTTTAATTTTGCACATACACGCAACATCACTTGTGTAGGCCTAGGCCCTACATGTATCCATATATATCACTTAGGAAAACAAGCTATAGATCTA
This sequence comes from Heliocidaris erythrogramma, assembly GCA_025617745.1. Taxonomy (NCBI): domain Eukaryota; kingdom Metazoa; phylum Echinodermata; class Echinoidea; order Camarodonta; family Echinometridae; genus Heliocidaris; species Heliocidaris erythrogramma. Next base: position 51,628,531 of record CM046853.1, read on the forward strand.
CAGATTTGACGTATAACATGTCATATGATATATAAAATGCCAAAATAATGTGCTTTGTTGTCAATAAATGAGAAAAACAATAGGCCTAGATATACGAACAATCTCTGTAAAATTAATTACGGTACCACGTACGTAGTCGCCCCGCGGTAGACTGCTGTTCTTGATTTTTATAGTCTAAAAACGATGTATAATCATGCTTTTGCTTCTTGTCAAAAATTACAATAATGAGTTTATCTTTTGAATAAAATCATGCAATCAATTTTCATTCAATAAATATTTGCCTTTTGAATGGTTTAAAAGAAGTTTTAACTGTTTTTGAGAACAGGCGATAGAAGGTGCTCGCTTGATTCGTTGAAAGTGCGAACGTCGACAATGCAATGGATCGCTGGTGGACGTACGAGTTTTCCTGCTGTTTTTCAGCAGGACAATTTCGTACATGAAATAGTTATTATTGATCCTTTAAAAAATAATAGCTGGGTAGTATTTTATTAATTTCACTTTCTAAAAAAACATCACTCTTTTATTATTTTTTTTCGATTGCTATAACCCTTAAATTTTTTTTTGATAAATCTTTAAAAAAATAAAAATTAATATTGAAGTGTACGAGCCTGTGCTATTGCGCAATGGCGATCGCTATCAAGAGAACAATACAGGTGCCCGAGATCGCAGCTGGATGGTGCGAAGATTACGTAAACGAACAATACTAGTGCTTAATTCTTACTAAAAAGACTTTTAATCTCTAATTAGTCGGCAATGTGGTAAAACTTTTAGATCTTCTTGGCCATTGTAGAATCTATTCACAACGTTTGTGTGAGAGTGTGACTGAGCTAGGACTCGGTAAACACATCGCGGCTTTATTATGCCTAACTTTTTATGGCAAAAACTACTTTTTGTGCATGAAGCTACGGCTCGACTCGATATTGGTGGCCGCTATACGCGGTCAGATATTGACCGAGGGATACATTATGGGTGGCCGCTGGCCGCGTTAGGCAGGTGACCGCTATATGCAGGGTCTACAACACAGTAATATCCTGCGGGGGATTTTTGGGTGGCCGCTATAAGCAGGTGGCCGCTATAGACAGGTGGCCGCTAAGACAGGTTTGACTGTAGTTAATCATACGTGCACCTTAGATATAATCATTGCTCATATGTTTTTACACCAAATCTGTATGAAACAAATATATTTCTTCATCAAAAACTAAGAAAATGAAAATTTATGAAATTTTCTGTATTGAGCAAATGGGAGAGGAGCTCGCAAGATACGCCACAGAGTTGCCGATTTGTGTCTGATTGATTACAACTTCAAAAATTCATAACTTTCTTATATCTTATTGGATTTTGCTCAAACTTTCACCGATCTGTTTCTTTAATTTTTCTGCTTCTTTTAAAGCCAACTTGTAATCAGGGTGGACTATCCCTTTAAGGGCTCCTACATTCAAATCAAGAAATGATTGTATATTGTCCTCTGCAAAGAAATCCAAATAAAATTATTGATACTGCAGTAAGACATAACTACCGACGAATTATGATAATCACTCAAGCCGTGTTGACTAAAGATACATTTAATCAATTACGGGGTAATTTGAAAATTTCAAATACAAAATAAAATAGTTTTTTTTTAAGAAATTGGGATTCATGCTACTTGGACTTCCCAGTCGTTCATTGTGTTGTAGAGATGCAAATGTATCCAATTAAAATATTAAGCTTCTGATTACAACATGATTATTGTGATGGTGCTGGTGGGATAAACCACAAATTAAGCCTTTCAGATAAATGAGGTAATCTACCGTCCAATTCTGCCTTATTTTGTTATCATTTCAAAGAATTTTGTTACTGTAAAACTGTACAAAATGTTGGGTCAAAATGTGCCCAACATGATGTTTACTCAAGTGTCCGACCAACTTTTGAGCAACTATATTTGCCCGACTTGGCTAATTTTGGCTCAAATTGTAGTAATGGTCACTTACTGGGCAAAGCATTACCCAAGTTTGGCACAAAATTGGTCAGACACATAATTACCCTGACATTTTTACATTGTAGGTTGAGGCCAATAATAATTTTTTCTCCTCACACCCCTCAAATTGACACTGAAAGAAATGCAGTGTATGAAGAGGAATAATTACCTTAACTGCACCGAGAAGTCATCCTCTACATTATCATCATCCCAGTTATCTTCCCAGACATTGTTATCAGATGGATCTTCTTCATCACGCTTCCATTCTGGATAAGAGATTGAAAGAAAGACAAGCAGGGGAAAAAAACAGAAAGACAGTAAGCAAATGACCTATGTAGGGTTACATTGGTTCTACACTGCATGCTACAGCAACAATATCTACACGATAGTATCTAAAGTGCATGTATGGTTGAATATTTTCTTTGGAGAAATGGAAATTAATGATTTTGGGGGATTTTGGGGGAGGAGCTTGCAAGATATTAAACAGAGTTGCCAATTTATGTTTGATTGATTACAACTTCAAAAATTCAGAACTTTCTTATTTCTTAATATATTTTGCTCAAAGCCTCAAAGCTTCACTGATCTGTTTCTTTAATTTTTCTGCTTCTTTCAAAACCAACTTGTAATGAGGGTGGACTTGATTGCACACCTAATCCAAACCCTACATCTTTGATGAAATAAAGCGAATGCCCTGTCACCATTACAGTACATCAATCGACTCAATCAAGGATGCATGGTAAATGGTAACACAACATCTTTTATTCTTTGTTAATCATCTGTCACAGCATGAAAAAACCTATATCAAAGGCATGTCATAAAATAAACATTATTTTAGAAGTAATCTGGATTCCTCATAATGAAACTGCATCTTATCATGCAGCAATATGAAATAGGAAAATAAACAAGCAAAAGATACGACTACGTCTTCAATATGCCTCCGCTTGTATTCAGATAATTCCTGATCACCTACAAGTATAATATAGTACCAAGTTTGAAGTTCTTACCTCAAACAGTTCTTGAGATATCGCAGTAACGAGGCTAAAAACCAGTAATTTCATGTAATTTCATTTAAATTGACCTCTGTGACCTCTGACCTTTGACCTACTTACCCCAAAATCTAATCAGTTCATCTTTCTATGGGGATACATACTGGTACCAAGTTTGAAGTTCTCACCTCAGATAGTTCTTGAGATAACGTGGTAACAGTGCTAAAAACCAGTAATTCCATGTAATTTCATGTAAATTGACCTCTGTGACCTCTGAACTTTGACCTACCTACCCCAAAATCTAATCAGTTCCTCTTTCTATGGGGATACATACTGGTACCAAGTTTGAAGTTCTTACCTCAAACAGTTCTTCAGAAATCGCGGTAACGGTGCTAAAAACCAAGAATTTCATGTAATTTCATGTAAATTGACCTCTGTGACCTCCTTATCCCAAAATCTAATCAGTTCCTCTTTCTATGGGGATACATACTGCCATGGTACCAATTTTGAAGTTCTTACCTCAAACAGTTCTTCAAAAATCGCGGTAACGGTGCTAAAAACCAAGAATTTCATGTAATTTCATTTAAATTGACCTCTGACTTTTGACCTCCTTACCCCAAAATCTAATCAGTTCATCTTCGTATAGGGATACATACTAGTACCAAGTTTGAAGTTCTTACCTCAAACAGTTCTTGAGATATCACGGTAACGGTGCTAAAAACCAGTAATTTCATATAATTTCATGTAAATTGACCTCTGACCTTTGACCTACTTACCCCAAAATCTAATCAGTTCATCTTCGTATGGGGATACATACTAGTTCCATGTTTGAGGTAGGGACGGACGGACGGACGGACAACCCGAAAACATAATGCCTCCGGCACCCACCTTTGGTGGGCGGAGGCATAAAAATCCTCAAACCTTCTGACAGTCACATGATATGAAAAGCCCAACACGAATATTGACAAATGGGACTACTTGTTCTACTAAAGATATGATCAAACCTAATATTCTACTCATCTCTCTTTACTTGTCACTAAGCAACTAAACCCTTCTGTTGAGACCTTCATAATTAAATATCATTTATTTCAATCTTAAGAATTTGGGATTGGATTCTTTTGAAAATTATATTTTCTGTCATCTCAAGACTAATGTATCCAGTATAGTTTGGGAAATCCTACTTTTTACATACTCCATTTGTCTCACCTTACACCAAACCTTTCATTGTAGATGTAAGAATCCCCAATAAATCTGCTAAGAAACTAAGGAAGATGATGAAAATATAACCCAACATCCCCTTTCAAAAATATCAAAAAGTTAGTTTTCATGTCTTTCAAATTACATGCTATGGAAGTTGTGTTGAATTTTCTGTAATTCCTTCATCATCATTAGTACATGGAAGTAAGATGTAGTCCTGTTGAAACTTCCGGTCATTCGTTTGAATGGTACATGTTCCAACTACACTATAAATAGTGAGCATGCACGCATGGTGGGTGGACATTTCAGTTGAGCTGAAGAATTTAAGTTGAGTTTGAGTTGAGAGGACCAGTGTTTGTCCAAACAATGTTTGAATGAGTTTAGTGAAGATGCAGAGATGACCGATGAAGGAAAACTATTCCAAATCTCAACCAACTCTCACTAAAACTATTTCTTCTTCGAGCTGTGTAACTTCCGTTCTTGTACAGCTTCTGATCGTGTCCTCTGGTAACTTCATGAGCAGCAGAAGTGAAGAAAAGTTTGTAGTCACAGTTAATGAGTTCATTCATGATCTTGTAGACTTAATTGTTATCGCCTCTCTTTCTTCCGTAGTGCAGGGAGTATACATACCAAGGCTTTTTAATCTAGTTTGATATGGTAGGTCCTTGAGCTTAGGATAAACTTTGTGGCTCTCCTCTGAACCTCCTCTATTGCAGTATCGTCGGACTAAAACCGTGGATGCCATATGACATTCTTTTTTTTCTTTCCTTCCTTTATTCCAGTTCTTTAAAAAGGTTTGAAAATTAAATGGAAATATTAAATGACAACTCACCTTCTGCAGGGAACTCCTCAAATTCATCATCCTCTTCAAGAAGACCAAGATCTACTTTCTTGTCCTTGTCACTACTCTTGTCTGTCATCTTTGTTCTGATGGTACCTGCATGAAGAAGAAGAAGAATGGATATCACCAATTTTTTATTTATTCTTTCTTTTTTATTTATTCAATTTTTAAAATGTTAGTACTTAGTAAGTAGTAAAGCCTGGAAGGAAATCCCTTCACTCCCTTCAGCAAACTCCGAAGGTGGTTTGCACAGCTCGTCGTCGTACAGCTACATGTATGCCTATGTCTATGTCGGCTATCTTAGTTAATATATTCAACCACTATTAACCCATTGTCTACGGGAACCGGGTGGCCCCTGTATTAAGCCTATGGGAATGAGAGAATTCAGTAGTCAACGGGTTAATAGCACCTAGCGAAATGAAAAACTATATACACGGAAACAGCGCTGGTGAGCGCACAATCTCAAATTTGTATTGCATTCACTTGCTTCTCACATAGTGCAGTGCACAGCGCGCGGACACAGTGCTCTGCGTGTCCTATAGCGTGTCTTATTGTTAATCTCCACGAGTGACTGCACTTGCACATTCATTGATTTATTACTACTTCAACCTCCCCTAAGTCGATCATGACGGGACTGGGTGAAATGTGTCGATTTTTCGACTTATGCGGAAGCCGAAGAAAATCTGACTTACTCATGTATATAAAAAACGGGACGCCGCAGAGCAGACTGGGCTGGCGGGCCGGTGGTTTGATCGATTGGGAGTTCTCATCACATAATGTACCATGATTTATATTAAGCCTGAGTCGAATCGATTGGTTAGCCGGTGTTCGATCGAAGACATCGAATCCCGATTCCGTTTTGGCAAAACCGGTGCATCGCCAGATTTTTGACTACCGTAGCACCATGAAAAGAGCAAATAAAAAAAGAAACTCCGTAACATCCAGCATAATACTAGCAGAGAACGTGAAGGCGACTTCAAACTGTTGGCTAACTTTCGCTAATTCGCTCGCGGAGGACGTCGCGCTTTACCTGTGCTTTCTCTATGGAAAAATCATTTTGTCGTTACGAACTGAAGTTTACGATAATATTCTTGCACTCTCTCTGCATTGTCAATTTGACAATTGTATAATTGAACATGATAAATACGGGCATGAGTACGAGTGTTCCTACTTAATTCGCAATAACTAATATCACTCTCATCAAATTGGCAATTACTTCTGAATGATCTGAGGCTGAATGAAGTCGAGTACGTCATGAGCGACGAAAAGTTTATTTCGTATTGGTTTTTTTTGGCATCGAACAAACGTGTTCCATTCAGCTCTCCAAAGACAAAGTAAGATTATTAATTCTTTGAATTTGAATCATTGTCGGGTGTGTCGACAATGAGCATCGCTTCGTGCGACACTAGAGTGATATTTTGGCTAGGCATACGGACTAGAAACTTAAGATTTTGGCTCGTCCGCTGTGATTTTTACTAGCCATTGGCTAGCGGGCTATCGTTAATGTCGAGCAGCGAGAGCCCATACATATGCCCGCGATGCCAGCGGACCGGTCACCGGTGCATGGTGCATGCACTGCGTGCAACTGTGTGCAACTGTGTGCAACTCTGTTTATCGATGCACCGGTATTCGATCGAATCAAAGCCGTCGAATCCCGGATTATGAAATATTCGATATGACTCAGGCTTAATTTATATTGTGCCAATTGTGTTTGCATTAGTAAATGTATCTAAGTCCCTAAATGATGTATATTGTTCACATTTGTAATGACAGCTTATTCTGGTCTCCATTATGAGAATCCATTAGACTTGACCCAAAGGTCATATGTCACTATTGTGACCCACTCTACAGTGATAATGACCAGCCGATTGTCAGTCTGTGTATATAAAGTTAGAGCTGTGAATAAATGGACACTTGTATGCCCAAAACCCATACAGTCAACATCTTAGTCATTCTTAAGAGTATACAAAAGTGCCGACATCGAGAAAATAAGAACATACATGTATACCTTCCATGTACCCAGTATATTACATGTACTTCATACTCTTATTACAAGTTGGACAATAAAGAATAAAAACAAAACACGTTTAGTGATTAATTTCAATGTATTAGATCCTCCCTTACATCCCTTTATATGCACATGGGCGTGAAGGCAATAAAACTGCGTGCAGGTATGGCGTGCGGCCGGCCGTGCAAACATGACTAACATGTGACATTTTGTTCTTCACATGACAGCGTGAGAGAGGACGCGGAGTTCGCGCCAGCAAGTGAGGGAATTTTTGTTGACAAAATCGGCGTGTGGCAGTTTCGACAATGATTGATTTCGCATCGTTGTTTAGTTCGACTAGTATTCGACCTACAAAAATCGACTTGTACAAAGGATTAACACACGTAAGTCTACGAGGATAAATTGGGACTTTTTATTTTGACTTTAGCGACTATTCGACACATGCGACGTTGACTTAAGCGACATTGACTGTACTTTCTCTTCTTCACACTAATCCCCCCTCAAGCATTTCAAACCCCCTCTTCACTGCTTAAAAGCCACCAAAAGAAAACCCCTTTTCCCGCCCTCCGGGTCAAAACAATGTTAGAATGTTTAATCTTGAAAGTTCATAACTTCTAATATAGCATCTTTAATATACCCAAAACCAACATTTTCCTATAGAGAATGCACAAGCAAAACTGTGGTTTGGATACACCAGGGACACTTCTCTGGGTACACTAAGGTGCTAGTATCAGCAGCGGCTTGTCTTGGGATTTTGTTTGCATTCATGCTCTGAAAAGAAGCGATACTAGGAATACCCTGTATCTATGGAAAGAAGGGAATTTTGAATGGATAAAGCGATATTTAAGATATGCTAAGAGATAAAAATAAATATGCCCAATGAATCAATTTTCCTCTAAATCACTCTCTCTCTAGGTATACTGTATGCAAAATAAATATACCCAGGGCACATTTATTTGACCTTTCATCATTGCTTTATTCCGTTTAGTAAATGCATTCTTTTTGCATTCCTACTTTTTCTTCTTCATGCTAATCCCCACTCAAGCATTACAAGCCCCCACAAGAAAACCCATTTTTCTCGCCCTCAATTAGGGCCACACATTGCTGGAACAATACTAGCTCCTCAATATGCCCAAACTATACGTTTTTAATATCTTGAGAAATTTTATACCCTGTGCTAGCCCGACCAGACGCCGTGCTTTGCACAGCGTCTGACAAGGACACATAGACTTTCATTGCGACACCCCTCAATGTCACTAAAAACAATGTAAAAAATTAATTTAAAATGTATGTTAAACTTCCAATTTGACGTTATACTCACATGAAATTGATTGCTTGGATGGATTTGTGCAGTGGTGGAGATGTCTGACGAAATTTCCATTAATGCTAAACAAAAAGTCAACATAGATGGCACTAAGCCAGTTGAGACCTCAACGTTTAGCATTAAAGGGATAGTTCACCCTGACAATAAGTTGGTTTTAATAAAAGCAGAAAAATAAGAGAAAAATATTGGTGAAGGTTTGACAAAAATCCATCAAGGAATAATAGAGTTATGGGTGTTTTAAGGTTTAAATTTGTGACGTCATATGCGAGCAGCTACCCCATACATCATGTAATATAAATTCTATAAATTCCCATTTTTCAATGGTTCATGATGACTGAAGATATTTTTCTCAGAGGAGCGGGTATGAAATGATGTTTAAGATGTTATATTGAATGCACAAGTATTAAACACCATTTCCATTTTTCTGAGAAAATGTCATTTTCTGGAATTTATATCACATGACACATGGGGAAGCTGCACGCATGTGACGTCACAAAATCAAAACTTTAAAAATCCATAACTCCATAATTCTTTAACGGATTTTCGCCAAACCTTCACTGATATGTTTCTTTTGTTTCTCTGCATTTATTAAAACCAACTTATTGTCAGGGTGAACTATCCCTTTAATGGAAATCTCCACCACTGCACCACATCGTATAGTTTCGATTATTATGATTGTATCGCCGACAGCGCGCGCCATCGCACACAACCGCCATTTTAAATCTGCATGACAAGAGGAGGCATGGATACACAAACACTGGTGAGTTCTCGGAAATTTCTTCTGGCTTTTCTGCTATTTTTTTGTGGTTTTTTTGTAAAAAATATTTAAAATTTCAAAAAAAAAACCCCAAAAGTTTCCCTAGGAGGAGATGCTGTGGTGAAGAACCTGTCGATCAGGAGTTATCAAGAAAGGGATTTTCCAGCCCATTTTGTATGACCTGCTAACTGTGCGCAGTTAGATTGGCGGAATAAAACACCTAGCTTCGTGATGTAAAACTAAAAGGCGTATAGACCCTCGGCCTAGCCGCGCTGCCCCGCAGGCCGGCTGAGGGCCGCGCCTGAGCCTGATGAAAGTGTTACTGCCGCACTGGGAAGGCTCGGGAAATAAGGATTGTTAATTACTTTCAGAGGGGAAAAAACGGGAGAAAGTGAGAAAAAAAGGACAGGAGAGACAATGAAATAGATTTGTAGATAACATCTTTTTGTTTGGTGCCATTGAGAACAAATGTGATGGTGATGACCGGTCCCACTTACGCCTATACTAAGTAATAATACTACACTAAAACGTGCGTATCTAACTAGTACTAGTATAATTATAATGTCAAAGACGAAGCAACATGTACATGCCATCCACTTAATTTTACTTTCAAGCTTCAGAAGTTATTTTATGTTTTTGTATGAAGAGGGGGGGGGGGGTGTATGAAATACAAAAAGGTTAAAACTTTTATGAAACTAATTCTCAAATTATGCTAATATAATTACATATGTGATTAATGATTTTTCCATATAAAAGCGATACCATAGATAAGAAAATTATAACACAACATATTTACGCCAACACGTACATCGGTAGTTTCGATAAACACTTGACATTTCCAACCGGCCACACAGTAGTAATAATAGTCTGTCACGTATAATGCGCAATCACATACATTCGTTTTTCTTAACCAGTATAATTATACATACATTTTCTTTACTTTCATTTTCTTTTTCCTTCTCAGTCTGTTTTATTTCTTTTCATCTTACAGCCATTTATTCCGACAGTTTAATTTTCAATGCGTATGATCTCATCAATTTAGGATCTGTCTCTTTTTGTTTTTTCGGCTTTATTTCACGATGGCAACTTATAAATGGTCTATTAATTGGGTGCACTGTAGTCTGTTATAGTCAGTGATGAATGAAAGCGCGTCATATGGGCCTGCATAATTATAATAGTGAGTACCCCCCCCCCCCCCCCCCCTCCCGGGATGTCAAATTAATCGGTTAGAGTTTTTTTTAATGAAATGTAATACTATTTTACTCAAACATCTTCACAAACAACCATAATTGCAAATAAATTAAACATCAAAAATATGCCATGCATGCTCCACAACCGCCGTACACATACACACACCCACGCACACACGCAACGGGTGTCATTTCATACTTACATACCTACCGATCGACGTGTGCACGTACACACAAACATAATGCGTCAACTAATAGGATACAAAAACTGATAAAAAAATTTAAAAATTTTGTTAACAACGGTTTTTCGTACTTTCGGGACTATTCTAGTATACCCAGACTTTAAACACTCCGTAACATTTGTTTTCTTCACACTTATGGCATAATTTGTTATATTGTGGTAGATTTACATTTTCTCATGATACAAATTTCAATTCTAGTTCAAATTATTCACATGAATACATGAAAATCTGCTATTTTAACATTTATTTGTAAGGTCTTCTAGAAATACTGTCTGAATGCTATAAATAGCATTCTATGGTGTCCTTCGAAACATAATCATGCCTCTGGAGGAAAAAGAAATGAAACTAAGTTTTACTAATCGTTATCTTTATTGCGTGGAGCCTTTTACTCCGTTTTTCTTCCAAACCAAGCTTCATGTGAAGGAGGATACGTATGTGGTAGAGAAACAAAAATACGCCCATCATTTCAGCGGGAAATTAGCCTTTTTACATCCCAACGTTTAATGATTAAATGTGAAGCTCATGATCAAGGCTACAAGATATGACCGATATTATCGATAGTGCACGTTGTCGTTATAGTCGATGCCAATCACATCTTCGTGAAACGGTTTGGTCCCTGAAGGGACTGGCAGTCCTTCCGCCGTGGGATGGTCCCGATCGGGATGGTCCCTGTAAGGACCCTTTTGTGAGATCGTACCCAGAGTGCTGTCTGGAGATTTCCAGTGTCTGTGTGTTCTGGTGTTGACATTCACGAACACTGGACATCTCCGCCGCCGACTGCGGCCGCGGAGCTTCCGAGAATTGTACCGGCTCAGCCAGCACACAATACAAGATAGACAAGCAGCCAAATACTCGTAGTTCTACTCTCACGAATTCATACTCACACTCATAGCCCTTATGTTACATTTTACGTCTGGTCTTACAATCTGTCTCTATTTCATCCGAAAGTTACTTACCTTCGGGAATTAAAATTTAAATTCAAGACAGCCTTATGACTTATGTCGACGAACACATACAAATTGTCAGTCAATTTCGCCAAAGAGTTTAAATACGAAGAGTGCTCGGTGCCGAAATAAAGCACGCGTATATTGTGGTACATGTCGATCGGCCCAGAGGAAAGGTTATAGTCTTAATCAGGATGTTTGTATTTTTTATTTTCTTTATTTCTTTCTTCTTTTTCTGGATAGTGCTTTTGCCTTTTGGTAAAGCCGTAACTAAAGGGCATAATCTTGATATTGTCCCTTCAATACAAACTTATGTCCCAAAACAGATAGGAATCAACTCTAACTGCACCAGGGAGGAGAGGGAGAGAGTTGGGAGGGGCCTCGGACTAGATGTTTGTATTTTTGTTAAAGTTATTAGAAGTGAAATTTCTATTAATATTTATGTGATGATGGGGGGGGGGGGGGGGTGGGGGTCCAAACATGTTCCCTGATATTAAGCTCTATATGAGCAAACACTGCGATATCTGACGGGAGTGTCGAGAAAAGTTATCTTAAAAATAATAATGCGCTATCTTTATTTTTCTATTAAATCAGAATATTTCATTTGATATGATTTATGGAAATTATATGGATTATAGACCTGAAATGTAATTTTATTAGCCTTAAAAGTCAAGACAGAAAAGGCTTTAATACAATGAGATTGCGTGCGAGCAATTCCTTATATAAATATAAAGATTAAATTAAGAGTGGTGTATCCAAGATTATATATCCAGGAATATACGTGCCCCTATATGTGCCAGCCAAAACCAAATCTGACATGTTTTAGTTACACATCGAATGAAAGGAAATGTGTACCCCCACCGCCCCCCCCCCCCCCCCCGCACAGAAAGAATCTGAAAACTGTGATAATTATTTTCCTTGCTTGTCCTAAAATTCAAATTAGAATGCATCTGATTTTTTTGTGTGTGTGTCAAGCGTGAGCCTCCCCCTCCCCCTGCATTCCTGGATACGCCACCAATATAACCAACTTACGGTAAGTTATTTGTAATATTCTGCTGTAGAAATGTGAGACGACAGGCGAAGAAAACAGTATAGGGTCTTGCTCCGAAGCCATCACCAACGCAATAGGTCCTTTACCGATTATACGAAAAGGGTGGGGGATGGCCTCCGTGTTTTGAATTAAATTAACTAGTAACCAACAATAGCAGCTGATGGTATAATTTATTACCAGTCTGTCTTTTCTGTCTTTGTAGGAATATCCCATTACTTTTGCCCCAGCTCTCTTTGTCTCTCTCTCTCCTCCCCCTCTCATTTTCCCATACTCTCTATATTCTCTTCTCTCTTACAACCGATCTGTAAAAAATGACTCTAATAGAATTGAGGAAAAAATAATGATCTCTTATTTTTTTTCATTTGTGTTTTTATTAGGAAATCAACAAAAATCACAAAAATTACAAGTGATTTACATGATTAAAAACAAAATCACTGAGCAAAAAAACCAACAAAAACCCAACAAAAACAAACAGTATAAATAAAGCAATTGGAACAAAATTTAAAAAAAAAAATGATCTCTTATTGCTTTTCCCCCCAATCTTTCAATTTAATGAGATCGACCACCAACACTACGCAATCCTATTCTTTACATCCATGACAGAATAGCAGGGGCGGATCAAGAGGGGGCGAATCGGCCGCGGCCCCCTTCTTGAAACCCAGGTTGGCATATACGGGCTCTTGCCTATTGTGAAAAAACACCCGGATCGAGCATTTTAGTTTGGGAGCCCACCGTGAGACTAACAATGTCGTTCTATTAACCCTCCGAGAAAAACTTGTAAAGAGGCCCACCCCGAAAGACTGACATGACAGTCCGGGCATGGATCAATGGCGGATTTAGGGGGCTTTAAAAAAATTGTTTCCCCCTTTTAGAACTGATAACTTTTTTGCTTGTCAGAGAATTATGGAGGAAAACTGATAAAATCTGATACCCTACACCCCTCCACTGAGCGACTTTCGGAGGGCTGGCGAGAAGAAAAATATGATTTCATGTAAATCACATTTTTTACATTTTCAAAGAAAAACAAAGGGAATTACAATCACCCTAAAATTCCTTGTTTTCGCGTGTTAACCTATATGACAGGCGAGACGTTTTTGGTCAAAAGCATGCATATTTATGGGGGTTTACTGGACTCATCAAGCCTTAATTATACCAGAGCTTTAAATTTCATGTAAATCACGTTTTTTTAAATATTTTCAAATAAAAATTATGGGAATTATAATCATCTTAAAATTCCTTGTTTTCGCGTGTAAACCTATGGCAGGCGAGACTTTTTTGGGGTAAAAAGCATGCATATTCCCGGGGATTTATGTGAGGTCCGTTCAACTAGTTGAGTCTTAATTATACATTTTCAGAGCTTTAAATTTTATTCAAGGCACATTTTTCAAAATTTTGATTTAATTATGCGGGAATTACAATCATTCAAAAATCCCCATTTTTGCGTGTTTTATGCGAGCTGGAAAGCCAAAAGCATACATATTCCCGCGGGGATTTATGCGGGGTTCCCGCTTCCACTTTTGAGCTTTCATTAAGCTTTTTCAGAATCTCAAATTACATGTAAGCTACATTTGCACTAAATTCAAGGTAATACTAGAGGAACTATGCATGTACGGTTACATGTCGTTTTTCCGAAGGTTCGTATTTCCGAAGGTTCGTTTTTCCGAAGGTTCATAATTCCGAAGGTTCGTTATTCCGAAGGTTCGTTACTCCGACGGTTCGTTTTTCCGAAGGTTCGTTTTTCCGAAGGTTCGTTTTTCCGAAAATGAAATAGGGTTCATAATTCCGAAGGTTCGTATTTCCGAAAATGAAATGAGGTTCGTATTTCCGAAAATGAAAAAGGGTTCGTATTTCCGAAAATGAAAAAGGGTTCGTATTTCCGAAAATGAAAAAGGGTTCGTATTTCCGAAAATGAAATAGGGTTCGTATTTCCGAAAATGAAAAAGGGTTCGTATTTCCGAAAATGAAAAAGGGTTCGTATTTCCGAAAATGAAATAGGGTTCGTATTTCCGAAAATGAAATAGGGTTCGTATTTCCGAAAATGAAAAAGGGTTCGTATTTCCGAAAATGAAAACAGGTTGTAAATTCAGAGAATACGGCGTCAATCCGTATTTTGGATAGGGAGGAGGGGAAAGACGGCCAAGTGTACTCAATAATCATAACAATGATGATAACAGTTATAATAAAATCCAGAGAAATAGCCATTATATTATCGTAATTCCTATCAATATTATCATTATTATTATTATGATTATTATTATTATAATTATTATTATAATTATCATCATTATTGTTATTACTATTAATATTATTATCATTATTATCATTATTATCATTGTTCATATTATAATAACCAATATTTGTGAGCGAGCGCCTCAGGAATACATGTTTCATTTCTCATAAAATGATATTACTTCGGTGATTAAAATACATACTGATGTATTGAAGAAAGTGAATGATCGGATTCCGGATTAAATTTGCTACAACGAAATTGGCTTGAAGTTATTTATATAATGTATATACCGCTTTGGAAAATGAGACACACCAAAGTTCCAAGTAGATCTTTACAAGCAGAAAATGGCCACGTAATGTTTTTGAAAGGGGGAGCTGATGCCTCTTGGCAGAATATCATACTCCCCGTTTCTACAATTTGCAAGCGAGCGAAGCGAGTTAGAAAAAAACATAAAACCCTTTTTTTTATTGTAATGGAAATGCAATTTCGCCATCAAAAGACAAATGTAGAACATGTAATAATGAGCCATGAATAATATTACTTAACCCTGCTGCCGAATATGGAATATTTGGGCACTTCACTCGCCCTAATGAAGGGCGTTCCCTGTCCCAAACTATTCCGTTTCTAAATCTTACGCGCTAGTGAGCAAGTAAAAAAAAGGAGATATTGTCTATAGAATAATGATTTTGTTACCAGATGATCCAAACAACGATAACATTTTGAGTACCTTCCCGCCCACAGATAAGGATAGCCGACCATCTCGCTTCCCAAAATAAAAGGATGTTCGGGCACCACAACTGGGCGTTGTGGCGTGCGCCTGTAATCCAGCTAACAGTGGAAGTTATAAACTGATTCAGCGGACCCAGGTTCGAGACTGAGTCACGTCTTTCGGATGGTGACGTTAAAGGTCGGTCCCAGACGTAAATAATCATATCTGATTGATACACGTCTGTAAAAACCCAATTACACACACACACACACACACACACACGCTGCTGGATTCCAGCGAGCCAAACATTGACACTTTATTATCATTAAGACATGTAAGATGTAATTACTTCGTCAACATTCAACATAAATTGTGATTAAAAAAGTATACTATGAAAAGTGTATACTAAAAATAAGGTGGGGGCGTCCTGCATCCCTAGCCCTCAGAGCCATCTATTACAGAGTTTGGCCAACTCGGCTCCATGTAGGTAGCAATATGGCGCTTGTTGCTTTGTTAGGCAAGCACTAAACAAAGGAATATACGCCATGTTGTGCCCAAATAAACCGAGTTGGCCGAAGTCTGTAATATGGCTCTGTAGATGACTCTACAAGCCCTCCCCTCCGGTCCCCAAAACAACAACAGCAATAAAAACAACAACGTAATATTACAGAGAGTTCATAAAGGAGTCACTGCTATGTTTAATAAATAGCCTGGCAAGTAGCACAACGTATTATAACAAGCATAATTATTATTGATACGTATAGGCTATAGGCCTATTATACGATCATGACAAGGGAAATAAAAGAAGCAATAGTAGAGTAACCGGTGCAATATCTAAGTCTGGTCGCATAACTCCATCCAAAATGACATCGTCATCGTAATTCTGGGTAGTCCACTTCATAATAACAATTGTAATAATAATAATAACAACAATAACAACAACAACAATAATATTATCAATAATAAAAATTATAATACTGATAATATTAGTAATAATAATAATAAAAATGATAAAACAGATAATACTAATACTAATAATAATGATAATAATGATAATTATAATAATAATAATAATACAAATAATACTAGTAATAATAATAAATAAATGAATAGATACCATAAACAACCAAAGCCGAAGAAAGATGGATCGTAACAAGTTAAAGAAGGAGTCTTATCATCAGGCTGATATGATTATCATAAAAGGAAACAAAAAGTAAAACCAAACTATAATGCAAAATATCTTAAACAATTTATGCAGCAGGGCAGACTGAAATCATTGAGCATGTTTTATAACCTTGCAAAAGTATTAACATTTCTTAAAACAGATTAAAATCTTAAATTGTAGAGGTAAATGTATGAAGTATCCTGTAAGTAATGACCTTGCTTACACAACTATACAGCATTTTGTTTGCCGCATATCTGAAATGATTTATTTATTTATTTATTTCTGATATTTATACAGGGTGACTCATTATCACCAATATTGGTGGTATTCCATGAGGCCCTGATAGCAATAGTAAGTAACAATAATAGCCAACAAAATCATGAAAATAAACTCATAACAAAAATAGATAAGAACATACATAAATATATATATATATATATATAAACATGTAAATACAGATGATCTATGACGCAGATAGTTTTCAAACACTTTACAATTCCAACAGAACTTGCCGTGCAGCAGATACTTCTTAAGAAAACCAAATTCAAGAAAAGAAAGATAACAAGTGAGCAACAACAAAAATGTTAAAGCCACTGCTATGTAGCACACCGCATCTGAAGAATAAAAATAACTCTTTATACTGGCATATTATGTGTAAGTATATAGGTCAGGTGCAATCGCTAATTGAATATAATGATAATGATTAAAAGCAACATACAACCAAATTTGAAGAATAGTGGATCAAAATGTTTAGTTTTCTTTCAGTCGGGCTAAAATAATTATCATACAGGGAATAATCCTAACTATCTATGCCGCATAAATAGATTAAAATCATTGAACATGTTCTTTAACTTTGCCAAAATACCATCATTTCTAAACATGGATGAAAATCTTTCATTTTATACAGCTGCTTACAGCATAATAAATTTGTACAGATTCTAATGAGTTGCTTCATTTTACTGCACAGTCTGCGTTTTTAACAGTTACAACCGCTGACCTGAAGTTTGAAATAACTTTTACAAGCATAACGAATTACAAAACACTAAAAGACATTGAGAGTAAAACAATCCTCATCGTAAAAAATAGAAATAAGGAATTACACATGGAGAAGAAAACATTCTGACCTAAATTAATGGCTTTTATCAACCAGTGCCCCGCCTTATAAGGAGTTGAAGCGATTTATTTGAAACAATCGCAAGTTAAAATCAATCGCAACTGTGTACTTAACATAGGCCTAGGCATAGGCGTACGAGAATGGGGGCTGCTGCAGCCAACCCCCCTCCCCGGATTTTGAAAGTGCCGATATTCCGGCAACTCACACCTCATATTCAGGGAGTGAGGTGCCCGAATATCCTCATATTCCAGTCATTATATGCCGAAATATGTTATTTTTATGATTTTTCACAACGGAAAGGCACAATTATTTTTGGTCGCTAGCTTCGCGCGCTCGTAAATTTAAAAAAAAGGAAAGTTGCTATCATATTTTTTACAACAAAAAAGCCATAGGTGCCGTAACAGGGATCAAACCCCCAACCTTCGCGTTTCCAAGCGCTGTAAACCGTTCGACTACGACACTTCCACACGCACACACACACACATAAACACTTATTCGATTTTTCTAATCTCGTCCTCTTATTTTCGTCTCTTTTCTCTTCTCCTCTCCTCTTTTATAAACCTTCCCAGTTTTGTGTCTCCATTTCATTTTTTTATTCATTGCGGGGGTGGGGGAGGTGCTTTTCGTCGAAAAGAGATCCGCTTTTTGAAGATGGCAATTAAAACCATAATATCCTATCGTTACCCTAAATTTCCCTTTAACAGTGGCGTAGCTACTGTTTAAGGGAAAATTGTGGGAGCACTGGCACCATTGGAGGCACAAGTCTTTTGGAATAATCTTAAAGCTTATCTAAGACGCCGCTGCTACACCTCTACTCCTGATGAATTGCCGGAAGGGTTCCAACCGTCTTCTTTCCTATTCCATTTTCTTTCTTTTTTTTCTTATTTTTTCGCCATCCGATGAGGGAGGGTTGGGGCGTGCCCTCCCCCCCCCCCCCCCCGTTGCTACACCTCTGCTCCTGATGAATTCGCCTTTTTGTACCAGGAATTATGAACCCTATTTCATTTTTCGGAAATACGAACCCTATTTCATTTTCGGAAATACGAACCCTATTTCATTTTCGGAAATACGAACCCTATTTCATTTTCGGAAATACGAACCCTTTTTCATTTTCGGAAATACGAACCTTATTTCATTTTCGGAAATACGAACCCTATTTCATTTTCGGAAATACGAACCCTTTTTCATTTTCGGAAATACGAACCTTCGGAATTATGAACCCTTTTTCATTTTCGGAAATACGAACCTTCGGAAATATGAACCCTATTTCATTTTCGGAATTATGAACCTTCGGATAAACGAACCTTCGGATTAACGAACCTTCGGAATAATGCAACAAATGTTCGGAATTACGAACCCTTTTTCATTTTCGGAATTATGAACCCCCAGGCATGGGAAATTAGTGTTTCGGAAATACGAACCTTCGGAAATACGAACCTTCGGAAAAACGAACCTTCGGAAAAACGAGATGGCCCTGCATGTACATGTATAATCATTTTTAAAATCCATGTTTTCACGTGTTAACCCTATATGGCAGATGACTCTGTCAAAAAGCAGGCATGATCCAAGGGATTCATAGTGGCATTTATTGACAAAAAAGGTTCAAGAAATCTTTTTTGAACTATCCATCCTTTTTCTCGTGCAAAAATCAGACTTGAAAAAGATAGAGTAAGATATGAAATATCAAGAAAAAGTGAGACATCTTTTCACGTGTTATATACCTATGGGGTTTTTAACACAGGAATTTACGCCTCCAAAATGTACTACGGAAGTAGGTCAGAGTAATCTGTCTTGATACTATTTAAAATCTTTGATTTCGCTTTGTCATAAAGTTCATGCACATGCACGGTATATACGGTCGAGTCGATCTCCAGCAGATATTTAGATCCGGCCTTTGTGCTAGGCATAGTCTCAGCTCAAGTTCCGGATAGATCATCAGATCACCGCATCATCGATATGCATATACATGTACCAGTTTATGAAATTGTACTTTCTCTCCCCCCCCCCCCCCCCCCCCCCCACCACCAGGCTAACACCTGCAATTTCAAAAATTGACCTAATACCTTTGACCTTTGACCTACAAACCCCAAAATCTAATCAAATCGTCTTCCTATGGTGATACTAGCATCAAGTTTAAAGTTCATCATACCTCAAATGGTTCTGGAGCTATCGCGAGAACAAGGCTAACACCTGAAATTTCAGAAATTGGCCTCTGTGACCTTTGACCTTTGACCTACGTACCCCAAAATCTAATCAGGGCAGCGAAGTTCGCCGACATCAAGAAGAAGAGGAAGACGAAGAAGAAGAAGAGGAGGAGGAGGATGGTGCCGGTGATGATATTATAATTACCCCATTTATATCGTACAAAATAAATTATATACAGCGCGGCCGGCGCCCATTAATAGGCCTACTATAGCAAGAAAAAGAGCAAGAGCAACTAAAAAAGCGGAGGGAGTAAACAAAAAGTTAGAAAGGTGCTATGAGCCGTTATGTTTGTCTCAAAAATTGCTATTTCAAACGTCAAAGCTTTCGCGCTTCGTGCGGGAGGGGGTACTCCGACTCATGCGCCCAACCCTGTTACATTATGTACAGTGCAGTATTGCGTCCAAATAATTGAAAAGCAGTCAGGGCGTCGAAGTAACTAAAGTTGCTATATACGAGCCGTTAACTTTCAAATATTGCTAAAACGTCAAAGCTTTTGCGCTTCGCACGGGAGGGACCCCCACCCCTGTTACATGTAGGCCATACATGCAGTAAAATAATAAATAATTGAAAAGCAGTCAGGGCGTCGAACTAATTTTCCGCCTAAAAAAAGATGCTACGATCCGTTATCTTTCTCTAAAAATTTGCTAAAACATCAAAGCTTTCGAGCTTCGTGCAGGAGGAAGGGTATCTTGCGAGCACCTCTCCCACTGTTTTGCCCTGTACCCCCCCCCCCAAAAAAAAAATTACATTTACATTTACAAAAAAACTTGTATGATATAAATCTATTCCCGAAGGAAAGAAAATTTATGAATTTTTGTGTACGAAGCAAATTGGAGAGGAGCTCGCAATTAGATACGTCATGGGGCGGCTTGTTCCGACTATATTTACTAAATCTACTCTTACTTTTACGGGTCCAAAATGTTGGAATGACCTTGATAACACCATAAAAACAGCTCCTAGTCTTACTTCCTGCAAAGCAAAACTTTAAAAGTCCCTTATAAATAAATATCCAATGCCTTCTGAAACTCATCACCTTCGGCCTTAATCTTCTGCCTTTATTTTTTAGTAATAGTCCCCTAAACTTATAATTCTGGCAAATTCACCCACCTGCCCCTAACCATAATCATACACTGTTCATTGTGTTCGGGTTCAGGACCCAGACCTTTGCCCGCAGTGCGCAGGTATATAGACCCATTACTCTTTCTTTTTTTCTCTCCTTCCTATCCCCTCTAAATGTTTCTTTTTTTCTATGTCTTGTCTGTTTTGTTCTTTCCTCTTTCTTTGTTCTTCGTTTCTTGTTTTATTTCTTCTTGCTACAAACCTTTATAGGCTATATAAGTAAATACACTTTTTTTTTAAATTATTATTATATGGCTTTTGCTAAACAGTCGGGTAACGTCGCGTCGCGTTGGTAGAAATTTTCGAACATTTTTCAGGAAGGTGTCTTCAAGGGGACAAATTGAAAAAAAGTCCATCTCAGTATGATTTTTCCCGTTTTCAGGCTAAAAACGACAAACAAGGGAATAAAGAAAACAATAGAAGGATAATGCAAAGAAAAACATGAACTATAAAGAGAGAATAGAAGGGTAGGAAGGATGGAAGAAAATATGATGAAAGGAAACAAAGAATACAACAAAAGGAAAGTTGGAAAGTAAAAATAAGTGGATAAAAACAAAGAATAACATAAAGAAAGATAGAGACATAAATGATATAAGGATAAAGATATTAAGAGTAACATAAGGAAAGATAGAAGAAAAGATGATAATTTGAATAAAGGAATAACATAACGAAAGAAAAGATGAAAGGAAAACAAAATGATAGGATAAAAGCAAAGAATGTTTTAAGGAAAGTAAGTAAAGAGGGATTGAAGCAGAAAATGATTTTAAAAAGAATAATATGAAAGATAGAGAGAGAAATGATAGGATAAAAAAAGTTTAACTGATATAAAGAAAGACAGAGAGAGAAATGATAGAAGGATAAAGATTAACGTGAGGAAGGTGGGGGAGAAAATGGTAACAGGAAACAAAGAATATCATAACGAGAGGAAGGATGGAAAGATAATTGATAGAAGGATAAAAGCAAGAAATGACAAAGCGAGAGATAGAGAGAAAAATGATAAAAAGATAAATATAAACATGAAGAAAGGTGGAAGAGAAGATGATAAAAGGGAACAAAGAATAACAACCCTGATAGCAGAAAGTGTTAAAAAAATGACGTGATATTTACGTCGTGGTTTTCGTCTTTTTTACGTCCTGTAATTACGTCAATAAGACGACAACTTGCACCAACGCAAGACGTCAAGAGGACGTCTTATTTTGACGTCATCTCTACGTCTTCATTCCTCTTCCCTGATAGCAGAAAGTGTTAAAAATGACGTGATATTTACGTCGCAGTTTTCGTCTTTTTTACGTCCTGTAATTACGTCAATAAGACGACAACTTGCACCAACGCAAGACGTCAAGAGGACGTCTTATTTTGACGTCATATCTACGTCTTGTACACTGTAAAAACTAAAATGCTACTTTTAGGGACATGTATAGTGACTGCACCTGAAATACTGTTTATAGCACTTGTAGTGTGCTAATTTACCAGCAAAAAAAAAATGTGACCGTGCCGAGCCTCGAACCAGGTTCCGCTGATTGAGAGACGCTGACGTTACCGATGGACTAACGAATGCTTCTTGCAATCCAGTTTAGTCATGGGAGTCAAGTAGATAACATGAACTATGTGGTGTCGTAAATTCACTATGTAACAATATGATCTGCTCTAAATCGTACAATGTGAGTTAGGTCTAGCGGTAATGCCAGCAATTCTAGATCAGCGGACCCTGGTCCGAAGCTCGCCCAAATCATTTTTTTTTAATGAATGTTTAGCAGTTTAAGGAGCCGGTCCAGCTCCCGTGAAAGTGCTGAATTAGCACGCTGTGTGCATTCAATCGGCACTCTGAGTGCAGTCCCTCTGCATGCCCTCAAAAAGTGCTATATACAGCACTTCAGTTTTTACAGTGTACAGATGACGTCAAAATAAGACGTCCTCGTTGGTGCAAGTTGTCGTTTATTGACGTAATTACAGGACGTAAAAAAGACGAAAACCACGACGTAAATATCACGTAATTTTTACCACTTTCTGCTATCAGGGAAAGTGAAGATGGAAAGCAATAAAAAAAAGAGGATAAAAAGAATAAATATAAACAGTAACATTATGAAAGATGGAAAACAAAATTATAAAACCAATAAAAGAATAACGTAATGAAAGGAAAGGTGGAAAGAAAAAATTAATAAAAGGATTAAAAACAACTGAATTAGTAATTACGCGATGCGTAATATATGTCCCCGCCAGAAGTGTAGATCTGTGGAATGGCTGTTAATTTATGTAATTTCTGATAGAACCTTGAAGATAAATGTGAGAAATGAATTATCAAATTAATGTTTTATGATTATAAATGCATTTTCTGTTGATTTTGAATAAATTACAATAAATTTGCATAATTAATGAATTTCAAAATTCTGTGTAGAGGTTTGACAGCCCCTGCCCAGCCCTATCAGATAAAACAATCAGATTCAAAATACGGTGTGAAATAGAGAAGTAGCATTTTTCGTCGATTTTGAATAAATTTGCATAAATTTGCATAATTGATGAATTTCATGATTTTGTGTAGAAGTTTGGAAGCCCCCACTCAGCCCTATCAGATAAAACAATCAGAATCAAAATCGGCCAAGAAATGACGGAGAAGTAGCATTTTCTAACTTTGTGAGCACACACGGACGGACGGACAGACGGATGGACCTTTTGTTGTATTCTTTGTTTCCTTTCATCATATTTTCTTCCATCCTTCCTACCCTTCTATTCTCTCTTTATAGTTCATGTTTTTCTTTGCATTATCCTTCTATTGTTTTCTTTATTCCCTTGTTTGTCGTTTATAGCCTGAAAACGGGAAAAATCACACTGAGATGGACTTTTTTTCAATTTGTCCCCTTGAAGACACCTTCCTGAAAAATGTTCGAAAATTTCTACCAACGCGACGCGACGTTACCCGACTGTTTAGCAAAAGCCTTATTATATTGCATTTTTTGCAAAATCGGTGAATTGCTCTTTGTTGTTGATTTTGTACGCGAGTGGACTGCAATCTACAAGCTTGCTTTTTAGCAGTCCACTCAGTTTCCAAAAGTAACTTAATTCTGTTCAAGGTTTTATAATTATGTTTGTCATTTGCAGTTACCCATACGATAATTAGTTCGAATCGTTTGTATTAACTTTGTAAATATTATTTGAATTATGTTGTATTTATATTATTGTTTGGAAAT
Organism: Heliocidaris erythrogramma; assembly: GCA_025617745.1. Taxonomy (NCBI): domain Eukaryota; kingdom Metazoa; phylum Echinodermata; class Echinoidea; order Camarodonta; family Echinometridae; genus Heliocidaris; species Heliocidaris erythrogramma. The sequence goes on from CM046853.1 coordinate 51,652,752, forward strand.
GAAAATAAATGAAATGAAATGAAATGAAATGGTGGGTACTGCGCGTCGCGTTGACTGGAACGCCACCATTCGTCCAAAGCCCCGCCCCCCCCCCCCAACCGGTTTTGCCGAAAGGGTGCGTTGATCTTTTTCTACTTATATTATTATTATATGATTATCAGGGGCGGATCCAGCATTTTGTAAGAGGGGGCACAGAGCCGGAAAAGTACACAATCAAGGGTGCAATTTTTTTATTGGTATGCCAGTTGGGTTTCAAAAGAGACCGGGTCGCGGTCGATTCGCCCCCTTACCCCGCGGGATCCCGTCACTGATTATTGTCATGAATCAGGGGCGGATCCAGAATTTTGTAACGGAGGCACACAAATGCAGGGCTGTCAACTTTGGAGGGAGATCCGTATTTTTTTCTTCTCGCCAGCCCTCAAAAAAAAAAAATCGCTCAAGGGGGGGTGTCGGGATTTTTTTTTTCGCCAGCCCTTCCAAAATGAGGCACAATGTATACTTTTCTTTCAAAGGGGGCGGGGGGCACCCACCCTTTCGGAACAAGCCTCATATAGATCTGCCAATTTTTGTTTGATTACCGCTTCAAAAATTCATAACTTTCTTATTTCTTATCGGATTTTGCTCAAACTTTCAATGATTATGTTTAATTGTTCTGCTCTTTTAAAACCAACCTAATATCAGAGCTGAACTAAGTTATAAGGCCGGGCACTATTAAGTTCGAAGCCTCAACCTGTCGACTGAAAGTACCAGCGTACCACGAAACTTCCACATTATGAATATCACTTGACTATTTCTGCATGTGCATGGGAGGGGCGGTGGGGGGGGGGGGGGGGGGGGTTCAATACATCAGAAATGTCCTACCAAGGAGTTATTACAATTCTGTAATAACTCCTTGGTCCTACCCGCCTTTTGAAAAGTTTTGACATTAACCTCTAAAAATTGGTGTTGTTGGTTTTTTTTTTTTTTTTTTTTTTTTTGCATATTCAAGATTATATACAGATATTTTCGTCTGTAGCAAATGTACTATAGACTTATTTAATTTCAAATATCTTCGAAGCATCCCCTGCTGCGTTTCCTGGAGTCAGAGGGAAAGGCTCAAGAATTATAGAAATGAAATATTTTCTCTTTTTTTTTGCCGGGCTACTCTGGAGGCGCACTGAGCAGGGGAAGCCATACGTTCTTACTTTGTATTGGAATGTCACCCTTCCAAAGTACCTTTGAAATGCGGCATAAATGATAATAATAATAATAATAATAATACACAGAAGGGGTTTTGTGTAGACAAAAGGAGTTCGTCCAAGCTTTGCGATTGTTCTGAAATTACGGCGTCTGGGTTGCGTTCGGGTTCATCGAGTATAATACAGTTGATTTCAAGTAATTTGTTATATACCTGCGTGATAACCTGATGATCATGAGTGTAGGTCAAAAAGCTTCGTTATCATGTCTCTTTTTCGTGCCATATTGAAATTTTGTAGTACCAAGAAATTGGTTGAATAATTATAATAATAAGAACTATATAATAATAATAAAAGTAATAGAAATAAAAATAAAAATAAAAATAAAAATAAAATAAAAATAATGAAAAATAATAATAATGCTGGACCTTACTTGTGGAATCAATTGCCACAGGATATCCGTTATATGTCAGGTGTAGATTGCTTTAAAAATGCCCTCAAAACTCATTTGTTCAAAAAGGCTTCCCAGTAATAATAATAATGAAATAATAATAATAATGTGAAGAAAACCCCCTAAATTTTTCTTTTATAATTTGTTATTTAGCATTATAATCACTAATCTATTTATTCATGTACTAGTATATAATATGCAGCCAAAATCGTTACTTGATATACGCTGCTAGAAGCAGCCGAAGTTGTTTATTTTCATGATGAATGAACGTAGTAAAATCAGCTGTGACTGTTTACTACACAGGTCAATGGGCATAGTAACGCCAGCTGTTGTAGGCTATTTTTAGAATCACAGCAAGACGCAAGATTCGCTATGTGGGACTGGGGTTAGTCTAGCGTTGTACACAGTGATGTACGAAGGCAGTTTAATTCTTTAATTTATCACTTACCTGGTAAATGTTTCCAAAATTAGTTGCTTGGTGCCATATTTTCCCCTTTTATAATAAGGTGATTTCTTTAATGATTGTATTTTATTCCTTAAAAGTGTATTTTACCTGCCGGAAATGGATTAGCCCGTATTTCAGTCTTCGCGCGTGATGACGTCACAAACTTTTGGCCAATCAGAATTGGGGAAAGCTGCAGATTTTCTCAGCTCAGAGACTAGACGACAGCTAGGCCGGCTAGGCCGGGGCTGGCCCCTGGGAGTATAAAAGGGCAGGGAATCGAATACATTTTTATTCTGCACAAAATTCTTCACTGGTGGGCAACCGAGCAGTAATTTGTTGGCACTCTCCTGCTAATCTTTCATTCATTTACCAGTTTTCCAGAAAATTGTGAGTTTAAAAACACTTCTTACATTCATTTTTAATTCAGTGATTAGGTAACATTATTGCTATTTTATAGGAGGAATTATTTAATTCTCCTGAAAGAATTTTAATGATGAAACTTCTTGAGGTTTTAATGCCTGACTCACTCACTCAGAAATATTGTGTGGATATTTGTCTGATGAAGTAAATCTGTTTATCAAATGTATTCATTCACTTGCACTTGCTGATTTTGAAAAGTATGCGGTACACAAAGAATTAAACTAGAGCTTTGTTTTCTTTCCTCTTTAATTTTATTTAGATTAAGTCAAAACAAGAGAGATGAAGCACCCTAGAGAAGTGAGGAAAATAGGGGTGACATAGTTATTGAAGGGTAGGGGCCTACCTCATATCAAATAATGAATTGTATAAATACGTAAATTCTTTATATTCTAATTAACCGAATCTAATAATTACATTCTTTTAAAGTAGAACTTTAATGATTTTAAATATTGGCTTAATACTTATTATTGCATAGATGGCATAAATTAAACAAGGTTATCCAAATTCAACGCTTGGAAACATTTGAAGTAATGATTATTATCAATTATAAAACGGTAAAATACAGCCCCCGATATAGCAGCTGAAGAGCTCCTTGAACGCTGCTGAGATATGTGACGACACACCATGGACCAGTCCTGTCTAAGCAGACGATGTCCCATAACATCTTACACATTTTTCAGAGCCTATTTTGTCATCTCCTCTTCACTTATTTCTCTTCCTTCACTAGCGTCAGTCTTAATGTTAGTCTGTTGCCTCACTCTAGTCTTAACTTCGTGTATGGTATTATTTTGATGAAAAATGCAGCGTTAAAAAAAATAAAGGAATCAGTCACTTGTAAACAAAATAAGACGCCATTGTATTTTCAGCTGCTTGCACCGGGGCATGTTCGGCGTTTCAAGAGGGAACGAATACCATCCTGCTATTATTCGGAGGGCTTTTCAATTTGAAGTGGGGTTTATTTCATTGATCATTGACCCTTCTCCTGTGTATTTACAATCAAACGGTTTTAGCTATCAGAATCAGTTTCACTTTCCCTTTATAATGGTGTGAAATAAGGTCATGTTTAAATACACCAAACTCTTTATAATTTGATAAATAATTGCATTGCAATTACGTTCATTCATTATAGGACGTCGTCTGCTTAAGCAGGATCGATCCCGAGTGTGACGACATCAAAACATCGCTATATTTCTGGCGAATCCTCGGATATTCCGGATGCTGAGAAGAGCTTTTATTTGTGTTGTTTTTATAATCATCAGATACGCAGTTGACATAAAACTTATACGATTGCCATCTGTAAGCTTCCCAGTTTCTAGTGATACATTAATTGCCATATTTGTGATTTTCTTTGAATACCTACTTTAATAATTTTTATATATTCTGTATCAGAACAAATTGAGTTATTGTAGAAGTAGGCCTAGAACCCTACTTGTTCCTTTTATATTGATAGTCTTTCTACTTCTTACGTTGCAAAGTGATTGTGATGCAAGCAACGGTTATAAATTTTGTCATTAACGTCAAAGGTTAAGTATTGTATTGTGCACGATGAATTCCCCCCCCCCCCCCCCCCCCCCAATTCCCTTTCATCTTGGCTTGGCTGTCGTTGAGAACTCTCAACGTTACAGGGGCCTACACAGATAACAATCTCGAATAGAGAACGTTATGACAACCCTTGAGAAGAACAACGAACTGCGTACAGTGACAATCTTGCACAAAGAACGTCACATTTCAGCACACTGAACTCAGGACAACGAACACTGTACAGTGCCAATCTTGCACAAAGAACGTCACATTTCAGGGCAACGCGACGCGACGTTACCCGACTGTTTAGCAAAAGCCCATTTCAGCACACTGAACTTAGGACAACGAACCGTGTACATTGACAATCCAGACAGAGACCAGATACTCTCAGACAGAAAGAGAGATGCTTGCAGTTGTTTGGGGAATAGAACATTTCCATCTTTATCTCTATGGAGCAAAGTTCAAGGTGATTACAGATTACAAACCACTGCTGAGCGCCATTGTATTGTGTTATGATTGTTACGGATGTTATCCAGTTGTAAATTGTGTGATCGATATCTCCCGGTGATCGGCCTCTTGGCCGCGGCGTTCAATAAACACCAATCTCAACCTTAAACTCCGTCTGGTAATTGCCTTTTATTTCATTTAGTCTGGCGTGGTGGCAGCTTGTGGTCTGAACTCAAGGCCTGTACTAGTCTTCTTAACCAACCAGTCCAAAGGTAATCTTGCCCAATATACTAGGGGCCAGGCGTTCCGTTAAAGTACGGTGATAGGTTTAAGGTCCTTTGCAAATTTTGATTGTGTGTAGTCCCATCAACGCGTATACAATATGTACGGTTGCTCGAAGACACGTAGGGACATGTCCGTGGCCAAGTGCACCGCCTCACGAGAGGGTGTTGCGGTTAACCTTACCAGGGAGCCACTCCGGTGCTCCGACCCCCCTGACTCGAACGCGAAGTCAACCAGTAGTTCTAAGTGCATGAAATCGCCGCCTTATTTTTACGCTAATCTTGTTCATGATGAAAGGAGAATGAAAGTGGAGGTGAAAAGTGGAAATGAAATCAATATGATCAGTGAGTGGATAGTTGATGAAATGGGATTGGAGATTGTTATTGATGATAATGCGATGTATAATCTGTATGAGATGAATAGAACACTTGAGTATGATGTCATGGGGTATTCATACTTCAGCCTTGTCAGCAGTGGTGTTGAGATGCAGTTTCTTGGGATAGTTGTTAATGATGAAGATGTCGGTATAGTGGCTGGTGCACCATTCATGGAAGAGAATGATATCAGGGTGCGACCTTCAAGGCATCAAGTCATTTTCAGTAATGATTCTGTCTTTGTGTATGAGAACGAAAATAATGCTAGATCTCTGGTGTATGAGGAAAGTTCATGGGTAGATCAGCTTGCCACTGATAGTGATAATAGGAATGGTATGAAAGAGAATGACTTTGAACACGGGAATGTAGTGTGTAGACCGGTACCCGTTGCTATGGTTATTGAGCAAAGCCCTGGTTTCCCACTCTCATCTGAGAGTTGGCCTAGTCTGGATGTGTTGAATGAGCCCTGCTCATCTGATAGTATGTCCAAGGATGCACGGGAGTCTGTTGTAGTAGGTATGTACCCTCCTAAGAGTAGTTGGTCTGGCTCTTGTGACAATTTGCGTTGTCATAGTGATTTGCATCCCCCTTCCGGAAACAGCGGTGAAAGTATGTCCTCTCCTGAGTGTAATCGGTCTGGTTCTTGTGACAATCTGCATTGCCATAGTGATATCTGTCCCCCTCATGTAAACAGTGGTGAAGGTGTGAGGGATAAGATTCAGCTACATGAGTCCAAGTCTTTGTGCATGTCCACTTCTTGCGACAGTTTGCAAGTGCCAGATTCACCTGACAAATTAAGCATGCCTGATTCGCGCGACGAATTGCACTTGCCCGACTCGTTTGACATATCGCGCTTGCCCGCCTCGTTCGACATATCGAAGATGAATAAGCTTGCTGATGTAGGAACATCCACACAGCAGCAGCGCTCTAATTGCAACATACACACATCATCCCACAACATCATCACCCACGCTTATACACCTACACAGTTCTCTCCATCCATCACTGACAGTAACTCAGAGCCCAACAGATCCCCAGATCCAGATTGTAGCATGCGCACATCATTCCACAACACCGCCCAAGCTTATACACCTACACAGTTCTCTCCATCCATCACTGACAGTAACTCAGAGCCTAACAGCTCCCCAGATTTAGATGGCCGACATCCTCCTACTCAGGCCCTTCTGCATGCCATCGACACAAGGGATGTTCACCCTCATGACCACCAACTAGCTACCGCAGATGTCGGTGCCCCACCCAGTCACCGACCGCCTACCGCAGATGTCGACCCCCTTCCCGGCAACCAGGCACCTGCCGCTGTCGACGTCCTTCCTGGCCACCTACCGCCAGCAGATGTCGACACCCCTCCTGACCACTCACCAACTAATGTAGATGTCTCTGCACCTCTGATGATATCAGCCCTTGATGCCCTTGACCCTCTACTTCCCCGGTTTATGGACCCCCGCTGTACTGCACCCTCTGCATGTCTGCCTGACCAGGGCCCCTCTCCCCCAGCCGCCCATGACTCCTACTTGTTCCGGCCTTCCCCGTTCAACACAGCAGACAACCACCCTCCTGATGCAGCATGCTTGTTCGAATTCCCACTGAGAGTGCTTTGGACTGTCGCCCCAACTCTCGGTCCCCTCCTCCCCCAGCGTATGTCCTTCCCACCCCTCACGCCTTTCTCAGACCCCCTACCACCCTCATGTTCCATAGGACCTCTGCTTAGACTATGAACATATTCTGCTAGTGTGATTGTTTTATAATTTAGTTGCTTAATTCTGCCTATGTTAGGATTGCTGTCAAATGTTTATATTATTTTACTTATTGTGGCTGATGTTTTATGATTACTGTTTATGTCGCTTTGATTTTCTGTTGGATGTGATACATTATCTTTTACATTTATTATTGCTCGGTTTGTGATGGTGGTGTATGGTTTCGGTATTGTACCAGTGCATTTTTATCACTGGATTGTGGTATATTTATACTGGTTAGAGATTCAGCTTTTTTTCGATTCCAGGTTTGATGTTTTATAGGGATCATATTCTCACCTGTTTGTAGGATATTTGAGTTCCGCCTAAGTTCCAATAGGCATTAATGATTTTTGTTTGTGTTTGCTCAGTATTGTTAACACATAATGGGGTTAGAGAGATGGAAAAATAGGTGCTAGTTTTGGAGGAAAACTGTACTTGATTTTGTATGGATTTGATTCATAGTTAGTATGTTGTTTTGGGGCATGCTCTGTCAAACTGTGTTTGATTGATATTAAACTATACACAGGCATATGTTCTTGCCATTTAAGATTTGTTTAAATTGGGTATTACAGCATAATAAATTGTGCATAACTCTGTGTTGGTACAAATGTATGTTTCAAGTTCTCATTTGACCAACCTTTTGAGTTTTGTTAAGTACAGTTGGTGAGTAGCAATGAAATACCATAATTTGTATGTAAGAACAGGGTTTTAATATCATGTTATTTCATTTTGACTTAGATGTCATTTGATACATTAGAAAGAATTCAGTTATATTGTCTTCACATGGATTGTTATGATCCATTCCAATATTCAGAATACTGACAGTATTCTAAAGCCTGGTCTTCGGTTGTTTTTAGTGAAGATTAATATCCAGTTTTTTATGAGTTGGTGCGCTATTTTTTTCCCTTAAAAGAGAATTGTTACTACTACATGTATAACTTTTACACAGGGGAGCCATGAAGGTATAGTTAGGGAATAACAATAATTGATAATTGCATTGTAGGGAAGATAAGTGATGGGGATATTATAGTGAGGATAAGTGATGGGAAAATTACAGTGAGGATAGGTGATGAGGATATTATAGTAAGGATAAGTGATGAGGATATTATAGTGAGGATAAGTGATGAGGATATTATAGTGAGGATCAGGCATGAGTTTATTGTGTATTATGATACTGAAGATAATGATGAGCTTAGTACAGTTTATAATCATTTTAGTAACAGTCTCAGAGTACATACATAAATAGATGCATAGTGACCTGTCTGAAGATGATTCTTTGGTTTTGTTTAGTAACAGTACTTAATAACAGTACACATATAGAATTAGTGAACATGTTTAGCGAGCCAGTTGACCATTTGTGTGAAGGTAGTTTATTAGTGTCTTACACTAGTTGTTTCATGGAAGACCATAATACACAACATTGGATAAGCTGTACGTGTGGACATAGCTTGTCGAATGCATGATTTCTCGTTTTCAAAGTACATGTACATCTACACGCACACTGTATTGATAAAAGATGTTGATGGACATGCTGTCATTGTTGTTTTATGGTTTAATGCAAACCACTTGCTTGCTTAAGTCGCTATATGGTAATCAGTTTGAAAATAACTTACAACTAGGTTATTATGGAAAGAAAAGAAAATAAGTCACGCCATTGTATTGTGTTATGATTGTTACGGATGTTATCCAGTTGTAAATTGTGTGATCGATATCTCCCGGTGATCGGCCTCTTGGCCGCGGCGTTCAATAAACACCAATCTCAACCTTAAACTCCATCTGGTAATTGCCTTTTATTTCATTTAGTCTGGCGGAGAATCTTTGAGAACAGAACCAAATCCAGACACTCACTACCTCAACTATGTCTCTAACAATGCTATCCCAAAAGCAATGACATTTGAAGAAGTACAAAAGGCGACATTAGAGGACGAAACTCTACAACAGCTCATAAAAGCCATCAAAACACAGAAGTACAATGATTGGGAAACCACAGAACTAAAGCCCTATAAGCATTCTAAAGATGAATTCGCAGTTCACAGAGGAGTAATCCTCAAAGGAAAGAGGCTAGTTCTTCCAGAAAAACTAGTACCAAGAGTTATCAAATTGGCCCATGGATCCCACCAGGGAATCGTCAAAACAAAGAGTCTAATAAGAGAAAAGGTATGGTCCCCAGGGATAGACAAACTGGTCGAAGAGAGAGTAAGATCATGTCTTCCATGCCAGGCAGCAGAGACAGACGGTGCTGAAAGACCAGAACCTCTGAGGATGTCTCCGCTACCACAGGGACCATGGTTAGAAATTTCAGCAGATTTTCTAGGACCATTACCTACAGGAGAATACCTACTCGTTGTGATAGACGAATACAGCAGATACCCGGAGGTAGAAATTGTATCTACAACCTCAGCGAAAGCAGCAATCCCGAAGTTTGATGCAATCTTCGCCAGACACGGCGTACCTGTCACACTAAAAACTGACAATGGCCCACCTTTCAGCGGTCGTGAGTTTGAGAAGTTTGCTGCTAACTTAGGATTCCATCACAGAAGAGTAACACCACTATGGCCCAGAGCAAATGAATCTGTTGAACGCTTTAACAGATGCCTAGTCAAAGTCATTAGAACAGCACACACAGAAGGAAGTAACTGGAAACAACAACTCTTCCGATTTCTTCGCATGTACAGAGCTACACCACACACCGCAACAAAAATCTCTCCAAGCAAAGCCCTGAATGGAAGAGAGATGAAGTGTGAATTACCACAAGTAACTAAACCTGACGCAGAAACTGTTGAACAGAGAGAGATGAAAACCAGAGATGAAGAACAGAAACAAAAGATGAAAAAGCATGCAGACAGAGAGATGCATGGTAAAGAAAGTGACCTGAAAGAAGGAGATTTTGTTCTTGTTCGCCAGCCCAAGACGTCAAAAGCATGTTCACCATTTGACCCTAGACCAATGAGAGTGGTCCACAGATGTGGCAATACAATTGTCGCGAAAAGGGGAAGTCGGGTCTAAGAAGGAACATATCATTCTTCAAGAAAGTGTATGTGAGAGTCGACGATAACCCCCAACCAGATGATATCTATGATATTGAAAACTTCGAAGCCGATGTCCCACACATCCCTTGCGATCCGCCAGCTGATGACATCGCACGTCCTAGGCCCATATTTCCGGATGGTCACCAAAGACCTCACAGAGAAAGACGTCTGCCAGTACGATTTCAGGATTACGTACTGCCCACATAGATGGTAACTGGGAGGAGGAGCTTATCCAGTGAGTGCCAATAACCTTTTGTATATAGTTTTGCGTTCCAGGAGAAACGTATAGTTTTAGTCTTTTAGAGTTTAGTTCATCATTATTGGACCATTAAAAATGATCAGCATCTTGATCACAGCTGTTTTCTACAACTACAACCAGGATCTGAACTCAAACTTTTGGACAATATTTACAATGTTGTTATGCACTAGAAGGAACTACAGGACTACAAGTGGACATTTTCATTGTGAAAAAACAACTTAAATTTGCATCCAGATTGAACTCAGTTATTGGAAAAGAAAAATGGACTTTCGATTTTGGAAAAATCTATAATTTATATGTGAACATATTATTCAAAACAAAGGGGTAAATGTAATGTATCGCATGTTGCAAGAGCGCCCCCACCGGACAACGACACAGAGCTGACACCCCGAATAAACGTTGAATACAAAGTAAGAAAACACTGACTGAATTCGTCATTTGTAAAGTCACTAATCTTGTCACAGAACCCATCAATTACTAGATAGGATCGAGCAAAGATAAAGTTTTCAACCGTTACACATGCTACCCGTGAGACGAAATGCTAGTTGGAGTGGGAGTCGGGATGTTCATGATATATGCTGGGTGTCTGTGGTTATTGTACGATTGATTGATTGATGTACACCATACGGCTGATTGATTGATGTACACTGTACAGCTGCTTGGTTGATGTACCCTGTACGGCGGATTGATTGATGTACACTGTACGGGTGATTGATTGATGTACACTGTACAGCTGATTGATTGATGTACACTGTACAGCTGCTTGAGGTGTACGCTGTACGCGAGTTAGTGATATATTGTACACGTGCGAGCGATTGTTCACTGTACAAGTTCCCTGTACAGTGTACCGTACACTGTACTGTACGCTGTACACGAGAGAGAGAGCTAGGATGATTGATTGTTGAGCTTGGCCAGTAGTGTTTGATTAAATTGATTGATGGAAATAATTAGATGACTCAAATAGTTAACTTACCAATAATGTCTACACTGAATGAGGTGCTGGTTTCATGGTCAGTTGAGAGGGAGCAGTCAGTTGTTCAACGTACCGTGTGTGTGTTGATTTGATGAAGTACTGTGCAGTGTATCAGCTCTGTGTGTGATAATAGTGCAGTGCGTTGCCACAGTGTACCCCCCCCCCCCCTTTCCCTTAGTTAGATGCCCCTATTAAAGTATGTGGTGGCAGCTTTACCCGTTTGGTTAGGAGGGTCTCACGTTACATTTTCTGGTGAAGCAGCGGTGGGATTATCTCTATTTCAATAATTAACCGGAAACTTACATTTCTGGTAGCAGCAGGAGGATAGATTATTAATTTTGTAAGAGGTACCCATGTTTAAAAAAAAAAAAATAATAATAATAATGAACTACATGTATGCATTCAACACTTGCAATATTTTGTCACTTTCCAATTCTGTTACAGATGCTCTATTGCATGATTGCAACACTGCTAGAGAACAAGCGAGCGATTTGGAGCTGCATTTAGCTATGGACCACCAATCGACGATGACACTTTCTTGCAACCAGTGCAGTTTTGAGGCACCAGGGAGGGCAGAGATAGGCCGGCATTATAGCAGGAATCATCAGAGCCATCGTGGAGAGACAAAATACCTGAATTTTAAGCCAGCATCGAAGGAGTACTTAAGAAGAAGGGAAGAGGACCAGAAAAGGAAAAGGGACAGAAAGGAGGGTGAGAAGAGGAGGAAGGATGAAGAAGAGTGACAGAAGGAGAAGCAGCGTAAAAGAGAAGAACAGCTGAAGAAGGAGAAGGAAAGGCTAAAAGAAGAATTACAGAGGAAGAAGAAAGAGGAGGGGAAAAAAAGGAGAGAAAGAAAGAGGAAAAAAAGAAGGAAGGAGAAAGGGAAAAAGTGAGGAAAGAAGATGAAGGGAAGGAAGAGACCATTCCAGTGTTAAAGCTGCACATGAGTTCTGATGATGAATGGGAGGAAATTACGGGAGAGCCCTCTGAAGAGGAAGACGAGGTGATAGAGAGCATAGAAGTCGAGGAAGAATCAGAAGAAGAGGTACATGTACATGTAGGAGGACATGGGACTGCCACCCGAAAGACGAGTCTGTCGATAATGCCAGACGACGAGGTGGAAATCACCGTAAAGGTGAAGAAGCCAGAGGTTGGATTCCTGCAAGTGTCCAAAGTGGAGGTTTTCACCACTACATATATAAACGTTTACGGTAAAAAACGAATTCATGAAGAGAAAAGATCAGTCCATTACATTGACGACGATAAGGAATAAACAAGAGCACACTTGTTTTCATGTACAAAATAAAATTAAGGATAAAATGTAGTCAATTATTGTACGGTATTTAAAAAAAAAAAAAACTCTATCAGAGTTGCGTTGTGTCTACGCTTCTCTATGGATCAGAATGCTGGAGGATGACGGAAGCTGATCTTTCTAAACTTAGATCCTTCCATACCACCTGCCTCCGGCGAATACTGAGGATATTTTGGCCCGAGAAGATCTCCAATGAAGACCTGTTAAAGAGATGCCAACAAGAAGACATGGGAACCATCATCACAAGACGACGATGGAAATGGATAGGCCACACACTCCGTAAAGACCCACAAGAACAGCACTGCACTGGACCCCAGATGGCAAAAGGAAAAGAGGAAGACCACGAATAACCTGGAGAAGAACAGTCGAAGGGGAGATGAAAACCATGCAGCACTCATGGGGTTCATTGGCTAGGCTGGCCCAGGATAGGCAGAGGTGGAGAGACTCTGTTGCTGCCCTACACACCACTGGGTGTAATGGCTGATGATGATGATGATGATTTAAAAAAAAAAAAAAAAAAAAAAATATAACACAAATCTAAAAGTCAATAACAAAAACTTCCTGGTTATTTCTAAATCTTACACTACCAACAAATATAACATAAGATTTGGAAGCTTGGAATGGACAGCGAACAAGAAAATAAGACAGCTGAGGCTACGATGGAGTTTGCAGCTGGTGGTGATCAAGCGGCCTTGCCATCACACTGTGGAGAGAGATGATCCTGAAATCCTGAGATGCAGGAGATATGCGGCAGAGCAGTGGACAAGTCTACACACCAAATGGATTTAGAGAAAATCCCCATTACATCTCTAGTGCTAAAACAACTGAAGTGAGGCAAGGTGGTTCTGGATACAAGAAGGACGTGCTACCAGAAAAGTTTGGCGGGAAGACTCCGTGGGGTGACTACAAGCGACATTTTGAGGCCTGCATACAATTGAATGGATGGTCTTATTTTGAACCTGGGCAGTTTCTGGCAACAAGACTGCAAGGTCCTGCTCTGAGGATTCTCAGCAATTTCCCAGTTAGATAACGCATTTCGTACCGTGAGCTGGTATTGCATTTGGAGAGCAGATTTGGCCCTGGTGAGCAAGCGGAAAATTTCCTCTTGGAATTATGCATGAGACGTCGACACAAGGATGAATCACTTCAAGAACTTGGGCAGGCGATTCGTGACCTCACTTGCTTGGCATATCCGGAATTAAGTGGTGATGCTAGACAGAGACTTGCAAAGGGGCATTTCTCCGATGCAATCGACGATCCTGAGATACGAGCTGGCATTTTCAGATCCCAACCACAGACGCTGGATGACGCCATCAGAGCTGGATTAGCTACATAGTCCTTTCTTAGGGCAGAGAGAGCTCGAGAGCGAAACCGAACTTCTCGTCATGTCCGTGCAGTGGACACTTCTTCTATTGCTCAGCCAGTACCTATGGATGAGAAGACAAGAAAAGAAATTGAGGAGCTGAAAATGAACATGAAACAGCTCACTACTATGATTGAGAATATGGCTACAAATCAACCCACAACAAGGATGAAAGAGCATGTTATAACTGTCAAGAAGTAGGTCACTTTGCAAGAGAGTGCCCTCGAGTGAATACAGGGCAGGGAAACGACAACCGGTCTTTCCGACGGGCCACGGCCAGGCCGAACTTCAGACAAGGCCCAAGGATGTAAGCCAACAAGCAGAAAAAATATATCCAAACGAAGTCGCACTTGCACTCGAAAACGAAGACACATCCAGCAGCGGATCCATGCAATGTAATACACGCACGAATCCCCATACGCGTAACCAACTCGGCGATCTCCCAGGCCGGCCCGGTCCGGGCCGGCCGCGCGAAGCGATCACTCGCCCGGTGCAGTCATAGAATGCAATGCACGAAGCCACCGCCCGCGCGGTGCATGCTGGGTGATTTTGATAGTCTCTATACCAGGCGTTTTATACAAATTGCTCACGTAGCATGATACGAGAATCTATGGTTTTTCATCGCCTCCGAAAGTTACAAAAGCGCGGAAAGAGAATAAAAAACGCGAGAAAATGATTTTAAAAACGCGGAAATTCGCGTAAACGCGGAGATTTCACATGCCTGAACATGGGAAACCTTCACTTCAACAAGATACAATTATTTGTACTATCACCAAGACTGATCAGAGTATGTTCATAACAGGAGTGGTTGAGAATCAGAGATTGCAGTTACTGATAGATACTGGGTCAACAATTACCATACTATCCAATACAGTACACAACAGAATGAAAGAGTCAATCAAACTGAATGAAACAAATGTTAAGTTGTTACAAGCTGATGGTACACCAATCAAAGTTTTTGGAAGGGCATACATTGTGATGAGAATGGGAACATCACTTCACCTAGTAGAGACCGTGATAGCAGATATCGAACATGACGGCATACTGGGAATGGATTTTCTGCAAGAGAGAAATGCAAGCATCAACTGCAATCAAAAGTATGTCAGAATCAACGACAAAATTATCTCATGTACAGATCAGAATGGTAAGGGAAGCCGTCAATATTTGCCTGTAGGTCGCAACTGCATTGCGACGCAGTCACTGACAATCAGACAAAAGGAGTGTCGCTTCCCGTCGCCCCTCGTCGGGAAGCGTTGTTGGAACGATAGCGGATGCATTGCCTACCTCATTATCTTTTTGCGGTCCTCATTATTATCGATTTTCTGGACGCTCACCGACGGCGCATTTATCGATTTTCCGGACGCTGCGTTTCGCAGCGGCCCGCTAGCTTCTCACTTATCATGACACGTTGCACGCGAAGATCACATGGTGCCTCGACTTGCCTTTTTTTTGCGCACGTGGCCAAATTGGTTTGTGAATGAGTCGTTATTACAATTGTTTTGACGACATAATTATCACGATAATGATGATATAATGATTATGAGTTTATAATGACGATATGAAGATGATCATGTCACGGATCGGCAATATTTTTTATCAAGACAGTAGAGTCTACATGTCGATATTATTCTTGACGTCTGACGTACTAGTAAGTTAGGATCATCGCTATAATACTGCTAAAAAATATACTTCGTTTGCGTTTCGTTGACGATCATGTCTGATCATGGCTATAAAAAAGAGAGACGAATAACTGCTATTATTAAAAAAAAAATACTTTAGTTTTGCGTTTCGCAGCGGCCCGCGTAGCTTCTCACTTGTCATGACATGTTGCACGCGAAGATCACATGGTGCCTCGACTTGCCTTTTTTTTTTTGCGCACGTGGCCAAATTGGTTTGTGAATGCGTCGTTTATTACAATTATTGTTTTGACATGATTATCATCACGATAATGATGATATAATGATTATGAGTTAATGACGATATGAACATGATCATGTCATTCATGTGTGTTAAAGGATAAAGTTACGGTCGGGCAAGGAAGAAAATTTGGCTTTGAATGATGAGTTTGATGATGATGATTGTCGATGTGATTATCAAGATAATGATGAAAAGATGATGAATATGAATAAGCGCATAAAGACATGCTCCGCAAAGTGTTATGCACTAGCACAAGAATTGTAAAATATTAGTTTGATTATGATTATGATGCTATGATGATGTCATGATATAATTATGATGATCATGATGAATTGATTTGAATTATGACTTAATGCCGGGACTTAATGACCATAATGATGATAATCATGTGCGTTAAAGGATGAAGTTACGGTCGGACAGGGAAGAAAATGTTGGCTTTGATATTTTTTGATGAATGATGAGTTTGATGAAGATGATATTGATGACGATAATTGTTTTGACGACATGATTATCAAGATGATCATGACAGGCGCGAATCCAGGGGGTGGCGCAAGGGGCATGCACTCCCCACCCCCCCCCCCGTTTTGTCTGACAAATTATGCCCCCCGGACCCCCTAGATGGCCGTTTGGCTTTGTCAAACGGAGGGTTCCTCAGTGTGCGCGCCCCTCCCTTTCTGAAAATCCTGTATCCGCCCCTGGAAGATATAATGATTATATGAGTTAATGACGTTATGATGATCATGTCATTCATGTCATTGCTGTTTAACTTTTCGGGTTCCCGAATTGAAAAAGTACCCGAAACTTTATTTTCCCACAATCTCACTTTAGGAATCCCGCTCGTCTTAATTTTCCGGTCTTGCTCATAATGTAGAGACACCAATCTTTCTTTTTTTCTTACCCCCACTCCTTTATTTAAATTCGGGTAAATACATGTATATTTGTGACATTTATATTGGGAGCTGTATTTCTCACAAAGAGCTTCAAGGCCAGTTTCTTTTTTACTATCTGAATTAAAATGCTTACAAGAACATTTTGCTGTCTTCATCTTTTCGTTTGTTCTGTTCTTCCAGTCTTGCTCTAAAAATGACATTATTTCTTTTGTCACCCCCACCCTTTCCCGTATTCGCTTTGTTTCGATTTCTAATCCGTCTCCTTAATATCGGCCAGCCGAACGACGTTCGGTATTAACAGTAAGGATACAATGAATCATGCTCTCTAATGTTTGTCGATAATTACATTTCTGTTATTCACAAGAAATATATCTTTTCTTGTGCCTTTTTTATCTGAAGGGGCTATGTGGGGACTTTACCATGGACCGTTTCCCTTTGTTTCGTCATTTGCTATTTATTTCTTCATTTGTTTGTCCCAACATGGGGCCGCTTTAACCGGTCTCTCAACACCGATGTTACTCTTCATCAAGCATTCATCCCATTCTCCTTTTATCCTAAATGATCATTCCACATGTTTTTTTTTAATCTCTGAGAGATAAAAAAACAAGGTGAATGATCATTTAGAGACTCCCTTTCTTTCTCATATATCAACCATATGTTCAATAGATCGAGTAAGAAGAAGAAGAAGACGAAAATGACAGAGAGACCGGAGGTATTGAAAATAGTATTAGAAAGGAGATACAAAAGAGGAAGGAAAAATTAGAAAAAGAACGAAAGAGAGAGAAGGAAGAGAGTGTCGACAATATACTTTTTTTTCCTAATGCTAATTCCCCTGTTTTTCTATATCCCTCTCCTATGAACAGAATCCCCCTTTCATTTTTTCTTCGTCTTTCTCTTTTTACACTCATTCTCTCACTCTCCCTTTTCTAACTTAATCCTCATTTGTACACCTATCTTCCTCACCTCAGCCATATGTTCATTTTCTCAATAAGGAGAAGAAGAAGAAGAAAGACAGTTAAGAATAGAGAACACTATAAAATGAAAAATAAAAGGGGCAAAAACAAAAACAAAAATGAAAAAGCAAAGCAATAATTTGAAATAACTTGAAACAGTTTATTGTTAAAAACCAAAACTAATTTCCAAATTCAAATAAAAAAAAGAATTTCATGAAATGGAAGCACATTAATTACATAAATATTGCACGATGGGTATTGTTGTCCTAGTGGATCCGCAGCCGGTGCTCTTGCTTGTCCTTCTTACTGGCGAAAACGTACCTACATCCGGCTGCCGGGCATCTTCCTAGACCCTTCTCCCGGTAAAGGGGAAGGTGTTGGCAGGGCGCCTCTCTCGGGAGCATTAGTGACTCCATGAAAGTTACATAGTGTCCATTATGAGTTTGCGAGGGAGTCGGAGACGGGAAATTACGAAGAATCTCCATGTCCTCCGTTGCCAACGATGGTGGATTGGTAATGCAGTGGTTACAGGAGGGGTCGTCGCTGCACTTTGCGAAGATGATCGTGCCTATCCTTTTGTCCATGTGACGACACGTGAACTTGACCTCGTCGCTGAGCTCGCTCTGCCGAAACTGCCGGGAGGAAGCGGCAAGGATGCCCTTATCGTTGTCGTAGGTGGAACCGTATGGCTGGGGTTCGGCGCCGCTTGGTTCCAACGTTGTGTTGACGCCGTCTCCAAAGTTGACGCCCTTCCAGTAACAGTCCCTGATGCGACGCATGGCTTCATCAAAGACGTCGTGCTCCTTTGCAACCTTGGCCTCGTGCGACAGCCCGCCCTGCAGCGCTGGTGGTCTGTCTTCTCCAGGTAAAGTCGACGGCAGGTACACCCCAGTCAGAGCCTTGGTGCATGGAGCCCACAGATGTTCAACTGGATTCAACGCCGAATCGCCTGGGCAGTAAGAGGTGACAATGAGCCCGTCCAACCCGCTGTCTCGGAAGAACCGCCCATAATATAGTAGGTTGATGCCGTGGTTGACGTTAAAATCGGGGCCCCCGTCGACTAGAAGAACCATAGCGCGTTTTCCCCCACGAACTGCAGCTGGGATGTCGACATGATTGTTGAGGTCGTTCAAATGGGCCGCGATGTTCATGGAAGAGTGGGGGCTCCGGAGGACGATTGTAGATCTACTCTTGACGGGCATTCTGTGATAACGTTAAAAGACAAGAGAAAATACATTTGCAAGCGTCCCCATGATAATTATTGAACATTTTTATTGTTTATTGGTCATGGAATTACAACGATTCACACATTATAATGGGCATAGATATATCTGAAATCATCGTTCCAAACGATTCTTAATCCTCCCCCCCCCCCCCCCCCCGAAAAAAATACATGTATTTAAATTGTTTTGACTTGGAGCTTATTTTAAATGGTAATCAAACATGCCGCCGATTTTTGTTTCAAATGCTATTATAAAAAGGTGAGAACCTTACCCAAATCTTTCTCTTCCAAGTTCGTCGATGGTCATCGCCTGCGAGGGGTCCATCTGAAGATATCCCGCCGGAGTCAGCAAATAGCCAGGGACCGGAAAATCGTGGTCGTTGTAGTTAGGGGCATCGTTGCTAGGAAAGAAACGCCCCACCTGCACTCTGCGATCGACGGCCAAGGTGGAGTCCCCCACGCGAACCTTGTTCTTGTTGTCCGCCGAGAAGACAAGAGCCCTCTCTCCTATCTTTGAAGCCATCTCGAGAGCATATTTCACCCTTGCTGAGTAGAAATGGCTGTTCTGGTTGAGTTTTCGGTTTGAATTATCCTTGGTTGGGACCTTGGCATCGACGATTCCTTTGTAGTACTTCGACGCTGTGTAGGTCTTGTTCGGGGGCTGCATCAACCTGGCCACTGTTCGATCACCTGCGAAAACAAATGGAAATATAATGATATTAGTCTTGCATTCATATCATATGCATTTTATGCCCAATAAAAGTTTCTTTAAAACAGAACAAAACGAAACTTGAGTATTTACTCTTTCTTCGAGATATAATTTTGAGGAAGGAAAACGAGAGAATAATGGTTGCGTAGCTTATATCAAGGTGTGTGTATATATACATATCTTAAGATCTTATAACTGGCAAATGAATTTTAACGATTTACAGAGAGAATGACTCCTATATATCTATATATCAAGACATTTAATTTTTTTCACTTGCAAATGTGAAGTTTTGTTAACATGGTAAAGGAGTCTTACCAAGATTGGGATGGGACTCGCTAAGGCCTGGAACGGTGTCCATTAAATGTTGGCGCAGTTCGGGAATGGTAGTGCCGCAGGTGCCAATCTCTTCCCTCCGTCGCTGATGGGCCCTGAAACCGTTGCTCTCAACGAAGGACTTTGCTTTCTCGACCATGAGGGGAAAATTCTTGCTTATTGATGGACGTCCCCTAGATGCTCGGGTAGTCGACTTAGGCTTCCTCGCCTTACGTTTTCTCGAGTTCTCGACCCAGCTAAGGTCAACGTGCGGCCTCTGAGCTGAGAGATCCCTTGGAGAGTCCATGATAAGTGAAATAAGATATATTGCAGTGAAGATAACGACGTGTTGTGTCTGGAAAGATCGCGAAACGACTGAATGATTCGTCTTAAAAACAACCGAACTTCACCAGTTTCTAAAAGAGCGCAGCTAAGAACTCTTTTATTATACGCTTCGCCTGACGAACAATAAAAGCGATTAGAAACAAAGCAGTTTCAAGGACAATAGATAATCTTCGCATCTTGATCCAAGACCGATAAACGGGGACTACGGTCTTTTGACTGTAACGGATCAAAAGGGCGTACGGTGAAACTCTTTACGCCCACGTATGAACGTCTATTGATATAAGAACATACCGGCATGTGTGCTAAAATGTTGGTGTGTATTAAGCAATCTTCCTTTTATTAATTTTTTTAAAAGATCCATCAAGATCACTATCGTATTTGAAGGGAGGGGAAAACAACTGAACTCGTCTGTGAATATCACTTGTGTTGTTACTAATGATAAGACTGTAATACATACCATCATTTCAAAATTAAAGTTTACAAAAAAAATCTATACATATTAATAATAATAATAATATTAATAATATTAATAAATGTAACTTATATAGCGCCAATCGTCCCCCCCCCCCCTTTCAGCATCTCCGTATATAAAGAAATGAAATGCTTGCTGCATCATCAATTTTTTAACCTTACCCCTTACACCTATTTTCCCTTTCTCCACCTTCCTCATTCTCTCTTTCTGTCTGCTACCCCCCCCCCCCCGACTCCTAGAGGACTATTAAACAAAAACAATAAAGTGCAATATAATCTCGTGTCGGATACTGTGCGGGCAATAAGCCACTTCGGAGATGCAATCTGAGCATGAGCAGATAAAGGTCATCTGTACCAAATTCTAAAACCCACTGACACTAATATTCGATATGTGCTCATGAATGTCATGATATCCAGGTGGAAGTATTCTTTTTAAAGGGGGAAACAAAAGCTATTCATGAGGCACCTCTATCACTCCCAGAGTTATTTTTCTGAAGTGCACATAAAGGGACCCTCCATGTCGAAAATATCTGTGGATATTTGGGGTCATTTGTACCATGCGCTAACCCCGAACTGGCTTATTTCCATGATCGCCTGTCCAGTTTATAAATCCTTCGTTCCACATTAATTAGCACATATAATTAGAGGCTACGCTAGTATGTAATATATGACGTGGTTGCTATGGTATTGGTCTCAGGTGCATGAATTATTTCCCTTTCTCATCGGTTCTGAAGTTTTGTCTTCATACCTATAAATTACTCCGTTTCGCGAGGTCGATTTGCAACCAAACAGATATTTTTAGGGAAATATATACCAGGCAATAATTTCACCATTTTTTTTTTGTAGGACATTTTTCAATGAGGGGGAGAGAAAATTTATATTTAAAAATGAAAAGAAATGAAAAATGAAAAAGACATGGAATACGTATTTCAAAAGTAAATGTGTTGTGCAAACATACCATTGTTTATAAATGCACCGCTTCTTGACCTATTAAGGTTCAAATTTGCTTATTATACAATTCATGGTTAATTTTATTCATCTCCCAATCACCCCGGCCAAGCATCGTTGAGGTATATCACACTTGACTATCAGCGAATATTGCCTAGTACTATTGTAATGAATAAGTAAAACTTTAACGCATTTTATCAGTGCCTAGACAAGCTCATTATATAGGGAATAGACACTGAAGTAAAATCTCATGTCCAGAATCCAGGGTGTAACCGAAATTTTGATCAGCACTTTATATTGTGTATGTTATAAATTAAGGTTGCGAACGAACTTTAACTTTGTAAGCTTGGGATACATGAAGATGTATACAAGAATTATGTAAAGGATTTACATACGGCGTGTATATTAAAGGAGAATTACGCTCAAAAATAAAGACGATAGTGTTCAAAGGTGTTATTTATTCCTACTTGTTAGACTATATGGCTTCGCGTCAAAATATACGAGATCAATACGAATTTTTCTGAGCAAAATTTACCATCTGCTAGCAATGTATCGTCTGCTAGCAGCACATGGGGGCTGCCATTTTGTTTATGTGTACAAGAAGATTTTCTTAATCCAAATGCTCAATTGCCTTTTTCAAAATTAAAAATATAGAATAGATATGTCAATTTATTTTTAAACTGAAGATTTCCTTACATATTTCTGTTGAAAATCGATATTCGCTTAATAGAAATCTATTTTCTCGATACTGGACGTATGGGACGGAGCAAATTAATTCAAATTTTATGGATGCTTCTTCCCTGAGCATCTATAGCGGTTACTGCGGCAGCCCGAACACGTAGTGTTCGGGCTGCGCTTCGCAGTCCTTTGATCGCATGGATGTCACATAATTACAAGGTCGTTTGTCAAAATGATAGCCATGAAACATGAAATCAGTTGATTTTAGGCTATTTTAGGTACTTACAATACTTTACGATTGACTGTCGTCTTTCTTTTCAATGAGGATGATACAAAAAAGGCATATTTATCTCCAAGAGCCTGTAGTAAAAACTTCCGAAGGTCGGTGTTTTGCTTGCAATGCGCATGCGTCAGCAGCTCCAATTATAATACAGACAAGAAGGGAGGATTATGAATATTCATTAAGACGAGCTTGAGCGAGAGCGCTAGATCTATACGCTAGCGATCGGCGGATTACAGTGGGTATATGAATATTCATTATGCCATTGACGAAAACATTGTAATAAACATTCATAGGCGCATGCGCAAGTGCCTATTTTCAATTTGGCTTTAACAACATGGCGAATGGGACTGGTTTCGAAAATTGAGAGTAAAAAGTGACATTCATCGATTCTACACATTTTTTAGGAAAAGCTGATTTGCGTAAAGTCTGTTTAGGTAAGTGGCATCGTATATATGATACTTTAATTAAAAAATAATAATTACATGGCCATTTTTTAAATGGTCATTTGAACATTGGTAGATTGTGAGACCCACCGAATCGTACTGGTTTCACTCAGGACGCTGCCACTTCGTGGCAGCGTCCCGGGGCTACTATAGCGGCAAACTATGCATTCACCTGCTTCCGGATAATGGACTTGAAAAGTCAGAATGCATGCTGCATATATTATGTCCTGCTTTGTTTGGCAAACCCAAGAAAATAGATTTTTGTTAAGCAAAACCAAACAATTTAAAAGTATCATTATAAAGATTTAATTTTTATAATACATGTAAACACCCACTTTATATTTTCCGTCACATATGGGATTTTAGGTAATGAAGAAAATCAATTTAGGATTTGGATTCAAAATATCTTCCTGACTGGAACATTTCGCAATGGTTCATGTACAACTCCAAATCAGCAAGAAAATGGCAGCCCCCATGTAAATGAGTAGGAGACGATACCGGGTGTTGGAATATCTTTATTTATACCCTTTTCTGATATCTTATTAGAAAATGATTTAGGCCAATAAGTAGGAATATATTACACCTTCCAATATAAGTAAATTTGTAATCAGGGCTTAATTCTCCTTTAAGCACACTATAATTCTTACAACTGTTTATCATTTCATGTATTTATAAATACCGTCACGCATTTTTTTTTTCTAACGTAAACCTGCACTAATTCAAGCCTCTGCTTTAAAAAAAGGTTAGCGCTAAAACGCAGCGCTCTCTAGTCGAGATTCACCCTTGCCTTCACACCTTAGTCTATTCACATTTCAGTATTAGCAGGATGTGCATTGTCTCATGTCTGGAGCGGCCCAACAAAAGAGACTTCCATAGGGATGAACAGAAAGTAGCTTTATTGATTTCACACCAGAATCAATACTAAACGAGTTTTCAAACGTTTCGTCCCTTCGTGGGCGTTTAGAAATCGGAATCTTTATTGCTTAGAGCTGGGTGTGTATTGTCTAGGACTAGCAACCGGTTTACAATTTCCTCTATATCCCATGTATAGGCATAGACTTGCATTTATAAAAACGAAACAAAACAAGGAAAGCAACACCAAGCACGATGTGAATGCAAGTTGTGTTGTTTTTGGTCGGATGGAGATTAAGAAAGAGAGAGAGAGAGGGGGGGGGGGGGGTAGTTAAAGATAGCAATTACTTTTATTTCACAAGTCATGTAATAAATATTACATACCATTATTTCAAAATCAAAGTTTACAAAAAATATCTATACAAATTAATAGTAATAATAATATTAACAAAACAAAATACCTTGGTAAAATCAGTATACTGATGATTTCAATATAAGTTATAACAATCAACTCATTTAGAGACAGCCACAGGATTCTGTGAAGTATTTAGGACTAAATATAGCTAGTGATCTTTCTTGCTCAAGTTTGGTTGACAGTTTTGTCAAAAAAGCTAATGCTCGTCTAAAATTCTTGTATCGTTATCAAAATTGCATGAACTTAAAATCAAGACGCATTTTAAGTTTTTCCTTAATACAATGTTTATTTGATTATGTTAATGCGGCATGGTACTGCAGCCTAGGCAAGGTGGATCAAAACAAGTTAAAACTAATTCAAAATAAGATTGTAAGATTTATCAATCACTTACCGCCAAGAACACACATTGGGAAGAGTGAACTTGAAACAGCTGGTCTTCTTCATGTAAACTTTAGATCACAACAACTTTTAATTCACCATGTACATACGATTTTTTACTCTAATGCAGATCACTATATTTCAAATAATTTTATTCGCTCTTCAAGTGTTCATGGGCATGACACTAGAAATAGTCAATTTACTTTCGTAGTGCCTAAGCGGAAAGGTAAAATTGGAAATTCCTTTTATTTTAACGGTATTCTTTTCTGGAATTCCCTCCAAAATCATGTTAAGAATTTTTTACATTTTAAAAGGGTATTGAAGCATCATCTGAAAAATGTGTCTACTCCATAACTATATTTCTCCTCTCCTTTTTGTAGCTCAGATGTATTTTTTTCCTATATTATATGACTTATGTAACCAACGTTTATTATCGATAGTTTCATTATGATTTTCTGTATATAGTTTTTTTCCGTAGAGTAAGTCTTGTTTTCACATTTATGTAATCTTCGCCTACTTTATAAAAATGTTATGTTTTATTTTGCTACTTTAGTACATTCCTATTACTTGTCGTACGTGTACGATAGTCTTGTAGCCGTACTAATGTGTTTTCTTAGTGTATTTTTTAATCAGTTATTTAGGTAAGGACCCCATTGGAAATAAGCCATTTCGGCTTTCATGGGCTATCCTGTCATGGTACCTGGTTATGTTTGTATTGCAATATACCTGACGAATAAAATAAAATAAAATAAAATCATAAATGTAACTTTTATAGCGCCAATCCTCCCCCCCCCCCCCCCTTCAGCATCTCCGTATATGAAGAAATGAAATGCTTGTTGCATCATCAATTTTTTTAACCTTACCCCTTCCACCTGTTTTCCCATTCTCCACCTTCCCCATGATCTATTTCTGTCTGCTACCCCCCCCCCCACTCCCGACTCCTAGAGGAGATATTTATGCCACGGAAAGGATGCTTATGCATGTGCATAAGGCTGTTTTTACTTATCAGCATTTTGACAAATGGAATATAATGATCATCGTTTTGTGGTACATGCTTGTATATTAACAAAAACAATAAAGTACAATATAATCTCGTATCGGATACTGTGCGGGCAATTTCCATGATCGCCTGTCCAGTTTATAAATCATTCGTTCCACATTAATTAGCACATATAATTAGAGGCTACTCTAGTATTGGTTGCTATGGTATTGGTCTCAGGTGCAATAATTATTTCCCTTTCTCATCGGTTCTGAAGTTTTGTCTTCATACCTATAAATTACTCCGTTTCGCGAGGTCGATTTGCAACCAAAGCTTGCTTATTATACAATTCATGATTAATTTTATTCATCTCCCAATCACCCCGGCCAAGCACCGTTGAGGTATATCACACTTGACTATCAGCGAATATTGCCTAGTACTGTTGTAATGAATAAGTAAAACTTTATCGCATTTTATCAGTGCCTAGACAAGCTCTTTATGTAGGGAATAGACATTTAAGTAAAATCTCATCTCCAGATTCCAGGGTGTAACCGAAATTTTGATCAGCACTTTATCTTGTGTATGTTATAAATTAAGGTTGCGACCGAACTTTAACTTTGTAAGGTTGGTGTACATGAAGATGTATACAAGAATTATGTAAAGGATTTACAAACGGCGTGTATATTAAACACACTAATTCTTACAACTGTTTATCATTTCTTGTATTTATAAATACCATCACGCATTTTTTCTTCTAACGTAAACCTGCACTAATTCAAGCTTCTGCTTTAAAAAAGGGTTAGTGTTAAAATCAATGCTCTCTAGTCGAGATTCACCCTTGCCTTCACACATTAGTCTATACCCATTTCAGTATTAGCAGGATGTGCATTGTCTCGTGTCTGGAGCGGCCCAACAAAAGAGACTTCCATAGGGATGAACAGAAAGGAGCTTTATTGATTTCAAACCAGAATCAATACTAAACGAGTTTTCAAACGTTTCGTCCCTTCGTGGGCGTTTAGAAATCGGAATCTTTATTGCTTAGAGCTGGGTGTGTATTGTCTAGGACTAGCAACCGGTTTACAATTTCCTCTATATCCCATGTATAGGCATAGACTTGCATTTATAAAAACGAAACAAAACAAGGAAAGCAACACCAAGCACGATGTGAATGCAAGTTGTGTTGTTTTGGTCGGATGGAGATTAAGAAAGCGAGAGAGCGAGAGGGGGAGGGGGGGGGGGGTAGTTAAAGATAACAATTATTTTTATTTCACAAGTCATGTAATAAATTTACATAAATAAAGCCCTTGTAACTCAATAGAGGGATTAAATTCAATCGAAATCATCACTATTATTGCTTTTCAAACACCGAAACTAGAGATAGATTCATTTACATTTACATAGTGAAGCTCTGGAATACCCTATACATGTACCTACACTCCCAAATTCTCACATGTTACTGATGAAAACTGTCTTGACCAAGTTGACGATATAAAACAGGAATATTTTAAAGTGCTATTCAATAATACTCATTTGCCCAAGTAAAGGCATTATTGAAGAATTAGGATACCCCGAGACAGAATTAATTTATGTTCATCAAGCCAAAGTCTTGGGAATAATTTTACTATCAAACCTAAAGTGGGATAGTCATGTATCCGATCTTATAAAAGGTGTAATAAGAAGTTGTTTATACTCCGTTGCCTCAAGATGACCTTTTACTGCTATATACATAACATAAGGATACATTCGCCCGATCTTAGATTATGGGGGATTTATGGGGTACCGAATTCTAATGGTAATTTAACAAAAACTCATCATGTATCTACTTTAGAACGTATCAGGAAGCGAGCTTGCAAAATCATTTTTGGATTTCAGTATGAAAGTTATGAAGCAGCATTGGAAACGTGCCATTTACGTTCATTAGAAGCAAGACGTAAGCAATTATGCATAGACTTTGTCAATTCTCTTGCCAAAAACCCACAATTTAAAGAATGTTTACCTCTTAGACAACAAAGTTCTTATTCTCTAAGATTTCAATCAAAGTTTAAACAACACCACTGTGGCTCACTTCTATACTTTATAAATCTTCTCAAAAATTAATGTAACACTAACATATTTTAATTGTATTATTCATAAGTTCATGATTGCACCATGACTTGAGAATGACATTTGACATTCTCTTTCGTCCCCCTTCTCTCTTTCTATCTCTTCATCTCTCTCTCTCTTCCTCACTCTCCCCCTCTCTCTCTCCTACACATTTCCTCCTCTCTTTCCTTTTAAAATTTGAATTTGATCACTGAATTTTTATTAAATATTTATATGTTTGATTTTTTTTCTATATAGTACCGAAGTGTGACGTCATCAAATTTTGATTTTTGGTATTTCAGTATTGTTATGACCATATTTAGGTAGAGCATGATGGAAAACGTTCACACATCAAATTTGACATGAATCAGTTCATGGTGGCCCAAGGTATGGCTATATGAATATCTAATTAGCCTAATTAATTAGTGTTAAATTGGCCTGGTTCTAAACTGTTAAGAACCAGGCCAATTTACACTGACTTCAATGGGGCTAATTCATGCGGCCATATATCTCGAGGCCCAATGAGCCAATTGCCATAAAATTTGGGATCTGGATGTTTTTCACCATGTTCCTTTGAGATATGGTATAAAAAATGTCAAAATGAAAAATAATAGCTTTTTGTGACGTCATCATTTCGGTACTCTATCTATACATGTATATGTCATATGTGACCCGGCACCACAAAACCACCAAAAAGTCGCAATCCGTGATTTTATGTAAACAACTGAAATTGAAATTTGGTTTTTGGAAAATTTTATTTTCGGACTTGTGGTTTTTCTGAAAGATCGTTCTTTTCTTTTAGCGTCTTTAAGTTTCAGAGAAATATTGGAGATGGATTTTGATGAAAATCAAGCTGTTGTGCCTGATGGGCGGAAACTCACTCAAATAAAGTACACAATTGAAACGGGAAAATATACGTTGGATATTGCGTTCTTTACTTCACGTTTCTTAGCGGTCGTCATGTGGGCCATTCTCCGAAAAAGGGCGCCAAAAGGATATTTTTGTGTCGCCAACATTATCCAGGCTATAAACCACTGGTTTGTTCATCAGGAAACCTATTTTTTAATTTTATTGATACTTAAGAATATAAAGAGTAAAATTAGTATCAACCGAGATCACAATACGCCATAAAAATATTATATAAGCGAGAACCATATATATGTTTATTTTACCCATGTCGCCAGCGAACTATGTGATTATGTTTCAGGCCTCTGCTCTTTACTGTTATATCAAAATCAAGTATTTTGTTTACCATTTTATAGTTCCTTCGGTGCTTAAAGAAGAAAGCATATTACTTACCAAAAAAAGATTTGTATATTTTTTGTTGCGATCTTAGCGACGGTGTCTCCAAATCGCGATAAGATACGTTACTTTTTGTATTGACGGCCTAAAAAAATGAAGACAATGACGTAGTGATCTGGACTTAGGTGTGGCGAATGAAGTCCATCTCAATATTATATAAATACAATAAGTGTGTATTGAATCTCTATAATAATATATATATTCAGATACACAGTTTTTGAAGGTGTATGTTACGATAAGCAGAAATAAGATACGTTACTGAAACTCTGCTCCATTACAGAAAAAAGTGCATTATTGACAAAGTTATAATATATTTTGCTTTAAAATAGCATACACTACCTTTCGTCACACATGGGAATTAAGATGGTAAAGGTTTTTTTTTCCGTCAAAACACAAGGTGGAAACTAAAGGCCATCAAATACGTTTCCGTCAAATAATTACCCTTGGCTCTCTCTGAATGTAAAAATAGACGTGAAAATCTAAAATACGTCAATAGTGTAAGATTTAATGTACCAAAATACTTGTTTGGATGATTAATCACATAAATTGTTTAAAGAAAGGAGTTTTAGTTAGATTAAATAAGATTTGTGTCAGATACGTTACCACCATTAAAGTATTGTTCCTTAGCTTTTTAAAAATAAAATTCATTTGTAGTATTTTCCTCATCCTCACTTCATCTTTTCTTTAATTTCTCACTTTCACTTATTGTACAAAGTCATTTTGAGAGGACATTGCCCTTTATACCAGCAGTCACAACCACCCCTATGTTATCACATTTATCTATCAACAAGTGGTCAGCTGCATGGCCATGCCCATCGCACATTAATGACTCACCTTCAATTCAAGGATTTTCAACAACACTCCCTTTCTTCTTCATCCTGCTACACTAGCAAGGGATAAGAACAAACAACTTTTCATCTCCACCTTTGCTAGATACACTTCTCAAAGTTTTCTCATCGAGTTAACACGATAATTTGAGGATGTCATCTCTTCACTTCTGAATTTGTTTCCTGCACTTCAATTGGAGCAATTTCTACAATTCTCTACTTTACATTCTATACTCCATCATCTCACCTGGAGGAATTTCTATTTCATCATATTATTCTCTGCAATTCACTCAGAGAACAATCCAAAATCTCGCTTGTGCTAGCCAAGTAGTTTTGTGATCATTTCTGTGGTGATACCTGTGTAAATATATATTTGAATCGGATTGTGCAATATTTGGAAACTTTTGGCATTTTGGAGGATCCATGTCCGGTTAACCCCTGCACGCATAAAGTCGGTAAGCATGGTAAGTGGTGATTGCTTCTTATTCCCATCTCGCCTTATAAGTAGCGACCAACCGCTACACATTAAAGGACATGTGAAAATACGTTAATACATATACAATGCTTTTGCTATCTATGCAACGTTATTATTTGAGATATTTTATTATTTTTGAAAACTTTTTAGGGGCAGAGCCAATTAAACTAGCCTTGTGAAATTACGTTGTATTTATAAAAAAATAAATCGTCAGGAGGACTTATAAGTCTACTAAGCTAAAAGAGATCTCTGGATGGTTATTGTTTGTATGCATGGTTGTAGTGAGTTCAATTCTGGAAAAACATGGTACATGTAGAATAATGCACATGGATTGCCATGTGGACATAATACATTTAACGTATGTTACCTTGTATATTTTCTATTTGCCTCGGAGGCAATCAATTTAATGATTTTGTTCTATCTGAATAATGTTACATATCTAATCAATGAGTTAATATAGTTTCGGAGACTACGGTGTGCATTAGATGTCAAGTTTCGTTCATCATACATTTCAAACAGAATTCAAGGCCGTACGCAGAAATTTTTTCCTGGGGGGGCAAGATGATCGCTTTCAAAGGAACCCATAAGTTGAAGTCTAAAACCCAATTAAAAAAAAGTATGATTTTGACATTTCTGGGGGGAAACTGCCCCCCCCCCCCCCCGCTGCGTACGGCCTTGACAGAATTATATATGTTTTTGCGTTAATTTAAGGCGATTACCCAAGGCTATAAATATGATTGTTATTGGTGGATATAACATTTGGGTGTAAAACAAAATACAAGAGTGATTTTATCATCATATTGATATATAACTCTTAGTAACAAAATTTTGTAGTAGATGTATGTCAAATACGTTACCATATCTACGTGACCGTATATCTTCTTTTCACTCGGTGGTAATCGATTTTGATGATTTGTTCTTATCTGAATAATGTTACATTATCTAATGAGTTACATGGACTACATTGTGCATTAGAAATCAAAAGTTTCGGTCATAAGTTTCAAACAGATATAATTATGTTGTTGTCTTAATTTTGTTCATATGACTTTGCACTTACTGAGCTAGTTTAAGGCGATTATCCAAGGTTATGAATGTTATTGGTGGATAATACATTTTGATGTAAGATAAAGTGCAAGTGTGAGTTTATCATCATGTTGATATATAACTCACAGTAACGAGGTTTTGTAGTATAGAGGTCTGTCAGATACGTTACCATATTTTTCTTTCCTGTTAATCCAAAGTGTATGAAGTATTAAGTAAAAAGTACTTGCAATAAGCTTTCTATAATAATTTCAAAACTTATGCATAGCAATTAATATCTTTCGCGCTAATATTGACCTACACACTTCAAACATCAGTCTTTTTTGTATCTGGACCAATCAAAGTTTAGTTACATTTTTATAACCAGGTGTGCATATATTAGTAACGTTTACTTTTAAATAGATATTTACATGAATGATCCATAAATGATACACCCTCAACGATTTTCTTGACTGGTAACGTATCTGATCGGTGGTAAATATAATTTATGTCAAACAGGTGTTCGAGTTCGATACTATTTCTTGAAAAATATGGTGCTGTTAAAAACAACCCACTGACTGTTCTGTGTTATCAAAGTATTCAAGTTTCCGAGTTCAAATGAGTTTTATGAATTTTCTTGTGTTGAATATTTTCAATTTGTACAACCCTTTTGGTGCCTTTTTGCGGAGAATGGACCATGGTGTATGATGTATGTAGGGTATGCCATACATGTACAAATATATTGTGCAAATAAACTAAATGCGCCTAATTATAGGAATATAACACAAGCAAAACAAACATACAAGAAACGATTCAACACGAGAACACAACATAAAGTTGAATGAGTGAGAGAGAGAGAGAGAGAGAGAGAGAGCCTGGTGAGAGGACAAGATTGAGAGAGCGGTAGGGGTGCATGGTTGGGGTGGGGACCAGCATGATGATGATGGGAGAGGAATATAGAGGCCTATAGTAACTGTGAGTGAGGCAGATCGTAGATAATTATGTTGAAGACAAGTTTTATCATTTTTATCGATCTCCACAGAAATGCTGCGAGGTTATAGACAAACACGATAATAGTATGCAAAAAAAATCAAGACTACATAAACACACGCATCACGTATAAAGTGAACAAGTTAAATCACCCAAGTCATATGTATTGAGTGGAGGGAAAAGCCTTGACACGAGAATAATACTAATACGTGTACATCAATGGATTACTCAGTCTATTCCTTTCCCTCCCTGAAAGTTCATAACAGTAGCTGAAGGCAGCTTTCAATTGATAAGATTATGATAATAATTGACATAATTTAATTATGAAAACATAGTTACCACTGTCAGATACATATACTATAGGACTATATCCTGTAATAATAAAATTGTGAATGGGTTGAAACCTTTCTTCCATTAAAATTACACATCAAAATGTGAGGGTTACAAACATTCCCATACGATCCATGTATTCTTATTTTTTTCTTATCACACTGGGGAAGAACTATTATGAGAATTCCACCAATTTTATTAGTGCTGGGTCAGATTTTCTGGTTTATTACGTTGACAACAACCATTGAGGGTGGAACATGCCGAAGAACAAATAACAGCACACAGCAACACCCTGGCCTGGGCAGCAAGACAATACGCGTTTCTCACCAGCCACCGGTGGACCAGTGTATACTTGCGTATTACAAAGCGACTCATTCACAGGGGACTAATTCCGCTAATAAAGCAGCACCTCGCCCCTCTCGCCCCTTGCATAACATAACAAAACATAACGTGGATTACTGAGAGCGAACAATACGTTTGATGGGCAGACAATAATGCCGTCAAAATCAAATCAACACCAACAAAATATTGTGTCAGTGTTTAGTCCCAGCACTGTGGGAAATGCATGCTGTTGTTTTTTGTTTTGCTCTTTTAGCCTGCCCACCCCTATTTCACAACATGGGGGGGGGGGGGGGTAGTCCAGATGATTTCTGGACATTTTGCAGTGGAAAGCTAAAATATGAACATAATCGTTTTAAGATTTATTTCTCTCTTCGAATCTTGTTGTTTTTAAACAGCAATTAGGTATATGTTATAATACAACAAATTGAATTTCCCATCCAAAGACATCAGTCCTGTGACGTAGTCGCTACACTTCAACTAAGTTGACATATTATTGTCTTGTATGCGTTAGTAAATTCATCACCAGATCCGACACACAATGAACACATGAAGTCCCTTTCCCCCATAGTGAATGTATGAATAGGACCTATTCACAATTTAATTTCCAGGTGCTCCAGCAAGCAGACTGGAAAAAAAAACTTTTTACAAATTATTTGGGGAGAAAGGCAAATTATAGGATTGTTTGATCTACCCGCGCGCGCGCGCATACTTTTTATAAATAACCGCATTGATATCAACAAGCTGCCAGACACTGGCTCCCAAGAGTCTCTCAATGTCATTGCCCCAGTTTATGAACTGCTGTGATTTTGTTTTCATGCTAACCTATATATGCGATATGGGTTGGTCTTTCTAGCAAGTACACTACATGTATACGTATTTAGTCGCATTATGAAGACGGTACGGACTATGGGTGAGGGCATTAGCCCGAGCGAGTATCATCGCTGGTGAACTCATATGAGAGGAGTGTATTTCATGCATGATTCATAAGACTAGCCTTATTATTCAACCAATCAAATATCATCTCCAAGTTTCGATTTTTCCGTCTATTAAATATTCATAATACGCCACAACGCCCTATTTTGTTGGAGTAGCTTAATATAGTCTCTATGCAAGTCTGTAATAATTCACTCCCCTGTTGCGGTATCGAAGTATGTACCTATCCGGAATCACATCTTATGTTTAACTAATCATAATAACGAATTATTCTAGACTACGGTAGATTCTTCCCAACTGGGTGTTGTTCACGAACAATGGTGTGCCCCTCCAATGCTTTGTCTTCGCGAAACTTTCGGACGCCTCTATCGCGGGATCAGGGACGGTGTGTGAAAGGATGTGGGGGCGGGGTAATTAACCAATCGCCCTGCTCGCTTTATCAAAGTAATAACTAGCTTCAAACTAAACTAGCCAATCAAGTGAACCAGCATTGCAGGGTGACAATTCTTTGAATATCCTCTTTCTCAGGGGTTGAGGATAAAAATTGTATAAATACCGTAGCACAAACTATGATATATCATTCGATGAATATATCACTACTGCTGTTATTATACTACTTCTACTATACTACTTCTACTGACTATGGATCAAGTCACCATCAGATGGTTGAACGCAAAGTGGAGGGGGATGGAGGAGACAGTCGTCAGGAGCCGGGTGAGGAAAACTGGCGTTCTGCAGGAAGGAATGGTCGTCAACGTTACATACAAGCGATGTCAATACAAGGCCGAGATCGTCTCTCACGGCATGCCGATTAGACGCCGGACTTCAATTTACAGACGGTCGGCAGCTCAGATCCGCCACTTGCCCGCCAACAACCTGCCTGCCGATGACCCACCTGCCAATGACCTGCCCGCCGATGATACCCCCAACGACCTGCCCGCCGATGATGCCCCCAACGACCTGCCCGCCGATGATGCCCCTAACGACCTGCCCGCCAATGATGCCGATGACCAACCCGCCAACAACCTGTCTGCCGATGACCCACCTGCCAACGACCTGCCCGCCGATGATGCCCCAAACGACCTGCCCGCCGATGATGCCGCCAACGACCTGCCCGCCGATGATGCCGATGACCAACCCGCCAACGATCTGCCCGCTGATGACCCACCCGCCGACGATCTGCCCGCTGATGACCCACCCGCCGACGATCTGCCCGCTGATGACCCACCCGCCAACGATCTGCCCGCTGATGACCCACCCGCCAACGATCTGCCCGCTGATGACCCACCCACCGACGATCTGCCCGCTGATGACCCACCCACCAACGATCTGCACGCTGATGACCCACCCGCCAACGATCTGCCCGCTGATGACCCACCCGCCAACGATCTGCCCGCTGATGACCCACCCGCCAACGATCTGCCCGCTGATGACCCACCCGCCAACGATCTGCCCGCTGATGACCCACCCGCCAACGATCTGCACGCTGATGACCCACCCGCCGACGATCTGCCCGCTGATGACCCACCCACCGACGATCTGCCCGCTGATGACCCACCCGCCGACGACCTGCCCGCCAATGACCCACCCGCCAACGACCTGGCCGACGGTGACCATCTCGTCCAGGCCATCCTGGACGATATGTCTGAGCTCTCATCCAACTCCGCTACATCAGAAAATGGTAAGATATCCACCTTCTTAACAAATCATACTCATAATAAATAACTATAATAAAATGTTAAAAAGTTCATAATATTATTCACACATTTTGCCTTTTCATTTCAAGTACGTAAAACCATTTCTCTGTTAAATTGTGCTGCATAACCAAATAATCAAATACCCATTTATAATTGTACTCACAGAGTATATATTTATCTAATTGTCCTGGATAACATCAAATAACCATTTATAATTTTTTTTATGTTCTTGTTGTCATTGTGGGGTATTTTCCTCTTGTTCTTTTCCTTTCAGCTAGCGATTTGACAATGTCTGCATCGTGGACACCGGACAGCGAGCTGGTCTGCACACTGCTGCGCCAGAACGCTGAGCTACGGAAGGAAAACGAGAAGCTGCGGACCGAACTTGCTGCAACCAAGGCCGTGCCAAGGAAGAACCTGACACCGAACACCGTCGCAGTAGACGCCGTAACTGTGGTCATCGGCAGCAACGAGGCTATCTACACCATGGGGGCAGCAGACTACTACAGTATCTTCAGCCGTGCCACGTCGCCGAAAGATTTCGTGCTTCGTCTCGTCGGTAGCGTCTTCCCCGAAAACTTCCTGGCCAGTTGCAATTTCTACGGGGGCACCGTCTTCAACGGGAAGGCCAGGTCGCACAAACAGGGACTGTTCGACACGACTGCGTTCAAGGCCATCTTGGCTCAGACGGAGATTGAATTTCCAGGATGCAACCAGGGAGAAGACTACCAACGCGACGTGAGGTATGCCGTGAACGCCAAGTGTAGGAGGGCGGACATGAAGCTGCGGCGGGCCATGGAGTTGTAAATCAGTTTATTGTACATGTCAGATGCAGTAATCATTGCAACTTGCCTTTAATGTGCATTGTGAATTGAATAGTGAATAGTAATAAAATTTGGTATTGAACATTAACTAAATTGTATCTGAGCATAATTTGTCTTCCTTGTTGAAAATATGTGTTCTGATAATGAATGAAAAATGAAAGAAAAATAATTGTAAGTATTGTAATGGAGAGAGAGAGAGAAATCAAAGAGATATATGAATAGAATATGACAGGAAGGGATTGTGATATAGATGAAGATGAAATACAATCGAGAGAGGAAAAAATCAGTAATATATGGTCAAAATAATGCAAAAACAAAATATGAAAAAGAATAGGACGTAAATGTATAAAAGAGAAAGAAATCAAATCTTAATATATTTCAGGGATATGTCAGGGATATGTCTATCTATATATAGATTGACATATGTATATATTCTCTAATTAGATCTCTCCTTAACAAAAACGTATGGAAGAGAGCAATATGAAATAATATAAAGGCAGTTTGAAGAATAAGAGGAAGTAGTATAAAGGAGAGATATGAGGGGATGCAACAGGAACCAATTCTGATATAGATATTATGGAGAGAAAAAAAAAATCAAAGTTATACAAATCAGAATATTGCAAGAACGAAATATAAAAGAGAATAGGATGACTGCATTACGGTTATAAATCATTTCATGTCCTTCTATATACGCTGCCGGCTGATCGACATGCTTTTAATATGCAAAATGCATTGTTAGTATTCCGAATCAGATTTATATACGCACTATACAGCGGTATTTCAATCGTGCTCCAGTTTATTTTACGGAAATACTTTTTATTTTTCGTAGTTCTAGTATCACTTGGCTTCCTTTAAATCTAAAGGCAACCACTCTGGAGTCGTTTCGTTAAATCAATTGACCTAATGATGAGCAAAGAGGGTGATAGATGGATAACAAAGATGCG
Source organism: Heliocidaris erythrogramma (assembly GCA_025617745.1). NCBI lineage: Eukaryota > Metazoa > Echinodermata > Echinoidea > Camarodonta > Echinometridae > Heliocidaris > Heliocidaris erythrogramma. The sequence goes on from CM046853.1 coordinate 51,690,118, forward strand.
AGAAGGAAAGACGAATGTAAATCTCTTCATCAGTCATGGCCATAGTTACGACGGATATCTTATCAAAGAAAACTCGTCCACAAACGGAGCGATGTGATGAAACCTTTTTATACGTAGTGACGATAATAGTTACGTCGGATTTATCTTTTTAAAGAATGCTGGGTCACAAAAAATGCGATGTGAGCATGTAAGTCTAATCATTAATATGTCGTATGGTCTAGAAGTGCTCGTAAATCCATGTCAGTAAATCTTGATTCCTCTATTTTTTTTCTTGCATAATCTCCTGAACCATTCGCGGATGTATCCAAAATCTTTAAACACCAATGACGCCTATACGTGTGTACCATATTCGCTATCACCGGGCTTGAAACTAGTTCGGGACTGGTTTTGCGACTCCAAATTTTGCTAGCTGCGGAGACGTCTCCTGAAAATTGCGGAGCCTCCGTGGAGTCACAAGAAATTTTAAACATGTTCAATTTTTGGGGAGGCTTTTTCCAGTCTCCGAGACATCTCCATCAGTTGCAGAAACGTATCCGTGACTGCTGAGACGTCTCAGCGACGTTTCCGAAAATGTCTGAGGAGACGTCGAAATTATTTGTGAATTATACATTGATTTACGATCGTCGTGACTTTTGTATAATAAATGCCATTAGATGTCATCGATTGGACTCTTCATATTGTTGTTCTAAACATAGCTATTTTGGGGCATTTGTAGATTTTAATCATCAGTATCTCAAGAGAAGCAGTGAATACCGTACATAAACAAGTTCATCAAAGTACATTCTAGTGAGCCTTCCATGAAATTAATTTGAACAATCATGGAGAAAATGAACCATAGTATAAAAATGCTGAATGTTCTCACAGAAAGAAATATCCCGTCCATTCGGCACGAATACAAAAAAAAACATTCATTATGTTTTTACCTAAAATATCACCTAAACATAGCTCATGAAAAATTACAAGTTTCATTTCAAACACATGCGTAAAAACAACACCCGTCTTCGCGAAATAAACAGCCGCGACTTCGTAACATGGATTCGTAACATAGATTCTCGCTCATGCGCTTTATATTTGTTTGCAATTAGCTGCTATACTCGCAAACGGCAAATGGGATCCTCGCGAAGTTGATCAATTACTCGGTATTTACGACACAGTCGGACGCTCCAATTAGAATCGCTCGAGAATTAGAAACATCAAAAGAAAACAACCGACGCTGAGCGACGGTCAACAAAAGAGCGACTCTTTTTGTGATGCATATTAGAGCGAGAATGAGAAAGAAAAACAACCGCCGCTGAGCGACGGTCAACAAAACAGCGACTCTTTTGTTATGCATTTTGCTCTGTTCATATGCATTTCCGGGTACCGATTGGGTGTGAGCGTCGGGGAGCGTCGCCTTCCGTTTCTGAGCGTCTCGATTACAATCGGAATTAGGTGGGCCGTCGCAATGGAGTTGCGACCTACAGGCAAATATTGACGGCTTCCCTAAGGGTCCTATCACTTCACATCGGGCAGCAGCTATCATCCAACCCACGACTACAGTGCCGGATCATCTACAAGACATCTATAAGAGAACAATAAAGAACATAGGAGAAACTCATGAAAATCAAATCGTTGAACTTCTTAACACATATGAAGATGTGTTTTCCAAGGGAGATCATGATATTGGTAGGACAGATAGAGTGCACCACAGCATTCATACGACGTGTGCAGCACCAATCCGTCAACGTCCGAGACGGCCACCTATGGGTCAAAGAGGGGAAATAGAAAAACAAGTGAGCGACATGCTTGAGAGAGGTATAATTACTCCATCGGCCAGCCCATGGTCCTCACCTGTAGTGTTAGCAAACAAGAAGGATGGATCAAAACGATTCTGCATCGACTATAGACTACTAAACAAGCATACAGTAAAGGACTCATTTCCACTTCCCCGCATTGATGAATCAATTGATTTTCTGGATGGTGCAAAGTATTTTTGCACTTTGGATCTTGCTGCAGGCTACTGGCAGGTGCCTCTAGATGAAGAGGCAAAGATGAAGTCTGCATTTGTAGTCCCCGGTGGCTTGTATCAATTTGAAGTTATGCCTTTCGGCCTGTGCAATGCACCTTCAACATTTGAGAGGTTGATGGAAGCCGTGCTCTCTGGTGTGCAATGGAAGATACTTCTCATCTACCTGGATGACGTCATAATCTTCGGGTCATCTGTACATGAAGTGGTGGAGAGACTGAAAATTGTGTTAGATCGGTTAAGGTCAGCTCACTTGAAACTCAAACCAAAGAAGTGTCACCTATTCCAGAAAGAGGTGTTATACCTGGGTCATGTTGTGTCTGAAGAAGGGGTTAACACAGATCCAGCAAAGATTGAAGCTGTGTCATGCTGGCCTACACCTACCAACCCAACTGATGTAAGAGGCTTCCTGGGTCTAGCCTCATACTACAGAAGGTTCATTAACAAGTTTGCAGATATTGCAAAACCTTTGACTGCCCTTACTCAGAAAGATCACCCTTTCATCTGGACAGAAGAATGTGCATCTGCATTCACTACCCTGAAAGAAAGATTAACTACAGCACCCATACTCTCCTACCCAAGGATAGGGGTTGAATTCTTGCTGGACACTGATGCAAGCAAGTATGGGATTGGAGCCGTTCTATCACAAGAGAAGCATGACAAGGAAGTAGTGATAGCATATGCAAGTAGAACCCTAAACCGTGCAGAACAGAACTACTGTGTGACCAGAAGGGAGTTGCTTGCTATCGTCACATTTCTGAAACATTTCAGACACTATTTGTATGGACAGGATGTAACAGTTCATACAGATCATGGAGCTCTCAGGTGGTTAATGGAATTCAGGAACCCAGAAGGTCAACTAGCGAGATGGCTAGAGGTGATTAGCCAGTATAGACTTACCTTGATTCACCATGCTGAATGAGTGCACATGAATGCAGATGGGTTGTCGCGTCGTCCCTGCTCCCAGTGTGGTAGACTGGAGGATATGTGCGAATAGAAATGAAGTAGTAGTTTAAGAATTGTAGTAGAAATATTTCATATATTGTGTTATTGTTTTGATCATTTGTAGAGAAACTGATGGACTAGCTGCACTAGCCAATACTATAATGATGGATGCAGAAGCTGAAATAGTGGAACGAGTGCGGGCAATTAGCTTATCACCTAGCATAACTAATGCTGATATAAGGAGAGCACAAATTCAGGACACTGATCTAAAACATATCCTCTGGTGGAAGGAAGATGAAGAACAGAAGCCAGAGTGGAAAGATGTGTCAAGCCGGTCTTCCGCCACAAAGTCATATTGGGTCAACTGGGAATTACTGACAATAAAGGATGGTATTCTCATGAGGAAGTGGGAATCTAATGATGGAAAAAAGATCAGTTGGAAAGTAGTACTTCCACACTCACTTCGTCACGCAGTAATAGAGGAACTACATAGCTCCAAAACAGCATGTCAAATAGGTGTAAACAAGCTGATGCACAAAGTACAACAAAGATATTACTGGGTAGGATTGGCAGCTGATGTCAGGTCATTCGTTTGGAAATGTGATGTCTGTTCACGACTTAAAAATCCACCCAAGAAAACAAGAGCCCCATTACAGCAATATCGAGTAGGTGCCACCCTCGAGAGAGTAACCATGGATATCTTAGGTCCTCTACCTGAAACTGATCGAGGCAATCGATATGTCTTGGTGATAGGTGATTATTTTACTAAATGAATAGAGTCGTACGCGATTCCTGATCGAGAAGCCAAAACAGTAGCAAGAGTGGTAGTTGAGGAATTATCTGTCGATTTGGCATTCCTAAAGAATTACATACGGAAGTGTGCAAGCTGTTAGGAATAAAGAAGACTAGGACATGCCCACTACATCCTAGGAGTGATGGTTACATAGAGAGATTTAATAGAACACTAGTTACCATGGTGTCTTCAATCCTGGATCCGGACCGCCATCAGAGAGACTGGGACGAGCAAATTCCATACGCGATGTTGGCTTATAGGTCAGCAGTCCAAGAATCCACAGGCGAATCTCCCGCGATGATGATGTTGGGCAGAGAGGTAACACTGCCAGTAGATGTCGTTTTCATCCAGCCATCAGCTGTCGAGAGGGAAAAGGGGAGAGAAGATTACTCTGAGGAGATTCGCGATAGGATTAGAGACGCACATGAGATGGCTAGGGATAAACTGGAGTTAGCTGCTGAAAAGCAGGCTAAGATGTATGATCGTAATACTTCACTTAGAAGATTTTCTAAGGGTGATTGGGTATGGCTGCATGGTGTACAGCGCAAATGTGGAGTATGCCCAAAACTGATGTTTAAGTGGAGTGGCCCTTACATGGTTATTGATAGGCTTTCGGATGTTGTGTACCGCATACAGCAATCAGCTAAGTGTAAGCCAAAGGTTGTCCATCTCGACCGTTTAAAGTGTCACAATGGTCCTGAACCTAAAAACTGGCTGGTGCGTAATCCACTTCCACCTCAGAGAAATCCAGCCAGACTTTAGGGTTGCACCAAATAGATATCGTGATTTAAAAAAAAAAAATTAAAAAAAATAAAAAAATTAAAAATAATAATAATGAACTATGCATTCAACACTTGCAATATTTTGTCACTTTCCAATTCTGTTACTTTCCAATTCTGTTACAGATGCTCTATTGCATGATTTGCAACACTGAGCACTAGAGAACAAGCGAGCGATTTGGAGCTGCATTTAGCTATGGACCACCAATCGACGATGACACTTTCTTGCAATCAGTGCAGTTTTGAGGCACCAGGGAGGGCAGAGATAGGCCAGCATTATATCAGGGCTCATCAGAGCCATCGTGGAGAGACAAAATACCTGAATTTTAAGCCAGCATCGAAGGAGTACTTAAGAAGAAGGGAAGAGGACCAGAAAAGGAAAAGGGACAGAAAGGAGGGTGAGAAGAGGAGGAAGGATGAAGAAGAGCGAGAGAAGGAGAAGCAGCGTAAAAGAGAAGAACAGCTGAAGAAGGAGAAGGAAAGGCTAAAAGAAGAATTACAGAGGAAGAAGATAGAGGAGGGAAAAAAAAGGAAAGAAAGAAGGAAGGAGAAAGGGAAAAAGTGAGGAAAGAAGATGAAGAGAAGGAAGAGACCATTCCAGTGTTAAAGCTGCACATGAGTTCTGATGATGAATGGGAGGAAATTACGGGAGAGCCCTCTGAAGAGGAAGACGAGGAGATAGAGAGCATAGAAGTCGAGGAAGAATCAGAAGAAGAGGTACATGTAGGAGGACATGGGACTGCCACCCGAAAGACGAGTCTGTCGATAATGCCAGACGACGAGGTGGAAATCACCGTAAAGGTGAAGAAGCCAGAGGTTGGATTCCTGCAAGTGTCCAAAGTGGAGGTTTTTCGCCACTACATAAACTTTTACGGTAAAAAACGAATTCATGAAGAGAAAAGATCAGTCCATTACACTGACGACGATAAGGAATAAACAAGAGCACACTTGTTTTCATGTACAAAATAAAATTAAGGATAAAATGTAGTCAATTATTGTACGGTATTTAAAAAAAAAAAAAAAAAATGATAGATATCTCAATTCTACTTATCAATATTCTCTTTGATGGACATTGAGCCTGATGAGACAGGAGACCTATGGCATTAAGTCGATTGCTCAGTTTGTCTAGCAATTTATTGAGAATGAATACTTGAAAATAAATATTGAAACGAACACGTTCTGCAGTAAAATGATATGTAAATACTTACCACTGATATTTTCGTCAAGAGAAACTTGATGAGAACCTTGAACTATATACATGCAGAAGATATGGCGTTGACAAATAAGTAGAGAACTTGTTGCTTTGCTGGTACATGATGATTTTTATTGTTTCTTCTGTGAAGGAAAAAACAGAAAAAAAAAAAAAATTATATTAAGAAAGTTATGACATACATTTTAATATTGAATATTAAAAGGAGCAGGAGTACTCTCGGTAGTGCAGTAGACAGGTAAGAATTTGCGATAGTTGAGTCTGAATTTATTGATAAATATTGTTAATTGTACAATTTACACACTATCGAGTTAAATCGCTGGGACAGCGATTGTGAAGGAGGGGGACAATGTGAAGAAAACCCCCTAAATTTTTCTTTTATAATTTGTTATTTAGCATTATAATCACTAATCTATTTATTCATGTATATAATATGCAGCCAAAATCGTTACTTAATATACGCTGCTAGAAGCAGCCGAAGTTGTTTATTTTCATGATGAATGAACGTAGTAAAATCAGCTGTGACTGTTTACTACACAGGTCAATGGGCATAGTAACGCCAGTTGTTGTAGGCTATTTTTAGAATCACAGCAAGACGCAAGATTCGCTATGTGGGACTGGGGTTAGTCTAGCGTTGTACACAGTGATGTACGAAGGCAGTTTAATTCTTTAATTTATCACTTACGGTACCTGGTAAATGTTTCCAAAATTAGTTGCTTGGTGCCATATTTTCCCCTTTTATAATAAGGTGATTTCTTTAATGATTGTATTTTATTCCTTAAAAGTGTATTTTACCTGCCGGAAATGGATTAGCCCGTATTTCAGTCTTCGCGCGTGATAACGTCACAAACTTTTGGCCAATCAGAATTGGGGAAAGCTGCAGATTTTCTCAGACGACAGGGGCTAGTGGCCCCTGGGAGTATAAAAGGGCAGGGAATCAAATAAATTTTTATTCTGCACCAAATTCTTCACTGGGCAACCGAGCAGTAATTTGTTGGCACTCTCCTGCTAATCTTTCATTCATTTACCAGTTTTCCAGAAAATTGTGAGTTTAAAAACACTTCTTACATTCATTTTTAATTCAGTGATTAGGTAACATTATTGCTATTTTATAGGAGGAATTATTTAATTCTCCTGAAAGAATTTTAATGAATCTTCTTGAGGTTTTAATGCCTGACTCACTCACTCAGAAATATTGTGTGGATATTTGTCTGATGAAGTAAATCTGTTTATCAAATGTATTCATTCACTTGCACTTGCTGATTTTGAAAAGTATGCGGTACACAAAGAATTAAAGTAGAGCTTTGTTTTATTTCTTTCCTCTTTAATTTTATTTAGAGTAGGCTAAGTCAAAACAAGAGAGATGAAGCACCCTAGAGAAGTGAGGGAAATAGGGGTGACATAGTTATTCAAGGGTACCTCATATCAAATAATGAACTGTATAAATATGTAAATTCTTTATATTCTAATTTACCAAATCTAATAATTACATTCTTTAAATAATTTTTATATATTCTGTATCAGAACAAATTGAGTTATTGTAGAAGTAGGCCTAGAACCCTACTTGTTCCTTATTGATAGTCTTTCTACTTCTTACGTTGCAAAGTGATTGTGATGCAAGCAACGGTTATAAATTTTGTCATTAACGTCAAAGGTTAAGTATTGTATTGTGCACGATGAATTCCCACCCCCCCCCCCCCCAATTCCCTTTCATCTTGGCTTGGCTGTCGTTGAGAACTCTTCAAGTAACAGAACGTTACAGGGGCTTTTGCTAAACAGTCGTTTGCTAACGTCGCGTCGCGTTGGTAGAAATTTTCGAACATTTTTCAGAAAGGTGTCTTCAAGGGGACAAATTAAAAAAGAGTCCATCTCAGTATGATTTTTCCCGTTTTCAGGCTAAAAACGACAAACAAGGGAATAAAGAAAACAATAGAAGGATAATGCAAAGAAAAACATGAACTATAAAGAGAGAATTCCCAAAACGAACGCATCTACACTATATACAAATTGTTCTCATATTTTGGGTTAATTAGTAAGCCGACATCTTTGACTCGTGTCTTGAAGATGTCGATCGATGGTAGTCAGTAGACGTAAGTAAAGGTAACAAAACTAGATTAAATTAATTGAAGCTACTAACAGACTAATATAATGCTTACCTGTCACCATCTTCCCCTGACCCTGAGGCTGAGCTTGAACTTGAAGCCATCGTGAGATGATACACCATCCCGGTGGCCTGTACTTTCACGGATGATGTCTGATGATGATGATGACGATGATCGTGACACAGTGCAAAGCACTTTACGCATGAAAATATATGCAGCGTAGACCATGTACAGAGCATGACTAGCCAACACGTACCGTACGCGTATAGGCAGGCTAGGCCTAGTCTGCAAGCACAGACCCTAATTTGACACTTTATCAGAAAATCATTGTGTCTTGACAGAAGCCTAATTCAGCTACATTCTGGTCGGAAGGAGCAGCTATAGTACATGGCCTATAATAGTCTTACAGTGCAGGCACGACTGACCAGGGTTTGTGCATGCAAACTAGGCTAGGCTAGGCCATGCGCAGCTCAGCTAGGCCATTCCACGAATCCGGAAAACTTAAACACAGCTAAAATTATTAAAATTATTAAACATCTCTGTGTTTTCAATCCAAAGTTCAATAAAACAGTGATGAATTGAATAATTAATTAATCCAACAATCGATTTATTCATGACATAAGAAATCAAATAATTATTTCATGCTGTCATCAGGCTTTTGCTAAAAGGGAAGATGGTGACAACGCGATGCAACGTTACCCGACTGTTTAGCAAAAGCCCGTTACAGGGGCCTACACAGATAACAATCTCGAATAGAGAACGTTATGACAACCCTTGAGAAGAACAACGAACCGCGTACAGTGACAATCTTGCACAAAGAACATCACATTTCAGCACACTGAACTTAGGACAACGAACCGTGTACAGTGACAATCTTGCACAAAGAACGTCACATTTCAGCACACTGAACTTAGGACAACGAACCGTGCACAGTGACAATCTTGCACAAAGAACGTCACCCTTGGTCTTAGGTACACTGTACTTTGAATGACATCAAGGTTTGTTCTTCTTATTCAATCCCGAACAGGGAACGAATGTCTCCGATCAAGAGTTGAAGCCTACAGTATGAGAGATGACTAGGAACCAGCCTACTCTTCATGACCCCTCAGTGCCCCGTTCTCCTATTTTATTCTCTGCACATATACAATTTTAAGTTACTTTATATTTAGGAATACATCTTTTGAGAAGACGATTGAAATGATGTGAAATGAAAAGTGTGTCATGGTGTTCTATAAATCAATAAACTTAATAACAAGTCGATAAACAGAACAAAATAAAAGCATCACACAAAGAAATATTCAATCCCTTCTCAATTTGTTTGAGGAAAAACTTCAAATAAAATTGTGATCAGTACAAATTTCTCTTCTTTCAGTCAATATATACAATCATGCATCTGTTTACAAAGAGAATCAAATATTGAATGGATTACACTACAGGTTGGTCTATTTGTAAAGCGAAAGACCGCCGCTTTGTTTTACCTTACAATCCAAAAAATTAGTTCCGAAAGTCTGTCGCAAGTATCAAAAATCCGGTGGAGAAATGAAATCCAAAGGTAAAAATCGCGAAAGCTAACCTAAGTGGAGACGCCGAAGAAAACTAGATGTTGATGTTGTTAATGATGCTGAATCGAAATGACGAGGTGGTGTAGGTTGATGACGATGTCGATGAAAGTTCAATTCGAAATGTCGATGTCGAAGTTGATGGCGATGAAGGTTATGAGCGGAGGACGATGTCACTGGCGAAGAAAATTCAGTTCGTCGGACAATGTCGATGGCGATGAAAGTTCAATTCGAAATGGCGATGTCGAAGTTGATGGCGATGAAGGTTATGAGCGGAGGAAAACGTCACTGGCGATGAAAAATCAGTTCGTAATGACAATGTCGATGACGATGGTGATGAAAATTCATGTTGAATGCCACTGTCGATGGCGATGAAAATCCAGTTCGTATGACAAAGTCGATGGCGATGAAAATTCAGTTATTATGACGTTGTCGATGATTGAAAGTTGATGGTGGTGTCGATGTGAGTTATGTTCGTATGTCGATGTCGATGGCGATGAAAATTCAGTTCGTAGGACAAAGTCGATGGCGATGAAAATTCAATGTCGAATGCCACTGTCGATGGCGATGAAAATTCAGTTCGTAGGACAATGTCGATGGCGATGAAAATTCAGGTCATATGTCGTTGTCGATGAAAGTTCGGATGACGATCATGACGTCGATGATAGTTATGTTCGAAGAACGATGTCCATGTTGATGAAAGTGGGGTTCGCACGACGAGGTCGATTAACGTTCATTTCGACGATGATGTAATACGACGATAAAGAGAGCTACGGTAGGCCTACTTCTATTTCTGGAGGCCGACAATCCAAATCCTCGCATTCCGAAGAAACAAAAGAGCGATTTACGAATTAAGACATAGGCCTGATATAAATAGCTCCGCATAAAAATAGTATTAAAATCAAAAGTCAAACCAATAGATAAATCGATCGTGGGAGTAGCTGAAACCTGACATCCGATCTCCCCATGGTTGTTGTTAGGCGAACTGCTAGAGCGAGATAAAATTAGAAAAACCAAGCCCAAGTTTCCTAACAAAGCTTGACTTCTAACCAATCACATTGCTCTAAAACACACCAATCAGAACACTAACAATACTGACCAATCACAGCTAATCCCTTGAGACAAAAGAAATGTCCCAAGGGAAAGAATTGTGCTAAAAAGAGACCAAAAATCTATTTATACAAAAGAAATCGGATTACCACCAATATATCTACAAAAAGATTAAGAACAATTAATAAAAATTCTTTATTCCTAATCCGAAAACTTTTCAATGCAATGAAATGATCATTGGATAAAAAGCATAAAATTATCGCAAAAAATGACTGAGCACAACCAGGAATGGTTTCGCTAATACAAACACTACAAGCCAATCAAGAGGCACAAAAAGAAAGATTCGCGCAGCCATTATGACGCAAGTGGCCATGTAATAAAAAAAGTCAGCTGAATGTGGAGCTGCTACACATCTATTGTAAGAACGGTATGAGGAACGATATAAGCTAAGACAATTGTTTGTTATGGAAAAGATTGAACATAGAATGTTGCTTTATAAAAGGACTTTGTTTAGTTTAATGACTGGGAGATAGAATCTTGAGGCCAGACATGTATTACAATGGCAGGAAAGAGGCCGGGGTGGAGAGTCCTAGGAACATTGAAATGGCGGGATGGGCTGGAAGCAGGATTTGAGAAAGATTTTATAGTTATGGAGGAAGGGAAGTTATATCTATGCATGCAGGCATAGGATATGTAAGAGGGGAGATGGAAAAGAAACAAAGACACCTTTATATTAGCTTGAAAAGTTGTTCGGAAGACCGTTGCGTACAAAATAATAGGCCTGCTCGGAGACAGGATATATGGTTGCGATGCTGATAGTTGAAGGTTTAATTTCAATACATTTGAAAACGTCCATTCTTACCTCGTTAGGATTTTAACACCATACTCAGTAGAATTACTTGTTATAAGAATACACTGAACTTAGTATATTAAGTGAATGAGGACTTTATTCTGAACAGTTTGAAGGCCGGTTAATGTTCAGTGAACACTGAGGATATATCCATGTAACCTAGGAAATCATTTTTAAGCATGTACATGTAAATATAGTTGTAAATAGCGATCAATTGACGAATATGCCACTTTATTATCTCTGAAGTTTTCTTGTTGTTTTACATTGTTAAAAATTATTCGCCATAATAAAAGTTTTGAATATATAGTTTCAAAACGAGAAATTACTTAAGTTAAGCCTGGTTTAGGTGCACATATGACTGAATAGTCTGAATGGTGATTAGTGATTGTTGTGTTCTGAGTAATTTACTTTAGGTAGGATAGGTAAATTATACAACATAACTTTTAAAAATAGAGCATTCGTATATTTTGAACAAACGTTCCCGTCATCGACGCTCGATTTATGATATTCTTACCATGCTACCCGTGAGACGAAATGCTAGTTGGAGTGGGAGTCAGGATGTTCATGATATATGCTGGGTGTCTGTGGTTAATGGTTATTGTACGATTGATTCATGATTGATTATGTACACTGTACAGCTGTTTGGTTGATGTACCCTGTACGGCTGATTGATTGATGTACACTGTACAGCTGATTGATTGATGTACACTGTATGGCTAGAGTGCCCAAGTCTGCGCAGTGCCCATGTCTGCGCACACGCGTAACTGCGCGATTCTAATAAAACAAAACACGCAACAAACACAAACTTTTCATCTTTATCATAGCGATAGGTATTCATGCAAAAAACGAGTCAAAATAATGAAAAAGGTCCTATTTCAAACCTGTTATTCACAAGCGTCAAAATGTTGTCTTTCACGTCTAAACTCCCGAACTGCGTGTAAAATGAATGAGTGCACAGATATGGGCACCATTGTTTTTGCAATGTTGAAATGACACGGCCACCGTTTCTTATGAAAATGGCATTGTTCTTGCTCTAATTTTTATGAGATTTTTTGCAGACTCTTTAGATTAATATCAGGAATAATATAAAATTAAGCTTTAGAGGAATATTAAAGAAATTCTTGTTCATTTTCAGGTCAAAACATTAGGTGCGCAGACATGGGGCTCCCTTACTGCGGCAGCCCGACAACGTAGTGTTCGGGCTGCGATCAGCAGTCCTTTGATTGCTTGGATGTCTCTTAATTACAAGGTCGTTTGTCAAAATGATAGCCATGAAACATGACATTATTTGATTTTAGGCTACTTTAGGTACTTACAATACTTTACGATTGACTGTCGTCTTTCTTTTCAATGAGGATGATACAAAAAAGGCCTATTTATCTCCAAAAGCCTGTACTAAAAACTTCCGTAGGTCGGTGTTTTGCTTGCAATGCGCATGCGTCAGACTAGAAGGGAGCATTATGAATATTCATTAAGACGAGTGGCAGGCAGGAGCTCGAGCGAATAGAGATCGCCGGATCACAGTGGATATATGAATATTCATTATTCCTGTGACAAAAACTATGCCGTTGTTGTAATAAATATTCATAGGCGCATGCGCAAGTGCCTATTTTCGCTTCTGCTTCAACAACATGGCGAATGGGACTGGTTTCGAAAATTGAGAGTAAAAAGTGACATTCATCGATTCAACACATTTTTTAGGAAAACGAAAAGCTGATTTGCGGAAGGTCTGTTTAGGTAAGTGGCATCGTATTTATGATACTTCAATTTCAAAAAATAACTTATATGGCCATATTTTCAATGGTCATTTGAACATTGGTAAATTGTGAGACCCACCGAATCGTACTGGTTTCACTCAGGACGCTGCCACGAAGTGGCAGCGTCCCGGGGCTAGGGGCTCCCCATCATACAGCTGCTTGAGGTGTACGCTGTACGCGAGTTAGTGTTCGGTGTATGGAAGGCCATCGCTGCCACAATTCGTATTGCTATACGTATACTCAATTTCCTATACGTACAGGCATTTTTACTATACGTACAGAAATTGTCCAATCAGAAGGCCTTTTTTTAGTATACGTACACTCTGATAATTCTCGCGCGCAATATGTGGTCGTCGTTGCGATTCGATTTCTAACTAACAACAAGTAGACCTAACGTTAGATGTCATGTTCTAAGTGAGATTACAAGTTGTATCCTATTGGGATTAGACTTAACGGTGATAGCATTGAACTCAGAACGTAGTTCTGAATATGAGGTATACGACGACGGGATTTCTAGCAAGGGCCCACAAGTTCTGGCAATTGGGTGCCTCAGCAATCCACGTCCATCAGAAAATGACACCTGAATTTCTTCAAAACAAATTATGGAAGAGCCTGTCACAAAACGAAGAAACTTTGCCAACATATCAGGTCTCATAGCCCTTACAAATTGTTTTAGGTAGGTAAAGGCTGTCCTCTGATCAACTGTTTCAGGGTTTGCCCTCAACAAAGACACAACCCTCTTTGTGCTTGGCTTAAGTGCTATGAGTGCATCCAGAAAAAGTTGAACAGAGGAAGGAAATGAATTGGTATAGGAAGACAGGATTTCCCTAAAGGCATCTACAATGTATGCTGGCTTCTGGACGAGTTCCTTTGATGCAGCATCCAGTAACAGTTGGCGGATGTTTTCTCTGTTTGGCATTTTCCTGATGCCAAACCTTGACAGAATATCCATCAGCTCTTCTTGGTCTTCCTCCTCCTGAGTCCAGGACAAAGCAGCCTTCAGGAGGACCCTTTCTGGCTCGCTGACAAACGAAAACAACGACTCAAGTAGCAGACCTTGCGATACAGCCTCCAACCCAAACAAGGTAGAAACTAAGAAAACCTTGCTCAGGGACAGAGGCAGTGCCCCCACATCCATGTAACCCTTCACTAAGATGCGGGCAATGGCCTGCCAGTGGTGGGATGTCATACCAGCCCTAACTAATGGCACCCTTTCCTCCTCTCCATCACAGTACCCTTCAAACTCAACCCAGAAGGCAGTATACGCCTCCCTGGACACACCTAACCCTACCCCTTTCTCAGCGACTCCGCTTGCATTGATGAAGTCAAATGAGAGCCGTTGATTCATTACATCCGAGTCAGAGAAGACATCTACCATATCTTTAAAAACATTTGACCGATGAATCTTCACTCTCCTGAAACCAAATGAGAAATGCACAATTGAAAAAATAGGAAAGTGAAGCATGGCTATGTCTGCTAAAGGAATGCCTTAAATGTAACAGCACAATTAATTAAAACAAACATGGAAAGTACAGAATGCTGCCCCCTCCCCACTCCTCGCCAATTATTAGTGTTCAGTATCAGTGAGTGCTGTAAATTAACTGCCATGTCTGGGTTTGGTTTGGTTCAGTTCAGCAAGGTGTGGGAACTTTTTTGTCAAACTACGGATCGAAAGAGAAAAGAAGAGAACAATCTATTTGACAATTTGTTTACCTAAATGATGGAAATACTTGCTGCGGACAATTTCACGGTGGTTTTATTTTTGCTAATTTCATGGAGCTGGAATCACCAAAATTTCCACTTTAAATCTGATTATTTTAACACTATGGGCTGAAAGTGATTTATTCTAGGCCTAGCACAAATAATTTCTCCTTGTCGTACAAATATCAAGTTTAGAACATGACATCTAACGTTAGGTCTACTTGTTGTTAGTTAGAAATCGAATCGCAACGACGACCACATATTGCGCGCGAGAATTATCAGCTAGCTGCGCAGCAGATTGCATGCTATGCATGCTCACAGCTACAGAACTGAAACACGTGTTTTTAGTTCTAGTAGCTATGCTCCAGGATCACTATGCAAGACGGCAGCTGATTGGCCAATCGTCTATACGTACAAGAGTGAAATCGTGTACGTACAAGAGTGAAATCGTGTACGTACAAGAGTTAATTAGTATACGTACAAGAGTTAACTAGTATACGTACAGAGTTAACTAGTATACGTACAGAGTTAACTAGTATACGTACAGAGTTAACTAGTATGATGGGGAGCCCCATGTCTGCGCACCTAAGGTTTTGACCTGAAAATGAACAAGAATTTCTTCAATATTCCTCTAAAGCTTAATTTTATATTATTCCTGATATTCTAAAGAGTAAGTCTGCAAAAAATCTCATCAAAATTAGAGCAAGATCAATGCCATTTTCACAAGAAACGGTGGCCGTGTCATTTCAACATTGCAAAAACAATGGTGCCCATGTCTGCGCACTCATTCATTTTACACGCAGTTCGGGAGTTTTGACGTGAAAGACAACATTTTGAGGCTTGTGAATAAAAGGTTTGAAATAAGACCCTTTTTCATTATTATGATTCGTTTTTTGCATGAATGGTACTTATAAATTATCGCTATGATAAAGATGAAAAGTTTGTGTTCGTTGCGTGTTTTGTTTTATTAGAATAGCGCAGTTACGCGTGTGCGCAGACATGGGCACTGCGCAGACTTGGGCACTCTAGCCATATACGTACAGAGTGTACGTATACTAAAAAAAGGCCTTCTGATTGGACAATTTCTGTACGTATAGTAAAAATGCCTGTACGTATAGGAAATTGAGTATACGTATAGCAATACGAATTGTGGCAGCGATGGCCTTCCATATTCGGTGTGCCACTTCATCGTGTACCGTACTTATATTGTACACGTGCGATCGAGCGATTGTTCACTTTACAAGTTCCCTGCATAGTGTACCGTACACTGTCTGTACTGTACACTGTACACGAGAGAGAGAGCTAGTTCCCTAGGATGATTGATTGTTGAGCTTGGCCAGTAGTGTTTAATTAAATTGATTGATGGAAATAATTAGATGACTCAAATAGTTAACTTACCAATAATGTCTACACTGAATGAGGTGCTGGTCAAGTGAGAAAGAGATGAAGTTTCATGGTCAGTTGCGGGGTCAGTTGAGAAGGAGCAGTCAGCTGTTGAACGTACCGTGTGTGTGTTGATTTTATGAAGTACTGTGCATGTGTATCAGGCGTGTGTGTGATAATAGTGCAGTGCGTTGGCACAGTGTACCCCCCCCCCCCCCCCCCACAGAATCGTCTTTGGGAGTTCTGTGACCCCCCCCCCCCCCCTTCCCTTAGTTAGATGCCCCCCCCCCCTCTTTTTCTTGATAATCACAGAGCGTTGTTTACGTCATGTTAAAATAGAACGTTAATGATTTTAAATATTGGCTTAATACTTATTATTGCATAGATGGCATAAATTAAACAAGGTTATCCAAATTCAACGCTTAATTCGAAACATTTGAAGTAATGATTATTATCAATTATAAAACGGTAAAATACAGCCCCCGATATAGCAGCTGAAGAGCTCCTCGAACGCTGCTGAGATATGTGACGACACACCCTGGACCAGTCCTGTCTAAGCAGACGATGTCCCGTAACATCTTACACATTTTTCAGAGCCTATTTTGTCATCTCCTCTTCACTTATTTCTCTTCCTTCAGTCTTAATGTTAGTCTGTTGCCTCACTCTTAACTTCGTGTATGGTATTATTTTGATGAAAAATGCAGCGTTAAAAAAAATAAAGGAATCAGTCACTTGTAAACAAAATAAGACGCCATTGTATTTTCAGCTGCTTGCACCGGGGCATGTTCGACGTTTCAAGAGGGAACGAATACCATCCTGCTATTATTATTCGGAGGGCTTTTTCAATGTGAAAGTGGGGTTTATTTCATTGATCATTGACCCTTCTCCTATGTATTTACAATCAAACGGTTTTAGCTATCAGAATCAGTTTCACTTTCCCTTTATAATGGTGTGAAATAAGGTCATGTTTAAATACACCAAACTCTTTATAATTTAATAAATAATTGCATTGCAATTACGTTCATTCATTATAGGACGTCGTCTGCTTAAGCAGGATCGATCCCGAGTGTGACGACATCAAAACATCGCTATATTTCTGGCGAATCCTCGGATATTCCAGATGCTGAGAAGAGCTTTTATTTGTGTTGTTTTTATAATCACCAGATACGCAGTTGACATAAAACTTGTACGATTGCCATCTGTAAGCTTCCCAGTTTCTAGTGATACATTAATTGCCATATTTGTGATTTTCTTTGAATATCTACTTTAAATTCCTGTGTGGTCGATTTGACTTACCAAATCGGCTGCGAGGACTCATACCCTTAAAAAAGTATGTGGTGGCAGCACCTGTTTGGTTAGGAGGGTCTCACGTTACAATAACAACAATAATAATAATAATAATAATAATAATAATAATAATATTAATGATAATAATGATAATGATAATATAACAATGCGTTCTTATACTTGTATTTCATGTCACCATTCTAATGTACTTTTGAAATGCGGCATGAAATTAATAATAATAATAATAATGATAATGATGATAATAATAATGATAATGATGATAATAATGATAATGATGATAATGATGATAATGAAAATATCAATTCTCCAGGGTGTAGTTGTCCGGGGGGGGGTATCAGGGTAATCGTCATTTTATAGGGGGTACTTTTTCCTGGGGGATAATTGTCCGGGGGGTAGTTGTCCTGGGGGTAATTGTCCAGGGGGTAGTTGTCCGGGGTGTAGTTGTCCGGGGGTAGTTTTCCAGGGCGTATAGAATCATAAGTTTTATCTGACTCTTGCTAAATATTCCGCCCCGATATATGATGAAGTCTATTATTGCAAAGGTTCAACATTTGAAAGAAATCTCAATTTTCGGTCGCCTTGCTGAATTTCTCGACTAACTTTCCAAGGGTTTTCGTTAATTTGCTCCCAAGTTTAATTAGAAGTTAGTGAAAAGAAAACCGTTTATCTATGTACAAAATTCAAACTATTAATTCTATTTCTAATTGCATGCAGTGGTCAACTGCAAAATTGCCTGGGGAGAATGCACAAGAAATGTTTAGGATTAAAAATTGAAAATTTGCAGCTCGGTCCGTCGCTTTGCTCCCTCGCTTGTACAATAACGTGGATATGATTTGGGGCTCTCGGACCGGGGGGGGGGGGGCGCAACTTCATTGTTTGCCCCGGGCGTCATAATCCCTAGACAACAATGAATATGACGCATCAATAGGCCTAGCGCCTATATCAAACAATAATAGCTTATAAAACCGAATTGCAACCATGATCCTCATATGCCTATAACTAGTATGATGTCTTTGACCGTAAGCCCATCCACCCCCCCCCCCCCCCCCCCACCATATGGTATTGCCCGAGTTTTAAATCGATGATGCACTCGGCACTTTTCCTTGTCCGACATTCTTTTAATTAAAGAATCATTGTAATGTTTATGGAGAAGAAATTTGAAATATAACCATTCAAAAAAAAAAGCAATCATGGTCTCGAAAAGTGGAGAATGTGCCCATAAGATCACACCCCACTAAATACGCCTCTAATGGCATAGGGTTTGTAGTGATAACTACTAGTATTGGAAGTTTCACACTGGCTACCGGGACTGGCTACCGGGACTGGTTTAGCCTTTTGACAAGGCCTCGTGACTTGGCTATTTTCCTCGTCATGCTGTGCCTGAGATGAGACTAGCCGGCGACGCCAAGAATCAACAAGGCCCGGGTGATCGAACGCGCGATCGAGCGACTTTAGTCGCGAGGCCTTTTGGAACCTGGGTTTCCATCATCCGATATGAATGATTCACGAGTTGACATTCGTATGCTAACACGCCTACCGAGGATTATCGACCAATCACAACGGTATCTGCAGGGCTTGCTTTCCATGATTGATGTAGTAGTAGCATGAGTATAGTAGCTTGCACGGTACGGGCCCAACGTACGGGCCGCGCTAGCTCAAGATGAAGGCGAATTTGCATAACAAATGTATGCTGACGTCATGCGAAGATACGTTTGCTGATTGGCTCCTACCTATAAGGTAGCAGATCCTCGCTAGGAACAAAGGATAACATAAGAAATACAGGCCAGGTTCCAAAAGGCCCTCGGACTCACGTCGCTCGATCTCGCATTCACCTAGCCTCTTGTCGAGGCCCTGGCGCTGTTGAAATCCTTGGCGATATGGAGGCAAAATTTCTGGCGAGCGAAGCGAGCCAGCAAAACCGAGGCGCTTGCGCCGAGGGCCTCTTGACACCCGACCTGAATTATATATTCATGAGGCACGATTTCCTACTGAATTATGCATGAAAACTTGAATAGTTAAATAACCGCGGCGATCGCCCAGCAAATTGGCCAATGAAAGCTCAAGGATTTCTTACTTCAGTCCTGGACTAGTCTATTATTGTTTGGGGGGATTACGTAAATCTATTGCTCAAAATACATTCACAGACAAGCCCATTATGAAGAATTCGATCTCTAGCTTACAAACCATGGTAATTTGAAATAAGACAAATGTACATATTTCTCAAGAGATCATCATATATTTACAAATAATGAAGAATGGGCAATAAAAGTCACCGTTCAACAATAGATGCATCTCCATCAATTCTGATGTAACCAAGGAGTTACCAGCAACTTCACTGCCCGGCAAGGCCCCGGGGGATCCGCCTGGCCTAGGCCCTAGCATAGCTCGCGAATTCAAAGCGGTAATCAGCACAGAGCGGTAGCGCGTGAAAAATAACACTTTTTCCATAGCCAGTAGGCAGATTCACAAAAACATCTTGTCCTTTAAGTGCAGATTTGATTGCATCAACTTGCAAATCTTTGAATCTATCAATCTTAAACATTCTAGCGGCATATTCTAAGCTCTTACAAATATCGTCATCACTCGTCGTGGAAGAAACGTTGAACGCCATTTGGGCTAGCGTGCAGTCGAGTCATGAATATTTAACATTACGTCATGGTAGCTCGCGCTTATTGGATGATTTTCACCGACCAAAATTTGGTCGGAATATTCGTCAAAACAATGAAATACAAAAGAAATTCAGATCAGGTGTCAAGAGGCCCTCGGCGCAAGCGCCTCGGTTTGCCGCCAAGGATTTCAACAGCGCCAGGGCCTCGACAAGAGGCTAGCATTCACCGGGCTGGGCGACTAGTTCTTGTTATGCAGCCACTACTAGCTTACTTGCCGAGAAAAATAGCCAAGTCACGAGGGCCTTGTCAAAAGGCTAGGACTGGCTACTCTGACCTCTTAGGGCGAACCCATATCGATACTCCGCTATCAAGACCAAGGTTGACCTCCAAGGTCACAGTAAGAATTATACATCTATACAGGCTGCAGCGATAATATTATGTATAACCAGAGAGTTGGGAAGTGATGATACACTCCCTGATACTATCATATCAAGTTGTCCTCTGAGTAACTCTGAATATTAAAGAATTGGAGACTAGATCGAACTGTAACGAGTCTCCTTGTACTGTATTGTACTCATTAGTCATTGCATCAATAAGAGAAACAACAAATCTCGACATGGCAGAAACTCCGGGGACTAACATGACGAGTATATCTTATGCCAATAATTTTATTATCACCTTTTCAAAACATGGATCCGTGGAGCAATTGCATTTAATATGGATAAAACAGCCATGATTGTGCTACCGGTATTCGGTTTGTCAGCCCCAGGCTCAGCGTGCTCTAAATCAATGACGGCAAAGCTTTAGCGCTTTGCGCAAGTTTGCGTGGTACAGCATTAATTTCCATGGGCTACTCCCCAAGAACCTGTCAAAATGACTGCTATATCGCTGCACTTTTTATTTTTTTCCTTTCTTTTTTTTTTTTTTAATGTTTGATCTGGATCTATTCATGCCAATCTGTTTTAATTGTTTGTAAAAATATTGTGATTATATTTTCATTGAATAAACAGAAAAAAAAAACATTTTGAACTCTTCGCGAACCGCGCCCCCCCCCCCCCCCCCGACTCCCCTACTTTAGCTGTTGCCTCTGGCAAGCTTTTGAGTCGTCAAGAGAATCTTTTATGCATGCATAAGATTAGTGAACAGGTCAATTTGAATGCGCTTATATGCAGTTAAAAGTCTCGATTGCGATGGGTGTCAGTCGCGGAAGGGGGCATCCAGTGGGATCCAGTGTTGCCAGTGAAAAAAATACGATTCTGCTTGGGAGTAGGAAAAAATTCCGCCTTTGAAAAGGGGCACAATTTACTTTAAAAAAGGTGCTTTTCATGACAAAATCCTCTGACAAGCAAAAAAAAAAAAAGAAAGAATGCACATTTTGAGGTACATTTTCCATTAAAAAATTCTCTGACGAGCCCCCCCCCCCCCCCCCCCCCCCAAAAAAAAAAAAAAAAAAAAATCTGAATTCTTCTAGATTCTGCTAGAATTCTGCCTAGCATAATGCTAAAATGCTAAAGCGGTCAAAATTCTGCCAAAAAAACAGAATTCTGCAACCTCTGCATGTGTGTAGGCCGCTTTAAAACAACGAGTTTAAAAAGTACCACTTGACTACTCAGCTCGCAATGCGCTCGACTCGTCTCACAGGAAATGAAATGACTTCTTGTTTCGGACATCGACAGCTAGCTATGGTAGTATGGCTGGCTAGCTAGCTACTACGATACGGTTACATATACGTATAGCGGCGCGGCGTCAATATAGAAAGGTAGGCAGGTGATTGAGCTAGAGCTAGATGCGAGAGACCATCCGGATCATTACTCATTAGGCCCTACCCTATCATGGCCACTGAGAATGATAATCTTAACAATCAATTCCTGGTGTCACATAGCAATTTGCTATGCATTTTTTATATGTGGGACTGTACAGAAATATTTATCCCATCCACCAAAAATGCTAATCAAATTTGAGAATATTATTACCTGATAATGTAGTGATGAAACAAAGCTTTTTGCTTGTCACTGTTTGTGAACTATTTTAAAGCCAGCTTACATGTATATAGAACTATTCACTTTTTTATTATTGTAAAAAAAGGGCTTGCTAAGTTGGGATTGTCATTCAAAGTGCATCTTAACCTCATGTATTGTCATTACAACTACAGTACTGCGCATGAACATGTATATAAAATATCAAAGACCAGATGCTCCAATGCATGCTTATATGCCTTATTAAATACAGCTCGTTCAGTTTTGTTTTAACTTAACATGGAAAAGTATAAATGTGTATTTTTTCTTCAGTATCTGTGTTTGCAAACGAAATGGAAGGTTTGGAAGGGTTCAAGTTTGTGCCCAAAAGGGTCCCTGTAAGGCGCAAAATTGCACCCTTTTTTATCGGGGTAAAGGGCTTAATGTTGCACCCTGTGAGGTGCAAAACTGCACCTTCTGGAAATGTACAATATTGCACCGAAAAATGTGCTGCCAATGTTGCAATAGTTTGCACCCTTTAGGGTGCACAATTGCACCCTTTTTATAGGTTCAATTATGGTGCAACATTGCACCTTTCTGAAAGGTACAATATTGCACCCTAAAAGGTGCTCCCAGTGTTGCATTTATTTGCACCCTTTAGGGTGCAAAATTGCACCCTTTTTATCGGAAAAAAGGGTTCAATATTGAACCCTAAATGGTGCAACATTGCACCCTAAAAATGGTGCAAAATTGCACCTTTCTGAAAGGTACAATATTGCACCCAAAAAGGTGCTCCCAGTGTTGCATTTATTTGCACCCTTTTTATCGGAAAAAAGGGTTCAATATTGAACCCTAAATGGTGCAACATTGCACCCTAAAAATGGTGCAAAATTGCACCTTTCTGAAAGGTGCAATATTGCACCCAAAAAGGTGCTCCCAGTGTTGCATTTATTTGCACCCTAAAAGGTGCAACTTTGTACCTTTATTTCTAAGTGTGTATAGTAGTAGCATGAGTATAGTAGCTTGCACGGTACGGGCCGCGCTAGCTCAAGATGAAGGCGAATTTGCATAACAAATGTATGCTGACGTCATGCGAAGATACGTTTGCTGATTGGCTCCTACCTATAAGGTAGCAGATCCTCGCTAGGAACAAAGGATAACATAAGAAATACAGGCCAGTGGTTGAACTCAGGTTGTTCCAAAAGGCCCTCGGACTCACGTCGCTCGATCTCGCATTCACCTAGCCTCTTGTCGAGGCCCTGGCGCTGTTGAAATCCTTGGCGATATGGAGGCAAAATTTCTGGCGAGCGAAGCGAGCCAGCAAAACCGAGGCGCTTGCGCCGAGGGCCTCTTGACACCCGACCTGAATTATATATTCATGAGGCACGATTTCCTACTGAATTATGCATGAAAACTTGAATAGTTAAATAACCGCGGCGATCGCCCAGCAAATTGGCCAATGAAAGCTCAAGGATTTCTTACTTCAGTTCTGGACTAGTCTATTATTGTTTGGGGGGGATTACGTAAATCTATTGCTCAAAATACATTCACAGACAAGCCCATTATGAAGAATTCGATCTCTAGCTTACAAACCATGGTAATTTGAAATAAGACAAATGTACATATTTCTCAAGAGATCATCATATATTTACAAATAATGAAGAATGGGCAATAAAAGTCACCGTTCAACAATAGATGCATCTCCATCAATTCTGATGTAACCAAGGAGTTACCAGCAACTTCACTGCCCGGCAAGGCCCCGGGGATCCGCCTGGCCTAGGCCCTAGCATAGCTCGCGAATTCAAAGCGGTAATCAGCACAGAGCGGTAGCGCGTGAAAAATAACACTTTTTCCATAGCCAGTAGGCAGATTCACAAAAACATCTTGTCCTTTAAGTGCAGATTTGATTGCATCAACTTGCAAATCTTTGAATCTATCAATCTTAAACATTCTAGCGGCATATTCTAAGCTCTTACATATATCGTCATCACTCGTCGTGGAAGAAACGTTGAACGCCATTTTGGGCTAGCGTGCAGTCGAGTCATGAATATTTAACATTACGTCATGGTAGCTCGCGCTTATTGGATGATTTTCACCGACCAAAATTTGGTCGGAATATTCGTCAAAACAATGAAATACAAAAGAAATTCAGATCAGGTGTCAAGAGGCCCTCGGCGCAAGCGCCTCGGTTTGCCGCCAAGGATTTCAACAGCGCCAGGGCCTCGACAAGAGGCTAGCATTCACCGGGCTGGGCGACTAGTTCTTGTTATGCAGCCACTACTAGCTTACTTGCCGAGAAAAATAGCCAAGTCACGAGGGCCTTGTCAAAAGGCTAGGACTGGCTACTCTGACCTCTTAGGGCGAACCCATATCGATACTCCGCTATCAAGACCAAGGTTGACCTCCAAGGTCACAGTAAGAATTATACATCTATACAGGCTGCAGCGATAATATTATGTATAACCAGAGAGTTGGGAAGTGATACACTCCCTGATACTATCATATCAAGTTGTCCTCTGAGTAACTCTGAATATTAAAGAATTGGAGACTAGATCGAACTGTAACGAGTCTCCTTGTACTGTATTGTACTCATTAGTCATTGCATCAATAAGAGAAACAACAAATCTCGACATGGCAGAAACTCCGGGGACTAACATGACGAGTATATCTTATGCCAATAATTTTATTATCACCTTTTCAAAACATGGATCCGTGGAGCAATTGCATTTAATATGGATAAAACAGCCATGATTGTGCTACCGGTATTCGGTTTGTCAGCCCCAGGCTCAGCGTGCTCTAAATCAATGACGGCAAAGCTTTAGCGCTTTGCGCAAGTTTGCGTGGTACAGCATTAATTTCCATGGGCTACTCCCCAAGAACCTGTCAAAATGACTGCTATATCGCTGCACTTTTTATTTGTTTTCCTTTCTTTTCTTTTTTTTAATGTTTGATCTGGATCTATTCATGCCAATCTGTTTTAATTGTTTGTAAAAATATTGTGATTATATTTTCATTGAATAAACAGAAAAAAAAAACATTTTGAACTCTTCGCGAACCGCGCCCCCCCCCCCCCCCGACTCCCCTACTTTAGCTGTTGCCTCTGGCAAGCTTTTGAGTCGTCAAGAGAATCTTTTATGCATGCATAAAATTAGTGAACAGGTCAATTTGAATGCGCTTATATGCAGTTAAAAGTCTCGACTGCGATGGGTGTCAGTCGCGGAAGGGGGGCATCCAGTGTTGCCAGTGAAAAAAATACGATTCTGCTTGCATGGGAGTAGGAAAAAATTCCGCCTTTGAAAAGGGGCACAATTTACTTTAAAAAAGGTGCTTTTCATGACAAAATCCTCTGACAAGCAAAAAAAAAAAAAAGAAAGAATGCACATTTTGAGGTACATTTTCCATTAAAAAATTCTCTGACGAGCACCCCCTCCCCCCCCCCCAAAAAAAAAAAAAAAAAAAAAATCTGAATTCTTCTAGATTCTGCTAGAATTCTGCCTAGCATAATGCTAAAATGCTAAAGCGGTCAAAATTCTGCCAAAAAAACAGAATTCTGCAACCTCTGCATGTGTGTAGGCCGCTTTAAAACAACGAGTTTAAAAAGTACCACTTGACTACTCAGCTCGCAATGCGCTCGACTCGTCTCACAGGAAATGAAATGACTTCTTGTTTCGGACATCGACAGCTAGCTATGGTAGTATGGCTGGCTAGCTAGCTACTACGATACGGTTACATATATAGCGGCGCGGCGTCAATATAGAAAGGTAGGCAGGTGATTGAGCTAGAGCTAGATGCGAGAGACCATCCGGATCATTACTCATTAGGCCCTACCCCCGTGATGTGAGCTAGTACATGGTTCGTGGTATATTGATGCAGGCCTGTCAATGCTGGTATGGTACTAAGCACCGATACAACTAAGTACAAGTTTGCAAGGTGGTTTTCAAGATTAGACTGATCAAGGCTTTGCCAGGAAAAACACACTCGATCGTATCCAACTCCAAGCAGGTGAGTCTTTAACTCCATGGAGCCCCACCGCCACCGCCGCACAGTCAGTGGTCCAGAATCAAACCAAAGTGCACAATTTAGTTTGGTGATTTGTTTGTAATTTTGATTGTAAATGTAAATGAATCTGCTTATCAAATTTTCATTTTGAGCCAAGGTAATGCCATGGTAATCCCTTTGCCGCAAATGTAAACAAAGAAAATTTGGTCTCCCAAATAGGCTATCAAAAATGTTGACAGTGTCACAGGTCTCCCAAAACAAATAGGATTAGGAAACAGTTTCCAATATCAGCCCGTGCGTGCGCCTCTAAGCATTGGCGGATCCGGGGGGGGGCACTTCCGGCCCGTGCCCCTCTTTTGGAAGAAAAGTATGCATTTTGACCATAGATGATCCGCCATTTTCTCGATTGTGCCCCCCATTTTTTTGCTTGTCAGAGAATTATGGAGGGAAAGTGGACCCCCATAACCCCCCCCCCCCAATGAGCAAATTTTTTGGAGGTCTAGCGAAAAAAAAGTTTTGTCACACCCCCCCCCCCCCCCCACTGAGTGACTTTTCGAGAAGCTGGCAAGACCGAAAGTTGACAAACCTGCATTTGTGTGCCCCCCCCCTATACTAAATCCTGGATCCGCCCCTGGCGGCTCCAAGTAACGCGTAGCTACGCGTTGGAGCTTCCTGGAGTTAATTTTTGTGGCATTATGTCAAAATGTCACTACTTTGGTAAATGCAAGATTTCTACATTTCATGTGGAATGGTTATTCCTAATAAATCATTTAACAATACAAATGCAGGCGCGCATCCCCTAGATGGCCGTTTGGCTTTATCAAACAGAGGGTTCCTCAGTGTGCGCCCCCCCCCTTTCTGAAAATCCTGTATCCGCCCCTGAAATGAGTATTAATTTGAAAGCTAATTCATATTAACTATATTTTGTGGTAAACCTGCTAAAATGAGTAAAAAATAAGATACAATGGAATGTTAACATTGCTTTAAAAATTATAGAACCGAAATTTCCAAGGTCTAACTGAGCTTTCCCTTGATATCAAATTTGACTGCCCATTTCTGCCCATTTTTATAAAGTTAAAGCCAATTTTATACCCCCATGTTTACAATTTTTAAGCCTAAAGTGGAGCTACTGTGGAGGTTAAGACGCGCAGTAGTCCTGCAGCTCTGACGACCTTTCTACAGCGCCCTCTACAAGCCAATTCGTTTGAATTGCAAGTTTTTGAGTTTGACCCCATTTACACAGAGACTGAAGTCGACTTTAGTCGAATTTGAACTCGAGTTCATTTGTGTGTAAACAGGGTAGTCGCAATTAGAACTCGAGTTCAAAACTCGAATTCGAATGACAACCCAGAGCAACTTTTATCGAATTCAAACTCGACTATTATCGAATTTAAATTCGCTATTTGCAGTGTGAACGGACACGTAATTGAAAGTCGACTAGCAAATATCCAGCCAGTGACCCCGTCATACGTCACTTCCGGTATTGCTAAGCAACGCTAAGCGTCGCGTCAGTAAAATAAGCGTCATTCAACAAGTGAACCACAATGAACGACGACACATTCACCGAACTGGCTTGATTCAATCCACCACGCGCTCATCATATCTGCAAATATTCGTCCATAATTTTGTAATTGTAAATCATACGAAACCAGATCAAAATGGCTGCGCTTACAATACTCGCTACCGCCATTTTGAACTTACTCGCGGGGTTTTCACAAATTTAACCCGGAAGTTGATTATCACGATGACCCACCAAGCGAGGGCGTAATCAAGTCGAATTCACTTTCCTTCTGAATTCGAGTTCGTCCAACGCTTGGTGTAAACAGCTAGCCCTCCGAAAAATAATTTATGCTAATCCAAGGTCGCAATTGAATTCGCTGTCGAATTTGAACTCGAGTTCACTCTGTGTAAACGCGGTCTTAATCTATCACTGGGCACCATATAAGCCTAATCAGTGTTAATCAATAATGCATGCCAATGAGTTTATGTATCTCGAACAGTTATTATGTTGTACTGTGGCACTGGGTTTGGTACATACAGGTATATTAAGGGTAAATGGGTAAAGCAAATTTTCAAGGAAATTAAGCAGGTAGGGTCTATATAGCATAATCTTGCATACTCCTTGCAAAAACTTATGCTCTTATTAAAGTGAAGTAAGGGGAATAGACAAATAAGCAATACAAAATTGTTTATTTATATAAAACAATTACTAATTCATGTTTTCTGCAGAAGAATGGATCCCAGACAATTATGAATTATGAATATCGCCCTGAAGGGGGGGGGGGGGGGGGGGGGGGGGGGGGGGGAGGGGATGAGGCGTTTTCTATTGAAATATTTCGGTTTAGCGTTAAACTTTTATTGTTTAACCACCTAACATTGTTCATTCATTCTATCCGAACTACTTTTTTGTCAAATATGTCAGCATGCAGAGGTATAACTTTGAAAATTTTAGTTGGACCGGAGACATGTCATTATGGTTATTTTGGTCTTTATTATAACGTTTTCAGCAGCCAATTAGAAATCAGCCATTTCTTGACATCTTATGCGATTTAAAGTATTTCCATTGGATTCTATGGGTCAAATTTAAGCCTGAGTCATATCGAATATTTCATAATCCGGGATTCGACGGCTTTGATCCGATCGAATACCGGTGCATCGATAAATGATGGGCAGTGAAAACAGAGTTGCACACAGTTGCACGCAGTGCATGCACCATGCACCGGTGACCGGTCCGCTGGCATCGCGGGCATATGTATGGGCTCTCGCTGCCAATGGCTAGTAAAAATCACAGCGGACGAGCCAAAATCTTAAGTTTCTAGTCAGTATTGGCTAGTCAAAATATCACTCTAGTGTCGCACGAAGCGATGCTCATTGTCGCCACACCCGACAATGATTCAAATGCAATGAATTAATAATCTTACTTTGTCTTTGTAGAGCTGAATGGAACATGTTTGTTCGATGCAAAAAAAACCAAACAATACGAAATAAACTTTTCGTCGCTCATGACTCGACTTCATTCAGCTTCAGATCATTCAGAAGTAATTGCCAATTTGATGAGAGTGTGATATTAGTTATTGCGAATTAAGTAGGAACACTCGTACTCATGCCCGTATTTATCATGTTCAATTATACAATTGTCAAATTGACAATGCAGAGAGAGTGCAAGAATATTATCGTAAACTTCAGTTCGTAACGACAAAACGATTTTTCCATAGAGAAAGCACAGGTAAAGCGCGACATCCTCTGCGAGCGAATTAGCGAAAGTTAGCCAACAGTTTGAAGTCGTCTTCACCTTCTCTGCTAGTATATACGTTATGTACTATGTACGTTACGGAGTTTCTTTTTTATTTGCTTTTTTCATGGTGGCTACGGTAGTCAAAAATCTGGCGGACTACAAATCGATACACCGGATATGCCAAAAGGAATTCGGGATTCGATGTCTTCGATCTAACACCGGCTAACCAATCGATTCGACTCAGGCTTAGTCAAATTACCCTAAGTTATCTTGTGATCGTTCTAAAATATATCAGATACGAATTTTGGCACACTTTGACTTCATTCTGGCCCACTGTGCGCCGTTATTTATTTTATTAAAGGGAAAGTCCACCCTGATATTACTTTGCTTTTAAAAGAAGTAGAATAATCAAACAAACAGATCAGTGAAAGTTTAAGCAAAATCCAATAAGAAATAAGAAAGTTATGATTTTTAAAAATTTGTAATCAATCAAACGCAAATTGGCAACTCCGTGACGTATCTCGCGAGCTCATCTCCCATTTGTCCTGTACTGAAAAAAAAAATCATAATTTCCATTTTCTTTCTAAAAAATATGTTTTCATACATGCATTCTAGATGTAATGTGATCATTTCACTTATGTTTTTACACATGCCCTGCAGGATACAAAATTTATTCCCAAATCAAATATAAAGGAAATGAAAATTTATGAATTTTGTATATGGAGCAAATCGGAGAGGAGCTCGCAAGATACGTCACGGAGTTGCCAATTTGTGTTAGATTGATTACAACTTCAAAATTTCATGACTTTCTTATTCCTTATCGGATTTTGCTCTCAAACTTTCTAATATTGATATGTTTCTTTAATTTTTCTGCTTCTTTCAAAACCAACTTAAAGTTAATATAAGGTTGGACTCCCCCTTTAACTGGTAATTGCAAACTGTATGATTTATGGTGTAACTACCAAGATAGCTCTTGGTAGTTATTATTCCATTTGAAACTATGGAAGACAATCAGTGTCAGTTTGTCACGACAGCCAGTTTTATACATGTAGGGAATTATTATCAGGCTATCATGGTATCTTTACAGTTCTAGCTAGTGCACTCATGTAGTGCTAATCAAATCCCACTTGGTTCTTGGCTTCCCTCTTGATAAAGTACATTCTGCCTTTCCTTCCAATCTTTCAATTCAATTCAAATTTCATGTGGCTAAAAGTATTTTTCCATTCTTTACTACATCAGTCCTATCAGAATAGTAAAATGCATGTGATATAGTACTTTTGCTACTTAACAACTCAAAGTCTGAACTTGTGAAAGCCATAATAAACTGAAATTTGCACATTAAGCTGGATGTCAGATTTACTTGGAGTGAGTTTATGAGATTTCTTTCAATAATCTCTTCCAAATACTGCCTTGAATTCTTAGATTTTTACTTTTTTTAAGGCCCTAAAATCTGTGCGTATCAGTAATAATTCAGAACACAACAATATTGTGTGTATTGCAGCTGCAATAACAGCATACCTCTTGTAACCCAGATTCAAATACAATAACTTAACAGGTGAATGTAATATTTTGTTTCCTGGGAAGTGTGTAGAAATTTGACTGTATTACGAAAAATGGTGTATTATAGTCTATACACACAAAGCTACATGTATTGAGGCATTCAAAAGCTCTGAATTAACAAAAGAATTTTTTTAGAAACATTGCCCAGATTCCCTGAAGCAGAAAGAGTTCTGTTTGACAACCAATTCCCTTCATTGTCTTTTTATTCTTGTGGTGGTGGATATACACTTACATATACTTCAGTTTCCCAGTGAAGTTTCTAACGTGTGGTTCGATCAGGAAGTTCTTTGCTGCACATAGGAAGGATCACCAGTGGGAAGAAATTTGAGAATACTTGGGTTTCTAATTCTTTCGCTTGTAATTGTACTTGTTAGCTAGAATCGATAATCATTGTTCTAAGTAGCTTGATAATATTAGTACACTTTGCATGTGTAATTGAATTGATTGATACATGTATCTACATGTTAAAGATAGCTTTATATAAAAACATACCAGTACTGAAGCTCAGAGCAGAAAGCCCAAATCAAACAATACTAGGAATTAGAGATTGTTTAATGTTGCCTTTCTGTTCATTCTTGCATTTTAATCTGATGAGTGCAAGACAAAATTATCCATTTTAGGTATGTCTCTTTTTTATTATCTATTGTTTGATTTTCTACCATTAATCATATTTTTAAATGATATTATTATTGATAACTTGTCCTGTGTTTGCTGATCTTTGCTCATATATGAAGAACAAGGAAGTGAATTGACTAGAAGTACTGTAATTGTGATTTTTAACGTGTCTTCTTGCTTTCTGTATAATAGGTACCTGGTAGTGCTCAAAAGTAAAGTGCACCACAAAGAACTTTAAGATGAAGCTGAGTGGT
This sequence comes from Heliocidaris erythrogramma, assembly GCA_025617745.1. Lineage (NCBI taxonomy): Eukaryota > Metazoa > Echinodermata > Echinoidea > Camarodonta > Echinometridae > Heliocidaris > Heliocidaris erythrogramma. The sequence goes on from CM046853.1 coordinate 51,721,787, forward strand.
GTCCTCTTGACAGCAACAGTCTTCTTAGCTGTGTGGAGTGATGCTTCGCAAACAGTGCCACAGGAATTCCGAGTGGGAGCCTTTAATATGAGGATCTTTGGGCAGAGCAAGATTAAAGATTTGGATGCAGTGGGTACTATTGTCAAGGTAAGATACTCAGTGTTGCCAGCAAAAAAAATATGATTCTGCTTGGGAGTAGCGAAAATTCTGCCGTGGAAAAGGGGCACATTTTCCTTTAAAAAAGGTGCTTTTCATGACAAAATCCTCTGACAAGCAAAAAAAAAAGGTCATCACCCATTTTCTGGTACATTTTCCTCAAAAAATTCTCTGACAAGCAATAAAAAAAAAAAATGGTCATCAACTCATCACACATTTTCAGGTACATTTTCCCTAATTCACTGACGAGCAACACCCCCCCCCCAAAAAAAAAATCAGAATTCTGCTAAAAAAAGCCAAATTTTGCCTAGCATAGTGCTAGATGCTAAAGCGGTCAAAATTCTGCCATCTCTGGCAACATGGAAGCTACTGGTATACAGCAGCTGTACAAGCTCCATGGCTTATCAATCTGGTACTAGCCAAGGGAGCTGTACATGAAATTCATATATTGTGTGTGGAGAAGGATATCAACAAAAAAATCCAGATCTACATATCACCCATTCCCATGTACTGTGAGCCATGCAAACCACTTTCGGAGTTTGCCAAAAGAGGTTTCCTTCCAGGCTCTACTAAAATTGAAAAAATTGAATGAATAAAAAAAGGGGGGGGGGGGAATAAGAAATTGACAGTTGCGATCAGGGTTTTCTTACCTTGCACGTGTTACTTGTATATACGGATTTAAATCCTCTTTTAGGGTGCTTTTCAGAAAGTCATGGATGCAGAATGCCAGAGGATACTTTGGATTCACCAGCGTTCCGCTGCCGCCTCCGCATCACATTCTTGTGTGCGCTCTAGCGGTCACATGCACATTTCTCAACGGATTTCTTTCAAACTTTGTGTGGACGTGTATCTTGGTGAAATCTAGACACCTCTAATTTCTGGTGATGCTGCCCCCAGTGTTCCGTCTTTTATAGGGTAAAAGGCCTTATTTTAGTGGATATCTTGTGTGCGCTCTGAGGTCACATTTCTTGACAGATTTCTTTCGAACTTTCTATAGAGATGCAGTATACTCTAATCTACACACATTGTTTTGGTGATGCTGCTCCTACTCCTAGTGTTGACAATAGTCCGGGCCACTGGCAGCAATCTCTACGCCATCCTTTTGTTTGAGGGAAGGGCAGGGGAGGGGGAGGTTCTTTGTCCCTCCTTCGAATCGCTGCCAGTGCCGGGGGATACATTTCGCATTTGGTGCACACATTGGTCTTACTGGGAAGATGTGTACAACATATTTTTTTGATGTGTCGGAAGCTGCGTTGCCATGGAAACGGCATATCTATGGCAGTAAATCAGGCAAAAATCTTGCGGATCGAACTACTTCCTCAGTTTTCGACCAAAAGTCAAGAAATTTGGTACACACATTGGTCTTGGTGGGAAGATGTGCAAGACATATTTTTTGGATGTGTCGGAAGCTGCGTTGCCATGGAAATGGCGTATCTATGGCAGTAAATCGGGGAAAAATCTTGCGCGATGCCACTGTCATGAATGTCACCAGCTACTTCATCTGGTAGACTGTTCCACACCTCAACTGCAGCATGGATGAATGTTCTGCCGGAAGAAACAGTCCTGGAGCTGGGTATCGTGAGAGCATGGCTAGGCAAGGAGACACTGTAGCGGGTAGTTCTACGAATAATTTACACACACGCAACTTCCATTCAAATGCATACAGCATGCGCAACTACACACAGGCGCTCAAAAATGAATTGGACACACACACACATATTAATGTGCTGAAGCACGCAATTCAACCCGCATAGGAAATCAGGCTAATATTTTCGCGAGTTCTAGAATTCGCGCTTGCCGAAAATATCGCGAAATCCGCGAAAATTAATGTACCGCAAATATTTCTGCATTTACAGTATATACCTTTCCCAATTGCTTCAGTTTCTCTCAAATTAATCGGATAACCAGAACTCACCCTTATCCTGAACCCCTTTTATAGAAACAATTGGTAATTTTTTTCATTTTGTCCAGATCATTCTGCGTTATGACATAATCTTGCTTCAAGAAATCAGAGATATTGAGGGTACAGCAATTGAAACTCTCCTGAAATTGGTGAACATGTGAGTACAGATTCGTTATTACTTTGAATAGCTAAAAATAATATATACTGTAAAGTATTTGAATTGAATTGAATTTATTTATTGGTTTCTATATCACATTACATTCCATTCAGATGAATCAATACAACATATAATAACATCATACATGAGTAAACAAAAAAAACAACATGAGACTAACATAATACAAAATGAGATATAGAAGGGCTACTGCTTAAGCAATAGAGCTTGAAATGCTTGCAGCCCTCGGTTGTAAAATACATGTAATACAAATAAATTAAAAGGGGATCAGAATTTAAACCCCAAAATATGGGGAGTGACTTGCAAAGAAAGAGAAAGAGAGAAGAGAGAAAAAGAAAGACGGGGAGGGGCTGGTAGCCTATACGCTATGATAATACACCTTGTTTACAAGTTTATTAACACAAAAGATTAGAGTGCTAGGTCATGGACCATAATAATTGAATGAACAAATAGATGACAGAAGGAGTCTCAGTTGCAGTATTTACACAACAACATGGATCTGACAGCTGTTTTAAATGCATTTAATGACTTCAGATTTCTGATTTCAGGAGGAAATGAGTTCCAAATATCTGGACCATTAATGTCTGATAGATTTCAAGGCTAATGCAGTTTTAGGGTTTCTTAGATGGAAATGTTCAGTTTGTCTTGTGGGATAAGAGTGGATGTCTCTATTTAGACTAAACAGTGGAGGGAAATATGGGGGTAGCTGCCCGTTTGTTAGCTGGAACATGAAAACCCCAGTTTGTAGAATATTTATATCATCAACTTTCAGAGTTTTAAGTGTCGAGAACAAAAGGGTAGTATGATCGCGGAACGAAGAATTGGTACACAAACGAACAGCTTTCTTTTGCAGCAGTAGAATAATTTCAATATTATTTTTCGAGTTTGCCCATATGATATTACAGTATGAGATATATGGTAATATTAACGAGTTATACAGCATAAACAAAATTTTGGAACATAATATTTCAGTTTAAAAAGTATGCCAACATTGCGTGAAATCTTATGAGATATGTGTTTCACGTGGTAATTCCATCTCAAATTTTCATTTATGAAGACACCCAGAAATTTTGTACTCTCAACTCTTTGCAATGATTCGCCAAAATGAGTCATGTTTTGCTTAAAATGATATCAAATTTGCTGATATTCTAATAAAGGAAAGAGTTGCACTTTTGACATTCAAATTTCAAATTTTTCAGCTTGTCAATGGAGATTGTGCCATTTTCCCCTAATTTTGGCGAGTAGTTGGTACAATCAATGGCCTGACAAATATCACTGGAGTGTGTTATCAGTGTGTTATCAGTTTTCTTCGGACGGTTTCTGAAAGAGATATTTTAACTCTATGTTCATGTAGCAATGATTCTTATTCGTCGAGAGGAAACGGTTGCACTATTAGCATCCAATCAGGTATAGTTATAACTGGAAGCACTACACACACGCACATTAGCCTGCACGCGTCCCCGGCGCGGCCCGGACTGGCCGCCGGGGTTACACTACTAGTGTAGAGGAGGACTCTCGGTGCGTGTAGCACTTTTTGCACGTTTTAGGGTTAAACTGTTTCATATGATCGGGGGTGTTTAGGCCTATTTGTGAAATTGTAGCAATGAAACAAAATAAAGAGAAGTACCAATTTTGAAAAGTGTGTACGTGATTCGTGTCACCAATACATTTCTTTTGTACCAATTCTGTAAATATCTTGAGATCAGGTTTTTTCTTTGAATAGATGAAAGTATTTCCATTTCTAGTTCTAATCTATGGTAGGCAAATTTTTTGCATAATCAAACAGAACAAAACCTCCACATTCCAGATTTGCATACTGTTGCATTTGGAAATGATATAAATTGAAGAGAGAAGGATACGCTTACTGTACTATTACATGGAATTAGGCCGTTTGTCCTTATTTCTAATCTTCTTGCCTTTCCAGCGTGGCCATGGACGATCCTTATGCCATGACGATTAGTGAACGTCTGGGTAGATCAGTGAGCAAGGAGCAGTATGCCTACATGTACAGGTGAGTAACATCAGAGAACTGGCCCTGTCTTTGTTAACTCTTTCGAGACAATTAACCACATTTTGTGGTTTAGCTCAATAATTTTGATTCAGAGGTATTTGGTCATTTTGTGTCCTATTTTGTAAATTACCAATATTGCATGTACAATGTATGGTACTATGAAAAATGGCTATTATAGCTAATATGCCCAGTAATCCTCAAACTGGCAAGATTCCTACTTAGGATATCAAAAAAACAGCAGAACGGAGGTATAGATAGGATTTGTATGGAGCGGAGGTATAAAGCCTTAATAAACTAAGTAGGTAATAGATCTAGTGCAGCAAGATCAGATTCGCTGTCAATTGCTTGTGGTCTAGTGGTAAAGGCGTCTTCTCAGACTTTCAGAGTATTCTCTTTCTACACTGCACTCGCGTTTAAGGTCCCAGGTTCGAATCCCGTTCTTTTGTGCTGATAATTTTTTTCAGTTATGAATCGATAACGAGAGCGTTTATTCCGTTATAACTGAATTTCAACAATGAAAACCAAGAAACTTGACTAATTATTCACTTGTTCAGGCGGATTTAATGGCGGCTGGGCATAATAACGACTTTGGCCTGAAAAATGACATCAAAAGTGTCATTTTACTTGAAATGTGGTTAAATCTAAGCTCTGGTAGGACTTGCAAAATTCATGCAACTATCAGAATCTTATATGTGCTTGGTATTAACATACAGTGTATGGGATCCATATAATATGTAAATTGGACTTGCCCAAATACTCCCTCATTTTAATGATTATGAAGCTGAAACATAAATATGTATTTTCAGCACATAATGCCATTTGGATATGGTTTCATTTTCAGTTAATCACTTCCAATGTTATGAATTTAGTTTTCAAATACTAAAATATTAGATTTGGTAAAACATATAGGATCCTTATAACTTGGACTGGCCAAATAGTGTGTTACTTCCCTTCACATTTTAATTATTATGTTAGTAAAACATCAACTTCAGCACATAATACCATTTGGATATATATGGTTTCATTTTTGGTTAATCACTTCCAACGTTATGAATCTTTGCTATCTTAGGTTTAGTTTTCAAAGTGATAAAAGTTGTTCAGTTATGAAAAGAATGTACAGGTTCATTTTGTAATCTTTGATAAATCATTTAAGAAATTTGAGAGCTTGTGTTTTTAAGTGCCATGTTGTCTTTTAACCCTTTCAAGACATTTGACCACATTTTGTGGTTTGGCTCAATAGCTTTTGATTCAGAGATCTAAACGATACACCAGATGTATGAGTAGATAGAGCAAAAATTTCTGCACACACTGTATCCATTTTTGCTGCATTTGACGCCAGGAAGTTTAAAAAAGAGAATAAGCTTTAAAATCCTTAGCTTGTCAACATATTGAGAGGTTCAAATTCATTGATTTTTGATCGAAATTGGCAATTTTTTTTCAACTTTCGACAAGGTTCCTAACCATGTATATTGTTTTCAAGACGTTACATTTTATTAGAACCATGTAGCACTAAAAGAAAAATATTATCATTGCCAATTTGAAGAAGAAAATGTGATCAATTTAGCCCTGAAATAATTCCTGTCCTGAAAGGGTTAAACCAGTCATAAGATTATGCATATTTGATTGAAAGTATATATATATATACAGGTTGTATGTTTTGTATGAGATATCTAGATAAATATTTGTTCTTGATAATGTTCATAGGGTCCATTAAAGACATTTCTTGATAAAATATGAAAATAACAATGGGGCCATATGATACTCATTTTGTTTAATTTGTTCTGCTGAAACAAGTACATAACTTCATCATCTCCATTTTCCGGGGTTGATTCACTCATGTAATGTGCAATTTTCTCTAAATTTTCTAGGAGCAGTAGAGCGAGTTTGGTTCATGATTATACTTACAGAGACCCGGGGGATGGATTTGAGAGAGAGCCATACATTGCTGTCTTTGAATCACGTTATACCGGTAAGTATATGAATAAGGATAAATCCTGTGATAATAATAGAGTCAGGCTATTATATGAATGAGGAAATTTACAGTAATTGAGTCAAGCTCTACTTGTTTGTTTCAAGGTATTTCAACAAAAAAATTATTTGCCACTTTTGATCGTTAATAACTCAAAAGTCGTATCTCATACCAAACTTAGGTTTTCACATTGTTAAATTGAAGGATGTCAAATTGATTGGGAGCAAGAAGAATTATGAAATTTCTTTGAATATACTCTTCTTAAAATACTGCTCTGAATATTTGATTAGATTTTCTGTGTCATATCTCCCAAACTTTTGATGTCCAGTGTAATAGACCGCTTCGGTAATGTATGCAAATTTTATACATACCTTTCAAACAAGGTTGTTCTTGACAACCTGAAAGCTTGCCGGAGGCTAGCCAGACATAGCAACAAATAATGTATACAAACTGGATTCAAAGCATTGAGGCTCATTTTATAACAAGCAGGTTAATGGAATACCGGTAGCTCGTCACTAGGTGCTCAGCGAATATATGTGCATAAATTTGTATACATTACAGAAGCGGTCTATTAACCCCTACCATGCCGTGGGCGGGATTTTTAGTGTTGACTGTTGAACATTTTGTTTAGGCTCAGAATGTCTTTAAGATTATTCCTTATACAGAATCCTGCACATTCAATATAATGTTTATTCCCATGCAATATATCTTTGCCCAGTTTGCTCAAGAAAAAAGCACATGGACAGTTAAGATTTAACTCTTGAAAGTTCATTTTTGACAATTATCAAAAGTCCAGTGGCATGGAAGGGGTTAATGATTCATGACTATAGGGATGTAAAATATGTTCTGGAATTTCAGTTGCAATGCACTATGGCAATTGGGAATAAAATACACTAATACGTAAATAATTTTGTTCATTGCTGTCAGCTGTATCTCGGTTCGCCATTATCGGGATCCACACTAAACCATCGGAGGCATGGCAAGAAATCAATCTCCTGGTTGATGTCGACAAAGATGTTCGTGCACAGCTCGATGTAGAGGTATGTTTATTAGTAATCACCAATATCATGCGATTCTGAAGATATATGGGTTCTGACACATAAAAACAAGACTATTTATCATGATTTTAGGACTTATTTAAGAAAAATATTATTAAATAACTATGAAATTAGTTTGTTGGCATCATTTTGCCCCATCATGGAAGGCTTGGTTAAACTTGTGAAGAACTGTAATGCAGTTTCATTGTTGTTTTTATGTTTGTTTATTGATTTGTTTATTTAGTCAGTCATTTATTTATATTTTTTTTTGGTACATTCATTTATGAATAACTACATTTATATTGCACACATATTCATCCCAGGGGATGCTCAAAATGCCTACAAAAGTACTACTACTATTACCATAATGGCTTTAGCACAGCTGCCATATTAAAGGTTGCTAAAAACATTGAGGGAAAAACTTCCTACAAAGTACTCATTTACTAAACCTGGATGGAGAGGGGCAAATGTAGATTAATGTCTTGCGAAAGGACATACATGCAGGTTTCATCAGCTGTGACTTTAACTGCAACCGTGTGATTCACAGTCCGATGACATATTCACTAGACCGCACCATCTGTGATAATGATGATACAACTTCTTCCAGGTTAGACCCTACCCAAAGGAGGAAGACTTTGGTTCTCTGACACGTGCTCCAGAAGCAACTGCTCTGTGGTCAAAGTCATACTCAAATTCTTACCACATCCTGAACTTCAATCCTGAACCAAACACTGTTCCTAACGCTAAACCTAACCTGGAACCCAATTGCGCCCCTAAACCCCTCGTATCTTTGATGGCTACTGCCCTTGAGACCGACAGCCTAAAAGACCACAATGTCAGTCTTGCTGGCCTTGTGAAAACTTTGCTAATGGTTCATTTGACTGACATTGTTGGTCTCAGGGCTGTTGATGTTATTTGCTGTCAGTCTACTTGGATCTCCTGGGCTCCGTTTCATAATTTTTTTTTTTTAAATCAATAACAAGTTACAATAATTGTTATAAGCTACTGAAATCCTTGAATCTGATTGGCTGAGAGCGAATTTGTCATAGAAATGAGGCAGTTGTTATTGATAACAAGTTCGATGAAACGGGGGCCCTGATCTTTGATGACACTGAGCCTAGAACAATTGTTGCTTGAATATTTGTTGGCTCACCAAGACTTTACCATCATAATTTCCTTATACAGGATGTTGTGTTTGCAGGAGACTTCAATGGAGACTGCAGCTATGTACCCAACTATCGATGGGAGGAGGTGCAACTTCGCACTGACCCTCGTTATAAGTGGCTCATAGAAGACGATGTGGACACCACAGTTTCAAACACAGACTGTTCCTACGACAGGTAAAACTCAATTCTAATTTGCAGCAATCATTTTTTGAAGATTAAGTTTGATAGAAGTAGTCTTGCCAAAATCCTGTATCACATATTTTGCCTAGCATCGTTGATCATTATAATGGACATTATTCCAGCTAGCTTGAAGTAATTTGGGGTCATTACATGCAAAGAATTGAATGTGTTGTGGACAAGAAGATAACTAGGACACAGAACTTTCATTTTATACAAAAATAATTTATTGCAGATTTATTTAGTGGCCATTTTTGTATAAACAACTTTATAAGAAAAGAACAACTTTTATGGCTCTTGTATACGCTACTCATTTTACTTCGAACTCGTCAATGTGTTTTCAGTGTTTTTTTTAGATTTTAGCACTTTCATCTTCATTCAGTGATGCTAAATAGTGTCATAAATGTTTGCTTGTAATAAGTTTTGTAGATCATCATATATTTTTATGATAGTTTCACTATGGAGTATGGTGAGCTATGTCTATCATGCAAGAACAGGTAATCAAGGACATTTATGGCTCTAGCTTTTCCCACTATTCATCCTGTTTCAGAACAAGATCACAGTTCACGCCAAGGTTAAGGTCAACAAACCATGACACAATGCTTTCATATCAAACACAATAACCCATCAATCAGTCTCTGCAGGGGGTTGGTGTAGGTCACTACTGTATTAAAGATAAAGTTGAGTTCTGCTCATGCAATTACGTTGTGAAAGAAACTGTCTTAAACAATTGGGAAAGGTTGATCATGTCTAAATAAGGATTGGTGTACATGTATACTGTGCAGTTTTAGAATCATCAAAATGATAAGAAATCAACCCAAACTCGCTCAAAAGCACATGCACTGCACACAGAAACGGGTATATAGGACTGCACACAGATGTCGCATGAGTGTTCGGCCCGAACGTTATATTTCAAATACAAGGGCATTTGAAAAGAATCTTTTTCAGGGGACATTTCTACTATGATGTTCTACCAAACTGATATAAAAGTAATGAGAAAGCTCACAAATTATTTTTCACCTTTCCCAGAACTCTAAGCTTCCCTTTAAATAAAAACAGATTAACTACCCCCTGGACATTTAGAGAGTACAATGTCTGTTGAGAGCAAGATGTGCATTAAATCATATTTTGCAATAAATAGTTAACCCATTGCCCATGGGTACCAAAAGGCCTCTGTATTAAACCTATGGGAATGGGCGAATTCAGTAGTCCGTGGGTTAATGTAAAAAGCCCTTCTAGTTCCCAACAGACGATGTATTCTGTAGTTAGATTGCAAAGTAATTGAAAAGTTGTTGACACCAAGGACTTTAATAAACCCTGAATTCATACAATTCATACACCAAAGTATAATAACCGACTAGAAACGGCTTGATTGCATCAATGCATCAATACTTCACAAATGACCCCCCTCATGACTCACCTCATCAGAGACTCGTAACAGAATCACTTGGTGAAGTAATCGGCATGGTAACGATGTAAGCTACACAGCTACACAGTTTACCATCCTTACTCTTTCCTTATGTTAATGATGAAATAGACTTCCAACATTGTGTATTTTATCATATTTATACCATGGATGAATGCTTTATAATGCAATAGCATAAATATTCATTTCATTAACAGGAAGTAAAGCTTTTTTTTGTCAGAATGGCAGGCGTAATCTTCCTTCAAATATTTTTGGTAACTAATAACATTAACTGGTTTTCATTTTTTTTAGTATAGTACCTTACCATTTATAAGTATCTGTTACTGCAGTCACTGGATTCAATTCAGCATTACAGTGCACATTCTTCACTCCTCTGGGAAGCATTCCAGCCAGTCACCTCTTTTCAGGCAGATAATTATGTTCTAATTCAACCGCACAGTGTCATTCGCCTTCTATTTTATATATAACACCTGTGTGGAGAGGAGCAATAGTGATAAAATACCTTGCTCAAGAACTTAAGTACCATGTCGGGGTGTGAACCCACAACCTCTGCATTCCCTGTCAAGTGATTAAACCATTCGACTCCTGACACCTGTGTACTGTGTTACCTGGGGGGGGGGGCGTTTCATCAAGTGTCTTGTCTTTGATTTTTACCGACAAATTTGCTCTCAGCCAATCAGATGCAAGGATTTCAGTAGCTTATAACAGTTATTGCAACTTGTCATTGATGACAAGTTTATGAAACAGGGCCCTGATGATAATTGTGTACATTGTGTATTTTCAGGTTTGTGATTGCTGGTGCTGGCATGGAGTCCGCTGTTCTGCCATGTTCTGCTACAGTCTTCAGGTTTGATACAGAATATGGCCTGACACAAGAGGAGGTATGTGAAATATCGAGGTTTTTTTAATACTAGGGATTAACTGATGCATATATAAACAAATTATTTTTGTATAAAATGAAAGTTCTGTGTCCTAGTTATCTCCTTAAAGGGTACCAATCTCAAAAATATATTTTGCTCTGTATGTTAGAGTCCATGTCGTTATACTTAATTCAAAATATGGGATTCTATAAAGAGATATGGCAATTTTAATTACACTCGCTATAAGAGTAAAAGTGCACTTGTGAGTAGACTACTCGACGCACCCGTACGCGCACGCCAAGATAAAGTATGTCATGCCTAATTCAGTCAGTTAACACGATCTCCTGTATCACATATTTTTCTCAAATCCACTCCTTGAATACCGTCGTCTAATTGATGTAAAATTTCAGACTATATGAATTCTTCCATGAGCTTGCAAATACTCTCCAAAATGACAATAGTGTCTTATTCTCAGTTCATAACTTTTCTCCACCAGAAATCATTTCTGGCATCATGAAAATGCACATTTTTATCTGTCAGTCAGCTTCAAAATTCTTCACTGCCCCTGACTTCCATCCTTTTGAAGAGAAATATATTCTTAGGTTAACTTGAAAATTGGTAGATTTTATGGCGGAAAGGCACTTAAAAAAAAGAGAGATTTAACTGTAAATGCAGAAATATTCATGTTACATTAATTTTCGCGGATTTCGCGCTATTTTCGGCGGGCGCGAATTCTAGAACAGGTGAAAATATTAGCACAATTTCTTATCCTTTTTTTGAATGGACGCTGCATTGCTTTTGATTTTTTTTAAACTTTTCTTTTGAGCTTTTGAACTTTTGATTCAGAGCTCTAAAAAATATACCAGATGCATGAGTAGAAAGAGCAACAATTTCTGCACAAACTATGTCCATTTTTGTTGCATGACCATATTGCGTTTGATTCCAGGAATTTAAAAAAACAAGAATAAGCTTCAAAATTCTTAAATTGGCAACACATTGAGAGGTTCAAAATCTTTGTTTTTTAAAAAATTTGGCAATTTTTAAAATCTTTTCATCAAATTTTGCAATCATGTATATTGTGTTTAGAGACATTACACCTTATTATAACCTTGTAGCATTAAAAGAACAAAATATGATCAATTTAGCCCTTAAATAATTCCTGTCCTGAAAGGGAATTTTGTAATTTAGTAGTTAATGGGTTATTGTAGGCATGTTACAATACGGCGCGCATCGCACACTCACCCAGTGTCGGGGCGAGTGTTATCAATGGACTGAGCGTCAGAGGGGCTTCCCCAGAAAAAAGGGTTTTTGATTGGTTAGAATCGTGTTTTCCAGTTTACGTCATCATAATTTACCTTATTCGGAAGTGGCTTTCGAGCCCTGTGCAAGAAAAAAATAACCGAAATTATTTGTTTCTCCGTAATACGCACCTATTATCGAACCCGGACTTTGGAGCCCATTTACTTCACATTGCAAGTTATCTACCCAAATAAAAGGTATCTCTACCCTTGAATCATAATCTCACCTTCATTAGTACAAGTTTTCTAAAAAATCTGATCATGAGAAGTAGGAATTTTATGCTCCGAAATGTTGGACGTCAGTTCGAAAACATCGCACTTTCAGCAGCAGTCACACCGCGTGTTGCACAGCGAGTCTCACTAGCTTCACTGGCCGCTCGCTACGGCGTAACGTGCGGTGCATGACCGTGTGCGAGATTCAGTCACTGAGCTGAGCTGAGCGGTAAAAAAAAAACTGATGCGTCTCGTGATCGTATCCAAATTTGTAGTAGTTGATGTAAATTTTTCATATCGGGAACTATATTTGTGCTTATAAATTATCAAAATATTGATAAATAATTTGTTATTCTACTGTTTTTGAGGCTGTATCATCATGAACTCCGGTATTGATGTGTGATATGAAGACTATGTTGTTATTCTTTTCCTGATCCCATTTCCGGGAAGATGAGCGTAGTCTCGGGTATTTCAGACTCTTTACTGTCATTTTGTTGCGTCCAAATTTTCTTCTTGTTTCTGGAATCTGTTGTGTTTGTAATCATCTGTAACTGCGATTTCAAACTTTACAATGAAATTAAGAGGCATGTGATAAAAGTCTACTTAATTTTTATTTTCTTATTTTGCTGTTTTTTTAGTTAATTTATTACCAATTAATTAACTTGTTACAATTGGGTTAATTACTGTATGTTGTTAAATGGCTACGGTTGATACAGTAACATCTTATATTAGAAATAATTAATGTAATTTTTTATACATCAGGAATTCCCGATGTTAAAAAGCGGTATCTCGTGAACTCAACCATAATTAGTTAATTAATTAGTTATTAATTAATTAACTGCGTACTATCTAAATGATTGCGAAGTTAATATATAATTAATCTGCCAGAATGATATCTTTGCAATGAATGAGGTTCTTGAATCCCTTTTTTTGCCCTGAAAGTTGCATCAGTTGCCTTAATTCCAGTGAAAGTTAAGAGGGCATTATTATGTATTAATTAATTTTTTCTGATGTTCTCTGTATTAGTGCACTTGATAAAATGGGTTGTTTTTTACTCAGCATATACCTTTCCATAATTCCTGAAAGTTTCATGTAAAAATCTTGTCTTTTGAGGAAGTTATGTTCTTTTTCGTTCCAAAAAGGTGTACTTTGGTCACAGTTACGATCACAGCTTTTGTCTTTCAAAACAAAGGATAACATAAGAATTAAATCAGCCATTTTTGCCAGTTGAAAATTGGGATAACTTTTTTATTATTAGGACTCTGTGGATGGGTGAGGCATCAAATGAAAGGTCTTGTTGAGCTCTAAATGATGACACCAACAATATACACTTACATTGACTTTCATTTTTTTTTGTAACATACCTAGTTATTGTGGCATACATGTAATCAAATAACATGTGCATTTAGAATGTTTCTTCGTCAATGAACTGGTAACTTGTATATTTTAATGAATATTTAATGAATATAAAACATGTACTCGGGTATCTGTATAACAACGATCTGTAAGATAGATATGGTTCTCCTGTTTACAGGCTTATGATGTCAGTGATCACTACCCGATAGAGTTCACCATGTTGCCTCCCGAGTTTAAACACAGTGTATCTTCACTGAGCATTGCAGCCTTCAACATTCAGATCTTTGGAGAGAAAAAGTCAAGTAAGGATGATGTCATGGAAATTCTGGCCAAGGTGAGTTATGAAAATGTATTGAGAGTGTTTTAATCCATTTACTATTGAATTCTCTCAGTTCCAATAGGCTTTTTACTGTAATTCACTTCTCTATGGTTACTTCCCTTCAACTCCTCCAAAATAAGGCATCAAAGCTCATCCATTGTAAACCTAAATTTGTCCATGTCTCCCCTCTCATAAATGATCTTCACTGGCTTCATGTTAACAATCATATCAAATATAAGACCTTAACTCTCACTTACAAATGAGTCAGTAGTCAAGCCCCAGTATACCGGTACTTATCTGATCTACTCCATGCGCACACATCCATGTACAACACATGTGCACGCTCGGCCACTAGTAATACATTTACCTCTTTAGTCGTACTCTATCTCCTTCTCCTTTCTCACTAGATTGTGAATTGCTATATGAACAGAATAATAGACAAGACAAAACATTAAACAAAGCTAGAAGTCCTCTTTAGTCATACTCTATCTCTCTTTCTCCTTTTCACTAGATTGTGAATCGTTATGATTTGATCTTGATTCTCTTTCTCTATCTCTCTTTCTCCTTCTCACTAGATTGTGAATCGTTATGATTTGATCTTGATTCTCTTTCTCTATCTCTCTTTCTCCTTCTCACTAGATTGTGAATCGTTATGATTTGATCTTGATTCTCTTTCTCTATCTCCTTCTCACTAGATTGTGAATCGTTATGATTTGATCTTGATTCTCTTTCTCTATCTCTCTTTCTCCTTCTCACTAGATTGTGAATCACTATGATTTGATCTTGATTCTCTTTCTCTATCTCCTTCTCACTAGATTGTGAATCGCTATGATTTGATCTTGATTCTCTTTCTCTATCTCTCTTTCTCTATCTCTCTTTCTCCTCACTAGATTGTGAATCGTTATGATTTGATCTTGATTCTCTATCTCTCTCTATCTCTCTTTCTCCTTCTCACTAGATTGTGAATCGTTATGATTTGATCTTGATTCTCTTTCTCTATCTCTCTTTCTCCTCACTAGATTGTGAATCATTATGATTTGATCTTGATTCTCTTTCTCTATCTCTCTTTCTCCTTCTCACTAGATTGTGAATCACAATGATTTGATCTTGATTCTCTTTCTCTATCTCTCTTTCTCCTCACTAGATTGTGAATCACAATGATTTGATCTTGATTATCTTTCTCTATCTCTCTTTCTCCTCAATAGATTGTGAATCGTTATGATCTGATCTTGATTCTCTTTCTCTATCTCCTTCTCACTAGATTGTGAATCGTTATAATTTGATCTTGATTCTCTTTCTCTATCTCTCTTTCTCCTTCTCACTAGATTGTGAATCGCAATGATTTGATCTTGATTCTCTTTCTCTTTCTCCTTCTCACTAGATTGTGAATCGTTATGATTTGATCTTGATTCTCTTTCTCTATCTCTCTTTCTCCTTCTCACTAGATTGTGAATCGTTATGATTTGATCTTGATTCTCTTTCTCTATCTCTCTTTCTCCTTCTCACTAGATTGTGAATCGTTATGATTTGATCTTGATTCTCTTTCTCTATCTCCTTCTCACTAGATTGTGAATCGTTATGATTTGATCTTGATTCTCTTTCTCTATCTCTCTTTCTCCTTCTCACTAGATTGTGAATCACTATGATTTGATCTTGATTCTCTTTCTCTATCTCCTTCTCACTAGATTGTGAATCGCTATGATTTGATCTTGATTCTCTTTCTCTATCTCTCTTTCTCTATCTCTCTTTCTCCTCACTAGATTGTGAATCGTTATGATTTGATCTTGATTCTCTATCTCTCTCTATCTCTCTTTCTCCTTCTCACTAGATTGTGAATCGTTATGATTTGATCTTGATTCTCTTTCTCTATCTCTCTTTCTCCTCACTAGATTGTGAATCATTATGATTTGATCTTGATTCTCTTTCTCTATCTCTCTTTCTCCTTCTCACTAGATTGTGAATCACAATGATTTGATCTTGATTCTCTTTCTCTATCTCTCTTTCTCCTCACTAGATTGTGAATCACAATGATTTGATCTTGATTCTCTTTCTCTATCTCTCTTTCTCCTCAATAGATTGTGAATCGTTATGATCTGATCTTGATTCTCTTTCTCTATCTCCTTCTCACTAGATTGTGAATCGTTATAATTTGATCTTGATTCTCTTTCTCTTTCTCCTTCTCACTAGATTGTGAATCGTTATGATTTGATCTTGATTCTCTTTCTCTTTCTCCTTCTCACTAGATTGTGAATCGTTATGATTTGATCTTGATTCTCTTTCTCTATCTCTCTTTCTCCTTCTCACTAGATTGTGAATCACAATGATTTGATCTTGATTCTCTTTCTCTATCTCTCTTTCTCCTTCTCACTAGATTGTGAATCGCAATGATTTGATCTTGATTCTCTTTCTCTATCTCCTCACTAGATTGTGAATCGTTATAATTTGATCTTGATTCTCTTTCTCTATCTTTCTTTCTCCTTCTCACTAGATTGTGAATCGCAATGATTTGATCTTGATTCTCTTTCTCTTTCTCCTTCTCACTAGATTGTGAATCGTTATGATTTGATCTTGATTCTCTTTCTCTATCTCTCTTTCTCCTCACTAGATTGTGAATCACTATGATTTGATCTTGATTCTCTTTCTCTATCTCTCTTTCTCCTTCTCACTAGATTGTGAATCGTTATGATCTAGTCTTGATTCAAGAGATCAGAGACTCCAGAGAAAATGAACCCGCAGTGAAGGAGCTTCAAGATTTGGTGAACAAGTTAGTAACAAGAATACTCCCTTCATTTTTGTCTCGCCCACCGGAGGTGAAGGCGAGACTAAGGGATCCAAATGGCGTCCGTCCGTCGTCCGTCCGTCACAAACGTTAAAGTTTACCTGCAAGACTCTGTTATGATGCATTACTTGGCAACTGTTACTGCATTGGCAGCCACACTTGGGGGATAGAAGCACTAGGGGCATCTCCATGTTATTGTTTTGTCGGAGGTCACATGATGATGTCAAAGGTCATTTGAGGTCATATGTTAAAGTTTACCTGCAAGACTCTCTTTTGTGAAATAACTTCACATCAGTTGCTTGGATTACAACCTAACTTGGGTCATATTTGCACTGAGGGTACCTTCACGTTATGTTGCCGTTGGAGGTCACATGATAGGGTCAAAGGCCATTTGAGGTCATATGTTAAAGTTTACCTGCAAGACTCTCTTTTGACAAATAACTTCATACCAGTTGCTTTGATTACAACCTATAACTTGGGTCATATTTCCACTGAGGGTACCTTCACGTTATGTTGCCGTTGGAGGTCACATGATAGGGTCAAAGGTCATTTGAGGCTATACGTTAAAGTTTACCTGCAAGACTCTCTTGTGACAAATAATATTTTGTGAATAGTCCTTCTCATTAATGGGATATTACATTCTGTGGCAGATACCCAGACTTGGGCGGAACTGACTGTATTCTATAAAAAAATATCCATGACAAGCAAACTTCAAAAATGTAATGTTCAGGTAATTAGCAATGATAATAATAATTCTGATTTAAATAGCAAATAAAAATTAATTTTCTAAGTGCTTTAAATACAAGTGATAGAAGTCATAGACACAGTGCAGTTATTAAGGGAGCGTCCAACTATCCAACTATCATCCAAATATCATGAAGATAAATGGTAAAAGTTCATTTTGTACATTTTGGGTTTGTTGTTTATTGCTATGAAAAGCAAGTGTGCAAAAAGAATAACTGAATGACGCATCATAAAATAATTAATGAGCGGTTGGACATAAACTTTTTCTGTACGTCCAACCGCACATAATTGTGTCCATCACGGCGACATTTATTTTTGTTTTCTTCTTGTGCCTAAGCATCTTGTATTGTTCTTTTGTTGGCTATGACTGGAAAGACGGAAAAAAATTGTTACAGTACATCAGATAAATTACTTATTTAAGTCTGTACTTTAGAAGCAGTGTGGTGTACCTGGATTTTCATCATTTCACTATTAAAGGATCATATCATTCCTTGCTTTTAAGATGCTTTTCTCCCTTTCACGTTGATCTTTTTCCTCGTCCTTCTTAGCTTTCTCGGCCGAAAGATCTCTTTTCTTGCTCTTTGTCTTTGGCTCAGATGGTTTTCTTTGATCTGGCTTTTGTGGTTTTAGCAGAGCCAACTTTCTAAGAAGTGACTCCTTGTCCGCTGTAGTTAAAAAAAAAAAGCATAACATTCTCTGTAAATTGAAGGAAAAAAAAAGACAACCAAAAGGGTGCTCCCCCCCAATGAGGGGAAGTTCCCCACTTGATCAACTTTTGACCCCCGGGCCTTCTCCCAAGGATGAATCATGCTAACTCTGCTAGCTCTTGCATGCCTGGATCTAAAGAAGAAGATTCTTGAAAATTACTAAGTATTTGAAATAAGGGGCTATGCCCCTTACACCCCTCCCCCTTGGTGGGAGATGTACCCATTTTAACAAACTGTCATCCTCTTAACCTAAGGATGACTCTTACCAACTTTTGTTAAAATTTTGTACCATGGGGAGCTCCCCCCCCCCCCCCTGGGCTAAACGGGATGACCCTGGGGGCTCCCATGAACACTTATTCTTCATCCATAAGGGTTCTAGCACTCCTTGATTTTATTTCACCCTGAGGGGTGAAATACCTCATTTGAACAAACTTAGATCCCCTCCCCCAAGGACCTACCAAGTTTGGTTTAAATCTGGCCATGGGTTTTTAAGAAGTAGAAAATGTAGAAAGTTTACGGACAATTGACGAACAACAGACGACAGACGCCATGCGCCGAAAAGCGATCATATAAGCTCACCTTGAATTTACATGTAATTCAGCTCAGGTTAGCTAAAAATTAGTAAAATTGACCTACATGTATAATAATTAAAATGAAATAAACCAAACTTTCAGTTGCTTGATGCTCCACTGGCAGCCACATTGTAGTTCACTTGTTGCTTTTGTGTGCTAGCTACCAGGCAACTCTAAAACCACTAACAAAAGTAAACATTCAGTACAATATATTTACTGCTTCTCTCCAAAACAAGCACACTGTAGAAGGCCCCATCTGAGTATCTTGCCTGCCACCCATCCTCAGTCAACCTCAAAAATCTTTGAGTGGCGATTACAACGTCTTTTACATTGTCTTCAGTGAAGACCACCAGAGCATACTCTGCAAGCAACATAATCATGTATAATTATATAGTTTGGGTTTAACAGTCAGAATTAAATTTTTGCCCAATGGATTTTACTTATATTTCTTAATTGGATATACACACCCTTGTTCATTGTGTACTCTGAAATAATTTTTGTTGGTAAACCTAGTAAAAAAAGTACATGTAGGTTCATGTACAGAACATTCTCTTGTGACCATTTATTTGCAGTGACTTTCGTTAAGTTTCTCCTGGTATCTATAGAGTGAGAACAGAGAATATGCTGCACTTCTTAAAAAAGATTAAGGAAAATTTTTCAGTTATTATACCAAAACTCACTCACGGAACCATCACTATGTGGGGCTGTGTCAATTATGGCGGTGGTCATGACCACACCAGGTAATAATGGCCACACTGACCATTAAGCGGGACGAATGCAAAAATACTACTCATTTTCTATCGCATGTACTGAAGGTACAAGGGGAAAAATAAGATAAATATTTCAAATATTTCCTTCCATATTCAGCTCTTAAAAATCTTACTCCTACCTTAAATGGTTGTTAGGAAGATCTACATGTAACTTCTGATATTTCCAGCAAAATCCAAAGTCAAAATCATGTCCAAAACCGAAGAAATCCCTGCCGATTTTTTCACACTCGCATGTTGTTTTTATTCTGCCGAAGTTTCAAAGAAAACTTGGCCAATAAATTTTTGTTTGGGGTAGGGTGTCTGAAGGATTGTAGATAACCTCGCATACACTTATACATGTACAAGCTTATCTGAAGATAACCTAGTACTCCATACAGGGGCGGCGCTACAGGATATAATTTTTTTCAAGCGAGCAAAAAAAAAAGAGGAAGAAAAAAAAAAAAAAAAGAAGAAGAAGGAGAAGGAGAAGGGAAAAAAGAGAAGGTTAGGCCGTGCAACTATGTAATAGCCATTATAGCGCTATTTGTTATTTCAAATCTCAAAATTGTTCATCTTGCCCCCCCCCCCCCTATCCAAATTCCCTGGCGCCGCCCCTGACTCCATAATAGATTTGTTGGGGGTTTTTGTGTGTGTGTAATTAGCAGGCTATGATCCTTTCTAGATTATTCATGCATGTACATGAGAGGAAAATAATTATTCAAAATTTCACTTTCAGCTCTGAAGTCTGAAACTTCAAATTGTAGCAATTACTAAGAAAGAGTTGATGATTCCCAGAATCAGGAAATCTAGAAAATTTAAGGAAACTAAATCTTGCTTAGAGCAATTTTGTTGTCTTTTGACTACTGCAACAGTGAATGTTTGACACAGTCCTACATAGACAAGCTAATTAGGGCCTAATTGTGAGTGCCGCAGTGAGTGCAGTGTGCATATACTTTGGTTTTAATCCAGCTAGTACCTTCAAGGTACCTTATTTTGAAAGTGCGATTTCTTTGTGTATGGCAGTGGATCTAGGCCTATAGAGTTTTACTTTAGCAAAAGTTAAAACCGAGGGAGAAACTCAATTGGTGTACTGAGCAACAAAAATATAATTTACAATTGCCAAAAGGAATTTATTTATCACATTTGTGCACATTGTAGCTTTAGGAACCTTTCGTTTTGTCAAACAAAATTTGACTCCGCATTGACATGTAATCTTTTCAGCAATTTAACTTCAAGTTCAAAGTTCAAAATATGTAGAATCAAAATAATTTGCATCAAACCACTGAATAAAATGACTTTTTAGGGGCTGGAAACAAAGTGCGTACAGCTTTATACATTGTAGGTCCCATCATGCACATTTCCTGAAAGTTTCAATTAAGCCATGATGAAACTACAGGGAATGTGGCAGAGGTTGTCATGGCTCATGCAATCATGTTTGTAATTCTCTGGGTATATACATGTAGATATATATTAAATTTTTAAGTCTATTTGCATGGGCGTCGCCAGGGGGGTGCGGAGGGTGCGAACGTACCCCCCTCCAGACCCCCCCAATAAAAGAATAATTTTTTTTTTTGTTTTTTTTTTGTTTTGGGGGGTCGCCGGGTGGGGGGGGGGTGTCTTTTGAAAAGGGCGACATGTTCTTAGTATCATTGTTGTTATATTCATATCTACCTACCTTAGATTACATACTAGCAGTCTACCAGTAGATCTACATCCACTCGTTTCACATTTACCGAAGCTAAAAAGAATAAATAAAGAAAAGCGCCTCGTAGTCTCAATGTGACCTTCAGATCACAAATAAGACGCACTCGTGCCGGCCACACGCGCCTACAATCTACATTTCTTAATCTCAACGTGCGAGGCATTTTGGGGCTGTTTTGTTTGACCCTAAGTGGAGTTAGTAAGTTTTTTTTTTTTTTCCAAAAGGCCCCCCCTTGAAAAAAGCTGGTGACGGCACTGATTTGTACCACGTATCTTCAAATTTTATCTAGATGATCGACAAAGTATCAGACTATCACTCAGTATCACGTAGCCGTAGGCCCTAGGCCTACCTCATAATAAACAATCATGACAATAACTGCATGTGTAGATCTAGACCTAGATCTATGCCCCTAGTATCATGCCTGTCCTATAGACCCCTACTGCAAAATCGTAACAAGTAACAAACATGTCTTCAGAGTTCAGACTTAACTAAACACTTTACAGCATGTTATTTTAATTAGCTAGAAATCGTATCTCTACTGATCGATGTTGTCACAAGCAGGCTGACTGAAATTTCATCATGGACATCGATGCTGATCATGATCATGTCTTCATGATGATCAGAATTATGAGTAAACTAAACTGACTTCTATAAATCTGTTCAAAGTGCCGATATGTATCATTGCACGCGTTTCTGGTGGTTAAATTCACGTCAGCTTAAAAATTTCATTAGACCTCGATCTTTAAATTTTTAGTGGTACGAATCTGCATAGCGCAGTTCAGATCGACAGCTACACAAGTACACAAAACATACACATGCAGACATGCATGCTCCCATGCATGCTGACAAGTACCTATTATTAGTATTACGGTACTTCATGCATCGATCTACTCACCTTCTTATTCCATTATTATTATTATGTAGGGAAAGTAGATTAATTTACCTTCTTCATCAAGTCTCGAAGGAGCACCTCGGCGTCGTTTGCTTGCCATTCAGTGTCGAGATGTTTGACTCGACTTTGAATTAATGCGTACCACGTGCAGTGCAGTGCTCGAGGTTTTACAAATGTCGAATTTTGGCATAATCGCGCCATGCGCCATGCGCATGCGCGCCACTGGGGGTCGGTCTAACTCTCCCCTAGGGCGAACTCGGCACCGCATGAATATACATATCCTAGTACATGTAATATAAATCAAATACATCGTATTCGTACCGTCATGTTTTGTACAATTTTAACCCTTCAAATTTTCAACATTAATTATTTGCAAATTATTTCACACATTAATATCAAATAATTTTGAATTTAAGTGTTATGAAATGTGTAATTAATTTAAAATTCAACACAAGTATTTGCGATCAATTCAACTCTCTGAGCTAACTCGATCACCTCAATTTTTCGCCAAGGCCGAGTTCGCCCTAGTGGCGAGTTAGTAACCGGCCGGATAAACCTGCACTGTTTGTACCTATGGTTTGTACACGTACACAATTAATGTTCAATTAGCATATTGCGCAATTCACAATATGATGATGATAATTTCCTTCTTCGGGTCTCTAATCAAATATTGTGTTTTATAATCTAGGATATAATTAATGTAATCCTATTTATAATTTTTTATTAATGTCCACTTGGTCAAAAACAATTTTTTTGTGTGTGAAAGACACAATATAACTCAGAAAAATAAACCGGCAACTTAGGAGCTCGGCGGGGTTTTGCTAAACGCGCTAATTTTAACTCAGCTGCGCGCGCTGCTAGATAGTATGCGATGTGCCTACCGTATATCAGTTTCGTTCGAGTTCCGGGTTTTCTTCAATTTTTCTTTTAATCTAATGGTCCTTTCCTAATCGTGCATTCAATTATGTCATCAAAGAAAAGGCGACCGTACCATAAGGACTTTGTGAATGCTGCAGGCCGGCAAGAAAGAAAACGTAAACGACAGTATTTGGATCACCTGGTCGGTATTGAAGCTGAACCCAAGACAACCGCTTGGCGCAAAAGGCAGGTTTTGCAGCAGCAGGTGGCCAATGATCCGGCGTCATCGAGCCCGGCCCGAGGCCTTGGCCCAGCTGGACAACGAGCCAATCGCGAACACGATTCCAAAAGTACAAGACGGTGATCATGGTGATCAGATCCCAACAAAAAATTCAGGCTCAGCCTCAGGAACCCCTTAATCTTTAAAATTAACATAAAAAGAATGAGAAAGCTCACAAATTATTTTTTACCTTTCCCAGAACTCAACCATCTCTTTAAGAGTGTGTTCCAATATGCCTGGAAGTGCACTACAAGCATTCCGTATTCCATTAACTCTTTACTGACTTTTGTCGACTGATGGCATGAAAAGTGGACTGCCACAGTTGACTTTTGCCACATGTGCAATGTGTATGTACACATATTATGTGCTCAGAATAATGTGGCAGTCTAGGGTTGTGATTCAAAGCGAATAAAGAGTTGAATATGCTGGTATATATATAAGTAGTTGTTGATGATGAGTTGATGATTTATAGTTGATAAGGTTTTTATATCTTCCTACCAGATAATTTGAAGTTGGTTGATTATGCTGATTGTTTTGTGTCTTGTCTTTTCAATGCAGGAAGAATCCAGATCCATTTCAATATGTAATCAGTGAGCGTCTCGGCCGAACATCAAGCAAAGAGCAGTATGCCTACTTTTACAGGTACCATCTTTTGTATACCCATCCAATTAGTTATTCCACTATTTTTATGATAAAGCAAACCTACATGTA
Organism: Heliocidaris erythrogramma; assembly: GCA_025617745.1. Taxonomy (NCBI): domain Eukaryota; kingdom Metazoa; phylum Echinodermata; class Echinoidea; order Camarodonta; family Echinometridae; genus Heliocidaris; species Heliocidaris erythrogramma. Next base: position 51,745,847 of record CM046853.1, read on the forward strand.
GCAATATGTATACATAATAAGATATGAAATTAAATGAAAAACAGAACCACAAAATAGCATGAATGATCATTAGGTATTCAAGAAGCATGATGTTGTACTTTTTTTTTTGCTTTTTAATAATTTTATTTTTACAGTGAGGTGTAAGTGAGTTGTATACTCTTTTTCAAAAATAATCACCTACAAATAAATTTGAACTATTCCCATGATTCTGTATCATTTGTTATACAAGTTATTACTTCCTCCTTGATTATGTGGTGCACAAAATATTAAACACTTTTGAAGAGAACATAAAATAGTGCATTCATGTTTTTAAATGGAACATATAGCCACTCTGTCGTGCATACAGTTAACCTTGCATAACTCTAAGTCGCTTAAGTCAAAATTTACCTAAGTCAAATAAATTTCTTTGACCAAACTATGCAAAACATGTGTTATTTACATTTCCTAATTCAAATTTTGCAGAAGACAAGCTATTTTTTGTGGTCCCAACAGATTCGAAATATGCAAAGTTAACTGTATCTGTACTGGAGTTCTCTGTTGATCATTGAGAGGACAATAGAGTACCGAAGTGTGACGTCATACCAGCCAAGTTGTCAAGGTTGCTGGTTCTAAACAATTTTGTGCTAAACAATGGCATGGTGATCACACCAGCGCCAAACACTGAAATTGCCCTGCTCCAGCCCGTTGCTCGAATGACTTCGCGGTGAACCTCATGCGCGGGCTCTGTTGTTTGGAACCAGTATCCTGGTTCTGGTTATGACGAGCAAAAAATATATATGACATCAGCACTTCGGTACTCTATATTCGTATATTCTCCATCGTATTCATAGTATAACCTGTATGTTAAATCAGCACAGCATCTTCAGTTAAGGGCAATGTCATTCATTGTTACCTATACAGGGCATTTTAGCTGCAAAATAAAAAGCCATATTTTGCGCGCTACTCCAAATCCGTGACCGCAGCAGGTTTTCGGGTTTTCCCCATAGCCCAATGTACTAAAAAAGAGGGCAACATTTTGCCATATTCCACCCTTTCATTGTTACCGCGCATATCCATTTTTTAAGCCTTTGTACGCGTTAAAGTGTACAAAGGCTTAAAACAATGGATATGCGCGGTAACAATTTACATCACAATTGCTTTCCCAAAATTACATACCTGTATTAAATAACCTGAAATCAGAGAGAGGCAAACAGATGTGTTTGTAATTGCTACAAAATATGCATATAGGTATAATAACAATATTGGCTGGCTCTACTTTCTGAGAATATCAAAAATGTTACCCTTAAAAAAACCATATTGCCCTCGTCTTTAACTTGGGGCAATATGATTCTGTTGAGGGCAACATATTCGATATCCCCCTCAAGGCCAGTCAATATTATATGAATGTGTCCCCTATGAAATATGACTGTTATTGATATTTCATTGAAAAATGAAAAAAGCCTCATATGACCATTGACTAATGTGTATTTCAGGTATCACTACCATTAATCTATCGTTTATCAATGGTATATCAAAAGATATTTATTTGGGGGTTAAGTAAATAGATAAAAGTTATGTGTCATGCAGGAGACTTTGCCTGGAATCGCCCTTCAGGATCTTGGTATTCCTTTGAATAATTTCATGTTTAACATTCATGTTGATGAACAGACCCAGTAAGCTGGAGCTCGTGAACAGTTATGTGTTTGATGAAAGCCAAGTAGGAGACGTCTTTCAGAGGGAACCCTACATAGCTCATTTTAAATCCCCAACAACATGTAAGTTGGCAAGAAATTGTTTATCAGTTTATTGGAGAAAACAAAGTGAGGGATTTTGTCTGGCTGTAGAAAATATAGTGGTGTGCTGTGTTATTCTTTCCATTGTGTTGCTCTCTGTGTCTCACTCTCTCCCCATTTTCATGTGAATGTGTGTATACTCAGATAAGATTTCATGTTGAGTTTTACATTCTCATTTCCTAAGCATGAAGTATTTTTTATTTTGCCATTTTTTCAATGGTAGTGAATGATTAAAGTGTTAAAGTAGACAACTTTGTGCAGCTGCTTCAAATGTTATGTCATACAAAATGGCTTTAATTATTATGTACAGCATTACTGTTAAATGCCCTCATCCTTCCTCTTTATTTGGTATCCCACTTTCTCCTCAATGTTTCTGGGGTTTTTTTGCCAGATTTTTTTTCCATTTTAGTGTAAAGAAGGGGAAGAATGCTTAATTAATTGATACATGTATTTGAATCCTGTCACTCTTAATTTATTTTCAAGATGATCGCAAATACTTTAGAGAAATAAACTCAAGGGCAATTTCAACACCCTATTGTATACCTTAGAAATCATGTTCGGACGATATATTGTGCTACATCATTGAAATGTTTGCACATGTCATGAGGTGATGATGAAGGATATTGAAATTGCCTAATAGGTTGATCTTGGCATTCATCTTTTTCTTTCATTGCCATTGCCTTTGCCTCTGCGATCACCTTTTCATTTTTCATCTGCATGTTTGTGTGTCTCTCTCCTGTAAACATGCTTAGATATTAAAGAGTTTGTGATTGGTGGTATCCACACAAAGCCTGATGAAGCAGTGGAAGAGATTGACCACCTAGTAGATGTTTACCAGGCCATCCAAGAGAAGTTTGATGTACAGGTATATTTGCGTGTCTTTAGGCTCGTTCACACATGGCGGGGTAAATCGCTGCAGTATAATAAAGATGATTTTACTTGTAAATGAATGGGCAAAGGGGGTGAAAAAAAGTAGCTGTGTGCAACAAAGGTTCCCATGCATATACTCTGTTGGCTGTGTGTTACAATCATACAGTTTTGTGACTCACTATTTGCTTATAAATGTCTTTAAATTTTGCCACAGGACTTTTTTAAAAGCAGTTTACCAAGTCGTGTGTGAATGAGGGTTGAAGAGGATTACAACCTTTTCTGAAGTGGTTTCTTGAAGTCATGTGGCTTGTTTATCCAAAGCATATTGGATTTTTTGTGATAAGTACATCAAAGATGCACCTTGACAGCTGTATTTGATCAATTTACCCCATGAAATATTTATTTAAATGTATGATGGAATTGAGATCAATCAGCAACAAACACAAATATGAAAAATGTACAATTTGTGTATTGAAAAGAAAGGGTTACAAATGACTTAGCTGCCTTTTTTTGTTTTTGATGTTTTATCATTTTGATGAAATATACATCAAAATACTGAAAAAGATTTCCCTGCTCTTTTAAAGTTCAATTAGAATTGATTTTTTTTAAATATGTGAATGGGATTCTGTAATTCCAATATGTTCTTCATTTCGAAGCTAGCATTTGCATATTTTGTTTTTAAGAAGTCTTTGTAATGAATCTTTGAAAGTTGGTAGTAGTATGCATTTTTTTCACGAATAAGATGCTTTTGCATGTAATCAGAGCATTAAACTCACAGCTGTTTTCACTGCTAGTAAACTTATATATTATAGGTATATATATATATATCTTACATGTATATTTTTGTAACCTTTGCTACAACCAACACAATCTCTGCAGGCTATTATGTTTGTATTATTTTGAAATATCTCTAGTTCATTTAACTATATTCTCCTAGGATATCTGAATGCTAATCTTCTAAATGATAACCATTTCTGCAGGGCTCTCATTTCATATAATTATATATATGTGAACCAAACTTGGTTCATACAATCATTTTTGTTTATCTTGTAGAATGTCATCTTCACGGGAGATTTCAATGCTGACTGCACATACGTGTCTAAGAGAAGATGGTCTGATATTCGTCTAAAGACTGATTCCCGTTTCTGCTGGCTCATCAATAATGATGTTGATACCACTGTGAAGAGTACGGATTGTGCGTATGACAGGTGAGATCTTTGTTGCTTGCAGCTCACAGAGTATTACCTTGAAATTCTTAGTTCAGTTGTTGTTTGTTTCCTTTTTGGTTGTACGACACATGCTCTGGTGACAATTGCTCAGTGGTCAATATCCTGCACTAACCAAATTCCTAACGTCAGCCCTGGACCAGACAATATACCTAACCCTAAACTAACTTGAACTTTAATTGCGCATATTTTCCTTTTATGACGTCTCCTTCTAGATGCGCTTTTTGCTTATCTTACGCTTCTCATCATGGACCTAAATTTATTTTATTGCGCAGAATCTTCTTTTGTGAAGCCATGTATCTTTTAATTTGCGCTTTTCACATTTGTTTTTTTTTTTTTTTTTAAATTTAAATAGCACAAAACAATCCATACATTCCTTTGTTGCGTCATTTATTAGCGCTCACTTTACGCGTCCAGCTTCTTTTGTTTTTTTACTTGTATCATGGCTACTCATGCGTCTTTTTAAATTTTGCATCTTATTTGAAATTACGCACTTTTTCTTCCTTTGTGGCGTTACTACCTAGCGCTTACATCATGCGTCAAGCTTACTTTTATTATTTTTTATTATTTGTATCTTGGCAACTTATGAGTCTTCTTAATTTTTTGCATCAGATGTCAGTCCAAATTTTTGGCTCCTGCGGTGTTTTATTACCGAATTCGGTAGCCTAGCTACAGCCGGGGTAATAATACTTCGGCGCTTAGAAACATTTGTATTAAGCGCATTATAAATGCAATGTATTATTATTATTATTATTATTTGACTCTTTCTTCGATATCTATTGTTTACACACTGACGCAGAACTTTCATATTTTGTTTAACCCTGAACTAGCTACCCTAAAACCCAGTACCTAGACCTGTTCACAAAGTTATTCAAATTTATGGATGTTTTTTTCCTGGGGACCTAGTAACGAGGTATTCCCTTAACCTGTTTAATGAATGAACTACAATACTTGGGATCCAGTTTGCGTACATTACTTGTTGCTATGTCTAACAAGACTCTGATAAGCTTTCAGGTTGTCAAGAACAACCTTTGTTTTAAAAGTATGCATAAAATTTCAATATATTTGTAAACGAGTCTATTGCAAACCTACCCCTAACCCTCTATCTTTGATGGAATAAAGCCCAGAGTAGTTGTCATCACAAGTACATGTCGGAGCACACTCTTTTCAAAATCATACAAAGATGATATGTATACAGCATAAAAGAATAGGAATATTAAAAGATGAATATTTAAACATTAGAAAAATTTTAAAAATTAGATATCAAATTTTTAATTAGAACTTGTTAAGAATTTGAATGTATTGTCTGCTGTTTTAGAGGTATAGAGTACCGAAGTGTGGTGTCCTACCGGCCAAGTTGTCAAGGTTGCTGGTTCCAAACAATCTTGTGAGGAACAATGGCTTGATGATCACACCAGCTCCAAACATTGAACTTGCCCTCCTCCAGCCGCAGTGAACCTAATGCGCGAACTCTGTTCTTAGAAGATTCAGAATTATTGGATACATGTAGTTTAGGTGGTAGAACATCCCAAAGAGATGGAGAAAAAAAATCTTTATTTTTGTAAACTACAGGGCATTTTACATTTCAGAAAGTTTGACATTCTGGAGTAAGTAAGTTTATTTAATGTCAGAACAGTTCCCTGGTGCCTAATGTATGATATATTCAAGAAAGTATGATATGCCTTATGTGATTTAAATGTATCAGATTGACTAGAGGTTTGTTTTTATAATTATCTCAATTTTTCAGGTTTGTGATCGCAGGCGAGGAGATAAAGGAAGGAATTGTACCGTACTCTGCGACAGTGTTTCGTTTTGATCAGGAGTATCATCTCAACGAGGAAGAGGTAAGGCCAACTGTGCTGTTCCCGTGAGCTCATTATTATAATACAGTGCAACCTGTCTATAAAGACCACTCAAGGGAGACAAGAAAAGCGGTCTTTATGAGCAGGTGGTCTTTTGTACAGGTTCCTTTAATATTTTCAATTAGAAACACTTTTCAAGGGAGACAAAAATTATAGTCTTTATAGACAGGTGGTCTTTCAAAGCAGGTTTGACTGTAATTCCATTCTTGTATATCACATACTTGCCAATGTCTCTATGCACTTTCAAAGAGTTTTGGATCACCAGCATTACCCCCGCGCTAGTTTTGCTGTTCTGATAAGGTACTGAAGCATTCAAGGAATATATTCCTACCGTTACCCATTTACTTCACCTGGGTAAAGCGAGGCAAATATAGTTAAGGTCTTGCCAAAGGGCATTATGTCCTACAGGGATTCGAACCTCGTACAAGAACATAACACTTGCCTGTACTTTACCGGAGTTGCAATACAGTACATCTACCGTTGCACCTAGTTCACAGTTTTTGGCAGTTACACATTATGAGTAGTAACAATCTGAATTTTTCCATCATCCCCTTGATCTTGCCGTATGCAAGTTTGGACAACTCGTGACACAAATTGCATATGTCATAAGCTGTAAGTCATGGTTATGGTGGTACTTGACATTGGTTTAGAAGTAATATGGACCCTTTTTTTATGCCTCCGCCCGCCGAAGGTGGTGCCGGAGGCATTATGTTTTCGGGTTGTCCGTCCGTCCGTCCCGCTTTCTTGTTCCAGCGATAACTCAAGAACCACATGAGGTATGATCTTCAAACATGGTGCTAGTATGTATCACCATAGGAAGATGATCTGATTAGATTTTGGGGTACGTAGGTCAAAGGTCAAGGTCACAGAGGCCAATTTCTGAAATTTCAGGTGTTAGCTTCGTTCTCGCGATAACTCAAGAACCGTTTGAGGTATTAACTTCAAACTTGGTGCTATTATGTATCAACATAGAAGGAGGATCTGATTAGATTTTGGGCTATGTAGGTCAAAGTTCACAGATCAATTTCTGAAATTGCAGGTGTTAGCCTTGTTAACGTGATATCTCAAGAACCATTTGGGGCATAAACTTCAAACTTGTTACTAGCGTGTATCACCATAGAAAGAAGATCTGATTAGATTTTGGGATACATAGGTCAAAGGTCATAGAGGTCAATTCTGAAATTGCAGGTTTTAACCTTAACGTGATATCTCATGAACCATTTGATCCATTAACTTCAAACTTGGAACTAGTATGCATCACCATAATGAGACGAACTGATTAGATTTTTGTTCACGTAGGTGACAGGTCATAGAGGTCATTATACAGGTGTATGTGAAATTAATGTTTTTTTACCTTTTGTTATCACCATATCTCAACTATTTTGTATTCATGACTAGGAGGAGATAAAGTGATCAGACTCTTGGGTGTAAGGTCAAACATCAAAGAGGTCAATAAACATGTAATTGGGGGCTTTTTATTCTGGTTTAAACCTATGTTATCACCATATCTCAACTATTTCATATTCATGACTAGGAGGAGATAAAGTGATCAGACTTTTGGGTTATAAGGTGTAAGGTCAAATGTCAAAGAGGTCAATTAATATGTAATTAGAGGCTTGTTATTCTGGTTCAATCAAACTTTTAAACAAATCAACATGAACGAGCGATATATTTCTGATCTGGCAAGGGCGGAGGCATAAATTTTGACTGGGCGCAGTCGAGAATTCATCTAATTACTCTAGTTTCGAAAAGTAAATGATAAACCCGTACCCACTATCATGAAAATGGTTCATTAGAATTGAATGAGTCCAAACATGGCAAGATCTCTTTCTAATCGGTTTTAAATTTTCAAAGATTTTATGGGGGATTTTAATGAAAACAAGTGTTGGATGTACCTCGTACCTAATTAGAACATGATAGGTTTCACTCATGAGAACTGATAGTGCAGTTCGTTTTATTACATAGAATAACTGACAGATTGTAAAACTATTTTCTGGCTTTTTCAGGCGGCGAAAGTGAGTGACCATTACCCAATAGAGCTGCACCTGAGGACATTGACAGAGTAAGTAACTTTATAGCTTACCCGTTATCATACTGGTTTAAAGAGAACATATATGTATAATCTAATCATATTATCGCATAAAATGTGATTTGTTTAGAGCCAGAATGGTATTGACTCTGTTTAAAGGTATATGAGCTAAAACCCTTCTTGCTCTTAGGTGACATTTTTATATTTTATACATCTACGGCAGTATACGCCATACTTACCTATACCATTAATTGCTATTCCTTTCCCTACCCACTTAAACCGGCAAAGGATCTCTCTATGAGAGAGAAGACAAAAAACAGGGTCTGTAACAGCAGACTACTGTCCACAGAACTCCTGTGGTGCATTATGGGAAACCCCACACTTCCCTCTATATAAGGCAGAGCCCGCCAAATATCCTCCTCTTTCCTTTGCCGCGGCGCCTGCAGTGAAGTCAGTCAGGCGCTCCCGCTTACGTTCTTTTTCATACCGGCTTTCAACCTAATATTTACGACGTTCGTCCCTTTTTCAAGACAAGAGATTAGAAGATTATGTCGGAACCTACACCTAAGCGTCGAAGAATGGAAGGTGAAACGGAGGAAAACCCTCCTATTCCTTCGACAAAAGCAGCTCCCGACTCGGCAAATAACTCTACTGGCTGCACTCCGGAGCAACACATGCACGACAGCAATGCGCAGGGCAGTAATCATGTCTGTGCTCAGCCTGTCTCTTCCCGTAAGCCGAGTTCTACTCGGGGGAAAAATGATGATAAAAACACCAGCTCTTCCCGTAAGCCGAGCTCTGCTCGGGGGAAAAATGATCATACAAATACCACCCCTTCCCGTAAGCCGAGCTCTGCTCGGGGGAAAAATGATGACACAAACACACTTTCTTCCCATAAGCCGAGCCCTGCCGCTCGGGGGAAAAATGACAAATGTTCTGACAAATCACTGAAGGGAAAAAGTATGAACAAACCCAAAAAGAGCATTATAAGCTCGAATGAAACAGAAAAGACCTCCAAAAGAGGGGATAAATCCCGTGAAACTATAAACGAGGCGTCGACCGAAACGCCCGATAATTCAGGCGAATGCACTCGGGACGATATTGTTGAGATTCCTGCTTCTATTTCTATCATGGATTCGAACGGAAGAAACGATAATTTGTCGTCAAATTCCTCACAGGCAGACCAGCCACATGCCTGCACAGACACTTCCACGGCAGCTGCTTGGTTTTTACAGACAATACAAGCAGCGATGCAAGGGAAAAAAGAGCCTTTCGGAGGTTTTTTGGACTCTATTCGGCCTCCTCGATCCTCCGCTCCCTCCACGGTAACCCGCCCCGACGAGTCCGGGGAACTAGCCGCTGACGCACCGCCAGCTTTTGCGGGGGACTCGGCCAGAATTTCCCGATCGAGACATCGAGAGCCGACCTCCACCCGTAGCCGGTGCTCGAGCCCGAGCCCGGGCCGTTCAGGCCTTGCCCGATATGCCGCCTCCGTACAGTTGGGGGATGCTTCGGACTCTGAGTTTAGTTATCACAACCCTACATTCTTTACTAGACCTAGAAAGAGAAACTTTTCTGTCGAATCTTTCTCTTCAGATGGTACATCAATGGCCCCTTCAGAGAGAGACTTTAGAAGAGTAGAGCCAGAGAACTATTCTGAAAGAGACTCCCTTCCAGACACCAATGCTGGGGACGTTGCCGCCTCGGTTAGGTCCGTATTTTCATCTTCGCAGTTGTGTGGTAAGGAGTCGGGTACTAGTTCGCCCACTGCATCCGAGTTGATTACATCTTACTGTCCGCAGTTAAAGGCTGAGGTAGGGGAACAGGAAGATGTTCCAAAACCAATTTTCTGCTTGGATTCGGATTTGGGTGCTAATAAAGACAAGGTTTCAAGCCGCGCAGTGAAACTGGACGCACCCTTTATCTCTTGCATCAACCACTTGAATAAGAGAGGAACAGCACTTCGCCCGATGCGGAGAGAAGTGAGTAAAAATTTTCTGTTTGGTGACAAGGATTTCAAGGCCTTTTTCAAGGCCCCAGGAGTGCCCGAAGCAGCCTATCGTGTCGGAGACTCCAGAGCAAAGAGGACTCCATCTAGACGCAACCCTCTCCGCTCTCATAGATTCCAGAACTGGGATTCCCAGTTGCGGAACGTGGATCGGTCTGCAAGGGCCTCAATGCGTCTAGCGACCTTCCAGACCTACCTTTTGACTGCACTACGAGAAGCAGACAGACTTAACATCTCAGGTACAGACCGAAAATACATTTCAGATCTTCTTCTCCAAATTTCGGAATTCCAGTTTGAAACGGCAGCACGAACAGCACTCTTAACTACACGATTCAGGAGGTCATGGGTGTTAGACCAACTACAGATAGAGAAAAACGCCTCCAACCTGCTACAGAGACTGCCGGTGAAAGGGGAAGATCTTTTTGGAGACAAGTTCCAGGAGACCTTGGATGCTTCCCTTACGGCAGCCTCCACGGCTGACAAGACAGTATATAAGTTATCGGCATCCTCTCAGCCTCCCAAATCTCGTGCCAGTGACTACAACAAGGAATTCCATCATGCCCATGCTAGCAACCCGAACAGAGAAAGGCGCTCTCCCCACACACGACAACCCCAGAGGGACAGAGAGAGGAAAAATTTTCGTGGCCAACCAAAGCATTTCAAACGCCCACTCGGCCGGGGGGGCCAACAGTCATGACTATATAGCTACACCACCGGGGGGGCCCTCGCGGCCTCCAGCTGTAGGGGGGAGACTGCAACAATTTCTCACGAATTGGCAACACATCACACAAGACAAATTCGTCCTAAACGTCATCCAAAATGGCTATGTCATAGAGATAAATCGAACTCATCGCAGGGCCCTCCAGCGGCTGCGATATATTACCCCGCTCCCCAGAAACACGGTACACAGGAGATTCCTACTCAAAGAGATCCAATCCTTAGAAACAAAGAGGGCCATACGCCAAGTTCAATCCCACAGTGGCCTTGTGCTGTCCCCAGTATTCCTTACACCCAAACGTTCAGGAAACTTCAGAATGATTTTGAACCTAAAGAAATTGAATCGTTTCATCCCCAACCGAAAGTTCAAGATGGAGACTCTCTCCAAGATCCTACCCCTGATAAATCACGACGAGTGGGCTGCCACCATCGATCTCTCCGATGCGTACCTCCATGTTCCGGTGGCCCCTTCCTCTCAGCACCTACTGGGCTTCGCGATAGGGGAGAAAACTTTCGTGTACCAAGTTCTCCCGTTCGGCCTTCGCTCTTCCCCACGGGTATTCACCCTCATCGTCCGATCAGTAGCAGCGGCGCTGAGAGAAAGGGGGATAAAGATTTTTTGTTATCTCGACGATTGGCTTCTACTCGCCCCCTCAGATCAAATTCTAAGAGACCACTTGCAAACTACAATCTCTCTAGTAAACAATTTGGGTTTCCTCATAAACATGCAAAAATCCAAACTCACCCCAAGTCGAACCCCGGAATTCCTTGGGGCCATTATCAACATTCCACAGTCACGAGCATCACCGGCCCCTCACAGAGTGAACAAGTTAAAAGAAAAGGGCCTGAGTCTTCTGTCATTTCACAAATCCTCAGTCAAGGACTGGCAAATATTTTTAGGATTGCTTGCAAGCCTAGTGGATATAGTCGCACAATGTCGAATGAGAATGAGGATACTCCAGCTTCATCTACTAAAGTTCCACTGCTCCCCTTCACAAGCTGTCCTCAGGAAGATTCCCCTGACCCCGAGTACACGCGAGGCGATTCAGTGGTGGATTCAAACCCCCTCTCTAAAAAGGGGGAAATCTTTTCAGGAACCTCGCCCAATGCAGACGGTTCTGACAGATGCATCCAAGCAGGGCTGGGGAGCAGTCCTGAATTCAGACCACGCAGGGGGTTTATGGAACCCCCAGGAAAGGAAGTGGCATATCAACAGACTGGAAATGTTAGCTGTTCAACGGGCACTCATTCACTTCCAGAGACAGCTAATGGGGAAAGCAGTCCTCATAAAATCGGACAACAAAACAGTTGTGGCCTACCTCAACCGACAGGGGGGGACCAGGTCACGAACACTGTGTCTTCTAACCCTGGAAATATTGACGTGGACCAACGAGAAGGATGTGAAGATCTCAGCCACACACATCCCGGGCAGGGACAATTATATTGCAGATTTTCTTTCCCGGGGGAGCTACCTACCGTCCGAGTGGATGCTCCACCCAGGAGTAGCCCAACAAATTTTCAACCAGTTCGGCCAACCATCAATCGACCTATTTGCCTCGGCCTTGAACAAACAACTACAAACCTACTGCACGAAACACACAGACCCCCTTGCGCTAGCAACAGATGCATTCTCGATATTTTGGGACAACGTTTTAGCCTATGCATTTCCCCCGTTTGCGATCATCACAAAGGTGTTGACCAAGATCCAGGAGGACCAAGCGAATGTCCTGCTGATCGCCCCATGGTGGCCTCGTCGACCGTGGTTCCAGCCCCTCGTGAGCCTCCTGAGGGATTTTCCGACAGTGCTCCCAGAAAGGAAGGACATCTTGAGCCAGCCGGGGACGACTCAGTTTTACCCGAACCCGTCCAGGCTGAGGCTAACACTCTGGCCAGTTACCGGAAATCGGCAATTGAGGCAGGACTTTCATCACGAGCTGCCGATTTTACCGCACAGTGTCTCAGATCGTCAACTAGGACATCTTACGACTCAAGACTGCTGCACTACGTTAGATGGTGCAGGGAGAAGGAGATTGATCCATGCAAGGCATCTCTAGGTGAGATAGCTGACTTTCTCATGTCTCTCTATGATAAAAATTTGTCAATTTCTACCATTAGAGGTTACAGATCTGCCATAGCTGTGATGCACAAAGGTTTTGCCAATGGCGAATCTGTCTCCTCCTCCACAATGTTACTAAGACTGATGAAATCATTCTTTCTCAACAGACCCAGTAAGAGGGTCCTCACGCCAGCCTGGAGTCTTCCAAAGGTCCTGCAGGCAATGGGCCAACCTCCCTATGAGCCCATGCACAAGGCATCTCTTAAGGACCTAACAATCAAAACTGTTTTCCTTTTAGCAGCAGCGTCTGGACAACGCCGCAGTTCCATTCATGCTCTCACCACTGAAGTAGGGCATATCCGTTGGGAAAGGAACAAAGTGAGACTTATTCCGCATGCACGATTCCTGGCGAAGAACCAGCATGAATCATCACCTTCGTTGGAAATTGTCCTTCCGTCGATTTCTTCTCTGTCCTCTGTGACCGAGGATAAGCTATGGTGTCCTGTTAGGGCCCTTAAGTGGTACATTCGCAGGACTCAAGATCTGCGCTCATCAGAACAACTCTTTGTGAGCTTTCGCACACCACATGGTGCAGTTTCTCGTGACTCAATTTCCCGCTGGATTGTGACTGCTATTCAATCAGCGGGGCAAGATGCTCTCTTTTCCGATAGGATCCGAGCACATGACACCCGCGGCCTCGCTTCTTCTTGGGCTCTCTTCAATGGAGTTTCCTTGGAGGATATCATGAAGGCGGCCTACTGGGCTAACGGAAACACCTTTACTGCCTGCTATCTGTCAGATGTGATTCGAGCAGAATCCAGATTCGCAAGGGCAGTTCTGACTGGATCTCATCACTGAATCGGGTAAGTTACCCGATTTTTGTTACATGTAAAAGTATTTTTGTTACATGTATATTGTTCACCTCAATATCATGTTCCCTTTATAATATGTTATCACATGTTCTATAACATATGTTTCTTACCCTCTTAGCTCTTGCCACATGAGTGGTTGTTAACGCTTGAGCCTTATTTTGCCCACCTCCATTGAGTTATGTGGTAATCTAGCAATTAATGGTATAGGTAAGTATGGCGTATACTGCCGTAGATATGTATTTTCAGTAGTGAAAATAAGATCTACTAAGTAGCCATACTTACCTATACCAAACCCTCCCTCCTCCCCTCAGGTGTTGTTGAGTTACAGGCGCCGAAGGAAAGAGGAGGATATTTGGCGGGCTCTGCCTTATATAGAGGGAAGTGTGGGGTTTCCCATAATGCACCACAGGAGTTCTGTGGACAGTAGTCTGCTGTTACAGACCCTGTTTTTTGTCTTCTCTCTCATAGAGAGATCCTTTGCCGGTTTAAGTGGGTAGGGAAAGGAATAGCAATTAATGGTATAGGTAAGTATGGCTACTTAGTAGATCTTATTTTCACTACTGAAAATACATGTTTTTAAGTTTGCTACCAAAAATATTTTAAAATACAGATGATTATATGGAGTGAAAAATCATCATTATTCAAAGTTTGATTTCAATAATTTTCATTGAATGCACGAATCATTCATTTAAAATACATGTATTAAAAACCCTTGTATAAACTGCTGATTTCTTTTGAGTTGCAGCACGCATGATTTATTCAATTCAAGACATCATTAACATAATATCATAAACCACAAGCAAAATCTTATACATCTTGCTTACTTCAGATTGCGTGGATGGAAAAATAATTAAGTTTTATGATGATTTGATTATATTTTATTTTATGCTTTTCTTTCACTTTGTCCCTTTTGTTCCTTTTCCATGTACCATCAGCGAGAATCAATATCGTAGAGAAGAAATACTGAGGTATGAAATTATAAGATGTCTTGCATCATGTAGTTTAGCATGTTAGAAATGAAGGTTTAAAAAAAGAGCCAAGTTGGTAGCATTAATATGCTATGTTAATTGCTCAAGGCTTCATGGAAAGCCATTAGTGCTTTTAGACCTTGTCCTTCCTTGCTACCTACTTCTGATAAATATTGTTTTGAAAGCCTATGAGATGTATCTCTACACCCAAGGCCCCAGTCGACTGTAGAGCTTTAAGTTTTCCGAAGCGATTCGTAAGTTCCCTCGTCCATTGCAAAGTAACAATCACCTACTTCTGGCATGGATGTAATTAATATCAAAGTTGAATTTCAATCAATTTGGATTTCAACTCTAAAAACGCGACCCAATCCTGCGGTAAGCTATCAAACATAATCATTGTTTATATTGCAATAGTAACTAAAACCATCGCAACGATGGTGACCTTGTGATGACTCAAGGTAAGAGAATGATATATGTCTCACTCCTGCTCTTTCTCTTTCTCTCTGTCATTCTCTCTGTTATGAGCTTCAAAAGATGATGTAATTATATCTTGGGGTCAATATTTCATCTGTCATTAAGTCTCATAGTTTTTTTTATTTAATTTTAATTTTTTATTTAATTTATTTATTATTCAAAGTCACTGCTGCTTGAGAATCATAGGACATTTAAAGAAAGAAAAGTTAAAGCCCTTAATGCTCAATTATGTATGTACAAAAACTGCTAAAATTTAAGTTTTATTCTAAATGCAAATTTGTGAGGGTGTATTATCAGGTGGTGTCATGCTGCTATTATTGTCCATTATTCTGGGGTGGCTGTACTGCATTTTCTCCAAATGCTTTTCCATTTATTCTTTATGCTTACCAAAGGAAAAACGAGTTATAAAGACATCATTATTGTGTGGAAGATAGAAAGTAAGTAAACTGTATGTACAGAGAGCCTTGAGATTGTCTGATTGCCTGCTATCATATGTGAGCAGCTGGCTAGTATACCCTAGTCATCTGTATGCTATTCATTACCCGTATTTGTGTTTCCATGATTGAAATTACATGCCTTGTTGTTTTTCTTACTCTAGGAGATTATTTGACCTACTTAAGATGAGCTCGAGACCAAGTTATTAGGTGGTATAATACCCGAATTGTGATTACTTATCTTATTTGGTCAATGCAAATTTGTGTACAAAATGCGCTTGCCATATAACTATTTTCATTTTTAAAATGGTATATTTCTTGCAGTAGATGCTGTTTCATATTGCATTATGACGTGCCTTATTATGAACAAACTTTTATAGTGGAACTATGTTGTCTTTCTGAGGAAATTAGAGCTCTGAAAACACCTGATTCTTGACTTGTATAATCTCAACTTCAAAACCTATTTGCTCAAGTTTTTGTCTGCTCCTCATTTATCTGCATCTGTGGTTTAGATTTGTGGTTTCTGGCAACACTTTTCTTTCTTTCCTTAAATCTTGTACTCATTTTTATATTGTGTAATCATTGCTATACTTAGGTTGGAAAGTAATTGTGTAACCAATTTTGAGTGCTGTTTCTTTCTCATAACTTGTGTAGTGTATACATGTATGTGCCTGTAACATGGTGATTTATTGCTTTAAATTTTGTACAGGTACATTTTTCATGTTGGGAGCGTTTTGTGCCCACCCCTTCTCTCTCTCTCTCTCTCTCTCTCTCTTTCCATTGTTTCAGTTTTTGTGGGGAGGGGACAAAGCAAGCCTCCTCTTCCCTCTCCTTGCCCCTGATTATGTGTGCTTGTGCATGTTTACCGTTATACAGACTTAACATTTATAACCTATTTTTTTCTTTTACCATCTGAAACTAATAGCTAACCGTTTTGTTTATACATGTTTTGTACCCGAGTCTTATTCTTTTTTGTATTAATATTAAACATTTTTCATAAAGTCTTCACCTGTGGTTGTATTGTACATAAATCTATTCTAGATATGTTGGATGGAAAAAAAATCATATTGAAAAGGTACAAGCAAATTTAATACAATATTGATTTTTAAAACTTCATGAAATGGATACATGTATGTATACCATATTTTAAGCCAATCATTCCTAGCAAAACATCAGAATACATGTATATGTATGTGTAGAACACGACTTTGTTGTAATGCAGTACACGGTGCATAGATCTGTCATCAAATGATGAGAACTTATTGTTTTGACACGGATAAAGTTATAAATGTTTGATAGTGCTTTAGAGCACTCTTTAAGGATTAGATTGATATGCAGTATATTGCTCTAAAGGAAAGGATTGAATTGTATTTCTTCTCCTCCATAAATGCCAAAAAGAAATTTTATTTTATTTGAAATCGTTGGATCATTTACAATTTAGTGTTAGAATAGACCGCTTTGGTAATGTATGCAAATTTTATACATACCTTTCAAACATAGGTTGTTCTTGACAACCTGAAAGCTTGCCGGACATAGCAACAAATAATTTATGCAAACTGGATTCCAAGCATTGAGGCTCATTTATGAAAAGCAGGTTAATGGAATAGCTCGTCACGAGGTGCTCAGAGAATATATGTGCATAAATTTGTGTGCATAAATTTGTATACATTACAGAAGCGGTCTATTGGACACCCATGATTAACATGGCAATTTTAGAATAAATGTTGTCTCAATTCTACCAAAATAGAACAGACTATATTTAGTGAAGTATCAGCGATACTTTTCATGGTGGACAAACTGAATTGTAGGTTTAGTTTTGCAGGGTTACACCAAGTAATCTTTCAAGGTATAAGTGCCCTGAAAAGGGTTGGCGAGCTCTGCTAAGAACCACAGAGCGTTTAGCGGAGCTCACCAGCCCTTTCAGGGCTCTTATTCCTTGAAAGATTACATGTTGTAACCCTGAAAAACTAAACCTACAATTCAGAATGAATATACATTGACACCAAGTATATTATGAATTAACTGAAGTCTGCCAAACCATACTTACTGACCTCCATTGGGTAAAGGCTTTGGGAATAAGTGGCTTGGAAATCTTACTGTAACCATCTACTAAATCTATTTTGAGGAAAAATATTTCACCCAATCATGCTGCTGCCCATAAGAGATTCGCACTGGCTTTATGGCATAATGTTTTACATGGAAGGGTTGAATTATAACTCATATTGATATGGTACCGGGTACTTGTTGTAAACGACACTGAGCATAAATCATACTGCCACTGTATCTATTGCTCTGCATCTATTTTCTTAATTTGCTTATTTGTATGTGTCTGCAGTAATGGAGAAGGGGAAAATAATTGCAATTAATGAGCATTTCTCATATTATCTCTAAAACCAAGACATATTCAAATCCTGAACAAATTCCTCAAGTCCTTGATAAGTTATCTTGTAGATTACATAAAATTTCCTTGTCAACAATTTGCAAATGGATGACAGTCTTTAGCAGGAGCATTCAATGCACTAAAGAAAAAAATGTCTTCTGCTGAGCTCCTAAAAGATGAACTGTATCTCAATTTCTTTGTTTTTTCAGTTTGGAAACATACAGTTTGTGTCAGTAATCTTTCTTTTCTTTGTTTTCTCGATTCGCATCACTGAATGTGACTTTCAGAGTACAAGATCAGTACACAGGTCCCATGGATGCTTTAAACAAAATGACATTTCTGACTTAACAGATTTTCTCTCATTCCATTTGTGCTTTGGAATTTGATGTTTGACCAAGTGAATGGATAATTCTTTTGAGTGAATTAATAGATATATTTTACATCTTTGCTTTCACAGTACGCAGTACACAGGACAAGGAGTGCGTCACATCTGGAAAAGGAAACTCATTATGGTCCAGACGATGATGACCGTTGGATTATTCTTTATGGAACTTAGCTGATATTAAGAGACATACAGTAATTGTAATATTTTTGTTTTATCTTATGTTTCATGTTCTTTTATATCATGTATCTTTATAGAGAAGTGCAACATATATTTCTTTTGATGTACCTTATCATCCAGTTGGGTCTATTTAGTTTTATGATTTGAATGGTAGTGCCAGAGGCAATATTTTTGTTTAAGCTATCTTTATGTCAGTATATGTGTGTAATTTTGTTTCCATTATCAAGAAAATTTGTTAGAATGAATCAGTATGCATTACTATATAGGAAGGTAAGTGATCAGATTTTGGTGTTGTTAGAATACAGGTTATTAGTTTGTGATTCTATAGCTTTTGTAATGGACAATATTCTTAGAACAGTTGGCGCAATATTTTGTCAAACTTTAAATGCACCTCCAGAGTAATTTGGAACATTTAATCTTGGTTTTGGCTCTGGTGTTTAACACACAATGCATTTCAAGGAAGAGATCCTTACTCTGGGTAGCGCCATTTACTAAACCTGGGTCAAAATGGCAAATGTAGATAAGTGTCTTTCCATTGGACATAAGTGCTTTGTCAGGGCTTGAATCTGCATCGTTCATTTCTATTCAGGTGCTTAAACCAGTGGAAGACGACCCCATTGAGGGGAGGTTTGGTTAGAATGTTGTGCCATTATTTATCTGAGAGGTTGTCATTGAATTTATATAGAAACATGTATGAAGGTCCTATTATCCCAGTGTACAGATCCAAGTTTCTCATTTCATCCAGACTTGCACAAGTATACATACATTGATCTCCATAAAGCTTTTCCTGTATTCAGCAAGGGTTGAATATAAGCTTTGATTTTAGGCGCTGTCACTTCTCCGTTGAGGCTTTCCCAGGCCTCATACACAGAACAGAATGTACAGTATTAGACAGAAATAACCATCATGTACGGGGAATTCTTTAATGAAAAATTGTCAGCCTTTCCCGAAGGCAGTCATTGGAGCCAGACATAGTCTCGGTGGAACAACCATCAATGCTAGAGGCTTATTTTGGGGTCTGAAAACAACATGTTTGGTTCTCTGCACATGGTGATTGGGTAAAACCAACTTACTTTCCTGTATTAAAGGTATATGCAAGTTTGAAAGTTGATATGTACATATATGTATTTTTAGAATTTCTTACCAGGGTACACCCCCACCCCTCCTTTCTTCTATCCCAACCCCTGGCTACAATACATATTAGATTCACTTCTGTCATTCTGAAATGTTTTGGAAGGAGAATGACTTCTAAACATTTTTTAGTCCAGTTGCACACACTGTAAAACAAAAATGTAAAATGTAATGTATTTAAATTTATGCACATTTCTTCTCTGAGCACCTAGTGACGAGCCATTCCATTAACCTGCTTTCTATAAATGAGCCTCAATGCTTGGAAATCAGTTTGCATACATTACTTGTTGCTATGTCCGACAAGCTTTCAGGTTGTCAAGAACAACCTTTGTTTTGAAAGGTATGTATAAAATTTGAATACATTACCGAACTGGTCTATTGGGTGTGTGAACATCTTGTGTATAGGCTATGTATATCATCTTATTCTCGTGTTTACTTCTCTGTTGACATTTATTCCATGGTGCTTTCAGCAAGACTCTTATACTTGGATATGCAACATGTGTATCGTGATAGAGGCTTATTTAACCAGACTGTACCTTTATGATAATTCTTGTGTTTCTCAGGTGTTATTGTTTAAGTAGTGTTTAGGATCAGAATTGCTCGCTATATTTTTATTCAGGGAATATTGGTGTTATAGAATTGTCTTTCATGTTATAGATTATATTTTTTTATAGTTCTACATTACATTATAGCATCTATTTTTGTATGAAATGTTGTGCCTTAAAATAACCCTTCAGTACTTCCAATGTACTGATTCACCAATGTTATCAGCTGTAACATTACTCTACCAAATTGAATTCTCTTCAGGGAAAATCAAGTGTAAATTGATCTAGTATCCACCAATACAATTGTAATGAAAATATTTTATATTTAGTACCATATGAACAAGAATCAATGCATTAGGAATCAATTACCAAAAGTTACAAGATCATTTCCTCGGCTGGGAGCCAGAAGGGCATTAAGATATATATTTTTACATGGAGTTGATGCCTTCTGGCTCTCGGCAGATTAATAGCACAAGTGGTCCAGTGTTTGTATGTATACAGTAAATCTTGTTCTCATAAATTTGTACTTGGCTGAAGTATATATAAACTTTTTGTAAGGGTTTGAATGGTGGTGTACAACCAGTCACTGTATGTGTGATGTTGCTTTGCGTGTTGACTACGGGTGTTACCTATACCAGTACTCCATATGATAATCTAAAGAATGACTTTGTTCGCTGCATTAGTAATTATACCCACATGTTGTGTGTCGGGACAGGTTGGTTATCCAGACAGGTTACTTTTAAACAGTAAATAAAACTACTTTTCATTCACCTTGCCCTAAATCTTTCACCAGATACATGTAGGTTGACAAAAGTATGAATTACAAGTATTTACTGATTTTAGTGTTACTTGATGCACATTTTTCTCTTAAAGTTTGATGGCAAAATTGACAGGTTAATCTTTGTTAAGTGTCCGGACACAACCCCCCTGCTATGTCATATTGACAGATGATTTACTTGGTTGACCCTTTAGAGACAATTGACCACATTTTGTGCTTTGGCTAAAAAGCTTTTGATTCAGAGCCCTAACTTAATATACCAGATGCATGAGCAGAAAGAGCAAAAATTTCTGCACACACTGTCCATTTTTGTTGCTTGACCATATTGTGTTTGAGGGAATTTTAAAACGGGAAGAATAAAATTTTAAAGTCCTTAAATTAGCAACACATGGAGAGGTTCAAAATCATACTTTTATGTCTAAATTGGCCATTTTTTTCAACTTTTCGACACAGTTCTTAACCATGTATGTTGTCTTCAAAGACATTACAATTTATTAGAACCATGTAGCATTTAAAGAAAAATATTTTTGTTGCCAATTTGAAGAACAAGATGTGATCAATTTAACCCTTAGATATAATTCCTGTCATGAAAATGTTGCTGAAGATGGAGAAATTGAGGGCTTCATTTAGATTTATTTTGGGGTGAAATCCCGATGTATTATATCAGTTGATATCTTGTAGGTTGTTTCCATCTAGTATTGCTGTAAGGTAATTCTGTAAATTGTAGACAAAAGTGTTTAATGTGTTCTTCAAGAATGTAAGTGGTAGTTTGGAATAATTAATTTAACTCTGAAACAATGACGTTTCTATGTGAACTAGTTATGCATCATATTTATGAATTATTGCAAAGTGTGTGAGGTGTATACAAAGTATATTGACCCATGATGTCATTGGATGTGGTTCTGTCAGTAAATCTTGAATTATGTAATGCAAGGTCAGGAGATTCATAAAAAATATAGACTTTGATTTATTACTATGAGATTGAAAATGATATCAAAATGATCCCATATTAGGTGCATGTACAATGTATTTTTATTCACATTTTCCAATAGTGTCCAGTACCATTAATGACACATGTATATTTTGAAGCTCAAAGTTCACATTCCAATTTCTTGATCATCAGTAGAGTACAATTCATGTATATTTGTAAACAGATTACTAGTACTACGCAATTTTTTTACAGATCTGAAATTCTATGCAACATTATTATATTTGAAGGAAAGCATGCATGATAACACTGGTGAGAGGTGGGTTTAAGAGGTCAGTGGTCTTTCAAACATTACATTATGCAATGTAACACTGTAAAACAGTGATGTTAAGGATACCGAATCAATTTTCTTGTGGATATCTGGTATGAAATATCTAATAAATTTTTGAAATTTAAGAGACTAAGATGATTTTTAATTGTTTGTGTAATTGTGGTTATCAAATGCAGGCTGTAAACATTTATTATACAGGGTGGCCCAGAGAGAATGCAACACCCTGGGATCTGTAATTTCAACGACATCATTGACACAATATCGCTATTTTTTATTTTATTGTATAGAGAATTCTTTCCCGAGTAAAATGACACCAAGATCATCAATTTTGGGTAAGGCGTTTTGATTCTGCGGCTATATTTGTGAGGCAATGTCTTTTTCGAATTTTACTACTTTTGCAACCGTAGTCATGCTTGAAGCAACAAGAAATATATACATGACGTCGTCACATACAAGCTCCATTTCATTACAGTTGTCAATAAATGTGACTATATGGCAAGCAATCAAACATATTTCTCGCTGATTCAAGCATAGCTAAGGTTGCAACAGTTTTAAAAATTGGGATATTACATTGCCTCACAAAAAAAGCTGTAGAATCCAAACGTCTTACCTAAAAATGTGTTCTCTTGGTGTCATTTTACTCGGAAAAGAACTTTCTACCGAATAAAACAAAACTAAGGATATTCTGTCTATATCGTTGAAATTGCAGATCCCAAGTAATTATAGGTCTAGTACATGATAGGCAAAGGTACATGTATATGGTTTTACAAAAAGAAAATAGGCATATTGACAATAACCATGACAACAAGCATTGGAGATATTGGAAGCATGAAATAAAATATCGCTTTTTTGCAGTTGATTTTTTTTTCATGATATAATGTTTGCCAAATTGTGAATGTTTGGATAATTAGAAAGGTAGAAAAAATAGAAATTGAAGTAACTATTCTTTAAAAATCATGACATCCTAAGTACCAAGAATAATTAAAATCATAGAATTAGACAAAATAAATACAGAGTATACTTGATGAGAATCCTTTTGTTATGATCTTCTTGGAGAAATTTAGAAATACATAAAAGGTAGAGCTAAGCTGAAGTGACAATCTTCTGTTTCAAGCAACTGAGATACACAATAATTGTCTTTGTAGTTGGGACCATTATAACCGACATATCAGACAATCGCTTATAGTTTCCACCTCATTAAGAACACCCAAATAACACTGTTTCTTTCTTGAAGAAACTCCCCCCCCCCCCCTGCCTAACCCTATGAATAATAGATAACCACTGGTTATTGTAATCACTTGTATATATTCCTTTTGTTCCCATCTGAGACGGACAGCCTTGAGATGCTTGTTATTCATATTAATACGCAACTCCACACCGTCGCGTCGTGTCTTGCGTGGCCGAATTCTCATCATTCTTCATCCCTGGAGCCCAAATTTAACCTATTAACCCTAACACTAAACCTAGCCGTAAATTTGAAACCATAACCCTAGCAGAAAAGTTGAAACCCCTTAACCCAACCCTGACCCTAACGAAAATTGTCGCCGGTGCAACTGTCGTAGCCAGCTAACCCTCTCAACCCTTTCCTTTCTCTCGTTCAATAATTCACCCTCTTCCCCCTTGTGTTTCCTTTCTCCCTCTCTGTTTCTCCTCGCTATTTTTCTCTAACTTTTAATTATTTCTTTATATCTCTTTCTCTCTCGCTCTTTCTCTCTCTCTCTCCCGCTCTCTCTCTCCCTCTCCCCCCTCCCCCTCTCTCTCTCGCTCTTTCAATCTCAATCTCTTTTCTCCTTTTCATCCAGCCTCATTTTCTCATGACTGTATAGAAGTCAAGAGAATTATCCAACCCACTTTCTTTTTGAATTCTGTTATATCTCCTTTTCTTCTTCAGTTTCCAATTATTCTCCTTCGATATCTCTTTAATCATTTGATACCTCTAGCATGAATTGATTTTTCTTTCCTCTTGTGTACACCCAATCCCTTGTCGGCAAAACATTAAATCGCTGAATGAGAAATAATTTAGACTGTTGGCACGAATAAGCCATAATTATCTTTTATTTTCTTCTTTCTCTGGCTCACTGCACTGTCATAATGAATACATGTATTTCATAAGAAGTTATAATATAGGTCTTGTTAATATCACAAGGCTTATTAAAACTCATTTTGTTACCTGTCTGTCGGTCTATGTAGATGCAAAGGGGCACAGGAGCAAGTAACTTTGTTATACTTTAAATAAACTAAATCAAAGGAAATATAAAATTAACGCTTCACAATTCAATATTTCTAAGACAGTAGAAATCGGACAGCACAGTATAGTGATGAATATTTTTCGAATTCCAAGTTCGATTTTTAATGTAAATTTTGCCATTTCTCATCTGATTATCTCAAATATATTCTCATATTTTTACTTCTATCGCATTCGTTCATTGGTTTCCCCAACAGAATACCGCAGTAGCTTGTTTACGAACACTCAGTTTCCACTTCTTTCCAGTCGTCATAGTACCAATCAATCATGATGATTGTGCCATTCATCAACTGAAAACGACAAAGAAAAAAATCAATTAAGATGACGACTCTTGTCAAACATTTATAGATATCCTTCATCTCATAACTGACTTTCGGGAACAATAGAATAGTTTAGAGGAGCTGCGAATAATGGATATTGATTTATTACGTTTAATATCAGTACCATATTTGCTTATTGTACAAATATTTCGTGTTTTGTGTTGACCGTAAGTCAACATTATTTTCTTTCGTTACTATAGTTCTGAGAAGGAAAACTGATAAAGGCTTATTGCTTGCCAGTACTTTGAATGTTTTACTTAAGACTTATAGCAACAGGTATGACTGTATGATGGCAAAGTATTTTTAATAATGCTATCAAATGGAAACATGTTTGTCTGACCACTAAGTTCATGGGCGGATCCGGAGGGGGGGGGGGGTCTTTCTATATTTCTGCTTGTCAGATTTATTTTTTTTTGGCTCGGGGGGGGGGGGGGTGAAGGAATGAAACCCCGTGTACAAAATTATGGATCCGCCCCGAACTTTGTGTCGTGATAAGTGGTTGAATGAATTATATAAATTGAAGGCCAATGATTCACGTTGGTCGAGTCATCAAAGTTCGAGGAAGTAGCACTAGCGGATCCAGGGGGGGGGGGGCGAATCGGCCGCGGCCCCCCCCCCCCCCCCCCTATTGGCGGCGAAAAAAAAGAAAAAAGAGGGGAAAAGAAAAAGAAGAAGAAGAAAGGAGGAAGGAAAGAAGAAGAAAGGGGAAACAGGACCCCATGACCCCTTACTGAGCGATTTTTGAAGGTTTGTCAAGGTTTGGCGAAAAAATTTTTTTTGTGCCGATTACGATCACAATGTCATGGATAGGGAAGGCACCCCCTCTCCCCCAAGACAAAGAGAGGGGAGAACGTTAGCAGAAGATGACACAATCTCCATCACAGTCAGACCCCTTCTCCTCGGCCTCTGATGACCACACTATAAACCACTTCATGAAAATGATGATGATGATGATTATAATGATGATGATGATGATGATGATGATGATGGCGATGGTGAAGATGAAAATCATAATCCTGATTGATGTTGGGGATATGACGACGACGACGATGGTGATGGTGGTAGTGGTGGTGGTGGTGGTGATGATGGATATGTTAGTATTGATGGTAATAATTCCGTAATTTAGATGATTTATGTTAAATGCTTATGATCATTGGCGGATCTCTTTGGAAGAGAAGTATGCATTTTGACCATAGACGATCCGCCATTTTCACGATTGTGCCCCCCTCCCCACCCCCCCCCTTTTTTTTTTTTTGTAATGACGACCTGCGAAGAGCAAACACTCCACTCCGAGATTCACTCCACTTCATATCCGTCTTCGCATTGTTGATCTCTCATTTCCAGTGGATATGCCTATCAAGAATTATACAATGGAATTCAAATTTCATATTTAGCATAAATAAGATATATGGTATCAAGGAAGCGGGAGCAGATTATAGGGGTGGTTGAACATTTTCCAAAGTGGGACGCACAGTCGAAATCTATTATCATTATTAACACATATAATACGAAAATACAATTACTAAATCAAATGCAAAGGGTGACGTCTTGAGAAGTAGGCCTAATTCACAGCAATCTTAATCACACCTGTCTCTTCCTATGGAAACAAAACAGTGAGCTTGTATGTCAATGCCATCTGTCAAACACAAATACACATTGAATGAATGACTTATTGATTCACTGTGTAAACCATGTTCATCCCTTTGTTTTGAATCGTCGGATGTGACCTCATTGTCGACGTGCCCGCCTTAGACAATATGACAGCTGCTATGTAACAAAATATAATTCACGCTAGTCATATACTGAGAATGTCACATTTTGTTGACAATTTCATAATCACTATGACCATGCTGTTATTTCATTTGTTATGTGCTGCGGGCCTTCGAAGCTACGTATAAGGTATAATAACATTTTTAATGTGATTGATAAAGAAGATTTCTACCTTGGATAAAAACAAGTTGATCTGTTTTATCGTGTCCTTGCAAACCTTCTTGTATTTTTGAAGGTGGTATATTCCTTGCATGTGATTATAACCTGCATGCGTATGATGGAACTACATGTAATAATGTTTACGTCGAGCAAATATGCAATATAGGCCTATAATTATTTTCAGTGTGCATGCGTTTTTGCTTTAAATTGTGTTTCAACCCCCAAAGAGATTGACGTGGGATTTTGAGATGTGTGCCCCAGGCTCCATGATGACGGTAATTACTCACAAAAGAAAACAAAACGTGGGTATGGCTCTAGCTTGAAATGTGTTTTGTTCCTGCAACCCTTAAAGGGCAATCCAATCTTGGTAATAAGATGATTTGTGTGAAAGCAGAAATATAACAAAAACAGGATGGTGACAGTTTGAAAGAAATCGGACATGGACTAAGAAAGTTATTCTCTACATCTATGCGAATCTCAAATTGGCAGTTTGTGAGTAGATTGTGACATTTTTGTGGACAGCTCTCCCGTTTGTCGTACACAAAAATATCATTAATTTGCGATTTTCTTCGAGGCGCTTTTACCCTCGGGGCAGTACTCAAAATATATTGGAGATGGCATATAGTTATAGGTCCTCATGACAGAAAAAGATCCTACTGAGTAATACATTTTGAAAAAAAGTAACATTTTAGTCATTTTGTGTGCTGGAGCGAATGGGGGAGTTGTCCACAGCTACATCACAGTGGCATTACCTATTCGGCCAATTTGAAATTCCAATATGTATAGTGATTACAACTTTCAAATATTCATAACTTTCTTATTGCTTGTCCGATTTCGTTCAAACTTTCATAATCTGCTTTTCTGATTTTTTCCTCTTTCTTTCAAAGCAACTTGCTATTAAGATAGGATTTTCCTTAAGCTCACCCTCACATCCTATTCCAAACGAATGGCTGAAAGGAGCACAACCACAGCGGAACTAAGAAGTCCCTTGGTTTCCTGCATATAACTGTTTCGATATGGATTTTGCTGGAGCGAACTGGAAATCAGATGTAAATAAACCAGAAACATTCACTTTCGAAGCAGTTCTTAACAAACGCTAATATATCTGTAAAGCGCTTAGAGACATCATCGATGTATTAGGCGCTATATAAAAACGGAATATATATTATTATTTTGGTTCAGTCTTTGAGTTTTTGTAAAGCCGGAGATAATGATGTTGTATGCAAAATGGGTATAACTCATCAAGTTTGAGAGCTGTTTCTCGCTTGTTCCTTTAACACGTGATACCAATGATGGTTTTTATAATGCCAACGCTTTTTGTGTGTTTGTTTGTTTGTTGTTTGTTTGTTGTTGTTTGTTTGTTATTGTTGTTGTTGTTGTTGTGTTTTGTTGTTTGTTTGTTTGTGGGGGGGGGGGTTTGGGGTGGTCATATTCTCAACAGAGAAGTGTTATTTGCCGACCAGTTTCCAAATAAGAACGGGGTACTTAATTTTTTTTCTTCAAATTTTCTAAAAAGGAACATGAAATGTTCCTTGCATAAATATTCTTTAGATATTAACATTTACCGACAAATGGGAAAAATCGTGTGCATGGGATAGACAACACCTTATAAGATTTGGAAGATATTGTAATTCGCAGACAAAACAAAGGTTTCACCAACAACTTAAAACTGATAAAGCGACATCCCTGTATTGATAATACAAGCCAGAGTAAATGTAATGATGGAAGTCTTGAAAGCAACGGGAAATATAATGTAACTTGTGTACTGTATTGTTTCGAAGCAATAAAAAAAAAAGATTTATTTCTGCCTTTTTTTTCCAGCAAGCAAAATGTTAGCTGGGAGTGCTACGCCGTGAACCGTTCTAAAAGTATTGATCAAAAAGAGTGATATTACAATGGCAATTTGCGCAGCTAAAAACCTAAAGCTGTTTCTCGGAGGGAAATAAATCCAGAAGAAACGAAGAACAATACACGGTGTAAACGATGACGAGCTCTACATTCCCTCAAATCACACCGGTATGTCTCTGTAGAATGTTTGTTTTTAATGTTTTAATTATGATTTTCTTCATTTTGCTATTTTGCTAATCATAAAAGATTTTTGACCGTTCTGTACATTTCATAATTATTCTTTTCAAACTACTGGTTTTTTTTTCAAGAGTTCGTCATATCTCTTTTATTTGAATCATACACCGATATACATTCCTTTTCATCTCCTCAAATTAGTAGCAGCAACTGAGAAAAGACAAATGAATAAGATTCACTTGTCATGATAGATTCTGTCATAATATTACTCGGTGCATTCCAAACTCCTTTTGAAATAATGGTCCCAGGTCTACTTTGTCCCATTGTCCAAAAAGTATGATTACTCAGCCATCCATGACCGTGTATGAATGTATGGCTTTAATGTGTTAATACTCACTTTGGTGTTAAGCTAACACAATCTTCACAAATTTGAAATTAATATCTTGTTGCGTTTTTTTCGATACGCACTGTATAAACAACAATGACAACCAGGAAGAAACCAGTCCATGCTTTGGGCATCGCATCTTTTTTTCCATGTATGGTCAACTTTCCGTTTTAAAGATCATTATAACCTGTGGATTTGGCACGTAATAATGACTATATGTTGGTCTCTTTATAATAATTTCTTCTTCACAGCAGTTCTTCACATAATCTTTCAGGTGATGAAATGAAATAAAAGATAATTCGGTGATTTAACATTTGCAAAGTATTCGCAATTCAAATATGAATGTACACGTTGAAGGATTTGAAGGTAACTAAAGATGAGAGTGACAGAACTAGGGAAAAGAAGAATATGATATATTCATATACAATAGCGGTTAGCAAGATTATGCTTCATGACTTATTATTTTTCAGGTTCTAGTAGACTCTGTCGGTGAAGGCGATCTTGATTCAGTAACTCTACTGCTCTTACATGGAATGGACCTTAACCTGGTTCACATTGTGAGTTAGGATGTAGGATTACTAATTTAGACGATAACTAAACCGTTTTAAAGAAAAAAGATTGAGCAGATAGCTATGTTCAGTATACATGACTAGCATTTAATTCAGAGCATGTCTCGAGTTCGTCTTAAAATTCGAATTTCGAACTATTTTGTCGGAATATTATCTGATTTGGGGTAGATTTTTATAGAGAATTTAGCATCCTAATTCCTAATAAAAATTTCATCTAATTTCTTTTAAAGCTCAAGGAGAAAAAGATTGAACTGAGCATTTTCTATCAGTCTGTGCAAGTGCAGGAAAGTTCGGTTTTTTTAAATAAATGCATCCCTTCTCATCATTCATTGCATGAAGTGTACATACATTTTCGCAGTGTTTTAATACATAACTGTTATAATCAGTATCGACTATTTTTTTAAATTTGTATTTGTATCTCTCGAATCGGATGGAGAAACAGGGCACGCCATGTCCATTCTGATTCTATCCATCATCTGGGGAGCGTTTCATCAAGTGTCTTGTCAGTGATTTTTACCGACTAATTTGCTCTCAGCCAATCAGATGCAAGGATTTCAGTAGCTTATAATAGTTGTCGGTAAAAATCACTGACAAAACGCTTGATGAAACGCTCCCCAGGAAACCGTATTCTGTTTCTACTTTCTTACTTCAGAGAGGTGCCGAATGTGATACAGCTTATCTGGTAAGGAGAATGTAATCATTCCAATTCGAATAGTTTTATTCTTTCGTTATAATAAAAATGTTTCTTGAATATAACGAAAAACATCAACTTTTTAAAACAAAGAGACATTTCTTGATAATGACTTTGCGAGATATGTTAAAAAGCGATTAATTTATATATATATATATATATATATTAATACATTACTTCTTGTCACCGTTGTCAACAAGAGCTGTTATATCAGAAAGATTTTCCTTTAATTCTGACTTTTGATATATTCTCATGACAGAATTATGACAAGGAAGATGATAAGGTCAATGATCTGACGGCATTTTCAGCTGCAGAAAGCATCAAAGCGAGTTGTCCATCGAAAGAATTAGATGTCTTTATTCATCTCTTAGTTGAGGCTCATGGAAAAGTGGTAAAGTATTTCAATTCAGATTTATCAGGCTTTATGATTTTCAAAATCATCTTCATGCTAATGAGTATACAAGGGAGGAGGCTGCAGCACCCCCCCCCCCCGAGAATTTAAAATTACCAATGTACGGGGACCAGACGCCCGGGCAGTGAGGTCTGAGGGGGTCTACCTGTAGTTTTTTCACCTCTTTTTAGCATATTTGATGACAAAATGACATTTTTACTGTAATTATATGTCTTTATTGCATATTTGGGCAAGCGATGTCAGCCCCTGGCGAAGTTGCGTCCATACGCCTGTGTATCCATGATCAATTTTATGTTTATTGTTGTTGTTCTTTACTGGCAAACGAAAATATCCATAGCGGAAAATGACCAAAACAGGTGAACGGTTATACATTATATGGTTGTAGAAAGCAAATAGATACATGGAATTGACTGTAAATATAAAATAGTTATTTTCAAGAAAATAATTTCAATCTCATGTGTTTTGATTTTAATGAATACATCCAAGGTGTTATCTTCTGACACCACATAGGCCCCTTCGTCATATTTTGTTTATTTACATGAGTCATTACATCTATTATTTTTTTCAGACTGGAGAACCCAGAATAATCCCATCGAATGATATACCAAAGGTAAGTTTATTTCACGTAATTAGAATGCTGTTTCTGTTATTAAAAAAAGGGGTTTAAGGAGAATTAACGTATTATATCTTTAGACCATTGTAGTTTTCCTTTACTTCTGTGGCTCTCAGCCTCCACGACCCCACCCGCCTCTCCAAGGAATTCGTCATAAAACGATGGACTTTTAAATGTTTCGAATTAAAGCAAGCTTCATGACGATTAAGACTCACTGACCCTGCCCCTACGTAGTACGTTATACGAAATGCACATTTATCTATCAACAATTTCCCAACCGTTGTTTTTCTTTGTTTTGCCGTATGTAGGCTAAATTAGAGACTCTCCCATGCACGATATCGGAAGAAAGTGCCTCGCATCTTCATCGCTAGCGTGAACGAGGACGAGGTTGAGGAGATCAAGGCCTGGGACGGCGTCAGTGTGGCCAGTCTCAACAACGGACGGGGTCATAATTATCTACAAGGAGACCGCCGACGCCGCCGACAATGATAACGAGAACAATACCGTGTCGAGCACGAGTACCGATGATTATCATGAAAGCAAGGACAAGAAGAAGAACGCAAAGCACCAATCTTCGGCATGTGTGATATTGTGAATAAAGGCAACATTACTGAACGAAAATTATAAAGAAACGCTCTAACGGATTATTCAGCACGATCGAAAATAACTATATATTACTGCGAGTTGTAATCATGGGCGCCAATCCTCACAGGAATTCTATTCAAGTGGGGGGGGGGGGGGGACACACCTGGATGCAACAATGGGGTGTCCCCCCCCCCCCCCCCCCCCCCCCCCACTTGAATAGAATTTCTGTGAGGATTGGCGCCCATGGTTGTAATAACTGATGGTGAGAAGAATGAATATGAATGAGGCAATCCGATGAAACAATCTACAACACCTACGATATTGTGAATGATTGGCCACAGCCCACGATACCGACATCCCACGCACGAGACCGAGAAGGTATACGTCTCGTGGGCACTCTGCCCAGTTTATCTGAAAGTTAACGGAGGCCGACGCGCGACGGCTGACGAGAATACCTGCCCTCGCGATTGATCTCTTGGGCTTTCTGACAACTTGCCTGAAGTTGTCATGATTGTCGGGGTCTCTCTCTCTCTCTCTCTCTCTCTCTCTCTCTCTCTCTCTCTCTCTCTCTCTCTCTCTCCCTCCCTACCCCCCCCCCCCCCCTCTCTCTCTCTCTCTCTCTCTTGGGTTGTCGGTTTTGGGGGCAATCGCTCTCGTGGGCTGTTGGTGTAATGGGATGTTCCCGTGGTGAACTGACTTACGAATATCCACATGGATAATAACCATTAAATCAAAAACTTGATGAGAAGAATCATGATGAAACAGTCTACAAACAGTCTACAAACGATATTGTGAATGATATATTTTATTTTGTTCCAGAGCGTTTTCAATCCGAAATTTAATCATGATATCGGACACATTTTAATTTATGCACATACAAACATGTATTTGTGTTTGAACTTTCATGAGCACATGAAATGGTATTTTGGATTTTTGTATAAATGCCAGGTGATATGTTGATGGCTTGAATTTTTGTATAATATTGAGAAAATCTATATAAGGCACTAGATAGTATGTCTGTATATTTCTTGCGGAAAGGGTGCAATCTACATGATCTAGGGACATCTTGCAAACATACAACTTAACTTTTGCGTTGGATATCTTGAGTTGCTGCTTTTAGAGATGCCCCAATAATAAGTCTTCCGAAAGGCATTGAATCGAGTGTGTTTTCTGTTGCACATGCATGCAACATTAAATTTTCGAAAACACGTTATTCAACGGAAAGGAAATCCCCCAAAATGATAGGACTTTGTTATTGTTCTGCATTCTACTTGAAATATCTTATGTCGGAAGCCTTTGAAATAAGTTGTTCCTTTATTGCGAATCTTTCTTTTCATTTCTATGTAGAAATGTAGAACGAGGTAATGAGGGTATACAGTCATTCAAACTCAGCTTTAAACTTTCATTCATTTTCATAATGAAATTTCATTTTCAGGTATATTAAGTGCCAAGACAAAATGTGGATCTTTCATAGCCCTCTTTATCAAAGTGTTTTGGAAATTGCATGGGCGCATAAAACACTACGTATACTTGGCGTTGTATACAAAATTCAGATTTATTGATATAAGATTTGACTTTTTAATTATTTTTTGTTACCTTGCATGCCTCAAAATATTTTTCATCGCCATTCGATCTGATTTCTTCATAATTCAATAACAACTGTTGAGCCCTGATTGTTAACAATCTGTGCATGAATTTTCTATTTTCAAATTGCCATTTATGATTGTTTTTGAACGACAGCTTATACTAGTGGCGATGAAGGTGACAAGCAATAAATAACTGATTATTTCCATTCAAATTGGATTTACTTTAAATTACTTGAGATCCTTGTCTAGTTGTCTTACATATTCCTAAAGAAACAATCTTATCATAAATTTTGAAAGGTAATTAAATATTTGCGTTATACTAAAGCCATCACAAAATTACACTACAACCATTTTCTAGACATTTATGGTAATTGATTTATGCTTAATCTGTTGAACTTTACAAGAGTGGATCGTGACGCTTGTTATGTGCCAACTGAAATTCTTGTCATTATACTTCTAATACTTCTAATCATAATCCATCATTTTTAATGAGATTTGACGTGCGCTTTCAGTTTCTCTTTTCAATTTTCTATTTGACGTCTTCTTAAACTTTCACATTTCCCATCTTCTTCAATGTCTCCTTCATTATTTCTTTTGCCTCTTTCACTACATGTATCTCCTTCACTGTCTCTTTTACTATCTCCTTCACTGTCTCTTTTACAATCCTTCCTTTCTTCTTTTTCCATCTCTTTCGCTATCTCCTTCACCATCTCCTTCATTATGTAGTACCCGATATCTCTTTCACCATCTCTTTCACTGTCTTCTTCACTATACCCCTTCACCATCTTTTCACTGCCTCCTTCACTATATCTTCACTATGTTTTTCACTGTCTCCGTCACTATATCCTTATAATTCACCATCTCTTGCACTGTCTCCTTCACTATATCCTTCACTATCTCTTTCATCGTCTTCTTCACTATATCCTTATAATTCACCATCTTTTTCAATGTCTCCTTCACTATATCCTTCACCATCTCTTTCACTGACTCCTTTCACCATATCTTTCACTGTCTCCTTCACTATATCCTTCACTATCTCTTTCACTGTCTCCTTAACTATATCCTTCACCATCTCTTCACCGTCTCCTTCACTATATCCTTCACCATCTCTTTCACCGTCTCCTTCACCATCTCTTTCACTGTCTCCTTAACTATATCCTTCACCATCTCTTCACCGTCTCCTTCACTATATCCTTCACCATCTCTTCACCGTCTCCTTCACTATATCCTTCACCATCTCTTCACCGTCTCCTTCACTATATCCTTCACCATCTCTTTCACTGTCTCCTTCACTATATCCTTCACCATCTCTTTCACTGTCTCCTTCACTATATCCTTCACCATCTTTTTCAATGTCTCCTTCACCATCTCTTTCACTGTCTCCTTCACTATATCCTTATAATTCACCATCTCTTTCACTGTCTCCTTCAATACATCCTTCAATATCTCTTTCACTGTCTCATTCACTATATCCTCCACCATCTCTTTCACTGTCTCCTTCACCATCTTTTCCTCTACCCCATCACTATATCCTTCACCATCTTAATATACTCCTTCACTCTTCTTAATCTTACTGGCATTCTATTTTTGTTCATCTTTGCTCTCATTAGACATGTTGGGACTTGGCTAGTAACATTGAAACAAACTTTTTAATAAATTTTATCTAAAAGACATGGTATTAAAAGTGTTAATAGACATCTCTCTCTCTCTCTCTCTCTCTCTCTGCTTTTCAATCTCAATTATTTCTTTTCTGTTCCTGGTATTAACAAATATGACCTCTAATTGAAAGACATGTATTACCGTTAAAACCATTCAAATAATACATTTACTGCGTGTTTTTAAAACTTGAATCCAAGCAAGTCCAATGTGGACAATGAATAAGACGCAGCCTCTGATTAAACGATAATAAAGATCCAACCATCTTTAATGCTATCATCATTACAAACTTTATATATTTAATTTTCCAAGAAGTGCAAACTTTCCAAAAATTCACCGGGGATCAAACACTACAAAGGTACTTCCCTGATTGCCAATACATAACAGTGCGCCTAAGTTCATAACATGAACATGATGAAAGAAAAATAATGAAGTGCATAATTCATGCATCCATCATTCCCTGAACAAAACACAAAAAATTCAAACATTCAGAGTGATCATTCCAGTTTCTTAGGACTGTTTAAACTTGATTAGATTGGATTCTTCTTTGGATTCCTTTAAATTTAATGAATCTGAGATGTCCCCTACAACACTAAACATGCATGAATATCTAGATAACTGAGATTATTCCTATTCTGTGATATTGCATGGGTCATAAAGCCATAGTGAGTACGTAAATGTATAGTATTCACAGCTAAAGGCCTTCCTGGGTAATTATCAAAATACATGTATATATTTCTGCATGCATGTAAATCACCGATAGAGGAAGTACAGTCTGCATCAGTATTAATGCCTTTTATCTGCAAAAATAATCTACACTTAAAAACAGAATTAAGCAAGATTACTGTATTGGCATAGATAATATTAATATTAATAGCGCATAATACACCTACGAGGTCTCGACTAAGCACTTTAGATACATCATATTATCCCGGTCATCGGCTTCATGACTTGCCTGGACACAATGTATGCACCTCCTCCCCTCCCTGGAGAGCTTTCCAGCCAAGCACAGTTTTTGCAGACGCTCATAATGCTGATCGTTTGCATCATACCAGGTACCCATTTAACACCTGGGTGGAGAGAAGCAATGTAGATAAAATACCTTGCTTGAGGCCAAAAGTACTGTGCCGAGGATTAAACCGTAGACCGCCGCATCTCCAGTCAAGCGTTTAAACCACTCGACTACAACACCTCCACACCCCTAGATGAAAATACTATGCAATCATCACAGCTTTATAACAACATAGATCTATGTGCATGTACAGAGTATTAATAAATCATTTCCAAGGATAAATAAATAGTGTTCATACCCTCTTTTTCAATATGAACAGAGGCCATTGTGAAGATGGTGAAATATTTCAAACTAGTCTAAATAGATATCAGCTAACATCCAATGTACGTCTTAATTCTCTTAATATTCAAACAAACAACATATGCCTATACAAAATATATTTGATCATCTATTTACAAACATTTATTTAATGATTCAAACATAAAAATGAAATGTAAATTTACACCTCCGTATAAAGAAAATATCAACGACATATAACATGTAGAATCCCAACTAACTGACAATATAAATACCTAAGAGTATGTTACTCCTAACCATCTAAATCAAATTGAAAAGACACTAAAATATGTACTCCCTTTTCTCCCTTCGTAAGCGTTTGTTTCACACATTATCACATGCACAACAGCCGGTATTTCTTAAAGAATAAAACAAGTAGACCGACTACCTCATAAATCTTACAAAATTCCAGACAGTTACTGTCTTGACATACAAATTGAACAAAAACATGAAAAGCTCAATCAAGATGACTCAGACGAATATTGCGCCAAATACAATTAGCTTACTATTATTATTTTTTCAAACTATATTACACAGCCTGTATGCAAATAAAGCCCATAATCATTACTGACATGCTTGTACCTGTATTATGCATGATGAATATCTGAGGCAAAAGATTTTGCATATTGGGCAACATCATCAGATACTTCTTATAACTTACTGATGATTACTAAGCTTGCATTTGGGCTTTATAATGTTAGGCACCACAGTTTTAACAAAGCCATTAATCTCTAATCTGCACTGTCCACAAATGTCAAAGACAGTTCCTTTTCAGCTGGTAAACAAAACAAAACAAAACAAAAAGTCTCCAAGCCATCACACTTGAAGTAGAATCAGTTGTGGGCCCTCTTGCATAAAAAGTTGCAATTATACGCAACTCAAAAACTTAAACGCAAGTCCAAAATACGCGATCCTGATAGGTTGAAAATCAAGTTGCGTTTAATTTTTTGACTTTAATTGCAACTTTTTATGCAATAGGGCCCAGATGATATACGGTTTACAATGAGATGAAGCAGCACACTAAATCGTATCTAAAGCTCTTGTCCTGTAATCACTTGTATCTGATCTGAACTCCCAGTAGAACCTTGTTCTAACAAACTCCTTGGGACCAAGGAAATTTCCTTGTTATATTGAAAACCTTATTGTATCAGGACTAAAAGACAATAAAATACAAAGGAGTATGACCAGGAAAATTACCTTGTTATAAAGAAAGTTTGTTATAACAGTGTTCTTTATAACGAGGTCCCACTGTACATTGTAAAATATACCATGAATGTACACTGGACTATTTTCTCACTAAATGTATTTCAATAGAAGTCTACTTTGCATACATGCCATGTAAAATTTATAAAAAGAAGGATAAGGGGCATTACATTTGGACATTTCAAGCCTTTTTAAACAAGTCTTTTTTTAACTTAATTTTTTTATTCAGTATTCAAAGGAATTTGCCAGTGAAGTACCCCAAAGCATTAATCTTTCCTACATGTATTTTCAAACAAAAGAGGAGAAAATATAGAGTGAACATTATGAGCCACCTATTATATTGACAGTAAATCACAAGAAAGGTTGATCCTTATCTATCCATTTATCTTCAGATCAATATGAGAACAAGAAGTGCATTATTTATAGAAATAATTTTAATGAAATTTTTGTCCTTATAACTTACAATGTAAAACCACTGGACAAAATACATTTTTGGTAATCAATCTGTAATTTAAAAAAAACTAATCATTAATACCATAGAATACATAATATTTATCAGGGCTTAGTCTTCATTTTTTTTACCTAGGCAAATAAACAATACGGAAAGTCATCACTTTAAGGCAAACACAAGACAGAGACAGGGACAATAACATTCAAACCGCACATTTATCTAACAACTACAATATGACAAAAGCAAAACCATTCACCAAGGACTATGCTCTGCCAGCAGTTTTGGTTTTCTTGTCGGTGAAAAAACTACGAAGAACAATGACTTGACCGATACCAATGATAAGAATTAAGAAGAACTCTCCTAGCGACCACAGGTGGACTCTCTGATTGAGATTCTCGGCCTGAGCTCTGCCCTTGGCTTCTCGTAACCTATAGTGGGTCTGGAAGTTGATTACGGCTTTAAGCGCTTCGTGGATCGTCACACAAGAAGTTTCCAACTGTAATGAGAGTAAAGGGTAGAAATGGTGAGAAGTAGCAATGACTTGGGCAGCACGTATTGTTACATGAACTGGAACATAAAATGAACCAGAACACTTGACCCAATATGTCTTTTTATCTCTTCCCTGCTGTGACATCATCGCAGGAATAAAAATTCTCCTTGAATTCTATTTTTACAAAAGCAGTAATTTTTACATGTTTTCGATCAGCATTTTTTTAATGAGGGTGCTGCGCCACCCTGAGGTGCTGCAGGGCATCAGTCCAGGGGTGTCGCGAGAGGAAATTAGTTATATCAAAAATATCAACCACCATCTCATATTTGTGTACCGTGGTGCCTGAATACGTAATTTATGTACATTTTCACAACAAGAAAGTGTCAATATTTCGAAACTGGAAAGTTGATATTCAGGCAAAAGGTGTCATCTGCCCCCCTCATGACAATGTGCCCATAGGCCTATGTAAAACATTTGCCAACGTGGATGGGTTGGTAAAGGCCTGAGCTCAAAAGGGATTGTCTGTACAATGTACATGTAACTTCTAATCACTTTAGGATGGGGTGACACAAAAAAGCATTTTTACAGGTTTGAATACTATATACATACATTGTATATTGTATTGATACTTACATGTATTTTTCTTTCTCTGTTTTGATTTTTAAAAGTTAAACAGGCACAAAGCAGCCTAATGATACTCGCTTTTTAAAACACATTTTTTTTGGTCGAAAATTGATAGAAAACCGACTCATACATTGCAGATACCCAAAATTTACCACAGGTTATTTAATTTCATTATAGCCTTGCAAATCAAATACATTTACCATGTCCACATGATTACTTTCATTAGTAATTAAATTTAAATATCCATTCCGTATTCTTGTAGCAACAGTCACAAAATTGTCACTTTGCCACTTCTTTTCGACTCATCCCACATATGCCGATTAGGGTTCATGTACAGAAACTAAGCTCACTACGGCTGCTATTCCATCTTATATCTAATTATTTTTTATCCGCTGATCCACTGATCCTGCATATTATGTAGCTTTAATAAACCTAATGTTTTCAGGGTTGTAACTGTGATGTTGTGTGAAATGTTCCCTGCTTAAAGACAGACTATGTCACATTGCTTGTTTGGGAAATATATGTTGTGGCATTCATGGTTGTCAGGAATATCATCAATCTTGTATAAAACACCAACTTAATCATCATGAAGACAGTTACAAAACTAGACTATTTAATTTCCACATTACCCCCCTCATCCATGCTTGAGAGTAAGGACATTCAAGGCAGGGGACAGTTGTTCACCATCCCTTGGTCACTAGTGACAACACACATTTGAGTTGACACAAAACTTATAAACTAGTTTTCCTCAGTGAAAAGATACCAGTGTTCTTTTTCTTTGGGAAAAAGATCCCCGAGACACATGTAAACTATGCAAAAACTATGTTTTATTGAAAGAAATATAAGAAGGTTATATATTAATTAGTAAAACGGTTTGGCGTGTTCTGTCTCTGAACCCTAACAGTTACTCCAAACAGCTTGTGTCGGACGAGTTGAATAGGAAGGTCTAAGTAACACATCTGAACATTTGTGCTAGAATACTGAATGGACATTTCAAGTAGTAATTATTGTGAAATTCATTAAGGGAGTATATTACAATTGAAGTCTATAACCAAATGTATGGCTACTTCGGACAATTCAAATACTTCGTTTTTCTTTAGATTTTGAAGAGAAAAGTACTTTAAAATTGCATATATTGTTTTGTTATTTTTGGACAGTTGTGAGTATCCAACCAAGTGCCATTCCAATAAATCACATCTGAATGTATCTGAACACATCATATCGTAAGCATGTAATGTATTTAATCAAACCTTTCAGACATTTTGTTAGGGCCTAGACAAGCTATGTGGGGAATAGACACTGAAGTAAAAACTCAACTCAAAATCCAGGGTGTACCGAAACTCTTGACCAGCTCAGTATATATTTTTAACATTTTATTTATTTAATTTTTTTTTTTTGGGGGGGGGAGGAGGGGGGGGGGGGGGAGGCAGGGAGGGTTGTTGGGAGGGTAAATTAGAAAGATGTTAATAATAATAATAAAAATAATATGTCTTGTTTACCCAGGATAGCCTTATTGATCAGTATTATATACTGTTCTCCCTGAGGGCTCCGCAATCATGTTCACGTTTTTACCGTAATCCAAATGGCACAAGCTCCAATCAAAATTTGCGGTAAAAGAAAGTTTCCACTTACCTGCGTTAACGCTGTGGCATGAGCCCCAATGTCTCTGATAAGCGGATCCTCATCACCAGCCATAAAGTCAAAATAGACAACCTTATGTGCAAACGTTGAGAACTCGTTGCTGAAGCAGAACTCAATAGTTCCAGCCTGGTCTGTGGTCCAGGTAAACGTGTCATATTGTTTCCTCTTCTCTTTGTAGACCACAGTGCCACTGGGAGACTTCAGCAAAACATCTACGTCATACTGGCCACCCGTTACGACCTATACATTGAGAAAATAAACACATTTCACCACTGGTTAAACAACTGAAGAAAGCTACGGAACTCTAGTCAAGAATAAACACTGACATGGAAACTGCCTGCACATTGCGTAAACAGCAACCAACTGTATCATTTTTATCTATTAGAAAGTGATCCTCCTCCTCCTCTCTCCTCCTCCTTCTTCTTCTTCTCCTTCTTTCTCTCTTCCGGGGGGGGGGGGGGGGGGGGGGGGGGGGGGTAACAAATAAGCAGAACCAGTCCTAAATGTTATATGGAAAGCCATACATGTACAGTTTGGGTATAATCCGCAGTTCAGGACAATACCTTTTTCTTTCCACATCAAATTGCAAAAAAGGACATTGAAATCAGAGATCAAGTTATTTTGCTGAAAAGCTTGCTTCTTTCTTTTGCAGATAAAGAAGATAGATTTTCATACAACTATTTCATTTAACAAGAAAATAACTTACATGTACATGTGCAAGTAAATGTAGATCTAGACTAGAGTTAGATGTGCAGAGTGGAGGTAAAATAGACAGAGGTCTACTGTGCAGAGTTATATTATTAGACTTGTAAAAATCCAGTCTACTTTGTGTCTCTACTCTATTTCATTTCCTCCTTAATGTCTTCTGACTTCTCTATCCGTCACCTTCAACTTAGTTCTGTCACTCTTCACCTCTCTCTCTCCCTCCCTCCCTCTCTTTCTGTGTGTGTGCATGTGTGTGTGTCCCCCTCTCTCTCAACTCTATCAGCTTGTTGTTGATTAGTGTTATATGGCAATCAGTCAAGTTTGACTACATTATCACCAACAATTTTTTTTCGTTATTTTGTTTTTTAACAGACTTTAAATCATCTAATATAATAATAATAATAATAATAATAATACCACTGTTCTTGTATAGCGCATATCACATTTTATACAACACCTGAGTAGATCCTTGTAATTTGATTGCAGAATAATAGGTCACATGTTATTAAATATTTGTTCCATTCCATGGTTTAGCGCCAGCTAGCGTGCATTTTTGTTCCATACGATTTTTTCCATTCAACGCCTCGACCTTTTCAGTGTAATGCGGCTGCGATCAGCTGCGATACAGCGCACGTAATGATACTACCGGACTTTGCCCATAGATCTATGTGTAATAATAATAATAATACAACGCACTTATATAGGATCTACTCAGATGTTGTATAAAACAAATAATGAATTTTTTTCATTCGTGCAATGGAAAGAATATTTTCATTCGTTGAAAGATGGAATCTGTTCCATTCAATTCGGCTTCGCCTCATTGAATGGAACATTCCATCTTTCAACTCATGAAAATATTCTTTCCATTGCACTCATAAACATTCATTATTTGTATAATGATATAGGCCTAACCACTCATAGCTACATTCCTATACTTCGTGTGTATAATGTAGGCAGTCATACACCTCATCTTTTTAAAACACCACTGCACAAAAGTCACCAATATTCACTCAAAATCGGCATTTAATTTTCAAAAACCGACCCCAAAATATCCAAGAAATACAATAAATTCAACTCACCAATGTTGGAAAAGATATTTTCAAAAATCAAATCCGTAATTTACTGTTGATTCTCGCGAAACGAGCTATCGGAGTCATTGTGTACATTTCCTGTTTGCCGCGGGCGCTGACATCTCCCCAAAAGAGTTTTGTCCTCAAAAATTCGGTCCCTATGGCGTACACGGAAAAGTTCTGATTTTCTGTGTGCGCGATCGTAAAGATCGATGTGCGCTTGCGATCCCGAGTTTCTTCGTGGACAAAAATTGTATTGGCCGATTTTAGTCTAAGACATCGGCAGTTTGTAAACAACACGCGATCGCGAAACAAATCGGCGCGGATTTCTCCGGTTTTGGACAAGATTTTGACTTTGGATTTTGCTGAAAATATCAAAAGTTCTTCCTAACGGCCATTTGAGGTAGGAGTGAGATTTTTAAGGGCTGAATTTGAAAGCAAGTATTTAAAATATTTATCTTATTTTTTCCCCCATACCTTTAGTACATGCGACAGAAAATACCAACTATTTTACAGAAATGTACCCGTGAGTGGGCCTAACGTCCCTATGCGCTTCCAAAGGGTTTTGGATATTATTACCCTGGCTTTAGCTCCAGCAGCCGTAATCAGCGCACAGGGCATTTCCACTCCCGGGTACATTTCTGTAAAATAGTTGGTATTTTCTGTCGCATGTACTAAAGGTATGGGGGGGAAAATAAGATAAATATTTTAAATACTTGCTTTCAAATTCAGCCCTTAAAAATCTCACTCCTACCTCAAATGGCCGTTAGAAAGAACTTTTGATATTTACAGCAAAATCCAAAGTCAAAATCTTGTCCAAAACCGGAGAAATCCCCGCCGATTTGTTTCGCGATCGCGTGTTGTTTACAAACTGCCGATGTCTTAGACTAAAATCGGCCAATATAATTTTTGTCCACGAAGAAACTCGGGATCGCAAGGGCACATCGATCTTTACGATCGCGCACACAGAAAATCGGAACTTTTCCG
Organism: Heliocidaris erythrogramma; assembly: GCA_025617745.1. NCBI lineage: Eukaryota > Metazoa > Echinodermata > Echinoidea > Camarodonta > Echinometridae > Heliocidaris > Heliocidaris erythrogramma. The sequence goes on from CM046853.1 coordinate 51,789,322, forward strand.
TGTACGCCATAGGGACCGAATTTTTGAGGACAAAACTCTTTTGGGGAGATGTCAGCGCCCGCGGCGACCAGGAAATGTACACAATGACTCCGATAGCTCGTTTCGCGAGAATCAACAGTAAATTGCGGATTTGATTTTTGTAAATATCTTTTCCAACATTGGTGAGTTGAATTTATTGTATTTCTTGGATATTTTGGGGTCGGTTTTTGAAAATTAAATGCCGATTTTGAGTGAATATTGGTGACTTTTGTGCAGTGGTGTTTTAAAAAGATGAGGTGTATGACTGCCTACATTATACACACGAAGTATAGGAATGTACCTATGAGTGGGCATTTCAACTTCAAGGAATAAATCCTGCCAGGTACCCATTTACTACACCTGGGTGGAGAGTGGCAAATGTGGATTAATGTCTTGCCAAAAGACGCTAGTGCCGGGCTGAGATTCGAACCCTCAACCCTTGGTCGGACTGAGAGTCGACATGGTCGAGTGAATGAACCACTATACCACGACACCTCCACTAATATAGACCCTAATTGACTTCTGTTTTCTTTGCTAGTTATATGTTTCAATTATTACTATCATTTTTTAAAGATAAAATGGTATCATGCCAGGTTACCGAGACCTGTTAAGGCCACATTCCGTGACAAATTTGCATAACTGCAAAAACTCCATCCTCAGTAGATGGGACTGAAGCAATATCATAAACCCCAAATTACACAATTTTATTTAAAAGATACACCTAAAAGGTAAGAAGTACAACAAAAGAAAACATTTTCGAAGGAAGAATATATTTACCTGATATTCAAGAATAATTTTGACATCTTTTTCCACATCCTCATGAAAGCATTGATTGGCATTATCTGGCAATTCAAAAGTCAATTCCACTGCTTGCGAGACGGCAAGCAAACAGAGGGTGACAAAAATACCGAGAAATAAGGTGATTTCACACATTTTGAAGTAATATAGTTCGATTTTATGATGAAGGCTATAATAGATATGTCTCTAAAATGACAAAAATGCCTTCAAATCTTGCTATAATCATCTAATTTGCTTCTCAAGTAGCGGCATTTCACAAAATCTGTCGAGTCGGCCGATGTGGAACCTCTTTGGCAACGCAACGTGGCACACGTAGATTTGCACATAGAGCTTCGGCCAGATACCGTGAATCTTAGGAGACTTTCTACTCTACAATGCTTTCGTAGTACGCTTAGCATGCGTGAACGACGGGGGCTGAAGAGTTACGGGCCTCATACAGAGGTGATAGATGTTGCTATTTACTGCAATAAATCATATATACCTACCTATTATGCCTGTAGTCTTGACTACGGGACCCCTTCGAGAATTTAACACACATGCGTCACAATATTGTGCGCACCCCCCGTAATCCTATTGTCCTCGCCACTCACGCGCGCCAACACGCTACGGCCATCTTCCTCTTTCTTGCTCGCCCCCGACGAGATAGGACGTATAGTCACAGCGCTCCTGAAATCAGGTCGTATAGTATCTTTTAGGTGCGCTTTTTCACATAGTTAAAGCACTTTTAGGTACCTATATTCGTTTAGATTATAGTACTTTGTGTTTTATTAGTCACTCTTGCCGATTGCAAGGGATTTTTGATTCCCTTTCTTGGCATTTTTGTTTCTCTTTTACGGTCAGCCCCACGTAGATATTTCTGTGTTTGCGGGTGTTTCCGTTTGTCACCGAGCCTTCGGGTTCGGTGTTTGTTCTTACGGTTTAGGCTGTAAAAATTTCTGTTGTGCGTATCTCCCAAATAAACTTTAGTTTAGTTTCTGCATTCAGTTGAAGTATTTCTTAATTTGAAAAGTATACTTTATTGTCTGTTTTATTGCAGAGGTATGAATTCGGAAGAAGAAGCAGCTGGGTCGAGGAGACCTGCTTCTTCCGAAGAGTTGTCTAGCAAGACGACTCGGCCTTCCAGAACTCCCCCGAGTACAGCGGTACGCGGGGGAGGGAGGAGGGCCAAAGGTAAGTTGCCTAGTGGTGTTTCCTTGCAGAGTTTGCCAGTTTCGGAGCTTGCGGCTTCGGGACGGGTGGCGTTAACTGAATCGGGATTGTCAACTCCGAAGCCTGTGGTTTCGGGGTGGGTGGCGTCAGATTCTAGTGGTTTGGATATCTGGAGAGAATCCAATCCCCCGGTCGCGGAGACCAGAGGGGGGGGGGGGGGGGGGGCTGTTGTTTCCCGTACGGTAGCGTTCACTCGCTCTGATCCGTTAGGGGAGACGCGCCCCACTACTGCAGGGCAACCCACGGGCTTAGTCCATGTTGGTCTGGGTTCCTCAAACCCTAGCCCCCGGCAAACGCCATATGGGGGAACGAGTACTTTCTGGGCTGTCTTAGTGTGCCAGCTGATGGGAATGCTCGAGCTAACAATTATGGACGCTCTTCGGAGCAACAGGTGTTTTCACCTGAGTGCGTGACTACTAGTGCTCCCCTATTGCCGCTTTCGAGCGGTCCAATAGTGGGTTCGCACGCCTTTAGTAGTCATCGGGCACATACTGAGTTATCTCGGTCTGTCCACGCACTGGGAGCTTTTAGCTCTCAACCCATGGCTACGGCATCTTCTTGCCTAGCTAATATGGGTGTTTTGGATGATTCTCAAGGCTCACGCCATGAGCGCTCCAATCCCTTTATGGGAAGTGAACGTCCCTCCGCGGAGGGATCGGTTCGTGTTTCCGAAGTGGCTTCGGAGATCCGAATGAATCCGATTAAGCGTTCTATCAAAAGGGTTTCGGCTTCGACTCTTGTCGAGCCAGCCAAGAAAAAGGCCAAGAGGTAGGCATAAAGTGGCAAGGCTTTGCTGGCCTCTTGCCCGTCTGGCCTGGCTAACCCAGCTAGCTCCTCTCAAGCTGACATGTTCAGCATGATGCGGGCTTTTGCTCAGAATCAGGGTTGGTCCTTTGTACCGGCTACTTCAACCCTGACTTCTGTCCCTATTCAGGGGTTTGACTTTGAGACTAATCAACCTTTTGTGATTGATTCCTCTTTGTCTGAGACTGATTCGCATGTGCCTCCTACTCCCGCGGCCCTTGGGGCTCCGCCGGGCGAGGAGACTGTTGGTGAGTCATGCGGGGACCCGCCTGCTGAGGCCTTTGTTAATGTTCCTTTGTCTCATTCCACTCGGGTGGAACCAGATTTGGATACGTCCTCTCAAGCTTCGGTTCCCGAATCGCTTGGGCAGGCGGAGTCTCAATCGCTCATTCTCTGTGGAGTGGAAGCGATTGTTTTGTTGTCCAAATATCGCCCTGAAGTTCAGTCAACCCGCGCGTAGGGTTCGACTTCGCGTTGGTTTAAGCAGTGGGATTTCTGCTGAGTCTGGGCGCCTTGGCGTCCGGCCCATGGCTGTTGCATCTCCTTGCTCGGCCGATATGGGTAATTGGTGTGCGTCTTTGGGTTCAATACCCTCAGCGCACTTCTCCCATAAAGGGAGGTGAGCGTTCCTCAGTGGAGGGTTCGGTTCGTGTTCCCGAAGGGCTTCGGGGATCCGAACGAAACCGGATAAACGCTCTGAAAAGCGGGTTTCGACTTAGGCTCTTTTTGGGCCAATCAGAAGCCTAGGGAAGGGGCTAAAAGAGGCAAGGCTTTGTCTGCCTCTTGCCCATCGGGTTTAGCTAACCCTTCGGTCTCTCAAGCTGAGATGTGCCAGGCCCTTCTTCTCGCCCCCCTTCGCCGGGGGGAGACAAGGGGGTCCGACAAAACCCCGTGCACTCACAGACCATGTGAACTTGGGGAGAGCCACTTGGGTGGGCCTGCCAGGCGTGTAGCGTCTCGGCGAGCCCCCGGGTCCAGCGAAGGCGGTCTAACGACACCCCCCTAGGGGTATCTCGCTGGAGGGCTTGCAGCGAGGTCCGTCGAGCGTCCCCCGCGGACGCTCGGCGGCGCTCCCCGTTTTTAATCAGTGTGAGATGGGCTTTGCCAGACTCAGGGTTGGTTCCTTGTACCAGGATTCACATCCCCTGCTATTGTCCCTTTTTTGGGTCGGACATCGAGACTAATTAGCCTTTTATGGTTTATTCTTCTTTGTCAGTGATGAGATCACATGAGCCTCCTAGTCTCGCAGCCTTGGGGCTCCGTCGAGTGAGGAGGCTTATGGCGGTTCATGCGTGAATCCGACCGTTTCGGCTTTTGTTCGTGATTTTTTGTCACGATCTTTTCAGGCGGATCCAGTTTTGGAAGCGGCCTCTCTAGCTTCGGTCTCCGAATCGCTGGGGCAGGCAGAGCCTTAGTTGCTCTCCCTTTGTGGGGTAGAAGCGATTGCTTTGTTCTAAACTTTCCCTGACTCTTTAGTCAACCCGTGCGTAGGGTTCGTCTTTGCTTGGGTTCAGGCAGCGGGCGGACGAGACGGTTTCTTCATAGTTCTGTCCGCCCCGCTCCCCGGAGGTGCTATAGGAACTCGGACACCTCACAGGCTGTCCTTTTTCCCTTCCTCCGACTTTTGTTATTCCCAGGCGCTCGGGAAAACTTCGTTTGATACTGAACCTAAAGAGGATAAACAAATTTATTCCTCCGGTTCATTTTTGTATGGAGACTCTTGCCTCCATTCTTCCGTTGATCAAAAGGGAAGACTACGCGGTCTCGATAGATCTCAAGGACGCGTACTTTCACATTCCCATTCATCGCGCATCTCGCGATCTTCTGGGGTTCTCCTTCCTCTCGGAGACTTACCGGTTTTGGGCTCTTCCCTTTGGGCTGCGCCCGGCCTTTCGGGTTTTTACTCAAGTTGTAGCGGTGCTAGCGGCCTTTCTGAGGCGTCGCGGCCTGCGGTTGTTTTGTTACCTGGACGATTGGCTTCTCCTTGCGGAGTCGCGCGATCGTTTGTTGGACGAGACTCGTTGCTAGTCTCTCTTACTCAAGACTTAGGTTTCCTAATAAATTGGGAAAAGTCAGAGTTAGTCCCCACTCGCAGCCCAGTTTTTCTGGGGGCGGTGTTAGACATAAGGAATCAGTTAGCTCGGCTCAGTCGAGACAGGATTCTCACCATTGTCTCTGCGGCTCGCAAGCTCTTGCTGGCCAGAAGAGTCTCGGCCAGACAGTGGCTTCAGTTTCTAGGTTATCTAGCCAGTCTAGTTGATGTTTTAGAGGACTGCCGGCTCCTCATGAGACCCTTTCAGAGACATCTCCTCAGGTTCTTCAAGCCGGGAAAAGACTCTCTTTTGGTCTGGTTTCCAGTACCAGTAAAGATCAAGTCTCTTCTCGCTTGTTGGACGAGCGAGGTGTTTCTCGCGCGAGGCAGGTCCTTCTCTGCCCCTCTTCCGTCGATATCGGTTTCGACGGACGCCTCTCGGTTGGGGTGGGGAGGACACTGCAACGGCAGCACGGTTGCGGGGGATTGGTCTCATCTTGGGACTCTTCCTCACTTCAATGTCCTGGAGTTTATGGCAGTTCTGTTGACCTTGCTCCATTTCAGAAGTCGACTTCTCAGTCGTTCGGTTCTGATTCTCACGGACAATGTTACTGTGGCGGCATATATCAATCGGCAGGGAGGCACTCGTTCGGTTGCCCTGAATGCCCTAGCAGCTCAGCTGTGGAGGTGGTGTCGTCGCATGGCAATCACACCCGTGGCCTCTTTCATCCCCGGTCGGGAAAACCTCTTTGCGGATTTTCTGTCCCGGGGCAGGTATCTTCCTTCGGAATGGATGCTCCATCCGGAAGTATTTTGCCGCATTCGCAGTTGCCTAGGTCCACTGGAAGTGGATCTATTTGCGTCGGTGCTAAATCACCAGCTGCCGAAGTATTGCTCCCGTGTTCGGGATCAGGGAGCATGGGCTTTCGATGCTTTCTCCCTCAGCTGGGAGAACCTTCAGGGATTCGCCTTTCCTCCCTTCCAACTGATTCCGCGTGTCTTGCGGAAAATCAGGGAAGATCGGGCGAGGGTGCTTGTAATAGCTCCCTTTTGGCCCAGGAGGAATTGGTTTCCGGAACTTATGAGCCTTCTAAGGGCTCAACCGTTAGTTCTCCTGTTAAGAGCGGATCTGGTGTTACAGCCCCTATCGGGGATTCTTCACCACAATCCGGAGTCTCTTCATTTGACTGCTTGGCCCCTGTCAGGGAATCTGCAAGACAGTCGGGTCTCTCTGATAGAGCCGCGGACTTTTTAATGTCCAGTCGTAGGGTTTCTACTAGGGAAATTTACAATTCCCGTCTCTCGGTCTTTTTCCTTTGGTGCAAAGAGAGAAATCAAACCCCTTCTAAGGCTCCTTTTGGTTCATTTGCGGATTTCTTAATCTCGTTATTTGACAAAGGGAGGTCTATTTCTACTATCCGAGGCTACCGTTCGGCGATCGGGGCCATTCATTCGGGTTTTTCGGATGGTTCGGGGATTTCCAATTCCCCGCTACTAAGTGGTTTGATTCGTTCGTTCTTTCTGAAACGACCTTCGTTTTCTAAGTTAGTGCCGTCTTGGAGTCTGCCTAAGGTCCTGGAGGCCTTAGCGAAACCTCCTTTTGAACCGTTAGGTGAAGCTTCGCTTCATCATCTTACGGTTAAGACGCTCTTTTTGGTAGCTATTGCCTCTGGGCAGAGGCGCAGTACTCTTCATGCTCTCTGTCTTACTCCTGGTCATGTTCGCTGGGAGAGAAAAGGTGTTAGGTTGATTCCTAGGGCTTCTTTCATTGCCAAGAATCAGACAGCTACCTCCGGTCCTGTTGAGATTTTTCTTTGTCCGCTTTCTGACTTTTCTTCGGTGCGCGAGGACAAAGTTTGGTGTCCTGTTAGGGCTCTCAAATGGTATATTGATAAGACTAAGCCTTATCGTAAGGATGATCAGTTGTTCCTGATCACTAGAGAGCCTTTTTCTCCTGCCTCTCGATTCCATTTCTAGATGGATCGTCGAAGCTATTAGGGCCGCTGGCACAGTGGCTCTTTTATCCGACAGCAAGCCTCGTGCTCATGATACTCGTAGTGTCAGCACTTCTTGGGTTCTGTTTCAAGGTGTGGCGCTGGTTGATATTTTGAAGGCTGCTTATTGGCGTTCGTCCAATTCCTTCATTTCTTGCTACCTTAGGGATGTTCCCGCAGGTGAAGCTCTGTTTGCGTCAACCACCTTGAAGTCCGCTGTGTCTTCTTTGTAGTCTTTAGTGTAATCCTATTTCCTTCCGCTCGAAACATGCCTCCCGGTCTTTGAGTTGGCGTTGGTCTGGCATAATAGGTAGGTATATATGATTTATTGCAGTAAATTTGTAAAATCAGCACTGATTTCCTTATTTACTATATAAATCTATATACCTACCTATGACCCTCCCTCCTTCCCCGCTCCTTGCAAGCAACATGTTTCTACTTGGGATTGCTCGCAAAAGAGGAAGATGGCCGTAGCGTGTTGGCGCGCGTGAGTGGCGAGGACAATAGGATTACGGGGGGTGCGCACAATATTGTGACGCATGTGTGTTAAATTCTCGAAGGGGTCCCGTAGTCAAGACTACAGGCATAATAGGTAGGTATATAGATTTATATAGTAAATAAGGAAATCAGTGCTGATTTTACAAGTTTCCGTCCTTTCCTGGATATTTGGTAAATCTTACCATCTCCATTTGTCCATACCATCTGTTTTTGGACGAGAGCAATGAGCAAGAGCAAGGGGGCGATGCTTGGCCGGGGCGGTCACAGAATGCCCCCCACCCAGAAAAATAGAAAAGAAAAATAAAATCGGAGAGAGAGAGAGAGAGAGAGAGAAAAGAAGAAGAAAAGAAACAGTAAGCGAGAGAGAAAGAGAGAGAATGAGAGGCGAGAGAGACTTTATAACATCATGGCTCATTCATGGGCCACTCGGACGTTTTGGATAAATTTGCTCGTCACAGAAGTCCAGACGGATACTATGTGATATAACATGACTTTTAAAACGGCTTCTCTCTAAAATGCAGAAGACTGGACCAGTCTGTTTTGTTTGTTTTTTCTTCTTCTTTGTATTCACTTCCTGTGGATTTGAATCTTCTCCGAATCAGAGGGGAATCCACTTTAGAGCGAGGGTTTATTTACTCGTTTGTGAGTGGATTCCACTATCCACTCAAATGGAGTGATCACTATTACTCCCCAACTTACTATTTTCACTGAGAAAGTGCTGGTGGTGGTGGTGTAGCGCGAGTGAACTGTGAACTTGGAGTGATAGTCACCTGAAGCTATGCTTACATTCTTTAAAACCTGAATTTGCTCAAACAATAAGAAGCTATTTACACCGCCCAGCAATACCAGAACTACTATAATAATTAACACATTTTCTTCACTTATTTTCGTAATGATGGCAGTGTCAGAATATCATGAAACAAACCAAAGAGAAAGAGAGAGAGGGGGGGGGGGGGGAGATAAAAATAAAAACATCAATCTATTTGTCACAGCTCTTTGAGCTGAAGCAGAGGCGGCGGAACGTTGGGTTCGGACAATGAAAGTGGGGGTGCACCTTTTGTTTGGCGGACAAAAGATGCCCCTCCACTTTCATTGTCCGACTCCAGACGTTCCGCAGCCTCTGAGCTGCATTAAGACACGCTTCTTTATCAAAAATTAAAGCTACTATAGTTTATATACCAAATGCGTTCGTTTACGCTATGATTTTGTAAATTGCAGTTGCGTCAAATAATAATTAGAAGTTAATCAGAGCATCAACTTCCGCCTCTACGGGTAGTTGTCTTTCTCTCAAATTTTGTAAACATGGGGGTATATCAACCCGTCATCGCCTATAGATAGTAGGCTTAATTCACACTTCGTGCGCTCAGAGTCCACAGACAGGTGCCGGATCATGGATGACATATAACCAAATAGATTGATGCTTAAAACATAGATTTTCAAGAAATACCGGTTGCTATGTAACGTCACAGTGTTCCGGCGACAATAGACCTGTTTATATGATATCAAATTTATGCACTCTCCTCTCAAGAATCCCTGAGCTTAATATTTAATACTGATACTACAATTATATTCAGTTCACCATGCACAATGGTAGCTCTCTGCATGCATGGATGGAATCCGCATTGCATAATTTGTTGTTGCTAATAGACCTGTTTACTAAGTGATTCAAATTTATTGATGTTTCTTTCCTGGGGACCTAGTAACGAGGTATTCCATTAACCTGTTATTAATGAACTACAATACTTGGAATCCAGTTTGCATACATTACTTGTTGCTATGTCTGACAAGCCTCTGGCAAGCTTTCAGGTTGTCAAGAACAACCTTTGTTCCAAAAGTATGCATAAAATTTGAACACTTAGTAAACAGGTCTATTCTGGCAAGCTTTGAATCGTCATAAATAACTATTGGTTTGGAAGTATGCATAAAACTATAGTGAACAGGTTGCTCCTTATATACTTTCATGAAGTTTATTTGAACACGCTACTTAATATCAGTGTGTCACTGTAAAGTCTCTGTCCGGATTGTCTCACAATGCCCTGCCACAAAAATGTTCAGTGTGAAGATTTTTGCATTTACCTACATGTCTAATCGGACCCATGCATGCAGGTTGGAATCTCAGTCACGTCTTTCGGATGCGGTGACGTTAAAGGTAGGTCTCAGACGTTAATAATCATATTTGACTGAATTCAATTCACGTCTGTAAAAAACTCAATTAACAACAACAGCAACAATAGCAATAACAGAGGACTTGTCAGTGCAGTTGGCGTGCGAGAGAAGACAAGAGATGAGCGATCTTGAGAAGATCGAAAGTAGATGATCTTGAAAATCAAAATTATCACGACGATCGAGAGCGACTATCCGGTAGGTCTGACGAGGGGGTCTAATTCAAAGACAAAGTTTTGTCATCTTAATATTCTGCAACTTGAATTTGATTTAATTTACACATTGTTCTGATTTACATCCATGACATCTATTTCATTTTTGTCCTTTCTTCTATTATTCTATCATTTCATAACGAGTACTTGATACTCGAGTATTTTAATGAAGCCATACTGTAAATCGTTGTAATTATGTACATAAATTATTTGCTTGCAAGGTCAGTTTTGTAGTTGACCAAATTACTTTTGTTACGTCATACTGTAAAAAAAAATATTTAAAATACCATGTTCTTGATCATGACATTGATAATAATTCACTTTCTGTATAAGATATTCCACAATGGCTGCAATACAGAGAGATTTCTATCACGATAGGACTCATAGGAGGCATTTACTCAAATAATAGTATACTTTGAAGGTCCATGTTGATAGACACTATACCCAGCAATATAATGTTCCAATGGTGGTCACTGACACTGCCTGTATGTGTATAGACTCCAAATGTATAGCGTTTTGCCTTTTTTTTCTTTGTATACTACCTCCTGATACCTTAATCAGTTTATAATGAATAGCCCCTTTCTTCATCTTGTTCTCTGCATCTCTGGCAGTCGTAAATCCACACAAACTTTTTTAAAGATTCCTTAGGATCCGTTATTGTCGCCGGAGCATGTAGCGGATCCTCATCACAACAAAGAAAATAATGCATTAAAAAGATGAGGATGAGGATGAGGATGAGGATGAGTAAAAGAAGAAGATGTATCCAGAATTACAATTGATTTGGTTTTATTAAGATAGTAAAGAATGATATTTTTAAAATACAAAATGCTGTAATATTTCTAAAACATAAATAAAGATTATAAAGTATATTTGTCAGCAGGGACTGACTGGGACTCAGATATGACCGCAAAATTTTTGAGGGACAGGCCTTTCCAGCCAATATAATTATGCGATTCCAAATTTTTTATCATTTCAAAGTATCAATACGTCTATGACGCGATAATACATGTATAGAACTATCTGATCAGTGAAGAACACAATTCTGTTAGTGCGAATTACTGTATCAACAATTCATGGACACTTTTGCAAATTTATATACATGTACCAGTAAACCTTATTTTTATAACATGACAAGAAAGCATACCGATTGCTTCAATTATTGTATTGAATGCCTGTATCAAACAATGGCTCTGATCAATCAAGTGGTCTAGCGCCATCTTTCTATGATTATAATGGATTTATCTGTGTGGAGACTTATCGGTTAGTGTCTTCAGCACATTTTATGCATTAATTTTACAAAATATTTTTAAAAATTTTCTTCCGTGTTGATCGACAACTGACCTTCAGACCTGCTGCGGATACTCGGGATGGGTAGAACACAACCATTCCTTTTGAAATCAATGTGGCATATCCTCAGTATACAGACGAAGAATTGTTCCCACACCCTTTTACAATTTTCTATCCCAAAGGACCTGAAAATATGATAACCATTAGTCGTCTTCTTCTCCTCTTCCTTCTCTTCTTCTTCCTCCTCCTCACCCCCTCCTCTTTCTTCTTCTTCTTTCTTTCTTCTTCTTCTTCTTCTTCTTCTCCTTCTGTTCCTTCTTCTCTTCATCCTCCTTGTGACTTGTTCTTGTTGTTGTTCTTTTCTTCTTTTTAGCTTATCAGAAATCGCTTGGAATTATGCCTCCCTTTAAAAAAAACCCTGACTCCACCCCTGCTTCAAACCCCGAATTGACCGGCCCTCAATGAAGCCCAGACAACCCAGCGGCCCGTGTGGAAAAATCCGCCAACTCCCAATCGTCAGTGTTATTAATTTGCATACATTATTTGTAACAGAATTTCATATTCATTTTTTTTCTATCAATTAAGTAATCGGAAAGAAATGCATACGTGATACATAAAATACACATTGCTTTATGTTCATTTATAATGAATTAAAATCTAAATAGCCTCTGGTAAAATAAAACAAATAAGGGGAAAAAAAGCATTCTAATAAATCTTGGAATTTATGTTTTTAAAAACAGTGTACTTTTCCTTCAAGATTATTAGAAGATGTGCGTCATCGTTGTTATGGAAACTCTATAAAAAGCGGAAACATGAATCATTTTCCCTTTATATCCCCTTCTATAACTAACAAGCTGTCTTTTCTGACTGCATTTTTTATGATCCGCGGCAAAAATGTTTATCAATCATTGTCTTTTGCCCTAAGGTATATAGGGACATCGCGACATTGTCTTCTCCATCTGTTTAGTTTGATGAAACGATTAATAATGGGAATAGGAATGAAGAAACACAAAAGCATCTCATACTATATTCTGTTATAAGAATGAAGTATCTCAAGTATTACTTTTGTAACAATTTATTGTAAGTAAAGACGATGTTGTTCTTGTTCCTCAAAACAGAGAAATGTATCTGGTTAATTCCTGCCGAGCATATTAGGGCTGCTCACATTGTCAGAATAACGATAACGGTATATAATGAGATTTCAATTAAAGGTACACCATATGGTGTGTACGTGTGGGTATGCTTGTTTCTGTTAATAGTAGGGCAGCTCTATAGGGTGTACCTTCAGTGAAAAATCTAATCTCGTTATCGTTATTGGACAAAATTAATGTGACCAGCCCTTTAATGCTGAATGAAGGACAAGCCCATGAAACCTCACACAATACGCTCCTGTTGCTCTTAACCATCATTTTCTCTTTTCTCATCATTTTAACGCTATATATTTCTTTATCATGACTATGTAGAAAAATATGCTTTGTTTTAAAATTGTAATAATGTTATTTCATTATCATGTTATCTATTCATTTGTTCCTGGAGTTCCCAACACAAGCTCATTTTTCGGAGGTATTCGCCTCCTTTGAAATGTTTTATGATTTCTGTTGTCAAAATAACAAACGCATTGTACATATTTTTTTTGGTCAGAAGGTAAAATGTGAGTTAAAATGGAAAGGACTATATCCTGAAGAAACAGGTGATTACTACTTCACCCCCTAATGGGGAAGAAAGGGAGTGCAAGTGCAGTTCTTGTCCCTATACACTCTTAGAAAAAAAGGTTTGTTTGAGTACCTTTAAAAGGTGCTTATATTTGCCACACCAGTGCCACCTTTTAGGGTGTCCCTAAGCACCTTTTGAAAAGGTTTTCATCGACACCTTTAAAGGTGCTCGGTGTTCTGTGCTCATCACGAGCACTGGCAAAGAACTAGCCTACTCTTGAGCAATATTTTATCGTCCTTCGAAAAAATACAATATATCCATAGTAACTGAAATCAATAAATTATAACAACATGCAACAGAACATTTTTATACAATTTGTATCAAACCAAAGTATTTTGAAAATGACGAATGTAGATAGATATTATCGTGGACATGTTTAAATAATATCTACAGATTATGATTGCAAATTGTAAAGCAAATTAGAACAAGCATTCTGAATGGTTCAGGGTCTGCCCATTCAAGAAGATGCGCTTGCAACAATGATTTTGATTGGTCAGTACCGATCAGTTGCAACTTGCAATCAATCGCAACTTTCTTGCAACACCCCATAATACGCAAAACAAAAGGTGGACAAATCTAAGCTCAATGGCTAAGGTCCTTTTAATGGAACTTGTAGACACCTTTTCAATCCGGCACCAGTTTTGGAGCTAATGAGTACCACATAAGCACCATTTTTTCTAAGAGTGTAGGTATAAAAAAAAAAAAAAACGCATTTTGCTTTGAGGTATATAGATCCAATGTTTTCTCTTTTCACTTGCTAATTAGTGGTATAATTATTTAAAATTCTCGTTGCTCGCATCACGCTTATTCTGTTCTAGTGCTCTTCTTCAAAAACAAACTCTCTCTCTCTCTCTCTCTCTCTCTCTCTCCTTCCCTCTCTTTGGTTTTCCGATTACATCGACGTGTCTCTTTCATTAATTACAGTAGCTTTTGTCTTGTCTTAGATCTCTCTTATTTTCTTTCTCCGCAGGCATATTCCTCAATTTCTAAAATGAATCTGCATTTGACCTATATACACAGAAACATTTCGGTAACCATAGAGTAGCGAAAAAAGATTATGTTCAGATTTCTGATGGCTAAAACATTTTATGTCGATTCACTGTTTCTGCTCAAGGCGGATGATTATTCCCTTTTTCCACAGAGCCGACATTTTTACTAGTCACATCTTCCAAAAATGTTACGGAATTTCTTTTGTACACTGTATTATCATGAACATATTCGGATCGGGAGAGGGCACTGGTGTACTGGTGGGGGCAGCAACCCCCCCCCCTAATTTCCACCAAAAAAAAAAGGGAAAGGAAAGGACAGGTAAAGAAAGAAAAGGGGGAAAAGGAACAAAAAATGAAATTACATACCAGATATAGGTCTAGATCTATGACAAATCTACATTTTCATTAAAAGTCGGATTTTTTTGCTCGCTCGCAAGTATATTCAGAAAATGTGCCCATATCCCTATATTTTCAACCCCCTCAAACTCTGTGGCTCATTACGCCACTGGGAGAGGGGGAAAGAGTGAAAAACTTTATAGAAGCATCCCCCTTCCGAGCTTCGGGAGGGCCGGCAGGATTCCCCCAATCATATTCCTGCATGGGGGAAATATGATGTTTAAAAACATTTGCCCCCTCCCTCATTCTTTTAGATCATCCTGGATCCGACTCTGTTTTATACAATGACCTTATAGTAAGCCACCATCCCTTATTATCCTCCCTCCCTCTCCCTCTCATTCTCTCTCTCTCTCTCTTTCTCTTTCTCTCTCTTTCTCTCTCTCTCTCTCTCTCTCTCTCTCTCTCTCTCCCTTCATGCATATCCGCCCATCTACATATCCCTTCTACTTCACCCTCTCCCTCCCTCTCTCTCTCTCTCTCTCTCTCTCTCTCTCTCTCTCTCTCTCTCTCCATATCCCGCAATCTGGACTATAATTTTCCCTCGATCTCGTATGACTTCAGAACTTGAACTTCTTGTCCAGGCAGAGTGAACAATGGCCGCGGAGTTCATTGTGACTTTTTGACAATAACCCTGTTTCCTGTGATGAAGACACGTCATACTGTTTTGGAGGATGTATCAGTTGCGAAAAAAGATCCACTTCCGAGATCGTTTCATGCCCTCTAATTGTTCCTTTCTCGAAAATCCGTCTACCTCTATAGCTTGGCTGGTGAATGTATATTCCTCTTGAAATGAATTTGCGACTTCATTGTATCGCTTTCAAATCAATTAGAATAATCACGATCTTGGTGTAGTGTAACCGCTGACCTCACGTTAACCCATAGATTATGAGATATATAAAAATCGTACATGAAAAGATGAAACGAATCTCGAACCTTTGTCCTCATGTTGACGAATGTGTCATTCAGCTCTCATTTCTAGATGTCGGTCATGTCATGACCTTTATTCTCATAATATATATACGAAAAGAGAGCCACCGAAACAGTGTTGACGTCAGTGTTTTTGAAACTGTATCAGACACAGAACAATTACTGTTTACATATACCTATTATTACTGAAGCAACCGGGGTTAAACATGAAAAGAACATCTTGGGTATTCTAAATTGTAAACAATGTGTGAGTGAAAAATGATATCATGGTTACTCAATGTTCTTTTTTGTAGCGTAATTGATTCGAAATTTTCCATTTTCCCTCGAGTATTATTTACCCTTTACCGCGTGTACTTCCTACGTACATGTACTTCCACTATTCATTCACGGATACTCTCAACGACGAAGTTAATTGGACACAAAATTCACTTGATATTTCGAAACCTGAATGTGCCCGTAAAAAGGCCGTATTAGATCGTATATAGATCGTAGTAGATCGTAGTATATAGACTGACTTCATCTTTGTTAGCCAAAGACTCCTTTTTCATGATTTGAGGGGGAAGGGGTGGAGATGAGGTAGCAGAAAGACCGGAAAATTGCGCAGTCGAGTAAATAATTATTGGAGGCAAACTGCCCCCTTCCTCCATATACGAAACACCCATGATCGACGCCTCTCAATATTTTGTTGGGATCGCTTTTATTTTGTCGATTACATTCTTGCAATCAATAATTTTGAGAATAGAAAGATATGGAAATATATATCAAGACGAAAAAAAAAAATCGCTGCCGAAGTGAAGCATGGCTAACGGAGAAAATGGGTGGATCCAGAATTTTTATAAAAAGGGGCGACACAATTTCGAAAATAATCTTTTAACAAGCAAGAATAAAAGAAAGAAAAAGGAAACGTCATCCCACTTTTTTCTAAGAAGGAAGCAAGCGAGCAAACTCACAAAAAAAAGGGGGGGTGACATTTCTGGACGATGTTTACGAAACAGGTTAAATCGAGAGTGTTGTGTAAGAGACGACACGAATATACAATCTTCGCTAAACAAAGCATTCAAATATAGGATTTATATACAAAAAATTAACATATTTAATCTTATGCTAGAAATCGAATTGGTATTTTGATCATTTTCAACAAATCCCATTTGTTCCTCCATTACAATTTTGTTAATACGTGTACTGAATGACTAAAATAAGAAATTTGATAAAATATGTTATCTCATGTATGTATTCGATACTTTATACCGTCCCATTATTGTAAATGTGTCATATTCACAAACATTAAATTTTGTTAACAAATTGTGTCGAAGAAACCCCAAACAGCCGTCAGATTATAGAATTGCCATAAGGGTAGAATGATCCTAAAACATTTTAATTTGCCTGGAATAAAAATTAAGAAAATATTTCCCGGAACGTAAAAAAGCAAAAAGAAAAGAAAAAAGTTCATCACCAGTCTTCAGAATTTTCTGACAAATTAATGGTAGAAATAAATCCTCAGTTGTACAATATATGCAAAGAATATCGACAAAAAAATATGGGTGACGCCGACCTGTATGGCCGCTTTTCTTTTTTCTCTTAATGACGCTCCCGTTTATCAATGGCATACAGTTCTTTAAATCTAAATGAAAAGTAATTGTGAAAGAATCAGTCTTACATATCTTTTTTAAAAGAATATTTTAGAAAGAAATTTCACAAAGAAGTGATTATGCTCTGAGCTTTGCGATGTAAAGGACAATTATCATATAGATTTACTTTCAAGAGTCGCATTTGGAGTTTTAATTCTTTGTTTCATTGTAGTTTTTGGCTATGATAACAACTTTCATTATATACAGCCCTGGAAAAAAATATTAGACCAAGCTTCTGTAATAAGGGTACTATAATATGCATACAAAATTATAAAAATGATTTGCCTTAAGTTTGTATTTCATTGAATGAATACCAAATTTCAGCAATTATACCTTGCTTTTATGATATTTTATTTCCTTCTTACCACAAAAATAACACTATCGGTAATCATTTTTGGTCTAATAATTTTTTGCAAAGCTGTATTTCTTCTTCAGAAAAGCAAATTTATAGCTGAATTTATAGTAAAATATTAAAAGCGGTAGCTGCCACCCAGCCCCAAGGCAACGAATTTGAAGAGTAATTCAGCGAATACAATTCGTGAAGATGGAACTACTTACATGTATAGCAAAATAGCTTCATCCTAGCTAACTCTTTCAGATTTGTTGGCGGATAATGTGATGCCTGGCTCTTTAAGTCATTGTAATTTTTTTCGTTTTCTCTTGATGAAGTATAATATTGGCTGAGATGTGTTCATGCTGATTCTTGTGCCCGCGGGGCATACTCTTTAACACCGTGATTCTAAGACAATTATCCTACCACAATGGAAGATGAAGGACAAAACTTCAGGGAATAATTATCATGAAAGTACTTGAAAGGAAATCCATAGAGTCTAGAGCTAATTTCTGAAATGGTTTTGCATGGAGAGAATGCTTTGTCGATATAAGCACGCTAAGGGGTTTGTCAAGTGGCGAGGGAGCTGAATGATGATTTGATGGCTGATGTACATGTATATTTGAAATTTTTTGACGTGTTGACGTCTCTCTGTAATTGCCTTTTGTCTATTTGTCTACAGCTCCCTCAACCTCCAACCTCTAATCAACAGAAATAGATCAGAGACTCTTTATTCATTAGAGGTGTCGTGGTCGAGTGGTTACACACTTGAATGGAAATGAGGAGGTCGTGGGTTCGATCCTCGGAACGGCATTCATGTCCCTGGGCAAGGCATTTTATCTACATTACTCCTATCGAGCAATGTGTTAAATGGGTATCCGGTAAGTCCGTGTGATTTGTTCAGCATCTGATCATGTAATTATTATAAAAAGATATTGATACTGATATCAGGATATAGCTAACGATCTTTTCAAAGTCTGTGTATACCATTCCTCACATTCATTTGATTTTTGTTTTGATTGATTGATGCAAAGTTTATTTCATTTCATTTCCAAATACAAAACTATATGATTTACAAAGTACAAAATCATGTATGCAGTGCAATGCAATGCAATGCAATGCTAGGTGATGCTAATGTTATAGAGTATGTACATGAATCCGATAACATTTAGGAATTTTAATTCTCCTCATGAGCGTCTTGAACCTGAATATCCCTACGAGACCACTTTATGTTAGGCGTGACTCAAATACAGCAAGCACTTTATAGAAGACAACATCTTTGCACATAAGCGTATGGAACGCCCCCTCACTGTGTGATTAGGTTTTGAACATAGTGGCATAGCCAAAAGGCAGCAGGGGGCTCTCATCGACACATGTCGTTTTTGCGAAGGTTCATAATTGCGAAGGTTCGTTTTTACCAAAGGTTCGTATTTCCGAACATTCATTACTCCGACGGTTCGTAATTCCGAAAATGAAATAGGGTTCATAATTCCGAAAAGTTATGTAAGGCTCTATTGTTTTTACGAACCTTCGGAATTATGAACCATTTTTCATTTTCGAATTACGAACCCTATGTTATTTTCGGAATTTTGAACCTTCGGAATAACGAACCTTCGGAGTAATGCACCAAATGTTCGAAATTATGAACCCTATTTCATTTTCGGAATTATGAACCCCCTGCTATTGGAAATTTGTGTTTTCTTAATTACGAACCTTCGAAATTATGAACCTTCGATCGGAAAAACGTCCCCACCCCCCTCTCATCGGCGCTTCTCCTATCGTTGCCCCTTTTGTATATGCTTGTCGATACATTGGTAGTCCTTCTATAATCATTTTCAATTTTATACAGGCTATTTCGTCCCATACATTACCGATCATATCTAAGATTGTAGTATATGTGAGGATTGCGTGAAGTTACTAGCCTTAGTGGAGCTGGGATCATACAAACTATGTAGTAAAATTATACAGCTTGGTGTCGAATTATTTTGTAAATCCACAATACATGAACTTGGTAATGCATATGGGACACCAATTTACCAAATACCTTTGACTTTTCCACAAACACCTTCCATAGGGGCGCGCAGGGGGGGGGGGGGGGGGGGTGACACCCATATACCCAACTCAACCAAAATATCTAAGATTGATATCAGAATTTCCAAATTATGTAAGATTTGTTTTAGCATCTTATCTTATCTTAATCAATTCTAAAAATGAATAATTCGGGTATTTTTCTCCGAACAGCTGACAACTGTAAACATTGATTATTTATTGGGTTAGTTATAACTTGTTTCCTAATTCCACTGGAAGGTATTTTTCCAATGTATATCGAAGAGCAAATATAAATCGTTATCAGATAATTTACATTCTTAAAAAAAAAGTTTTCAGTATATGGAAGAAAATTTCGTACAAAAGCTCATATCCTCTGGTACAAATATCATAAGCACTTCTAAGACATTTGCTAAGTAGGCCTATTAGGATTGCAGGTGAAATGCAGCAGTCATGTGAAACACTACAGATAATTTCTAATTCCACGTAACTCACACTGTACATATTTTACATTTATCACTTGCTTCTATAGTGAACGCCATATTGGTAATTCGATATTTGTCGTTTTCTTATATTCCACATGCAGTCATGACAATAATTGCAACTACAATATTTGGAGTGGTTTGGAATAAGTTTAACTTAAAATAATCTGCTTTATGTCCTGTGATGATACGATCGAAAATATCTTTGACAAGAAAAGCTCGAAGATTCCTGAAGAAAGTTAAGACACATCCTGCTTACGGTGTAAAATAAGTAAAAAACACCAACAAAAAAACTTAATGCCGGTTTTTTTGACTTTTACAATTAACAAATTTAAGAGAAAATGTTCCTGTTCACATTTGGTAAGATACTACTCAATTTGAATTGATGAGCAGAAAACTTGAGAACAATCAGAATATCTTTGCGAATGCAAGTAACAGGGGTTTTGTTCTTGAAAAATATACTCAATCCAGACACTGTCTTTTAAAAGGGCAAGAAATGCGACCTTCTCAAGAACGCCTCTCCTTATTTTGTAAGATGAACGCTTCTCATCTTTTAGTGGACATTTTAAGGCGTGATATGAGCGGAATAACTCGATGTAATATTTTTTCTCTGAAACAATTCTTTCCCAACTGCAACCCGATCAATAACTTTATTGAAGATGGGAGTGCACCCCGGCCAGCGTGCCAACAATTTTGGAAGAGTAGGAAATACATGTATAAGCCTATACGACGATGATAAATTGCCTAAGGGCATTCGCACTATGTCCGAAGGCGAAAAAGGCATTCTGAATATTTTTGAATATCATCTTCATCCCTTCTACGTCATACTAGCCTTTAATCAGTACTGTGGTATATTGGTGAAAGCTCTTGTCTCTCATACGACAGGTCCTGGGTTCGATCCCCGCTTTGTGCTTACCCTCTTAGACTAGATGTTTTCCCCACCGTTTGTCTCTCTCAACCCAGGTTATTTAACATGTTTAAAGGGATACGCAACCGCAGATTATGGACGTTTTTATTCCACGAGAAGGCACCGTGATCGTTACCTGATCATGTCGTTTCCCCGCGGGGCGTAAACTCCGGACAGGCAACATGCGCTATGCACGCTCAGCCTGAGCTCGAGCTCTCTTGCGAGATTCGGTCTGCTTCGTGCAGTCCGAAATGTAATCCCAGACGGACGCGTTCTACGCACAAACTTTGTGTACGAGTGAAAGGGGCTTACACAATCCTGACTTTCCTCACGGCCGCCTGGTGGCGTATCCCTTTAATGGGTACATGGCAATACATGGGAACGATAACGGCAGGGCCTTCAGGAAGAATAGGCTACCCTGGGTAAATAAGGTTATTATTGCTTCTATTAATATTATCATTATTATCATTATTGTATATACATCATATTTCATGAAGGCATTCGTGAAATTTCTCTAGTTTCTCTGGGGACACATGCAATCGAATATAGAATAAAATTATGTCTTAATTTGGAAAAAATGGCAGAAATGTCATAAACGAATAGATCAATGTCTGTATCTTATTTCCTGCTCCCATGAGAGAAAGAGATGCGACAAAGCAATGTACCAAACCGTTATATTTAAAAATCAGGAGATCTCTAACTGACCAATTGTAATTGTACCTTTCTACAATGTTAAAAGTCTCCTTGTTTCTACAATTATGACTTCAAAATAATGATAAGCGTTGTGCGTGGCGTTCAAAATATTATGTTTTAAATGTTTGAACTTTAGAGACCCCAATAACCCATTACCAAAATACATACCTCAGTTATACGTGAATACGTGAATTTATTTAAAATGACCACTTTAAAGTTGGGATCTTGTCTGATTGTAAATGACCTAAGCTTAAATCCAGTAAATGTAATGTTGCATCTATTTCTAAAATAATACCAGGAAAGGTGACCGCGCAATTTTAAAATGAATTTCGAATTTTAGGGGTTTTAGGGGTGACTATGGTTTCGTGCATGTTCAAGTTTCAGACCATGGACAAATCAGGGGGTTACAGGCGTCCAGATCCCCCTTTTTTTGCTGTCAAATATGTTTGGGAATACGACCCTCACTTCTTATGAACGATAACTTTTTTTGTTTCCTTTTTACTTTATTTGTATTTTTTTGGCTGGGGGGGGGGGGGAGCTCCTCTCTTTTATGATGGATAACCTTTTTTTCATTTCAGACTTTTGTTTGGGGGAAACCAGACTCCCACCCATTTTTTTTCAAAATGCTGGGTCCACCCCTGTTTAATTAACATCACTCCGTTAGATTTATTCCGCTCTTTCTCAAACACCGTCAAAGGTGACAATTAACAGCGATTCGGGCAAATGAGCTACACATAAAACACTTGCTTGCGTGTAGTTAATTGATCACGGGGAAGGAAATGTCTTAGATTCGAGCGTGAAATGTCTTAGATTCGAGCGTAAAATGTCCATTTCTAATGTGCAATTTCGTTGCCTTCATTCAAAGTAACGAGTGCGAGGAGCAATTCTCGAAAATTAGCCATTACACATAACAACTACGAGAATGCATATTACACTGACAAGTACAAGAATGCCCCATTTTACACATAACAACTACAAGAATGCATATTACACATACCAGCTACACAAATGCTGCTTAAAGAGAAGATTGTGTGCTTACTGAGAGGAAAAATAGGTGAAGAACTTTTCTTTATTAAAATTTAATAAAATAAGGACTTATTCAGCAAGTTTCATTCCAATGCATTTATCATCTCCACAACTCAACCTTGACTTTTAAAAAGAGGAGTTCTTTCGTAGACTACTAGGTGAAATATGTAGAATTACTTGTGTTTTGTAATACAGTGCGTATATACTCATTTTTGATAGCCTCTTATTAAAAAGCTATAACGAATGTGATCTATTTCAAGGCAAAGAGTAACTTGTTTTCTGTCTAGTAATACCTCATTCATGACTTTTCTGCCACGAATGACTGAGCACCACCGTTTTTAAAAAGTGTTGTCAAAATCTCCTTGTACCAACTTTGGTCTGATCCAAAGAATGTGGGTCAAGCCATACGAATGTGTTACTTCAGGCTAGAAACATTTTAAAAGTTGAATTCTCTTTCGTACTTCAATGCTTCATTGTTTAAAGCGATCCAGGGTATCTAAGCTTTCACATGACTTTGTTCCAATCCATATGATAATCTCAATTTATTTTAACACCTTCTAACTTCTTGTCTCATGATAAGTAGAATATCATGGATCACACCATTTCACGTGCATAAGGTGCATTAAGGTGTTTTCGTCGAATAGCGCATGAACTCATAGGCTTTGCAGACTTTAAAGACTGACAAAATATAAGGAAGGATACATGTGTTAAGAATCACCAAAGTAATTGATAGCAGACTTCCCTAAATAAGGTAGCTTCACAAATAAACTCTGTCCATTTTGAATGACTCAATAATGTGTGTGTGTATTGGGTTTTTACAGACGTGTATCAATCAGATATGATTATTTACGTCTGGGACCGACCTTTAACGTCACCATCCGAAAGACGTGACTCAGTTTCGAACCTGGGTCCGCTGAATCAGTTTATAACTTCCACTGGTAGCTGGATTACAGGCGCACGCCACAACGCCCAGTTAATTAAAAATTAAAAATGGCTTTCCTTAAATAAGGGATGCGGATGAAACCGAAATGATGTCAGCATGGTAAAGAAAATATAAATTATGCTTGTAATAAGCCTATTCTTGAGTTTGAGTTGACATTAAAATCTTTTCTATTCATAAGCACAAAATCAAAGGAAATATCTAAACAATTATTTTCAGACCGGAATAACATATGTATAATTGGTTTTGACCCACATTCGTTGCTTCAGCCCGAACTTGGTACAAGAGGATTTTGACAATACTTTTTTAAAAGCCTGCTGCTCAGTCATCCGTTGCAGCACAGTTATGAATAAGATATTAGATATTAGACAGAATATAAGTTGTTCTTTACTATAAAATAAATTTTAATCCAATATAGGTTATAAATTTTCAATTAGAAGCTACCAAAGTTGGGTATACTTTTTTTTACACACTGTATAAAGAGTGAAACGGTTTAAACAGATTTTATCCAATTACAGAACCTGCGTTTGTGGGCTGTCAAAATAAAATACATGAAATATTTTCGATATAGATTGAAATTGATTAGGCTCCGCTCAATACAGGAAGGCTTCACAATGTCTTTTAGACATTTTCTTGCGAAACACTGTTTCGTTACCAAGGTTCGATAGTACCTTTGAGGGAGAGTTTGCTCAATGGCGACTGAAGGACAAATTACATAATAATATGTATTTTATATACCGGGGTCCGCTCGCTAGTCATAAGGACCACTATTCATAATTACGGCTATTCATAATGGAGAATAGGCTCATTATTCATAAGGACTGCTATTCACAATACAGATTGAGCGTCGCTATTGATAACACGAAAAGAGGGGGGGGGGGGGGGGGGACGGTAGCCGTGTTCCGTGTTCCTATAGTTCGTCCCTAGTTCTGTCTAAATCTTTATGTATTCCTGCAGGCGACGTTCGAAAATGTGTTTCGCCCCCAAGTGGCGGGCTATTCAAATATTGAAACGGCCGCGTGAAAGCCTTCACCATTTGCTGAGCAGTTTTTTTGACCACTTGAAATAAACAGGTCAGTTTTAAGAGGTTTTACTCCTTGAAAGTGTATCGTTCTCAACATTCATCTAACATTCCATATACCTACCCTTCGCCCACCATCTTGTTTCGATGTGTGTCCATAACATAGGTAGACTCGGTGGGGGTCATGGGGGACCGGGAACCCTCCACTTTTTTATTTGTTTGTTTCTCAGCAATATTGGGATGTGAACCAACACCCCTACTGAAAATCTGTTGACCCGTTTTACTGCTTAGAACGCCAATGCCTTAACCACTAGACCACTAGACCATTTCTCACAATTACTTATTTCCACGAGAGTTACCAAAGCTGTACTTTAGCTGTACGTTACCATACTATCATTCTCCCAGTCGTCTCAATTGATATTTACAAAAAAATGATAATAGTGACTCATTTTCGAAATGCAACCAGAAAGGTGTATTCCCTATACACTTCCATAATCCATTATCAAACTTGCTGCCCCTTAAACTTATTCAAACCCTATTTATTTAAAATGTAGCTCAGCCTGAACTTTATTCAATCCTAGCGTCCACATACTTCAAGCACCCGAAACATACAACCGTAAATACACCCCCCAAAAAATAAAAAATAAAAATAAAAAATAAAATAAAAAATGTTCAGGTTAATTGGAAGTCCAATACATATTTCATCCTCAAACTTGCTTCTGTCGTTCGCCAGTTTATTTCTCTTCTTCCCTACACATTTTGTTTTGTCTTTTAAACTTTTGTTTTGAAAGCATTTGAGGATAAATGATTCAACGGACTTACAGCTGAATGGTGTCTTTCAATTATTTCATGGTGTTTGAATTTGTTTTTAGGGTACCGTATATCTCATACCTCATTTATTAGTGAGCCCGACATCTCGAGAAATATATCATAGATTTCTAATTAGGATGTTTCTTAGAAGTTTCTTCATTTCTTGATCATTATTGCTGTGAGCGATACAGGTGCGAGCTCTATCTGTGCGTCTTGATTAAGAGTTGTTACCTACCGAAAGTAGAGATAATTCATCCAACGGCAGCTATTCGAGCATCCGTTTTCTCATTATCGACAGGAAATCAGCATTGTGCAAACGAAGAGAACATGCATGGATGCTAAAAATAGACTCTAACAGCTCTCCTTCCTCAGGGATCAAAACATAAAACACAAGGGAACATTTTATTTGAATGTTACGTGAATGAAGAAAGATTGACCGTGGAAATTCCGTTCAAGGAGCCGAACCTCATTAATTTTCAGATAATCAGCAATTAGACCTAGGACATCCGTGTTTACAAAATAATTTATGTTTACCGAATGGGGGAGGGGGAACTTCCTCTTGGTTCTATCCCTGATCAGTTGTCCTCTTTATTTCATTTTTATAGGTTTATGTAATATAATTATGTAAACAAATTCCTGTTATACCTCAATATAGGACTTGCAGGCGGCGCGTGGCGGTATCTTAAAGAAATACACCGTTTCGGTAATGTTGCAAATTTTATACATACCTTTCAATCAAAGGTTGTTCTTAACAACCTGAAAGCTTGCTGGACATAGCAACAAGTAATGTATGCAAACTGGATTCCAAGCATTGAGGCTCATTTATAAAAAGCAGGTTAATGGAATAGCTCGTCACTAGGTGCTCAGAGAAGAAATGTGCATAAATTTGAATACATTACAGAACCGGTCTATTGGACTGGACGCAGGATCGGATTATAAGAAACCGCTTCGGTAATGTATGCAAATTTTATATCATACCTTTCAAACAAAGGTTGTTCTTGACAACCTCAAAGCTTGTCGGAGGCTTGCCGGACATATCAACAAATAATGTATGCAAACTTGATTCCAAGCATTGAGGCTCATTTATACAAAGCAGGTTAATGGAATAGCTCGCCACTAGGTGCTCAGCGAATATATGTGCATAAATTTGTATACATTACAGAAACGGTTTATTGCCAAGCCAGGACATTGAGACAAAGTTGTCTCTTAAGACGTGAACAAATAATAAAATCCAGTAGTATTATTGCCAACTGCAAATGAATGCCTGTTGCTAAACGATATTAGGGAAAAAAATTTCCAAGGACAGTCCTTGTAAAGTCATTTGAGCAGATGTATGTTGATGTTAATTGAAGAAACTTATGGCTTAAAGGGGCTTTCACACCGGGATTTGCGTAGAGGTGCGTAGAGTTACGTAGTGTTGCGTAGCGAATTATCATAATTTTGAGGATGAGGATGATAATGATCATCTTCACCATCCTTCTCCTCCTCCTCAATCCCAATGATCATCAAATAATTTGAAAAAAAAAGAAGATTCCGTTAATTTGGAGCGATTCAACAATACATTACATGCAGAAATATAATTCCAGGCTTCTTATATTAGACATATGCAGTCATAATGTACAATCCACGTTGTTTAGCGTCATCAGTTGGTTCTGAAATGAGAAGAGGACTTCATACACTTTGGTTTTCGGGGAGAGT
The DNA here is from genome assembly GCA_025617745.1 of Heliocidaris erythrogramma. NCBI lineage: Eukaryota > Metazoa > Echinodermata > Echinoidea > Camarodonta > Echinometridae > Heliocidaris > Heliocidaris erythrogramma. Next base: position 51,815,944 of record CM046853.1, read on the forward strand.
GCATTAAATGACATCTCACCTTAAATCATGAAAATGTTTTTGACGAACCTGAATCTTGTTTCACATCATGCAAATTATGATTTTAGATAAGAAAGAGTATCTTTTCTTTATAACGGCAAAAGCATGCAAATGTTATAGCAAAAGTTCAAATCTAATTGTGATATCATAATCATAGAAAGAAGACAAAAATGTTCAGCTATACTGAAAAAACAATATCGTCTCAAAGTTCAATACCCCTGTTCCCGGTATCCATTAATTAAAATAATATTACGTGCTCAAATAAAGTGAAAAACGATGCCCTTGTGCTTTTTCGCAGAAGAATTTTCTTTTTACAAATTATAAAGGAAGAAGATGAACCCGATTGATAAAAAAACCTTGTAAGGCTTCAATACATCATCTTTGATGATATATTTACACTCGAGCAAAAAGCAAAGCATATAGTTATTACGTGACTTTACGACTTTTTAACATGACAACAGGAAATATGATATGAAAGTTAAGATAAGGAATGAAGATCAAAGATGGTTTCTTCACTATTAATGTCAAAGTTGATTTATGTTAGAATATACGCATTAGTGCGAGAGTAGCAAATTGCACATATCATGTTTATGACTCTATTCTTCTCTCTCAATTATAGTGTATGAAGATGACATGCAGAAGACATACAAACATGTCGTTTACATGGCTTTACTTCCGAGGACAACTATTGTTCCTCTATTGTTACTCGTCCTCGGACAGTCGACGGAATAAAGCACAACTTTATTGTTCGACGTTCGAGGACTATTGTCCGGCTTCCGAGGACCATTGTTGTCATGATTTTTTTTGTTCTCTGTCCGAAATTAGACCAGAGATCCTCTTGACGCCACCCCTTCTAGCTAGTCGACGGATGGCAGGCTTGGTGGATGCCTAAACAAACTCACACACACACACCCACACACACACACAGGTTTACATGGCTTTACTTCCGAGGACAACTATTGTTCCTCTATTGTTACTCGTCCTCGGACAGTCGACGGCATAAAGCACAAATTCATTGTTCGACGTTCGAGGACTATTGTCCGGCTTCCGAGGACCATTGTTGTCATGATTTTTTTTTTGTTCTCTGTCCGAAAATGTCCTCGGACATACTGCTAAACACACACACACACACACAGAATAAATTATTCCGTTAGACACAAAAGGTTCAATATTTCGCCTATAAGGCTTCTTCAGGAAATGATACCAAGTAAAACCAAGGAGTTCTGTGATAACTCCTTGATCAGCCAGTCTCCGTTTCGTCTCCCCTACGTACAACTTTCTGCAAGAAATGCAAGTTATATAATGTTTGTAGAAAGTGCAGGAGAAAGTTTTGGTCACATTCCATGATCCCTTAGGTCCAGTGATGGTGGTGGCATATATATATATTAGAACAGATTTCGTTTGTGCAAATTTCAATCACAAAATAATTTAAAAACGTTTAGTAGCATGTAAAGCATGTAAAGGGGTAGATCGAGTAAGCCCTGGATTGATAACATAAAGCAGTGGACAGGAATGTCTTTTGAGTAGCTAACTAGAACAGCTGAAGACAGATAGTTTTGGAGAGCCTGTGTCTCAAGATCACATTGTCGACCCGATGGCCTCCAAGCTATGTGGGAAATTAGATAGATAGCATGTAAACATTTTTCTGCCTGACCCCCCCCCCCCCACAAATGGATACCCCCAATAATTTAAATATGTTTTTCAACATTGTGACATGGAAGAAAAGGTAGTTGAATTGCTCATTGATTTAGATTACAATGTATTAAATCCTTAAACAAAACCCACTAACATATAGAAAATAAATATTTTTGATGTGCTTTCTCAGTGACAGCGATTATTTTATTCTTACCATGCTTACCGCCGTACGAATAACCCTATAAATATAGGCCTGTCACCATGGTTAGAGAAGTCAGTTGAAAGAAATTCCTTATCATTGTCCATATATCCTCATAATTTTGCTTTCCAATAAATTTAGATTACATTTTTGCATGTATTTCTAAACGTTAGGTAGTACATTGTGGTTTCTGTATTATCATTGCTTTTATTCTGTGGTGGAACATTATGAGTTTCGCCCAGGAACATTTCATATTTGTTCCCATAAAAAAGAAATTTCATTAGGAATTCAGCGGAATGATTATAAATTGATGAACTGAAGAGTCTATACTACTCGACATACTCGATGGGTTTTTTTAAAAACGATTCTCTGAAAGCAGAAACCGCGTAAAAGCCTTTTAAAATACATTAGAGAAAACCACTTTGAAACTTCTAAAAATAACATGTAATGCACATGATAAGGTACTCAAAAGCCTAGATTGCGGTTGATGTTTTATGTGTCTAAAGCCGTTGCGTAATAGATATGTGACTCTACAGGGTAGGGAGAGAGAATCAGCTTTCTTTTAAGAATAAATAAGAAAGATTGGATATCTAATATCTTATCATTATTATATCCTTTATAAAATGTCTGCAAATAGATCATGGTGACACAAAACGTTCAGAAGTTAAAGCAGACGACAGTGTAAGGCATTTTCGCGTCTTTTTTGTTGTCATTTCCATCAACTTTATTTTAAGAATAAAAGAGAGAATCGGTATTTAATATCTTACCATTGTTATAATCATTGTTTTATAAAATGACAAATACCGTATTGATCGTATGGTGCCATCCAAAGTAAAAACAGACGACAGTGTTTGGCATTTTTCGCGCCAGTTTCCCACTAGGCTGACGGATTTAGCCTTGTTGACTCTCGCGCGCATTGTCCCTTAGTTCTCGATCTCAGTGGATGCATGTAAAGACACTCTTAAAACTCAGCTATATTTGAAGTAATTCCCTGCGGAATTCCTAATAAAAAGCTTTTCGGCTTGAGCTAATGTATACGGTGGCTTGACGCCAAGTGAGGGAAGAGTCAAGCCAAAAAATACAAACAACGCAAATGAAACAGAATTAAGTGACCAGTGTGGGTATTCCGCTTAAAAATGAAATCTAAAAGTAATCTCTTCACTCAGCCTTAGAATGGCATCGGTATGACAAACAATAATTGCGTTGCCACCGCTATCTAATGGAGATAGGAAGTGAATCAGGCGTTATGAAAATATTATACGTAAACGTGTACTTCACTCTATATAAGATGCTATGCTATATATAATTGATGATCTTTATACTTATGTTGAGAATGAACTATGATCGGAATTAAGTTTTAGTAGCACCGACTGGCAAAGAAGAAGAGTGGATGCATGCGGAGAAAACAATATTAAAGTTAATATGAGACTGACGGTGACTTAGAAGTCAAATCTTTGGTCAACTTAGTCACCCCTACATAATTTTTCATATTTACGCCAAATCTTAACATATCTTATTTTCCGAAGGTTCCGAAGATTCGGAATTCTCACGGTTCGTAATTCCGAAAATGAAATAGGGTTCGTAATTCCGAAGATGAAATAGGGTTCATAATTCCGAAAATGCAGTGCAAGTCTGTATCATTTTTTAATATATATAGTTAATATCCTTCGGAAATGTAAACTTTATTTGATTTTCGGAATTGCGAGCCTTCGGAATCATGAACCCTACTTCATTCCAGGATTATAACACCCCTGGTATGGAAAATGTGTAATTCGGAATTGTGAACCTTCGGAAAAACGTGTACCCCAAATGTTTATCCGTGTATATATAGGATGATAAAGATTAAGAATGTGAGGAATAATAATGAATATAGGGGTATTTTCTTGTTCAACACCAACAGCGCATGTCCTCAGTCGATCTAAATTTCACAAAACGAATGAACATCTATATCCAATATTTATTATATTTTCAGTGCAATGAATTTCTTCTTTATATATAGGACGAAAAAATGAGTAGATATCCTTCTGCAAACAATCCTCTTCTTTGATCGATTGGCATTAAAGGTCTTGTTTTCATATCGAATTACCGAAAGTCTCCGCTTCTGTGCAAAATAATAGGATGTAATTGGATTAGTTTCATAACGGTGATTTTTTTTTCTCGGAATAACTAAATAATAAAGAGACGAGTGACCTGCAAACAATATATTGCCATAATATTCCACGAAGCTCTCGGAAGTGAATATAATACTGGTTAATGTCCTTGCTTGCTTGAAAGTAGGTACTCTACAATCTCAAATAACGGGTCTCTCTCTCTCTCTCTCTGTCTCCCTCTCAAACACACGCACACGCACACACACACACACACACCCTTTTTGTATCTTTATCTTTCTTTTTTTTCTCTTTCTCCATCTCTCCTCTCTTTCTGTCACACACTTTCTCCCCATCACCCTTCTTTTCTCTCTTATTTCTTTCTTTATCCCTCTCTTTCTCTCTCTCTCTCTCTTTCCTCTGTTTCTCGATTGCTATCTCTCTCTCTTTTATTTTTCTATTTCTTTTTCTCTTTTCCGCTTCCCCTGTTGTCCCTCATCTCTCTCTCTCTCTCTCTCTCTTTATCTCTCGCTCCCTTCATCTCCCTATTTCCGTCTCTCTCTCTCTCTCTCTCTCTATCTCTCTTTTTATATCTCTCCTCCTCTCTCTTTATCTGTTTTCCCTTGCTCTATTCATTTCTTGGAACATTTATTTCAATGTGTTTTAGTTATTCGATCTTTAGAGAACTATTTCAAAATAAAATGGAAATCCAATCCTACCAGTCCTGCAGCCAAACATCTCTGATATAAGATATCCAAAATTTCAAGCAAGGAACTGACACGAAACAAACCGGTGGAGATATACAAGACAGTGACAATTCGATTTTCTTCGTTCCTCTTTTATTAATAACATCATCAACTTTGTCCTGTACGACATATTTTATATTGTACAGGAACTGTTCCATAATACAAGAATGCAATTATTGCCTTAGTCCAATTTCAAACATCAATTTCACTTAGGAATATGGATATGATGTCTGTTATTAGGATTAGCTCCTGTAAATTCAAATAGCAAGGAGCACGAGGTCTCAAAATTTTTGTAACTGTAGGTTAGAAAAGACACATGCATAACTGTATAAGTGCATTGAAATTGTCCCATACGACATACTTTGTCCCTTATGACATATTTCAAATGTCAATACATATTGGTATTCTATCATATGTGGAAGTTTCAACCTTTTTATGCTAATATGTTTTTATTATATTGTGTCCATTTATGAAGAATCACTGATTTTGTTACTGTTTAGGTAAGTATAAAAGGGGCCAGTTCCAGAGATGTCCCCTACGACATGTCCACTACATATCATCTTGAAAATTTTCAATATTAGAGGTGTATTATTATTTTGTTTAATAAATATAGACCGTCCATTTTTGTGATATTCTTCAATGCAATTCGTAGAGTTTTGTGGATAACTTGAATTTGAAGAAAATGATTTTTGATTTTCCCATACGACATCATAATGATAATTCCTGCTCTATCTTGCAAAGTAAATGGAATTTATAGTTGGCTGTTATATCTTCATCGTTCACAGGGCCCCCTGGTAATACTTCACTATAAAACAAACCTTCACTCCTGATTCGTTTTGTTTCAAGTCTAAATGTCCTGTAAGACATTATATTGAATCGCTCCATGTAACCCTCTGGTTGCGTATTTGAATACACACAGTGCTGTCTTAGAAGTAGGGTGAAATAAACCAATCACCAAAACCATCATCGAAACGAATTTTCTGTCACAAAGAAATGCAAGAAGTCAAATGCTAAATCATCCATTGAAATATTTCATTAAATTCGATTTCATACAAGGAGGTGTTAGCTTGGCATAGACCGCTTCTGTAATGTATACAAATTTATGCACATATATTCTCTGAGCACCTAGTGACGAGCTATTCCATGAACCTGCTTTTTATAAATGAGCATCAATGCTTGGAATCCAGTTTGCATACATTATTTGTTGCTATGTCCGGCAAGCTTTCAGGTTGTCAAGAACAATCTTTGTTTGGAAGGTATGCATCAAATTTGCATACATTACCGAAGCGGTATTGAAACCATAATGCCTTCTTTGATTATTATGTAAGTTCTATTCATCACTTACTTAAAGGTAAGGTCCACCCTGATATTACGTCGATTTGAATAAAAGCAGAAAAATGGAGAAACAGATTAGTAAATGGTTGAGCAAAATTCGATAAGAAATAAGAAGGTTATGCATTTTTAAAGGACAAGTAACCCCACGTGATATTCTAGATGCACCTATTGTCTGCTACGTCTTTCCATGGAGGCTGCCATTTTGTGCATGACACGGATCATTAGGTACCATATGCATTGATAATAGCCTACCTTTACAACAGATACGTCGCTTTGTTCTGATTGTATTACGATTGTTATTGGCCATGGGCCTAGATAATTGACGACCCATGAGTTCTAATAGCCATCCTGTAAAGCAGATTCCTCGCTTTGTTTTGGTATTGTTACGATTGTCTCCGTCCTTGACGTCAATTCTCCGTCCTTGACGTATATTTTTTATGAAGTATATTTTTTATGAACAAATTAAGACCTTTTAAAAAATATATAAAACTAAACTTACATTTCAGAATATGTGACTTTATCTAATATATATTTGTCCTCTAAAAATCAATTACAAGTTAACGATGAAGGAAATTTTACTTGGGATGAAAAATATGTTCGTGTACACATAAAGTAATGGCAGCCCCCTTATTATTGCTAGCAGACGATAACTTGGCTGGAAAATAGTGATTTATATCTATATCCTGTGTTTTTACATGAAATTGCATGTATCAAATAAGAGGCATATACTACACCATTCAAAATAAGCTAATTCATACGCTGAGGTTAATTTCCCTTTAAAGTTGTAATCAATCAAACACACCTTGGCAACTCCGTGACATATTTTGCTCAGTGCATAAAATTTGATCAATTTTCATTTTCTTAGCTTTTAATGAAGGAGGAGATTTGGTTCATACAGATTTTGTGTAATAACACATGAGCAATGATTATGTCCAAGGTGCATGTATGATTGAATATTTTCTTGAGAGAAAATGGAAATTAATGATTTTTTTTTGGTTACAGGGTAAATGGGAGAGTAGCTCGCAAGATTTGTGTTTGATTTATTAAAACTTCAAACAATCATAACTTTCTTATTTTTTATCGTTTTTTGCTTAAACCTTCACTGATCTGTTTCTTTTATTCTTTTATGTTTCTTTTAAAAACAACTTGTAATCACGGTGGACTTTCCCTTTAAGCATTTTAACCATATTTAAGTGTTTAACGGCACAAACGCCACTATTCCAGATGTATTTATGATTTTGTGAACCTCATAAAATTTAACCGAGACACAGGAAGTTAAACTTTTATGAGTTTCTTGAAAAAGGCGAGCGTCTCAAATATCGTTAAATGACTAAGCATAATACAATACATTTCATATTCTACTTCAATCATATCTATAACCTTTCCATCATTTTTTTTTCATAATCAAAATATGAAAATCGGAGGAGAATTTGACTTCGTCTAAGATTTATGCTGATCATAGTTATGTTTTTTATTTATTCATATCAAATGATATGCTTATAAACCTGCGCCCCATGAAGGATTTATGTTCACTGATGTCTAAAAATAATACGAAAAGAGTTGAAGAAAGCACATTTCAGGCAAAAGGTTATGCCATAGGGGTAAAAATGCAATGAAATACCGGTAGGTAAGATATGCACTACGCGTACTTGTTTCTCTTCTATATTATGTTTCAAATCGCCGCGGTGCTCTTCGTCATAAATGGAAAGATAATAAGCATCGGCTACTATATGAATAAGGCGCCATTGTCCTAGAAATAGAGCCAATTTTAGTTGGAGTATCGCTGTCGAAAACAAGACCCTTACCCTTTAATGAGCTTTCTTCCAACACGGGGTATGTTCACACTGCCACTTTATAACGCTCGTTTCACTACAGTAAGTAGAACGCCAGATCAGCGTACGCACATTATCCACACACAACCATAGACAATTTAAAACACAACCATAGACAATTTAAAACACAACCGCACACTCTCGCGCACACTGCTCAGGAGGCAGGTACGTGTTATGTGTACGGTGTGTTGTGGATGACTGTGGCGCATTGGAACTAGTAGCGCTTTTTAAATTCTTGTACACCGTGGAAATGTAGTCAGTGAGAGTCTACTTCACTCTCTTTACATTCACAAATGAATTCTTAACCGATATACATATCGCGCAAAATATAAAGAAGAAGAAAAAGGCAAGACTCAACATCCGTATCTTCTTCGCTTACTGTAACCTATTAGCCCTCAAACATGAGTAGAAGCGTATTTCAACTAAAACTCAGAGTATTATGTACCAGTGTTATGTAACATTATGTAAAGGATTCTAAGAGTATGATCTTTCAAACATATGTCAATAACATTCACATTCTTCCCATTCATTACGATTCTGAATTCATCATTACTGCCTGGAATTAATGTATTATCAGGCAGTTCATTGAGCAACCTCCAAATCTGGCATTTCCATCCCGTGGAATAGAGGGAAAATTGACAAACAGATAGTGTCTGATACAGTGTATTTTCATAGACGGAATAAATCCAAGTGCATTATATGATTATAATTATGATCATTGCAAATGCATTTGCAGTTCGTTTGTTTTTGTTTTTTGTTTGTTTCTTAATAACGGTACAAGGAAAACCTCCCTCAGAGAGTCAGTATATATAAATATAAAGTAAAAATTGTAATACAGAAGATTACAGCAAAAGGAATGGTGTGTTTTTTCCAGAAATCGTTTAAATTTAATGAAAGTACTTCTGATTTGTGTTTGACATTCAGCGGGTTTATTTCATTCTGCTGTTTAGTATTTTTTCCCATTTTTTCGGAACAGCAGCATGATGATAGCAGATACTAGCGTGCTTATTACTTCATTATCAAAGACAGACAACATTATGGGCTAGAGAAATTCATGGCAGCACACTTATTCATCTATTACATTATTGATTTCTTAAACTAAGCGCTTATTATTAGCCTTTTCTCTATATTCGATGGATGCATGCACCGTTTATGTATTCGACACTCAGATAAAAATAGCTTAACAAAATGAAAATGTATAGTTTAATGTCCCTTCAAGTGCCTCAAGTTTAGACATGATGTTCATGCCCACCTACGCTGACAATACATCGCTAGAGAGAAAGAGATAAAGAGAGAAAGAAAGAAGGAGAGAGAGGGGGGTGAAAGGGGGGTAACATCCTATCAGATTCGTCTGTTGTAAAATTGCAAGTTGTTTTCGGCAAATATGTCAATATTTCAACCAATACCATGTAGATTATGGAACCCCCTCTTTCTTTTCTTGTTCCAAATAATGGCGAATTTGACCCAACTGGTCAAGCAATGCCCTTGCAAACTGGATATTCAGCTCCCCTAAGAGTCCGAGGTATGCACCAAGCCAGCTCGAAATGTACCTTCCAACAACAGGTACATGAATATTCATGGCGTTTTTTTTGCTGATGTGATTGTGACGTCATCGATTCACAAGAGAAGCCCGAGTTGGTTGTATTATTAATGCGTGTGCAATATGTACATGCGGAGCCGAATAAAGTGGGCCAACCCGCGGACTTAGCTCTCAGTCATTCAAAGCTCCTCTCTCGGATAACAGGTGCCATTCTCCTGAATGCTGAAGTGGGAAAAAAGCAACTCCACTTCTGGATAGCAACGAAAAGTCAATCTCCTCGTCAGAACCATCTCCGATTGAAGCCTGGATGCAGGGAGTGAGTTGGGGATGCAGTGATTCGGGAGATGTTTCATTATTCCAGCTCAGAAATAGCTTGGTGAAGGGAGAGAATTAAAGGTTAATGCAGATGCCATCGTCTGTTTTCTGATATTGTGTGATTGTCAATAGAAGGAAAATTTTCACATAAGTACATTTGCGTGGAGCTGAGAGGGACCTTAAAACTAGAAACACAATACTCCACGGAAATCGCAGTTGTATTGATTATTTAATGGCCTACGGGAGAGTGTTCTCAGTCATTTACTTCTAGATACGCTTTCTGGTTTTCGCCATCCAACTCTCATCCTGAAAAAGAGAACTTGTATGAGAAGCAGTGTTAGAGGTATCTCTACCTATCACTTTGCCTGTGTTTCAATTTCATCTCCTTCGGAATATTATTGATTGGGGTCGAGAAAGTGCGCAACGTTTATCACCAAAGTTAGGAACTGAAATGAGTGCATACATCAGGCGGTGGAAGAACAAAGTGTCCTGATTTCTCATCAGATACTCCAGATTGGAATTTTCCAACTGGCATTTTGGAGCACCTTAACTTACTCCTTGGTCGAAAATAAGCAAGAGCAGCAAACAAACGCGAGATGTTGTGAATGCGTTCAAGTGATCCCCTGTCTATTCCCATCGCTGTTTAGATGCGTCATTCCTGCTAAGGGTGTCTAAATCTGGCCGACTATACTATGAAGCCATTTTATCTTGGTTTGTGATATTTTTAACAGTCTGCTTCTGTTTTCTAATCTCCTAATGGAAGAGCAAAATCTGTATTTATATATGGCAATAGTGTAATTACAATCTTTCGTGTATGTTTTAATATTTATATGAGTTGATGCATTGTGGATTCTGCTCATATAAATATACGAATACTTCTAATGTCACGAGGATTTCGACTCTTAGACTGGAAGAGTTATGTAGCTATCTTCTTTCTCCTGATAAACCATCTGGAACGCGAGCTCCATTTCATTCTGATGAACCTCGATGGATGGACATCTTGATGCGCTCTTTTGATCTTGAGATTTGGTATCCAGTGGTGTGCACCGAATTCTTAATTCAGAATGCTCTTAAAGAATGAACTTGATTAGAATCGGGATTACCTTCTTTCCGCACCGTGTCTCCTGCTGTCTCTCATCACTGTTCTGCTCTGTATCGCGGCGGTTACAGATGATATCTAGGCGCAGGTAATCGTACTTTAGGATTTTAAAGTTGACAAGGATTTCACTATATGGAAATCGTATAAACCACCTTCCTTTGGTTACTTTGCATCGTCTTTAGAATCCATTAATTAAAAGAGACAGAATGGTAAGTCTGGCATATGTCATCTTTTAAATCAGGAAAGAGGAATGCGTCTCATTTAACTGCTGCCGGTGTAGTTTTCGGTTCATTTTAAAAACAGGAAATATCTTTAGGTGGATAAGATGGCGCCCAATATCAGTGATTCGGACCCTAGTTCCTCCCCCTCCGTGGCACTAATCTTTGAATTATTGATTATGAGCATCATCAATCTGGCTGCAATAATCGCCAATACTCTTGTCCTTGTGATCTTGGTAAAGACACCAGCCCTTCACACCCTCACCCATTTCTTTGTGGGTAACCTCTGCATCCTGGACCTCCTCTGTTCGATCACCGTCATCCCATTTTCCATCGCGTCCTACGCCATGGGAGAGTGGAGCCTCGGGCAGGTCTACTGCGAAATCAACGGCTTCAGCAACACCTTCTTTGCCATTGCCTCCATACTTACTTTATGTGTTATCAGTGTTGAGCGGTATTACTCCATTGCGCACCCGATGGCCTACGCAGCAAAGATGACTATTAATCGGACTATCCTTCTGATTGTGTACATCTGGGTACAGTCAGCAGTCCTGTCTGTCCCACCCCTGATCGGACTTAACTCCTATAACTTCAACGCCAACAGAGGACATTGCACGTTTGTCTGGGAAAGATCCGTCAGACATGTGATCTATGTGGTCATGCTGGCGTTATTATGTTTTATCATTCCCGGTATGATAGTGGTTGTGACGTATATAAATGTGTTTCAGATAGCGAGGGAAGCGGCGCGTCAGGTGTGTCCTGCACCGTCCGTTGAGAACTACGGTTCGACAACCCGTAGGGATGTGCCGACAGTCAGTCAAGCAAGAGGAGGAGCTGGAAGGGCTGATGGTGGACCCAAAGCAAATGATAAACAAGGAGACGTTACCCCAACTTCACCCGGTAAGCACTGTTTCTCCATTAAACGATTCGCGAGGAGAAAATCAAAGCATTCGGAATCGTCGCAGAGCGGAGATCTGAAAGCCGCCAAGACCATCCTCTTGATCGTGGGTGCGTTCTTTTTACTCTGGACGCCGTACTTCGTCCTACATGTGTTCGGTGTGATCCATGGTGCCTTTCCTCGACAGGATACATGGGAGCAAATCACAACGTGGTTTGCCTATTCCTCCTGTGTAGTCAACCCTATCCTCTACGGCATGCTCAATCGTCACATCAGGGAGGAGCTGTCCCGATTTTGGGAGGTCTGCACGAATTTCATCCTGCGGAAAAAACCGCAAGACGAAGATGACTTTCCAGGAGGTGCTGAAGATTTCTTTCAATTCCTAGAAAGAACCACTACAACTACTACCACCGGGAGCTCTCGGACGACGGGAGCTAAGATAGCAGAGTTGGAGGCACATCGGATTCCGGGACAGATCGACGAAATATCTGAAGGCTAGAGCATCGATTTGAAATGTGCTATAAATTGCTATATAATGAACTCGATTGCAAAGACTTTCCAGAAATTAACTCAAGGGCGATTTCAGTGCTCTGTTGTAATATATCCCATAGAAATCATGTTCAGATTGAGTAATACTACATTGTAATATTCGCACATTGTTCAATAGGTGACGAATAAGACTACTGAACATCTCTAAATCTACATTTTAAATCACGCGTAACGAGCCGTATGGACTGAATATGTATATAATACAGCTGGCTTGCAGAGGCCGCGAGAGCAGAGCTAGGGCACAGAGGCCGAAACGGACGCCCGGGAGGACCATAGTTAAACACTTTTGCATTATTGCCCTGAACAAAATTTAAACATGAATAATCAACCTGATCAAGTTAATATAACAAAAATTACGGGTCCAGTTGATTAAGTTGTTCCCTCTATAACCCAGCTTAGGGATTGCATAATCTGTACAGCATTAACTGTGTTCTATTCATAATTTTTCATTGTTGTTTACTGTGTCCCTTCTGTCAGTCGGGTTGATCTGAGATATCCCGGCGTGCTAACAATCAAAGGATGACACAATCCGGACACCGTATGGCCACCGAAATGCTTTAGATCAAGACGTGACCAGAGAGAAAGAAAATCCTTTGTTACCAAAATTTACTTGTTTGTAGAGAAAAGAAACCCCCTTTTTGTTAAACAGGAAATAAATAACTTTTGAAATGACGGGGTCAGCAACAAACGTAGTGAGAATATTAAAATTAAAATCAAATACACTTTATTCTGATTATGCGATGCATTTCACGGTACTGGTAATGATGGAATAACTTTCTAATCCCTGAGAAACTCGTCACCACTTCTTAAAAGGTTTATCAAACGGATAAACACATTATAGACCTAATACAAATCTCTAGTGGAATAAAGTACCTTTTTATTTGAGTGTTGTTAAGTAAAGAAGATTAAAAAAAACACTCTCAACAATAAAATCCATAAATAGCCGAGTTCTATTGTATCAGGGTCCTGTAACATAGTTTGTTTGTCATAGACTTACGATAGATATCAGTCGTAAGATTGATTGTATCTCTTTATGTTACAGGCCCCAGGTGAGATTTATAAGTAGCTCTGTTATTACAGAAACGAGGGGAAGAAAGGAAGTGATTTATTCCATAATTTAAAAAAATTGTCCTTTCCACAATTGCTATCATTTTTGACAACTAGCAGGTATTAAGAGTGCTTTTATAGGGATGAGTGGCAATTTGTTAAAGCTTGAGTGATTCCATTCCATTACAATTCGTATAATCAATTGAAAATTACTTTACATCAGTGATATCGTTGAGTGAAGGAATTTAAGGCTTTACGCCTGATGTAAATGTGTATCATCGGGTTCTTCGAGTGTTCTTAATCAGATGGTGTTGCTTTGGTAATGCATGGTGCTCATGCCTCAGTGCCAGGTGATATCAACAGCAACAAACAAATGATACAACCCAGTTACCATGGAGACGTAACTCAAGAGTAGAATAGCTATCGTAAAGGGCCGGTCACCTATCAACGATACGATAATGATAACGATAAGATAGATGTGTGTAGAATATGTACTCAAATAAGCTTTAAGCACCGATTTTCGGATCCAATATCTATCTTTACTTTGTGAATGTATCGGTGATATTTTAACCAATGAAAATTTAAGTTTCCCACTGGAATAACGTGAGGGTTTTTTTATAATTTATCGTTAAAAAATAAAAACAAATCGTTAAAAAATAAAAACATATCTCTGTGTATTGTTTCGTAATTTACTGAAAGTTGAGAGTAAATTTTAGTGTATGCTCCTCCAAATTTTGATAGATTTGCATCAATACTGTCTAAAACAATTTGGGTAAAAAGGGAACATGCACTGGGTAACTTTATTCTGGGTGATTTTACCCATTACCAATGTTAAGAAGAATTTTCCCCAACAAACGTGCATGTTCCTTTATACCCAATATTGGTCTAGCTATCACTTTTAGTGTATGATGAAGAAGAAAGTATATTTGGAAACACGGCTGAATTCAAAATAATTCCGGCGTTTTTGGTCATAAATTTATATCAAAGACAATACAAGAACAAATGCCCTAGGATAGATCGTATTGATAATACAAATACTTTCTGTAACCCAATCATCATAGCCATTGTATGAACTTCGTATACCAATATACGGTGTAGTTATAGATTTATCATATCTTATTAGATGAAAAAAAGTAAACGTATGAAATTGAGTGGATGCTGAGTTTGAGAATATATAAAGATATGAAAAAAAAAACGTCCACAGAATATTTCAAACTGCAAAATAGGTTCTCTGTGAATTAAGCGCATATGAATAGTTTAGTATAATCTAGCGAAAATTAAATTTTATTGACCGCCATTCGATGTCCAATCGTAATCAATAGCAAATCTGGTCTTCATTAAGTCGAAATGCGATTATATCCTTTAGCTTCTCAATACCGCCCCAGGAAAGAAAGAGAGAAGGAAGATTTAACGATTGTGCTATTTTTACACTGATCCATTCACTCGGCGACGCCATCTACAGTCTCTGGAAAATTACAATCTGGAACAGATCGGATTAATAATATTATTCCTCGAGGCTATGTTTTCTTCTTTCGTTTGAATATCTCATATTGAATATCCAACTTCGAAAGTGTAAATAAGGGCACTGGAACCCTATTTGTTCACGTATTAATCACATTTATTTTTTCTTAAACTGCTTTGACAAACACTGATTTAAAATCGCATTTGAACGAATTTAGAGACTGTAATTGTAATTGGATCGAAGGACAGGTATATTGCGATGTAATGTTATTGGACCCTATATTCGTCGGTTTAAAGGGAAACGCATATGACGCAGTGGAAGTAACGCGTACATACTTATTTCCTGAGAGGAGTTTTGATATTTATATTGTGGAATTGAAATGAAATTAGAATTTGTTATTTTCTTTTGGATATGGAAGATCCTTGGCAGAACATTAAAATAGCAATGAAATGTTTTCAAAGGGGGTAGAGTGGGTATTAATGCTTTTCATTATTACTTTTTAAACATCTCAACCCACCTAATTCATATATATCATACGATTGATGAGAAGTCGTAAACGCACAAGGATTACGACGAATTACAATTGCTATCTTTAAAAGTCACAGCACGTATATATAAATCTTGCAAAGTTTGCATAAGGATGACGGTAAAAGTTTCTAAATACTCGGGATTATTATCGTGCGTGTTGAGATACATCCCCCGAGTTATTAAAGCCGAAAGCGAAAGTGATTTAGGTCAAGCTCATTTTAAAGGCCATGGAAAACAAATATACGAGAGAACAAATTCTGAAGTGTCCTGCATCTTTAATAGCCATCATCGTGAGGTACTGAAGATTACCCACCCTGGCTTCCCTGATATGTTATTTAAAACTGTCATTTGTTACACCTCCACCTTTCTGCACGTGTTTATCCCCAGGCCTCCCAATGGGCTGATCGATAGCTCATTAACGCCTCTCTTCCCCTTACCAAGATCACTCAACTCTATCTCTGATGTCAAGGTGGTTGCGCCATCTAGATTGGAAGACTGTTCTCAAGATACACAATTAACAAGACTGTTACGCGTTACATTTATGACCACAGACAAGTTGTTATGTCGCAAATGGAGAGGAGTTGAACCCGTACAAATTGTTGTTTGAGAAAATTTCTCACCTGCTCACAATCTTATAAGGCAAAATGGTCAACTTTGGGAGTTGTATAAAATTGTTGGCGATTCCTCTTTTGACGGCACAAACAACTATTCCAAATTTGACTGTGCAAGACTAAAATGATGCATTGTCCACACCTCGAAGCAGAGTGGATTATAGATGGTTGCGTTTTCGTTCTTTACGAGATCCTTCAGAAGATAGTTATTACTTTGGCAGTTTGTTTCACTCATAATCTCTGATGTTGTCTCGATAGTGCGAACACACTGCTGAATATATTTGAAATTGATTGCCTAGCTTATATGTCTAGATTTCTTACTCGGCTACTTAGACGTTGATAAGCAGATGTCACTTTAACAAAAGCGTATCACTATAAAATTCCCTTTTCTACGGCCTCATTCAATATATTGAACGATTCTATGATTCCGAAATATTGTACTTCTAAACTGTTCCTAACCGTAATGAATATAACGAATATAGGCCTACCTACGTTGGAGGGAAAGATAATTAACTTTTAGCATGTTTAATAAGTTATGTTCTTTACATTGTCTGATTGTAAACGTTTCCTGTGTAGGCCTATAGCGTCGAAAGAATGCACGAGAAGTGACGTATTAATGATTAGATGCATACTTTTTGTTGAATCGTATTTGAAGACTTTGTAATTAGTTCTATTTTATGGTGGTAGCAGGGCACCATAAATCTATCACTGTATACTTAGTAAATGAAGAAACTTAATGGGAGGAATTTTAATTTGTTAAACATATTTTTAGGCATTACTCCCATTCTCCCATTGTTAAAGATCGTATGCTCGATCTGTAATGAACATCACAAGTCAGAAAAAATTGGAACCAGCGGGATTCGAACCTGTCATCTACTGCTTGTCGGGCAGCGACTTAACCACCAGGCTATTCTGGTTCACGGCCAAGTCACGATGAACTGGAATCAAATACCCAAGATCCTCTTCTTTCTGACTCATTACACTGGGAGTAATGCCTAATATTTACAAATTAAAATTCCTCCCAATAACCTTCTTCATTACTAACTATTGTCCACGGCGGACCGTTGATTATTAATGAGTCAGAAAGAAGAGGATCTTGGGTATTTGATTCCAGTTCATCGTGACTTGTCCATAAACCAGAATAGCCTGGTGGTTAAGTCGCTGCCCGGCAAGCAGTAGATAACGGGTTCGAATCCCGCTGGTTCCAATTTTTTCTGACTTGTGATTGTGATTTTCATTACAGATCGAGAATACGATCTTTAACACTGGGAGTAATGCCTAAAAATATGTTTACAAATCACTGTATACTTGTTTTTACAATTTAATCATTGATTAGATGAAATTTCGCACTTGATGATATTGAACATAACATCGTTTGAAAAGTTCTGCAATTCAATTTTGAGCGTTGATATTTCTTGTAGCCATATTCTCATACTTGTATTTGTATCATTGAAAGGCCTGAATATTCCCGTATACAGTGCAATGATGCCTAATTTGTACTGATTATGTAATCAAGGAATGTGCAGTACACTTGATTATGGGGCAAAAGTCAAAAGTGAATTGTTGCAAATTGCATTGTTATTCTCAACAGTGAATTCTCCATTTGTTTGGAGGATGGATTTGAATGATGTGAAGGTGGCAGGGGCGTCGATCCGCTTTTCGGATTTAGGGGGGGGGGGGCAAGACAGCCTAACGTGAAGATGTTCATTTCGCACTCAATTTCAGATGAACGTATATACATGTTGTACCCTTCATGATTTCTTTTTACACCTCTTAATTAGAGAATTAGAGAATTTACGCGCGAAAATGAAGTCTGATCGTGTAATACTTTTATATTTCATTGTCTGGAAGTTTTCATTTCCAGGGTTTTGCATCACTTTTCCTTATTTAATTTTACACTTCCGAATTTATCGGGGGCATCATGATATGTTTTCCCCTCAATATTTTCTTTGGGAGAGGGGCAACTGCCCACCTTCCCCCACGATCGACCACCCTGGAAGGGGTTCTTTCATGAATGCAATGATGTTTAATTCTTTTGTTTGGAAGATGAAATGTGCATGCCTTGAATGATGTTTTTAGAGTCTTTGTTATTTTGTGATTGTTTTGTAGACAGCGGTATGTATTGTAATTGTGGAGAGAATCGATTTCCCCTGCAAATCATATGGAGGATTGAGTGATTGATTGATTGAAAAACTGTCGAACTTAAACTCCAACCCAATGATTCTCTCAAAACCAGTCGATATTCGATAATGGCACATTTTATTTCTCAAACAAAAGGTGGAAACAACATTGCACTTTAAGAATGACCACCTCAACATCATTCAAAACACGTTGCATTATCAAGAGACTAGAAATGTACACCATTGGCATTCATGCATGGTCACCTCAACATCATTAGGTACGTTCACACGTAGAGCGATAGCATCGATGCTATCGAGGTGTCGATGCTATTTTGGTGAAGACCAGATAGTGTCGAGACCAAACGCTGTCTGAACGCAGATAGTCACGAGATAGAAACGAGTTTCCAAACTATTCTTGCAGCGAGTTTAGCAGGAGTAAATCTCAGGATCCAGCGACAAAGCATCGACGCTTTGCGGTAGACCACCCACCGCGCTTGTGACTATTTGTCGTGTGAGCGCAATCGCTGCTATCTTCACTCGCTGCTATTATAATTCTATCTGTTTCATGTGGTGCTATAATATAATGCAATGTATGTATTCATGTGATGTACCCTCTTCCCTACTTTTTTTTTTCTATTATCATTCTGTCTGTTTCATCTGGTACTGTAATGTAATGTATGTATTCATGTGATGTATATAGGGGTATAGTAGGGTAATGTGTATACTGTGTGGTAAGGAAGGGGGGTTTGGGGGGTTCCTTCTTTTTATCTTTTTCTTTTTATATATATGTTGTTTTTTTTTTTTTTCTGTTTCATGTGGTGCTATAATATAATGCAATGTATGTATTCATGTGATGTACCCTCTTCCCTACTTTTTTTTTTCTATTATCATTCTGTCTGTTTCATCTGGTACTGTAATGTAATGTATGTATTCATGTGATGTATATAGGGGTATAGTAGGGTAATGTGTATACTGTGTGGTAAGGAAGGGGGGTTTGGGGGGTTCCTTCTTTTTATCTTTTTCTTTTTATATATATGTTGTTTTTTTTTTTTTTTTTTTTTTTGGGGGGGGGGTATTTCCTGAAAGAGTATACTTTTTTCTAAGTAATCTAAAATGTGGAGGCACCAAACAATCTAGAAGTGGTATTACTGTTGTTGTATTACTTTTCTTTTTCACGACCCTGAATACTTGTCTCATTTTAATCTCCCATAAATCTCCCGGAGTAAGTTCCTGCATTGATACTTGTGCACTATGATAAACAGGATATGTCTATGTAGTATGCCAAGTTTTAGGACAATCTGATGATCCCTTCATAGAAATTTTCATTGAGTTCTAATCCTCCATTTATCACCTTAGCACAACACTTTGCAAGTCAGAGTGCTTCAATAGACTGCAAACTTTAAACCCTTATTAAGAAGTAACATTATGAGGGACTGCATTCTTCTCTTTGTACATTGAGTTATGAACATCCAATGAGTTATATATCATTTTAAAGCTGAGAATCTGCTCTTTCAGAATCAGACCTTAACTAAAGTATGATGTGGTCTTTAGATATTGATTTACATGTGCTTACCAGAGAATATAGTGTGCATGCATGTGTTTTATTTTGGCATAAGATTGGAGTTCAGTCAATTTTGACATGTACAAGGTTTATTTAAAATTAAGTATTATAACACATGTATTTGCTACTTGATTGTATTATCGATATTACAAATGAATTGTTATTGTGTTATTATGTTGATTTATGAAGACATATAACTTCCGCGCGTTTGACCATGCATACCAATTATACTCGGGTCACTCTGTGTGGCGCAGTAATTATTGTTTTGGCAGCGGGTGAGCGATGAATAGTCACGAGTGGGTGATAGAAGCAAGTCGATCACGGCCTGTCTGAACGTACTGGAAATATTTTTGAAACTTACATAGCATCGATGCTATGTACTACGTGTGAACATAATTGACACACAATCCATCCTCCAAACAAAGAATTCACTGTTGATACTAAATAACAATGCATTTTCTCATTTGATCATTTTGGCCCATGTATATGATTACATAATCAGTACTAATTGGGACGTCATTATATAGGGGAATAAAAAAGCTATTTAAGGATACAAAATTCAACCATGATAGTACTACATTAAAATGAGAGATATCAATGCTCAAACTTGAATTGCAGAAGTTTTATTTGAGGAGTGTGGAACCTGTTTTTTACACACTTCAGTTCATTTTCCGGCTGAGTTTGCGAAAACCGAAGAAATCTTTGTGCCGTATATAAAGCACTTGATTATTCCGTACTTTGAACTACATAGGCAGTTGTCATGTAAACATGTAAACAGCACCGTGAATCGATATGCGAATACACAGCACCACTTGTCTGAAGTATCAGAAACCTAGTAAGGTAGCGATAAAATGCTGTTATAGATACGGCCAGAGGATCATGAGAAAAAGATAGAGAACATAAAGATAACGTTTGGTTAAGATGGAATGCATCATTCCGAGCGTCAACCCTCTCTTACAACCAGTTTGTTACGTTTCTATTGTATCGCTGTTCTTTATCTAAAATGCGGGGGATAATAGAAGCATGTGAGGCCTCAAACGAGGCATGTCTTTAATAATTAGACAGCGTCCATCTTTCCTGGATATACATGTACTTCATAAATTCTTAGTTCTTTTATAACATGACGGTTCTTTCCTTCTGTTGACCGTGCTAATTTATCTCTTGTTTTCTTTTTCCTTCTTTTTTGTTTTTGATGTAGTTTTGTCTTAAATTCATGTCTAAAACCTGATAAATGGAGATGTTTTGTCGTAATAATTGGAAAGAAAATGGTCTCAAAAGGAATCTCTGCCACCAAGTTGATTGGAATTATATTTAAACAACATGGTCATATAATAAAGGGAACGTTGCAGTTCCTCTGTTGACTGTGCTAATTTGACAGTGCTAAATCCTGTTAATCATTTCGAAATGGTCACGCATTCAACATGTCCAAAAACTTTAAACTGGAAATCACTTGTGTGTAGATATGACTGGAGTTAAAAGAAAAGGGGGAGTAAAATGCTTTCGAGATCATGTGGTTGCTACTTTTTTTCAGCTTTATCAAAACGATTTAAAATACTAGGTTTAGTGTTTCATTGTTTCCTAATTTTCCTAAATTGATAAAGTTGTATACGTGCTTTAAGCTGGTAGATAGCGACAGGGTTTTCTCTCAAGATTGGCATCTATTTTTCATGTCTCGTAATTCACCGTACCCTGACAACGTTCAAATTTAATGTACATTAGTGCGAAACAGATATTAATTTGATTAAATTGTCGAAGAACATTATAGCTTAGGCTGCCTCAGTCTGTTTAAAAAAATAAAAACTTCATGGTCTTGTCCGCATACTTCAATTTGAAAATGATTTATAAGGTTGGATCACTGCTTATTAGCAGGATAATAACCAAGTCCCAATTGCCCATCATAAAGGGCATATTGAAATTTTGTTAATATTTAATTTTATGATGATGAAACATACCCCCCCCCCCCCCCCCCATTCTTAAACGATGGCCCTGGTGTGCGGCAAAGTAATTTCATTCAACTTCTTTAAAACAATAAGGCCCACTCAACTCTCGTTCGTTTATTGATGTGTCAAGAATTTAATTTTTTATATCTATATCGTGCTAAGAATTCAGATTCTAATGAAACATTAGATAGTGATCATTTAAAGGCTGAAAAATAGTACATTAGCATATCTAAAGGCGGCTTTTTCATTAGGGAATTACATTATTGTTTTATTATAGAATAAATTAAACAAAAGGTATATTCATTCCTTTCATGCTGTATTTATTGTGTATGTATAATGTATTATGTATATATTGTATGTATGTATAAACAGAAAGCTTCATCTGTGAATAAACTAACTGCCATGGACGAAAAATGTTTTGCTCGATGGTTATGTTGTGCCTTTGTGTAAACATGATAAGAGAGTAAAGTGTGTTACTTGGAACAAAAATATTTATCTCAGATTAAATAAACATTCTCTCATCGAGACTATGATCATTAAAGTTACGTATTATACTAATTTGATATACATCACATCCATACCAGTTGCCAGTCTCCAAAATCTAATGTTCAGGATACTCTCATTTTTGTTCATTAATAAAAAATAAACCCTCAGTTCTAGAAAGGTTGTTTGAAAGTTTGCTTTTCTTAAGCGGACACACTGACGGAATGATGAAAGCAATTCAATTGTTACTTCTACCTCTAGCTAATCCATGTAAAATCTTAAAACAATGCCCTAACAGATATCATATGGACAGCTTTTATGATGTTTTAGTATCGAAAAGAAGAATATTGTATAGTGACACTAGTGTTAATAACAGAGTGACCAGAATCTCTAATTTGACAGAAGATTTTCTCCTTTGAAACACGCTGACATAATAATAAGAAGAAAAGAAAGTTAAAGCAAGGGTATAAACTGCGATCAACTCATCTCACAGGAAAGAAAGTATTTTCTTCGATAACAATCAAGTTGAATACGTTTTCAGACGGTTTGGGAGCTCCTTTCTATTTCTGGTGTTTATAAGAACTCCCAAATCGGCAGCCATGACCTTATCTTGCTAGTCATGACGCACAAGCTTGTCGTACCAAGGAGTTCGTTCTGTGATAACTCCTTGGTCGTACTCATCTGGGTAAAAGAAAAAGGTCGATCAAATGCCCTACAAACTGCGACCGTGTTTGGTTATTGCATAATAGATTCTTTTACATAGACTCTGATCATGGAACTGATGAAATGACAAGTAGCTGTGAGCCTCTTTTACACATGAATCGGAAAACGGCCAAAAGGTCCCCAAAAGTAGTGCTAGTACTACTAGTAGTAGTATAGTAGTAATACTAGTAATAGTTATGGCAGTAGTAGTAGTAGTAGTAGTAGTAGTAATAATAGTAGTAGTAGTAGTAGTAATGATAATAATAATAATAATAATAATAATAATAATAAACAAAATAATAAACAAAAAAAAATAATAAAAAAAAAATAATAAAACAAATAAATAAATAATAATAATAATAATATTAATGATAATGATAACGATAGTAATTATAATAAAGGTTATAATAATAATTAATGTTTACCCAGTGTAGACCCGTCAGTATTCAAAATGTTCTCCCTGCAGGCCCTGCAATTAAAATGTAATAGGTTCATGCAATTCCAGGGCTATCAGATTATCAGACTAAAGTCAGGTTCACACGGCGGGAGCTAAACATTAAGTTTCGCTTGTAGTTTCAAAACTTTAAGTTATCTTGTAGTTTCAGACCGTATGAACGGACTTGTAGTTTCGAAACCTAAAGTTTACTTCTAGTTCTAGAACCACAAGGGAGCTTGTAGTTAACGCCGAAACCACAAGCAGGGGGGGGGGGGGAGGTCCTCCCTCGTAGTTATGGACCGTGTGGACAGAATAAACTTTAAGTTTAGCAAACTCGCTGTTAATGATGACCTCTCTGTTCAGGTTAAACTACGATTGCTCGACTTGTAATCTCAAAACAGCGAGCGTCGTTGTTTCGGGCCCTGGTGAACCCTTGTCGGTTTTTTGTTAACTCCAACTTTCCTTAAAGTTTCGAAACCACAAGCCCCGTATGAGCGTAGCTTTAATTATTATATTCCTAATCGTCCTTGAAAACTTCCAGTCTCTTCTTTAAATTGAAGTCACTTCGTGAAATCTACCCAACAAGCAGTCGTCAAATTTATATTCGTAGCACCAAAAATATTTTTGTTAATACACATTCAGAATGTGGGTGTTAAATGTTACCATATTGCCTCTGTCGTTCAAAACCAATTCCAAAGAACCAAAAACAAAAGCATATGATTTTCCTTCATATACATATATTTC
Organism: Heliocidaris erythrogramma; assembly: GCA_025617745.1. Taxonomy (NCBI): domain Eukaryota; kingdom Metazoa; phylum Echinodermata; class Echinoidea; order Camarodonta; family Echinometridae; genus Heliocidaris; species Heliocidaris erythrogramma. The sequence goes on from CM046853.1 coordinate 51,840,049, forward strand.
TTGTTGGTTAACTTGTTTGTAAGAATACTTTTGGTAAATCGCTTTTATAGAACAATATGATGCATATTACACGCGTTTTAGTTATGTTGGGAAAGACAGTTTTGCTAATCATCACCAACATTAACCATACATCACAATCATGATTTTTGTAATCATCAACATCACCATTACCATAATCGTCATCATCGTCACTTTCATCATCGCCATCATCATTATCACCAACATCTTTATTATCACCATCACGATCATTATTATCGTCATTTGTATCTTCACAAACACCATCATCATCATCATCACCATCATCATCTTCATCACCAACATCATTACTATCATCATCAGCATCAGCACCAACACCAGCACCACCACCATCATCATCATTAACATTATCATCGTCATCATCTTCATGGTCATTATCGTCATCATCGTCGTCGTCACCTTCACATCATTACCATCGTCATCATCTGCGCAATCAACAGCAAAGTCATCATCACATTATCACCATGGCAATCATCGTCATTCTTATCATAATCAACAACATCATAGTCCTACTTATCATGATCGCCGTCGTCGACGTCGTCATCATCATCATCATCATCATAGTCCTGTATTTTAGTGTGTCATATTACGATTTCCTCTGAACCTGTACAACGAAAGGAGCTGGACAAAGATCTTGTTTTGTTGTGGATAAACAACCAGTTTTATTATCAAGACTATCATCTCCAAATCTCTCCAATTATCCCAATGGACAGAGAATCCACCAAAACGCAATCATGCCGCCTCCAAGTCAGTGTCTTCCACAACTTATAATAAGGAATCTCATCTACCAAATAGTGTTACTATGGTTACATATGATTGTAAGAAATGGTACACGATAATTATCTTAATTCAATCACGAATGCTCTGGTAACACAAAGAGATACATTCTTGATGGGGAAAGAAAACCAAAGTAAATCACTTGTTCACAGGTATGATAATATACTTCACATAACTGAATGACCGATAAGCAAGACAATAATATTCATATATTTACATCATACATGCATAAATATAAAACGAAGGTTGATCAATTAAAACGGCAAACCTTATCATATACAGAAAACGTGAACAAATTTACGATACTAAAATTGATTCTTTAAAAAGAATATTTTGTGACATAATAACGTTTATTTGGAGGAAACCCTGAATGATTCAACAATTTTGACTTTGTAAGCTTTTCTGTTTTTAGAGGAACATACGTAAAATTTCGGATTTTTACTTCACAAAGAATATTGAAATGTTTTTGGACAAGGAGAAAGTTATTTTCCTTTCTCAAACTTATATACCCCCCCCCTTGCAAAATTGACAAGATGTTGTTACACTATTGACCCTGTTCGTTTTTTATATGTATAGAGCATTAGTGTTCAATAATTGGTTTTAAGTATTTTCTTGGACAAAGGTCGATTAAACTAACAATGAAAAGGAAATAATATCAAACAATGTTCCAAAAGAAACGATGTAATATTTGACTGCTAATTTGAATAATATTCGTTGATATTTTGCATATTAAAATACTGAATTGGAATGGTTTATAATCATTCAATGTAATTAGAGTAATATTTCGCCAAGAATCGGTCTCATTGAGTGAAAGAGATTCTCTAGCCAGGAATTATGCTTTGACTGAATTAAGAGAACATTCCCATGCCTTATTTAGACATGCTATCTCTCATTTCTAACGTCCCTTGTTTCACTCCGCCAGTTACAATTTACTATTAAGTATACTATTTACAGTCGGTAATTTGTCATATCACCTTAGCCTCTTTAAAAATCGATACATACTAGTAATAACACATGAGTAACACATAATATACATTGATCGTTTTCTTAAAGACTGTTTTCACATATATCACGTGATATGTACAAAAGTTATTCACAACACCAATGCCAGATTTCATCTTGAGTATGTTTTGCATCACTAAAAAACCCCCAGTCTATCCAACAATATGCCATTATTATACGATACTGTATATATACATACAAAATGGTGAGTGGTGTATGTACGACTTATATTTCTACAAGAGATATACAAAAGTAGGAAAAACGGACGGGTCGGACTTGTTCACAACATTACGTAATATAATATTATAGTATAATAGTATATTCAATTCCATACAAAAAACGTTCATTTACATTTTCACTGGTCTATTGTGATATGTTACATCTCTACATCTAATAGTTTTTATTGCGTATGTATGTCCGCATGACTAAATAATACGTATACAACTGAATTACGTATACCCCTCATGAACGTGGGGATGAATTATCAAGCAGAGAATATAAAGTACCAATATGAAGACATTTAGCCATTGGATGTTCTTGTATTTATTCTCGCTTTGTCGATTCCTAACAAAAATTGTAAAATCAAAGCGATAGCATATTGTTGTTGTTGTCACAAATAAAGGTTCACAACATCTTAACAAATCAAGTAACAATATCTAATCCGGAGGTATGAGAAAAATGTGTTTTGTACAAATAATAACATTTATGTAAGAAAGTATAAAAAAAAAACTCGCAAGACATCAGGAGCAGCTTCGCTTATGATAAACTGAACTACCAACCATGCAAACTCAATGAATTACATTAAGGAAATAATTTCTCTTTAGTAATAAACATTTCTGTTTTAGATCTAACTTTGTTAATTCATAACTGAATTCTTAAACTAAAGATTTCATACAATGAATAAAAAAAACATACATCTACAAGATAAAAATAGAGATAGAGATACAGAATGAGAGAAAGAGAGAGAGACAAATATATACAAAAAATGTTGTTAAAAAATCCTTCGATGTCATCAAACCCCCAATGACCACGTTACTTTATCAATAAAACATGGATCATGATAATGCAATATGTAAAAATGCTTTCTTCTTATCAAAATGAGCATCTTCAGTGTCTGTCTTCTCTAACAAAATCTGAAAATAATGAAAACAAAAGTAACTGCACTTTCTCAGTTCAATATCTAAAACGTTCGTATCTTCTCTCCTGTATATATGCCACTATAGATATTGCTATCAGACCATTTCCACATCCCATTCTGTACTATCCATACATACACAAGCCAGTAACATGTGCAAGTGATCAACCAACGTGTAAAATTGTAGTCCACATTCCATCATTCTTTACATGGATTACTTATGCTTGGTTGTGCGTTAACAATTTCCCAGGGTACCGGTGAAGGACAATGTGGAATAAGTTGAGTGAAATCAAATGGGCAAAAACGTATCCATATATAAAACTATTTGGCGATGAAGATACAAAAGATTTATCTTCTCTCTTCATACACAAAGAAAAATATTTTTGATGGCTTCCAAATGTTTTTGGGTTTTATTCTCGCGCTGGTTTCATGATGGTGTAATGACCGGCGTTGCCTAGGTAACAAGGGCGTTTGCAGAGCTTAGAAAGAGAAATATTTACACAACCAAATGGTGGTTGGAGGGATTATCGTGGGATTATCATGTGAAGAGACAAGGGAAATCTTAAAAACACTGCATCGCCAATTTTGTTGATCTTATACATATTGAGATGTTTTCATGCTTTTAAGAAAATTTCAGAGTCATTATCCAAGTCTCCTTCTGAGTTATTGACCAAAGCTTTCAGGGCATCACGAGTGTTTTTCGTACTAAGATGAACATATGAATATTGTTCATCTGCACAGTCACAACATGCCGTACATTTTCTATCATAAATATTTGTGAGGAATATCTTAAAGATATCATGAAAAAAAGGAAACCTCACCAATATTGCCATGCTGGGACGCAAACAACCATTGCCCACCTTTCTGTAAACATAAGACAGTGTTTGTAAGACGTTTTCCAACCAAAAAAAAATAGTTTATGTATTCAAAAAGTTAAATAAGTGTGACATGACGTCAGTCTTAATGGCTCCCCATGGCGACCCTGTCTTCATACATCATGGTTATTTCTCTGACATTTTCACTTTCTGTTGGTCTTTGTCACTCTCGATTAACGTTTCTCTCTCTCACTCTCTCGCTTACCCCCCCCCCCCCCACACACACACACGCACACTCTCTCTCTCTCTTTCACTTACTCCCTCACTCTCTCTCTCTCTCTCTCTTCCCTTCTCTCTTTCCAATTCTCTAATGTTTGAGATCCCCCTCTATTTACGCGCCTGATCTTGTATCATATTGAACCTTAGTATACCGTAAAACTTGAACCGCTTAATTATTTTCTATCACGCATAATTATAAAAAAATATTGAGGTGTGGGCAAATGTGCGTAATGTTTAATATTTTATTATTTCATGTATGTATTCACTCATCAATTTGTAAGAAATATCAGGACCTGAGATAATTTGAAATCGGATGATTGATACCATGTTCACTTTCGTTTATCTTAAGCGGGGAGTAAGATCCAAGTTGATCTTGGGGTTTACCTGTTCATGGAGATGAGGTGTATGGAATGCTAGAAGGATGTCATACCGCATGGCTTACAGGTATAGTCTAATTGCGTTTGGTAGCGAAACTGTATATTATGACTCAAAGTATATAACCTTGCATATCATTAGTTTTTCGTATTATAAAAATGTGAACAAAACCACGAATACTTGCTATGAAATTTCTTCATAAAGACAAATAACTCGCAAACAAGGATAAGTGCGCATTGGACACGCTGTATTCCTTGTAGTTCCGAAAGACCGCGTTATGCGTCAATTTCATTTCATATTTCTTATTATCAACCTACTAAATAATTTCTATTTTCTATATCTATATACTCTCCCTCTCCTCCCGCTATACATGTTAGTCTGATAAAAGTTTGGACCGCCATGACCACGCGCTGAGGCTGATGCCCAGTTCAAGAATATTTGCATCAGATTTTTTTTTCTTCAGTTATCTATTAATAGACCTGTGACATTCATTATTAGCCACGGCTTTGTTTATTAGACAATAGGAATTGTCGTATAGTGGTTTGAGATATGGCGAGACAATACGTCACACTACTTCTCCTCCATATGACATATTGGGGTTCTATGGCGATGTAATTTTGACAAGGCTTATCCCAATGTTGTATACAGCGGGTTGTTCGCACAGCCTTCAAACCGTTACGTCGCGGAATCAAGAAGGGCCAGTGCCTCTTTAAATTCAATGTAGATATGCAGTCTTTTAAGGGTTGAACACCGTAATACTGAATCGCGTTGCGGTAAAACATGACAGCCTTGGCAACTCCACAATTAATATGAATTAATGTTCTTGATGTGTAGGACGAGGATTGATTTTCTATACATAAATCATAATGTGCAAGCGACAGACATAGTTAATTACACCCTCTCTCACAACCTCACTCATTCTTTCTCCCTATCTCTCTCTGCCTCCAATTCTCCATCTCTCTTTCTCTCTCTCTCTCTCTATCCCTCCGATTACACACACGTCTCCACGTATCTCGATCTGCATCTTGCCTGTCGATCTCAATCTTCCATACTTCTGTAACTTTCCTGTTTTGTATTGTTTTTGTAAACAGTTACCCAAAATAGGATATATTCAATATACGCTGTTTACTCCAAATATCAAATTCAACCCACCCCTGGGTCTGGATCATTATACCTTTTAGCACTTACAAAAACAAGGGGGCTATAGGAGACGAATGTCCCCTCAAGCTCATCTATACATATAACCTACATCTACTAAAAGAGAAGTCAATTTGAGAATCACATCACAAGTCATATTGCTCTCTACCAAAGAGCAACAACGAAACGTCAAAATAGGAACATGTAAACACCATTTTCTGACTTGCTACGTTTCTGTTTTGATGAAACACAAACTCCAGAAAGCATGTTGGTACATATTTGGCCTATAAATTTAGTTTTGAGTTGAATTTTAAGAGAGAGAAAAAGAGACACATAAGAATCAAGAGATTCACAGGGGTCACGCTTCTCCTTATTTTTCTTTTCGTACTCTCATTTGGGCTCATCATATTCTTGTGTATTCCTATATCATGTATATTTTAGTCTTATGTGTTGTTTATTTCCCCCATCATTTTTATTTCATATTTCATTTGAGCGAATAATGACTCCCCTTCGCATCGCTTGCTCTCGACCCACCCCCTCTGTTTACGCACTCTCGTACTCTCCATCTTTCCATCAACAGCCCCCACATAATTATCTCTCCCCCGTTTCTCCCCCAAATCATGAACGTACGAAAGAGAGAGAGAGAGGGGGAGAGAGAGAGAGAGAGGGGGAGAGAGAGTGAGAGAGAGGGGAAAGATGGAGAGAGAGAGAGAGAGATAGGAAAGAGAGAGATGGAGTCCATGCCCAAATCAGCACTCTCATGTTATTTCTATTTATTGACATTAGTATTTAAAAGCCCTTCGATCAATTTCACTAGACAATATATTTCTATAAGACATACTCCTCTTCTTGACATTAATCCTGTGATAACCCACAATAAGCAAATTAAAGCAATTAAATGACGAAAAAAAGATCGAGAAATGAGGAAAACAAAGGGAGGACAAAGAAAAGAAGAGGCAACGTGAAAAGAAGATGATGTACCCCCTCCTACACCCGCCCCTAGTCAATGGCTTGTTAATATGTGTTTCATCTATCAGTAAGACCGGTGCCCCTCAATATATGGACCCACGTCATGCAACGAATATATTATTCTTTTCGACACAGGCCTTCATCACAAACACGATATTCTCCATGTCCACGCAAAAAGATCAATTGTTATACACTTTCCATCCCATTCGAGCCGGAAAAGATCTATTGTGAGCGGGATCAGACGAAAGATGGTGACACCAGTCTGGCAGGCCACTTGACCTTTCGTAGGTCTGCTCATGCATGGATAGAACACTTCATCACCCCGCGAAGGAGGTAGATCAATTTGCTTGTTGAAGACAGCTCCTGGTGGCCATATCGATACAGAGTAACACCACAGGTATTTCGCTTCCCTCTTCCCCCTTTTATTTCCCCCTTTCCCTCGCCTTCTTTTCTTTTCCCCCTTTCTCCCCAATTCTTTTTCCTCTTGCTCTCCTCCACACAATTCCTTAGTTTCTAAGACACACCGATAACGTCCACTCGTCCCACTTCCGCATGCCTCTGCTAAATTCTCCTCGAAATTATCTTAAAGTTATCCTTCATCTTTAATCATTCATCCCAAACTAAATTTCTGTTGTATTCTTTTATTCTGTCATGATACTTCTTACCGAAATAGAGAAAAGTAAACAGACAAAGGTTGGTATTTTTATGTTTAACTATTCTGTGACGAAAGTCGCAGCTATACAGCTGTCTAACGCAGATGTGAAACAACTTGCTGGCAGGCGAATGGATATGCCACTTGACACGTGGATAATATGCAAGATTTATTTCGCGCCAAAGGCTAATCATCGAAATTTTGAAGTACCATCCAACGTTTAGCTTCCACTCACTCTTTCTCCCTTGTCTGTCGTCAGCTTCCCGTTCTCGGATATCCATCTCCTTCTTCTATTTTTCTTCTAATAGATAATCATCTTTTTCGCTTCTTGTTTAGTTGTTTCTTTTGACTTTTCTTCTCTCCCCTTTGTCGATCTCTTAACATATCTTGCAATATTTTTTGTCCTCTCTCTCTCACTCTCTCTCTTTTACGTTGACATCTCTCCCAGCCTCTATTTCTCTCTATTTCTCTCTCTCACTGTCTCCCTTCCCTTTTTCTTTTCTCTCTATCCCCCCATCTCTACTTTGCCCCCTCTCTCTCTATTCATGTCTTCCTATTTCTCTCACTCCCTTTCATTTCCCTTTTTGTCATTATCGCTCTGTCGTTTCCCCTTTCCATTTCTTCTTGCTCCCTCTCTCTTTACATCATATTTTCATATTTTTTTCATTCTACCCCTCCCTGTTCCTATCAATCATTATCCCTCCTTATATATGCTTCATCTGGTTTATCTAAGACACGACCTGTGACGTCAATCAACCACTGCCTCGTTTAGTGTTCCACGATTTCATAAATATCAAATAGTCCCACATATATACAAGCCATCATAAATATGCAACTTTAACTGCGTGAGCTTGTTCCACTTACATGACTAAAGAGGTCCAAACAACTTACTACCGTCACTCTAAAACTTTGTTTCAAATGTTTATGTCATTAAAGCGAGCACAAGAAACTTAGCACAGCGCATGACCTGTATTTTCGTTACGGGAAGTGACATTTCGTTTCGTCACAATAATGAATGAAAATGTTTTTCTCTTATCTAAGGCAGGTAAATCTTCTCGACTTTTCTCGAAATTACAAAACGTTTCCTATAAAACATCGAGGTTTGCCGCCGATACTAAATGCTGTAGACCGTTGTCCAAATATTTAAGACAAGAAGTCGGCGCAGCCATTTCCGAGTGCCTTAACACACACTGTGTAGTTTATAAAAGTCAACGGCTTGTGGTTCCCAATGGTGAACAGAAGCGCACTAAAATAGCTTTGCATTCAAATTAATTCAAAAGGTTCGGAACCTATCAGCTCCTCAGTGAACGCAGTATTCCCTGACAGTCAAATTCTGAGGGAGCGAGGGAGGGTGGTTTCGATCTGACGGACCAGCGGCTTTAAAATAGCGGGAAAACGAGAGTAGGAGAATGTGATGCAGCAGGCAATGTTATCGACTAATCGGTATGCGCGATCACGTCTGTTCGATACCTTTGACTGCCTAGGTACGTCATCACTGTCCTTCCACAACGGCAGTGACAAACTAACCAAACTGGAGATAATGCGAACAGAGCTTCTTTTGGTGTCATTTAAGGAGCCTCCTCATAAAATAAGTAGGAATGAGTGCCCCAAAACGATTGTAGATGACGGATACATAGCTTGATTTCGATTCTATTTGTGGCATTAAAAACTAGAAAATAAGAAATATGTGCTACAGCGTGTATTGATTGCTGACTGGCAATTTCTTTTTATGGCGGCGCGTGGGCATCCAACTTATCAAAATGATCAATACCATCATTTGCGAAAGTTTAAGACCACTATTCCAAAATGCAATAAGTCAAAGAAAGAAAAAAAAAACAAACTTATTTTTCAAGACATACAATTATTTTCATGGCATAACTTATGTATCATACTTGAACTATATACATTACTCTTGTGCTACTGATCATTGTAGTAAACATGTTATGTAATCATTCAATGAGACAAAAGAAAGTATTCCAAATTATTGAAATACCCATAAATCCCGAGGTGGTCTTAAACTTTTGCAAATGATGTACTACATGAAGGAATCAAAGGCTGCCAAACAGACAACTAGATCTTTCCAAAGTCATTTTACAACACTTCAAAAACTACTAAATAAGGCTTTTTGATTTTGAATTCTTTATCGGGATTATATAGTTATTTACATTGAAAACTTTGAAAACTCTGAAAACTTTGAAAAGATATAGTACTATTTATGACACGGCAGACGTTCAAAACCGATAAAAACACAGATAAAATGCCTAAAATCTGTGTCACGGGGGAGAATAAAGACGTACTCTTTATGAATCTTTCAGTATTTTCCCACAAGTCCAAAATGGGAATTATCTTATTCTATTTTATATGCCAAGTTTCTATGCGATACCTTGCCCTTAAAGATTCCGTCCTTACGTCATGTCGGTGTGACGATGCTTGTAGGTACCTCTTTTGATCTTAGAGGCACCAAGGCTCCTCTGGATGCCCTGTCGCCGGGAGCTCAGTAATCACCCCAGTGGGCGACTCTGAGGTGCTGAGCCTGCCCCCTCATGGGTACCTACGCGCTCAAATATCACGCTTATTGGTCTGTTATGACGGAGGAAGAAAATGCCATGTGATGGTGTGCGCAGACAAGAATGAATGGATGGATAAGGAGGGGGTGATTTTTTTATAGGAAGAGCCCTGACTATGTAGTTGGCCTCTCTCTCTCTTTCGAAATATGACAGAAATCTTATGAAAAACAGATTAACACCCCCCCCCCCAAAAAAAAAAAAAAAAAAAAAACATAAATAAATTACAAAATTACAAAAAAAAACCCCAATAACAATGTTAATGAACTTTGAAATATGGGAACGCTAACCCTTCAATGATTGGCAGGTTTTGGCAGGTGCAGTATGCTCTCATCAAAATCAGTTCGAATAAATATGATACAAGAGACAGGTGATGGTTGGTATTATTGATCACCATCAACCAAATACCTCACAGCCTTCGAACATCAATTAATCATAAGTCAGCAAACTCTTTACAATTTGACCCACGGACAGCATTTATCATTCATAAGAAGCTGTGAAATAGCAATTTCCAACTCGTCTATCTCTATATTAAGTTCATGATTTATTAATGACGACTGTTTTTTTGTACAATACTTTTTTTTTACAATTTATAAAGAAGAATAGTGCAAAATTCATCTTGAATTTGCAATTTTCAATCTCAAAGTTGCATTTGATTTTGAGCATTGACTGCGATGTTATTAATTATTGTCAGTTTGTTCACCATTACTTTGATTTTTGCTAATGTGCGTTTTTATGACAGTTATCCGTATGTTGGATAAATTGATAATGATTATCTTGTCTTAATTTCTATCTGATAATTGACCTGGCAACATCTTACCAACCTAAATGATTTGAATGCATGGAAAGTATTTCTCACCTTGCTGCATATTCACGCAATCACAGAACTGGCTTTTTAGAACATCTCATCTTTTTTTGCATATCAAACAGAAAAATATTCAAAAAAAAAACCCCACACATTTAAAACAAACCTCTTCCTCAAGATCATCCATCAGTATAAAAAAAAAAAAAGGAATCGAAATACTGAACATCATCACGGTCAAGATATACAGACATGAGTTATGACAAGACAAATTCGTCAATATTTTTACGACTTTTTAAGGATTATATCAGTTCATATTCAACTAATTTTACGTACTGATTAAAGTGTGACGTTTACAAAACACTTTACTCAGTATTCATTTAACTCGAGAACTAGTTCATCATGTCATTAACTACAATTCTAATAAATGCCATCTTAAGTATGGGGAAAACATGCAAACAAGATTCTCATATTGAAATTCGACTTGGTCAAGTTTTTTATGATAAAAATGAAATATTTGATTCCAACTGGCATTTTATTCTTGTTCAGTTTTTAAGTGTATCATCGGAAGTCTTTTGCAATAATTATGTCTGTTCAGTATGCCTATGTTATCTTTTTTATCGTCTGTATTAAAAAAAAACAACTAATAGAATACTTAACTAGGCTATCACATAGAGCAACCTGCCACTTTTTACATAGTGTATACAATAAGATAAATTCATGATTCATCGGTTTATATCTTACAAACCGCCATCATACTAAGTCCCGATGACCAGTGTCCGTATAGTCCCACCCATTCAAACCTGAGTGGGTCTGCCTTCTCCGGCAATGGCGTTAGCGTAGGAAGGAGGCGGGTAAGATTGGTACGGGTATTGGTGTTGGGGTACGGCTATGCCCCTCTCGTAATCTCGCTCCGTCCAACGAGGGGCGATGCACTTCTGGAAACGCTACAAATGAAAAGGGCAAAAATACGTAAAAGTGGGTGGGTTTAATATCCCAATGGTTGAATTTGAGTTTCATTTTATACTTTATTTATTCACAGGGCTTACAATCAGCAGTTTATTTTATATTTTCATAAAATAAAGAATTCATAAGATGTCCTTTCCATTTCTTCATCGGGAACTAATATATTTTGTGTTTCTTGTCAAAAAAATGCTCACATACATGGAAAATGCGATTCGCTTTAATATGGTGCTCAAAATTATCAAAACATGATGTACAATTTTGATTTTGGGGGGATATCACTTTTCAGTTACCAAAAACAGCATTAATACGTGGGTAAATTAAAGTTGCGTAAAAGGGATGAAATCATTTATTAAGTAGTCAAATATGCTGCAAAACGTAGAATATGCATTTAAAGAGAATAAACGAAGAAAAGTCGAGATGAATGAATGCTTAAAGACAAGTCCCGTCTTAAAGTTTCCTCCTA